>OU343223.1:200176867-200311093 GCA_910596185.1 Chrysanthemum makinoi | reverse complement strand
GGTTAAGCTTGTCAAAAAACAAGCTTTTAAGTGAAAGTACAAAAAGCATTCTGAGGAGACAAATAGATGAATTATCTTGGAGGAAATTGTAGATTCACAAAACAACCTCAAAGAGTTTCGAATGTTGCTTACAAACATGGTAATGATGGGTTCCACTAGGTTTTAAATTTATAATCGAGAATTACCGGTTAACTAGGAACACATTGGGGCAAGTATACCCTAGTCAAGTTGTAGTATAGGTTTTGGTAAATCAAGGTCGCCCCAAGAGTAATTTAGTTGCACTACAAGTGTCGCTTGTTTGTTTGCAAGTAACAAGGTCGTGGTTATGATTGTCACGGATCAAACCACTAAGAAAAGCAGTATGAGCAAGCACACAAAGAACATACATGTTTAGACACATGATCACAAGGATATTAGGATGTTTAGTTTAGAATATATTTATTATTAAAGGTAACCTTTCGACCTCTTGAACCAATAATAGTAGTCTAGTGTTTTATAAATCAAATATACGTAAGCCTCAATCAAATGGTCATGTCATGAGCCTTATGCCTAAACAACAAAGAAATAATCCTTTCGGCCCTTATACTTTGATGTTATTAATCCGTGAAGTTCCATTTACTTGAAAGATAATGAGAACACATATTCAAAAGATTTCTTTCGACCTTAATCCAAATTAAACCCTTACTTGTTATGTTTATTAATTCTCTTGCACAATCGTCACAAAGTACAAGACCAAAATCATTCGTCGACTAATGAATTGGAACTAACCATTATTAAGAATACTTTCGTCCATTGAACTCAACAATGATCAACCAAAACAATAAACAAGAACAAGTTACAATTCAACCAAATATAATGTTATCAACATATTCCAAACAAACACCACAATTATCAAAACATCCTTTTATCACAAGTTCTCATATGAAATAAACAAGTATCAAGACAACATTCACAAGAATCACATAATAAACACAATCAAAGAACCAAACATGAACAATAGCATTCAACATCATAAAAGTAACAAGGTTTACCCAAAGTAAGATTACATTAGTGCGCAGAAGGATTATAAGCACTCCTTCAAGCCTCCAATCAACTACAACTTAACCAAGCATACTCGAAATGGCAGAGGTTTGTGGTCTGGGAGAGATAATTTGGTGTAATTCGCCCCTGGGTGGAGGCAAGAATTACACACACAAAACTAACCCAAAATGGTCTTATTTATAGGTAGAAGCCACCCTTCACCACCAAGTAAGTTTCTTGGGCACAAAGTGTCATAAAGTAGCAGGTTTAGGAGTTATTAGGACCATATGATCGGACTTGGGGCTTAATGACACTTAATTATTGCATTAAAAATGACTTGGGGAGGTCAGATTGGAGTAACCGTTTCTTTGGCTCCAACTGTTCCGGTTGCAGGCTCCAACTGAACGGTTGGAGAAAATGTCAAAAGCCAAATTGGTAGATATTTCTCTTACCTTTCCGTGGCCACAAACGGGGGGGAAAAATGGAGTCCAGATGCTATGGCCAAAATGAAGGTGTGTCGGAACAACGAGGCTTCCAATATTTCTTCTTCTGTTTAGCTTCTTTTCTTCATTTATTTCTCATTTTCCTTCTTGAACTTTATTCTTGAGTCTTTGGACCACTAACTTGATGACTTTATCTTCTCTAATATACTCCACAAGTCTTGCTTTTGTCGGAATTTTTCATACATGGAGAAATCTTTCATATTTTACTTCTTTTTTCCGCCTTTTTCTCGACTTTCCCGTAGATTTCTACAAATGAACTAGCAAACGAACTTTTGCATGATTAAGAATCAAAAGCATATGATTATAACCAAATAACACACATAAAGCACGATGCCACTAAAACATGCAACATTTGAGCGTTATCGCGAGTCAATCACACATTCCAAAGTTTTTTTTAAACCAAACCGATGGATTATGGACCAATTCTTGCTTACACAACCAAGTTTTTCACATAGAGCATTCAAACCAAATCCTCAAGTTTACAAAGGCAGTAACATAGAATTTATGACTCAATTATGAGTGTTTTTTAATATAATCGTTCTGAGGAATTAGATGCAGAAGACGAGAGTCGGTTAAAAATGGAAAATGTTGTTTATAACAAACCATTTAACTATTCTAAAGCCATAACTTTCGTCACACAACAGGATACTTCTAACACATCTTGGGTTATCACACCTAATCTTGAGTCCTTCTCCCATGATGGTCCCCACTCCAATGTTGCACAAATTAATGGTCCTTTACCTTCATTTAAGAAATAAAGCCACAATTGAACTATGCCAAGTTCTAAAATATTTTGACACTTTATGTCCGACATCAAACTTTGGATCATGCAATTGTTAATTTCAAATAAAAGTGAACATTTTCAATCGCCATTTGCGCGACAACAAAGAGATGTTTTTCAGAAAGGGCTTTTACCACATGTCCCAAATCTAAAATGTGCAATATATTGGGAACGAGAACTTCGTGAAAGAGATTGGACTTATGAAAATAGTTGAGAAAACAAACATCGATTTCAAATAATAAACGTAAAAAGAAAATGTTAAGAAATCATGTTGACCGACTCTTGGAAGATGTTATCTGTGCTGATACCATAAACGTTGTATTATTATATATTGTTGCATATGCATTTGATTATATCGCTGTTGATTCTGTTGATAATGTTGAGAATACCGATAATGTGTCACAAATAGAATCTTTCAAAATTGAAAATGAGCGATTGTTAAATGAGCTTTCAATGCAAAACGCCTTCAATGGTGTCAAAAAGATTGTCAAAATCGTGAACTTGCTTTGCAAAACAAAATCAAGCTTGCGCTCAAAATCTTTTGATCCAAAAATAGAACAACTGGATGATGAAAACGTGTCTTTAAAATGTCAAATTGCAAAATATGAACAAGAAATTGCCAAAGTCAAAACAGAATATGGTGTCATATTTGATTTTCTCAAAAGGACTCGTGCTAAAGCATCAAAAGATACTGATGATCATCTTGCATATACCAAAGAAGTTTTACGAAATAATGGAAACACTCGATCTGAAAATCAAGATTTGTTACATACTATCCATGACTTAAAAGCGGAGTTGGTAAAACTTAAGCAAGATAAGATTAGTAACACAAATGTACTTGCCCCAGGAATGTTTAACATTGACTCTAGAACGCCTAATGACAAACCACAAGATACTAATGTGCTTCCTTCCACTGAAACAGGAATAGTTGCCTCTTTTCCCAACGCTAGCACTTCACAGCTTAAGAGCAAAAACAGGAAGAATAGGAAGTTGCGACGTAAGAAAAGAACAATAAAGACCTCTGAAGTAGAAGAACACATTAGGAATTTGAATAAAACTCAAGTTACACCGACTTTAGATATTGCGTTAGAAAAATGCAATAGCAAATGTGATGTAACGAATGCTGAACCTTTAAGTACTTTGAATGTTATGTTTGAAGCATCTTGTGTTAAGGTCGAAAAGCATGTTTTCTCGTTGTCATGATAAATGTTGCTAATGCTATCTTATCTCGTAGTTTAACAATAGAAACGAATACCTCTAGGCCCACTAATGCTTCTAAGTTTGTTCTAGGTAAACCGCCTCTAGTGTTTCTCAACAATCATTGATGTACCCATAGAACCCACTTCACCTCCTAGGAAGAAAATATCACCTAATGCATTCTCAATAAGACCAAATCACAACTAGTTGGACTGGCAGAGATGGTTACAAAACATACCCGGATTTTAAATGGATTCCTAAATCATTAACATGTGTGTTTCCATCAGATCTGAATCGAACCCTCTAACTCTTCTTCCCTTCTACTTCTATTCCACCTGATCGTCTGTTGTAATGCAGATACGATCATCCTCTTGATTGTTGATAGCGGATGTTCCCGGCACATGACGGCAATCTCAACTGTTATCAAACTTTGTCTCAAAGTTCATCTACTGTCGAGTTCAGAATTATCACTTAGAAGCTATCGTGGGATAATGAAGATTACATAAATGGAACATCGAAATTAGCAGAGTTTATTATGTGAAGGTCTCTACACACTCTTTTCTCTCGGTCCAATTTTGTGATGGAGATTTAGAAGTTGCATTTAGGGAGAAAACTTGTTTCATTCGTGATCTACAAGGAAATGATCTTATGTCCGAAACCGCAATATCAATGCAAGACATGATTGCTTCATCTCCCATTTGTCTACTCTAAGGCAACATCAAAATCTTGGTTGTGGCAACCCGACTTTCACACTTAAACTTTCAACCATAACCAATCTTGACCATACAAACTCGTTGAAGGTCTCCCAAGATTTCGGTATTCTAAAGATCATCTATGCTCTTTGTGAACAAGGTAAAAGCACTCGCTCACTTTCCTTCAAAGGTGGAACAAGCGCTTCATCTTCTTTCACATGGATTCTTCAGGCAATTCGACGCTGCGGCGCAGACGATTAATGGTAAACGCTACATTCTAGTAATTGTCGATGACTACTCAAGATGGACTTGGGTTTATTTCTTCGAAGTAAAGATCAAGCTCCACAAATGATCATCACCTTTCTCACGAAAATTCAAGTTCACCGAACACAAATGCACAAATCGCATCGCATAAAGGAACTGAATTCGAATCAAACTCTCGTGAATTCTATGAGAAAGTAGGAATTGAGCATCAAACATCAATTGCAACGGACACCAACAAAATGGAGTTGCTTGAAAGATGAAACCGTGACGCTTAGTGGAAGCCGCAAGAACGATGTTAATAAATGCAAACTTCCAGACATTTGGGTTGCCGTGTCAACCGTGATGCTACACTCGTAACCGCCTCTAATCACTAAACGCCACAACAAAACACCTTATGAGCTTATCCATAACCGCAAACCGAATCTCAAACACTTTCATGTATTTGGTTCTCTATGTTACCCTAATAATGATCGATGATTTTGGAAAGCTCAAGGCTAAAGCCGACGGAGTCTTCGTTTGGATACTGTTCTAAAGGATACCGACTGAATCGTTTTACACGGGAGATTATGGAAACGATTCATGCCAATTTCGATGAGCTTACGTAAATGGCTTCGATCAAAACAAATTTTAGAACCCGGACATAACCGTCTAAATTTCCCCAACCCCATCATCACCGAACCAAGCTTACAACTTACTCGTCGTCAAATGGAATGCCTCTTGCTCCTCGTTTAGTGATGATATTGATCAACGCGTTACAGATGTATCGATCAAGCTCGCGCTCAACCCGACATAATAATCCATACTGATACACTAAACAACAACAACCGCTTGAAGAAGCACCTCCATTGATTCTACAACCACAACTTGAACAACCGCATCCAATGACGCCAACTGTACCGATGATCTTCTAAATCAAGATGTACCTACACCCGCAGATTATGATCCAAATGCATTCTTTAATCCTTTCACTAATGAAACTGCCACTTCTGATGTTGCGGAATCATCTACAAGCCATTTGAATCATCCTAATCTGCATAATGTATATCAACATTAACCCTGTTGGGTCTATTATAGATTTGATGATACAAAACAAGAAGAATGAAACATGAAGGACTAAAAGTGACAAGAAGGGAAACTACAAAAAGATGGAGGATTTGGAAGATTCTAGAAGATATGCTTAAAAGAATATTTAGTTTCCTAATTATATTATGATTCCTCTTGTAAACCCTAGATGTCTCTAGTATATAAAAAGACATAGGGTCATTAGTTTTAGGTACGCATACAAGATATAGACGCCTAAAGGTGTAAGGGTGTGGGAACCTAGGCTTGCGTTCTAGGGTTTAGTTAGTTGGTGTTAGATCAAGTCTTTGATCTTTATTATAGTTAGTTAGTTTATGATAATGAAAAACCTTGTTCATAATAATATTGATTCTATGTTTGAATATTCCGCCATTATTATTATGTGTTCCTAGATATAATATTAGACCTCGTCTAAGAGCTTCCAACGATCTTCACATGTGGTATCAGAGCCTGGCTCGTATCTAGGATCTACAAGGTTTTCAAGAAAAGGAAGAAAAAATCAAGTCACAAAAATTCGTAATAATTTCGCACAGACTATTTTAAAAACGTTATAACTTTTAATGAACTGTTGATTGGGCTAAAATTTGAACCGAGCTTCGGTATATCTATCTTTAATCTCACCAAAGGGATTGTCAATCTGAGCTCTCAATCAAAAGTTATTCAAAGGTCGGGTTCACGTAAATAAGGTTACTACAGCACTGTTTTGTAACGATCATAACGTTTTCGTTAACCGTCGGATCGTAACGAAATTTTAGGTGGATGTTCTCTATATACTCATCTAACTTTCCACCGAAGGGATCTTCGATCTGAGCTATTATGTGAAAGTAATAAAGCTTAGTACTGCTAATGTCGTAATGGCTTGATTTTTAAAGTAATCGTTGTTCAGATATAAAAGTACCGCTTGGAATTCAAAGTACTGCCTGATTTTTAAAGTAATCGCTATGCTTCAAAGTACTGCTGGTCTCCTTATGAAAGTGCTGCACGCTAGATGAAAGTACGGTTGAAAAGTACCGCTTCAAGGTACTGCAGATTTTATTGAAAGTACTGTTTGCCATGTTTGAAAGTAACGCCGATTTGATGAAAATACCCTTCTCAAAATATCAAGTATTATTAAAAGTCCGCTTCTAAATTTAAAAGTATCGTTTTTCATATGGATTTCAATTTAAGGGAAGTTGAGCATATTAATTGTTATGGTTTGGATGACACACACACGTGTTATTGTTCACAACAAGGAGTTTGGTGATTTGTTCTTAAAAGGATTTAAAAGCTCATTTTGGAGATTTATTGAAGAATTGATTACGAAGAGGATTATTTATCACTTATTTGAAGGTGAAGTGGAATTACTTAGTTTGTGTTCTTATCATCTAGCTTGATGAATCTAGCAATGTGTGATTTTTCTTATGATGCTCTATGCACACATTTGCTATCATTTAAAGGAGTTACATTGTAGTGCTCAGTGTCTCATACTAGTTGAGGATTCTTGTCAAGGGATTGCGGTCTACTTATATTTGGTGATACGTATAAGTATGGAGTTCCGTGGATAGTACAAGATTTAAGACACAAGTTTGGGAAATTCTACTTCTTCATCAAATTCGTATACTCTTCTTCACAAGTAACCATTATATGGAGCCTACAGATTTGAAGAATCAAGAAGATGGTTAACATATGGGTTTCAGGGGAAGCTTATTGTTAAATGTTTAACTATCTGCATGCATCACTCAAGGGGAAGTGTTTGATTTTTACTACTGTTGATCATTATTACTACGCTAGTTGAGTTTTCTACCGTTTTGGATCCATTTTTTTATGATGCTTAATGTATGGGCGATTTGAAGCATTGAAGTCTTAGATTGGAAGTATGATATTGGTTCGTGGTGGTCAAGATCATCATTTGCATAGTTCCCTATTTGGATAATAACAAAAAGGGAAGAGATGTTTGAGTGACATGTTCAAGTCAAGGGGAAGCATGGAAGATAAGATTGTTTTATTCATGGTGAGATTTAAATTATCTCAACTGCTACTGCCTAAGGAAGTTCGAAAAGAATCGTGTTTGTTTTGTCATCATCAAATAGGGAAGATTGTTGGGTCTATTATAGATTTGATGATACAAAACAAGAAGAATGAAACATGGGACTAAAAGTAAAGGGAAACTTCAAAAGATGGAGGATTTGGAAGATTCTAGAAGATATGCTTAAAATAATATTTAGTTTCCTAATTATATTATGATTCCTCTTGTAAACCCTAGATGTCTCTAGTATATAAAAAGACATAGGGTCATTAGTTTTTAGGTACGTACAAGATGTAGACGTCTAAAGGTGTGTGTGTGGGAACCCTAGGAAAACGCCTAGGGTATAGTTAGTTAGTGTTAGATCAAGTCTTTGATCTTTATTATAGTTAGTTAGTTAGTTTATGATAATGAAAAACCTTGTTCATAATAATATTGATTCTATGTTTGAATATTCCGCCTTCATTATTATGTGTTCCTAGATATAATATTAGACCTCGTCTAAGAGCTTACAACGATCTTCACAAACCCTCCATACATCGTTGGACTAAAGACCATCCTCTTGTGAACATTATTGGAAACCCGAATCAACCAGTCGTAACTAGACAACGCCTTCAGACTGACGGTGAACATTACATTTATGCACTTACCGTCTGCCAATCTGAACCCAAAAACATTAAAGAAGCAATGACTTATGACAACTGGATTGAATCCATGCAAGAAGAACTTAATCAGTTTAAACGTCTTGAAGTGTGGGAATTGGTTGCAAAACCAATAGGGGTCTATGTTATTGGTCTAAAATGGATTTGGAAAAACAAGTTGGATGCTCAAGGTACTTATCGAAATAAGTCACGTGCTGGTGCTAAGGGTTATAGCAAGAAGAGGGATTGACTTCAGGAAATCATTCGCACCGGCTTGCTAGACTTGAGGCTTTACGGATTTTTCGCATTCGCGGCTTATGAACATCACCGTCTATCGATGGATGTCAAAATCTTTTCGATGGTAAATGAAGGAAACTATAGGCGTCCAGCCATAATGATTTGTTGATCCAGAGTTCCCTAATAACGCCTACAAACCGAACAAGGCTCTCTACGGTCTCAAACAAGCCCCTGCGTATGATGAGTTATCATCCTTTCTTCTATCCCATAATTTTTTCAGAGGATCGGTCGACCCAACACTGTTATACAAAATCACGGGCACACATTTTAATCGTTCAAATTTATGCGATGACATCATTTTTGGGTCAACACATAAAAGTACTCAAACGCTTTTTCAAAACTTATGAAAACAAATTTTGAAATGTACATGATCGGTGAACTTACGTTCTTCTTAGGACTACAAGTTCATCAATCACCCCGAGGTATTTTTCTAAGTCAATCCAAATATGCCCTTGAAATTTTAAACAAATATGGAATGCAAAACTGTGATACCTATGCCACACCAATGGCACATACCAAAAAACTGGATGCTGATTTGCATGGGAAATTGGTTGACCCTACCAAATACCAAAGATTATTGGGTCTCTCATGTATCTAACAGCCAGTAGACCTGACATTGTATTTGCTGTATATCTTTGCTCCCGTATCGCCGCTACGACAACCCAGACACACCCTCTCGAGGTTAAAAGAATCCTCCCATACAAGGGAACCATTAATTGGGGATCGGTATCCGAAGGATCTCCGTTTTGAACTAATAGCTTTTTCAGACTGATCACGCAGGTTGCTTAGATTCTCTTAAAGCACTTCGTGGTTTGCATTCCTGGTGATAAACCGGTGTCATGGAAATCAAGAAAACAGATTGTACATCGCTGTCCTCAACCGGCGAATATGTAGCCATGACCGCGTGTTGTGCTCAAGTCATTTGGATGAGAACACAACTCAAAGACTATGGTTACGTATTTGATGTAAATTGTGGTGTATCTGCGACAATCGGCTGCTATTGCATCTTCGCAATACCGTTCAACATTCAAAATCTAAGCACATCGATCTTCGATATCAATTCATAAAGGAGCATGTGGAAAAGGGTACCGTTGAAATATATTTTGTGGGTACTGAACACCAACTGACGGACCTTCTCACCAAAGCCTTAGCTCCTGCTAGGTTTACTGAGTTGATCCACCGATTGGCATGAGTTTTGACTCCAGAGGAACTGGATGAAATTTTAACACATTCTTAAAACCAGTCAAACACCAAAACCTCTTTTGTAAATAAATTTTTCAATAACAAAATAGAAAAATATAAATATGATAAAATACAAAAATATTCTTCTATCTAAATTCTTTCAAGCACTGCAAGTACAAATCTTCCGTCAACACTTTGTTATTTCAACACTTTCATTATTTTCCCAAACAAGTGTTGAGGGGGAGAAAGTAAATATTTTTCTGTCTCATAAAACCTTGTACTTGCATGTTACCTTTATTGGTTGTTTCTTTGAAAATGGTGGATACGTTTCTTGTTGTACACTCTCCTCGGACTCAAATTTATAAAATTCACTATTTCTAAAAGTCGAGGGGGAGTGTCATCATGTTCCTTTCCAAACATTCACGTCTTTGCTTAAACAAAGTGGAAGTTACGGGTCTTGGTTGAAAATGGTTAAGGTGGAGGGACTATTATTGTCAAAAGTGAAAAACAATTTCAAACAAAAACCTCCACCTAATCATTTTTTCACATTTACTACCTCTTTTATTATCTTCAACTAACACATCCACGCCTAAGATTAAACATCAAATCCGTGCTTCATTTTCTGAATTTGTAAGTTGTTTTAGCTTCTAATCATCATTACAAACATAGGTTTTTAATCTTAAACGATTTCAACGGTTAGATTTTCCAAACAAATGATTTTTGTGTTCATACGCTTACGCGTATAAATAAGAACTTGGAAAATGATGTTGTGATGAAATGGTTTGTGTTAAAATGGTTAAAAACAAGTCTTATAATCATTTCCATCAAGATTTTCCACCCAGAAAACGTTTTTAATCACATTCGTGTTTTAGGGTTTATCCGTGGATTTGGGGGTTTTCAATTGTGAGTGTTTCTGTCTAATTAGATGCTTCAGAAGTGTTTGATACATGTTTATTAACCTCTAACACATTTGAATCATACCTAGAAACATCGAATTTGAAGAATTATACTTTAGGGTTTAAACCACGTAGAATTGGGTACTCTTGATTCGTGGTTCATTTGATGTTATAACTTGTTGTAAACATCTCATATAGCTTCTAAGACACCCCAAAAATCATTTGGTTGAATTTCCATGGTTAAATTGATTACGAGTAGGATTTGAATGATTAGGGTTTAAGCCTACGACTAACATATCTTACGCGTAACTTGCATGACATGATTGTGATCTTGAAAATAGTTGAAAACATGTTAAAATGAGTGTTATGTTTGATCTATTACAAGAATCTAAGCGTACCAGTTTCAGAATCAAGGTTAAAATGGAATCTACGGTTATGGAATACCTTATGCGTAGATGTTACGCATAAGAGAAATCTTACGCGCAATCTTACGCATAAGGGTCTACAATGGACTACGCCGATCCCTGTGAAGGATATGTAAACTTGATTTCACGCCTAAGGCTTACTCTTACGAGTAAACCCACGCGCGAAGTCCTCAACCTAAGCTTACGCGTAAGCCTTATGCTAAGAGTCCATTCCTACGCGTAAGCTTTCTTACGCCTATGAGTGACTCCCACGCATAAGATCATTCCTACGCTTATGGTCACATTTTTTACGCATAAGCTTACAAACCTATGCTTAAGCTTTCACTAAACTAAAACTTTTGAAATGTTACGCATAAACTTGTAATAAGTTATTCATAATGTCACAAAACCAAAATGTCACTAATAAGCTACAAAAGTTAAAACGCTGTGTGATTAAGTAAACTTTGGACATTAAACATTCAAAATATCATACTCACCAACTTATCACGTCAACTTTGGACTATTGGACAATATGTGACTTTGGACTCAGAACATTCTTTAACATAACTAATTCAATAATTGGACAATAAAATCAACTTTTGACTAACGTAATGTCTTTCGATATGTTGGTTCTTTTGTCTCAATACCTTTCAGATCACGAAATAGACATCATAATGGAAAATGTCAACGCACCAAATGAGCTCACAATGAATGATATCTTCCAAACTGATTACAGCAAGACGATTGGAAAGAACAACCTCAAGGTCGATTTTGAGAACTTCACGTGCTCAGAGTCTTCATGCAGGATTGTTGTAGACATACTCAAAACTCATCCTTACAACAACATGCCTACCAATCAAGAACTGTACCGTAAATATACATTCATCACCGCACACAATGAAAAAGGTTGATTGTCAAGATGCCGCGCAACTCTCAACATAAAGTCACCATCAGAGTCTGAGAAAAATTCTTCTTCTGCCTGCTATCCAACCTGCCGACTATGTAGCAATTCCAAGTGAAGAGGCTACATTGCAATTCATGGTCGATCTTGGCTATGATGAAGCTGCTGGAGTAATTACCAAGCACTCCACGGTCGATTTAAAGAACATTCCTCAACCGTGGAGGACTTTGTACATCATGATCGCCAAGTCTGTTTCGAGAAGAGACAGCGGTCATGAGCATCCTAAACTCATGCACTTACAAATCTTCTGGGCATGGTCAACATATTGCACATTGACTATGCAAGTCTGATCTGGGAAGAAATGATGTCCCACCTCAAGAAGCCTGGGACAAAGGTTCCCTTCATCGATATACCGAAGTTGATCCGTAATATTTCGAAAAATCGGGCATCCCCATGAATCAACGACCCCAAGAACCACTCAAGTTGTATGAGCCTACATGAACATGATTCAAAGACTACAACAAAGAAGCAAGGTGCAAGTACTGGACTGCCTTCTCACTGATGATATCAAAAGTCTTCCTTCAGATCGCCGGTATACCAAGAAGTCAGTGGAGCAAAGGCAAAGCTTCCGTTTATGAATGAAAAGTATCTCACCACCCAAGAAAAGACTACTAGAAGATCAGTAAAATAAGAGCGCATTGAAAGACTCGAGCGCTTACATGTATCCAAAAGGAACCCATCTCAAGAAGAACGAAGTTCCATCTCGTGGTGCTAGTCCTAATCCTAAACCGAACTTACTCTAGAGGACTAAGATTGAGATAATGTGTCCAAGAGGTGGTTCACTATTCAAATCAAGCATGATGAGAAACAACCTCACCGAGGTCGATGACAAACCACCCGCCCCAAATCGCATAAAGGAAGACAATTTAGTCAAGACAAAGAAACAACCGATGATGACATAACAAAAGGATGAACAGCAATACCACAAGACTCTTAAGCAACTGAGGTTGCAGCATGCTGCCACTGAATTAAACCTTCAACAAACCCGAGGCCTCGACCTAAAGGTGGTGCACTAACCACACCAGCCTTGATGCTTAATCAACCATAAGGAACCGGTACCACTACTAGGAATCAACACAGCAACAACAACAAGAGTAATGACATCAAGTTCGACTTTGAGGAACGTAAAATAAGAAAAGACGGAGAAGATAACTCGATGAAGATGTGGAGCAAGCCGCTAAGGAAAAGCAGAGGAAGAGGCAAGAGCTCAAGAGGAAGTCGATAATTATCTTCAAGATAATCAGAACATAACCCGTAACAATCCTCGAGTAAACCTCAAGACCCATCCACAATCATCGCCATCTCACCCTCACCACCACCTTCGAGAAGACAACCACCAGATCATCCTCCAAATCAATCAAGAAACCCTCTCGACACTTCAAGGGCATCGCTGCTCCAAAACCAAGATCGTAAGGCTATCAAGCAAGCCGAAAACGAAATGTCGTAACAAAAGTTGAATCACCGGCCGGATGTGGTTAACTTACTTGATTTGATGAACGAAAGTTCGAGGAAAGAGACCGATCAATCAATTCCTCAACAGGGATATTCAGGGGGAAATGGACAAGACGATTAGGGAATACACTCATAAGTTCCTTCTCGACACCGTCCCTAGAGTCACGAAAGAAATGTGCGCAAGACAACTCTATCCATATCGGATGTCATTGGTCAAGCAAACACTGTCAACTACACCAGCGGTTATGCAAATCCGACTAGTTCTGCCTCCTCTTGTCACTGAATCTGATTTGATTTCAAAACTGATAATGCAGATGTCTCCTCGATCTCCAACTTTCACTTCTGATGAATCAAAACTTTTTGAGGCATTGCTTGCATATCAACTAAAGACAACTTGGTGCAAAGAAGGAGTCGGGTCAAGAAAAGCGACCAAGAGACATGATGATGCGCGACAAGGATTCAACCTAAATGTCAAGAAAAACAGTGTGAATCCTCATCTATGCCTCCACCACCACCAAAGACCACCACCACAGAGAGATCATCTCAACGACCTCCTGCTTCTGATAAACCTCTGGACTCTGAGTCTCCACCACCATCGGAGAAAACTGGTGATCATTTCCAATACACCGGTGGTGACGACGAAGAGATTCCTGAGCCTCAACAACCGCCCTCATCAACAACATCAACCAAGCAACAACCAACATCATCCTCCAAGCCAAAGAAGAAAAGGTCTACCTCAGTTGTATCATAGTTGGATGAAGAAGATACTGATGAATATGAATGGTTTTCCAAGCTGGTTGATGCCACCCCTCGATTACCAGAAGGCCAAGAACCGGTAGATGGTCGAACCATGGAGCACGTTAAAATCATTCAGGATAAGTTCAAAGTGAAGAAGATGACGAAATGGAAGTTACGCCAAATCAAAAACGATGCATTTCAACTGCTAAAGGACAGCTCCGATAGTGCTATTGAAGTCGAATATCATCTAGACAACATCGCACGAGCTATGTCCAACAACATTGATTGGCTCAACCCTGAATCAAACATTGACTTCACAAGACAAGATAAGACTCCATACTACACAGACTGGACCAAGCCACTACCAACCATTGGTTGACCAGATCAACCAAGGATTCCATACCAATACTTCTTCAACAACGACCTGGAATTTATTCAACATGGTAGCGATGTAAGCAAGAAATACTCTACGTCACTTACCTTTAACATCCCAGCAGCAGTCTTCTCCAACAATGTTGCCATCGAGGAAGAAGCCACAAGAATGTTTGTTGAAGATGTCGTGAATTATGATTTCGATGCACGATGGCATCATATTGTCCTCGCAAGAAGAATTACTATACTACGTAAGCCAGTGTTCGAAATCAAACAAAGAGGTTCAGAACAAATGAATCGTTGCTATCATGAATGTCACCGGCTACAAAGGGATTACTCATTCCCCGAGGAAATCAAATTCAAACGCCAAGACGAGCAAGAATATGATTTTACTGAAGCGGATTTTCCGAGATTGTCACTCAACGACATTGAAGACATGTATCCGCTAAGGTACAAGGTCGAATGAGACATTTCTCCACCAACATCCAGCCCAAGACATCAAGTCATTGTTGATATTCATTAGAATCAAAGTGATCCAGAACGTGTGAAGATCTTCAACTTGCCGCGGAATCATACCAGCACACAAGTCAATCTCACTAAAACCGCTGCTACACTTTCCCGATATCAAACAACTCTCTCAGTACACCATTGTGAAGAAACCGAAGTTTGGAGTAGTTTACCGCAGTGAACTTCACCACAACTGTTTAATGGTGTGCAATGAACTTCACAAGTTTTGTGATCATACTCTGAAGATGGTTCGTGATGGGTTAGCGTATCGGTTGAAGGAGATTCACGGCTTGCATGGGTCGAAGAAGCGGTGGAATTCTAAAGAAAGGAGGGATGTTAAGAAGATCATTACAAGGATAGATGAAAGGTTGTTTCATCGTGATCAGATGCGGAATTTTGAGAGCTTTGTGGGTGGAAGATAGATTTTCCCTCTCACGGGCTATCAACGTCAAGAGAGAACTCCCGGTCTTATTGAAGGATTGACTGGTACTCCTTAAATTATTTCTTTGATTGATATTTGGATGATATGATTTGTATATTTGACCATGGCTTGTGCACACATAAAGTGTACAACCCGACTTGTAATGAAAGGACCCTGGTACGCGATCGTGCCACAATCCTTATAAAAGGAGCGAAAGCTTCTTACTTTTGAGTAAAACTTATCAAAACTTTCATTTTTCAAAGTTTTCTCAAAAGAACAAGTACTTCCTTATTCAAAACCTCAAAAGATAATATTACTTGTTGAGGGGGAGTATTTGCTAACAAATCTTTGTTCACAAAACGTTCTTCGTGGAAATCTTCCTACAAAACTCGAAATGGTCATATTCGATATCAAAATTTCATCAAAAATAACATTTATATGCCATTTTTGAGGGGGAGAAAAATTGTGTGATACAAATATGTTGTAAATAAGATTGAATATTCGTGTGCTAAGACTTAACCCATGAATTGACGAGATCTGAACTGTCATACATCGAAAAGATTTATCTTCCAAGACTTATCCAAATATTTCGTACCTCCTCGAGAAACTTTTGATAGACATGAATCTTGACGGGTTTGACAACCTTTCGAAGTTTGTCCACATCTTCAAGGTAGTTATTAGAGCTAGTTGTCACCTAAAAGCTGACAATGCAACTCTTTAACTATATAACGTAACCGTGTCTCGCGGGGAATTGTCTATCTTGAGTCGATCAATTCAAAAGTGCGAGCTCTACCCTCACTGTGCAGATTTCTGTCAAAATACTTGAGCACATGTGGAGGGGGAGTATTTCTGAAAATACAAAACTCTCGAAGTGTTACAAAATGTTTTCACTCATAAACACTTTGAGAGATTTTCGAGAAAATGATTTTATGGCAACGTAGTATAGTCATGGAGTTATAAGGTGACTAAGGTTAGGAATAACCGTCCTATGATCCGCCAGAGCCGGAGGGATCTACCCAAGGACACCACCAATAGTTAGTACTTAGAAGTCCTTAGGTATGATTATAAAAAGGAGAAAATGAGAATCGGAGAAAGAAGGAGTTGAAGAATTAAAAAGAAAAGTAAAGAAAAAGGTGAAAAGAAATAGCCCTCCAAATTATTCAACTTAGGGCAGATACCGGGTTCAATACATATGCTACTGGTTGTCACTAGATGACACCGGTATTGAAGATCAAAGTCGTCATGGAACCCTACTTAAACTATCGGCTTTCTCTTAGAGATTGCTGGTTTTGAAGAAGGAGACCCTCTCCCTAGTCTCCGCTCAGGAAAACCAAAGCGCACTATTGAGTCTAGAGCCACGAGATTCATCAAAATATCTCTTAGGAACACTTGACATTTCATCACTTGTCGTTCAACATTAAGGACGCAAGTGACACATTATCGAGTCCTTTACAGATCTTAGCAATATGTCGAGAACATTTATGAGAGGTTCAAAATTGTGATCCCTGATTAAATGGAAACTCCTTCCAGTGGTCAACATCAATGTCACAGTACCCTGACAATACAGGTCGCTCTAACTCCTCGTGGGTTACGCTTTATTGTTATCGTCGGTGATGCTTCGTGTACCTCAGCACTCACCGAACTGTAGGTGTACTTCGTACATCGTTATCCTACTTGAGGGACTCCAGCCAGAACGCCTTTCGAATTAGAGATGTGTTTTCACACTATGCTGTTAACACGCTCAAAGTTTAAACTTGTAAGTGCTGGAAATCCTGCTAAGGAGATTCCTTTCAAGAATCGAGTCCTGAAGATGTGGGTCATTACTTGAACTCGTTCAATGTAATGCCAATTTTCCCTTATGGGATTCGGACGGATGATTCGCCCGACCAAGGTGAATGGAATCAAGATATTCATCAGAAGAACAATCGTAGTGGTCAATTCTCTAAGAAACGACCACAGTGATCGATTGGTGTTTATCACTAACCCATTCTTATGTTTTCTTCTTATGGATGCTCCTGGGAGATGATCGTGCTGATTCTCCACATGCTCATATCAACAACACCACAATTTAAAGTTCTCTCGAAAGCCAACACAAAAGTCAGAACGATTCTTCCTCAAGGGCAAAGAATCTATAAAGTTTAAAGACTTAGAGAACTACATCAAAACTGAAATCCAACGTCAAAGTGCATGTGAGAATGTTGGAAAAGGACGTGGAGACACCTAAGCAATGAAGCAGACCTGATGCAGACAACAACAACATAACATCACCATATCCACACCAGAACAAAGAACAAAGATTACGAAGACGTCAAAGCTGAAAACTTCAAAAGAAACAAGATCCTCACACTGGGGAGATTGTTGGAATCAAGACATTACTTCTCACAAGAAAGAGGAATGTCAGAAGACGTTAAGGCAACTATTACATCAACACCAACAATGTTTCAAGATTGCTGGAGTCATTTATTAATTACCAACACTTCGGGGGAGATTGTTGGAATCATTCCTAACTTGTATTTCAAGTGTTAGTAATTAGTTTGTAATAGGTTGCTTAAACTAGGCTTTTATGTTTGAATTTATGGCAAGGCTTATGTAGAAAGCCCATGAGCCTTGGCCCAAGTCCAATAAGGAAGGAAGGGACTAGTAGTGTTACCCTAGCTCCCTTCCCCTATAAATAGACATGTAAACCTTCCTTGGAAGGTTGGTTGTTCACTTTCACTAATATCCTACGCCTAAGAGTTAATAGTTATACATGTGTTTTGTGTATTGTGTTCAACCAATCTATCTTTCATCTTATTTCTTACATATTAAGAGTTAATAGTTAATAGTTATAAGAGTTAATAGTTATACGCCTAAGAGTTAATAGTTATACGTTTGCATGGTTTATTGTTGCATGGTTAGTCCAAAATCTTAGATCATACCCTATATCTTATAATACGCACAAAATCAAACACAAAAAACGGCAAAAATAACTAAAACTGTGCATAATATATTCCATTACAATCGGAACAAAATGGTACATCAAGGGAAGATAACAGAGCTTCACAAAATACCGTGAAATGATAAACAAAAAACAGAAAAACAACCAAAAGCTTCACAAGGAGACTGCTGAACCGAAACCGAAATGCTACATTCGGGCAAGAATCGACATGAATGTTTGCATTTCGTCAATGAATAACCTAGTTTTGTCGACTAGCTCCATCTGCACCCGACATCGTTCCAGCTCGTCTCTCACCATCAACCATTGAAATGCCATGTTGAAGTTTGCGGTCTCCAATTGAGGTAGAACCTTAATCTCAGAAATCATCTCTTGTCGCTTTCCAGAGTCATTCAGAAGCTCCTGGCATTGGTTCAAAATCTTGGTATGACGCATATATTGGTGGTCAATGTCCCGTTGAACTTGAATCATCATTTTTTCTTTCAATCGAAAGGAACTAGATGTAGTTGTCAGTTCATTCAGTAGATTGCATGGACAGACTCTTTTTGGGGCCAATTTTGCTTCTTGTTTTTGGGATTAGGGTTTGGTTAGTTTGCTTAAAAATAGACGGGGAGAAATTTTTAGAGTAAAGAGTAAAGGAAAGGGGTAAATGAAAAGGTTAAGTTCCTATATAAAGGAAATAGTAAGGAAAACCCTCTCATAACGCTCCGACTATAGTACCGTCTCTAACATGCATCGAGATAGCAACTAGAGATATATGGCTATCGTTCTTTGATTTGACCATGGTTGATCATTACACTCTTTGATATATTACCTATTTAGTCCCCAAAGTTACATTGAAACAAGAAATTTAGAAGTAAATTATTGAACGGACGCGTGCATGTTGCTCTACTTTTAACAGTTTATGTGTGCTACTTTTTGGACTAGTCGTGTAATATATATAAAGTATCTACTTTCCACAGTTGCAATCTAACTAATCTAGTTGCAAACCAATTGAGGGAGTGTACATGTGGCCACATGGTGCTCTTTCTTTAATCAACTTGTTGACTTATGTGACACTTGGAGAAAGCTTATCAAGGAAGGTTCATACCATCCTGGAGAAAGTGATGCAAACCGGGGGCATGTCTTGTCACCAATTTTTATTTCATTTTTTCTTTTTTCTATACTTATGCGATTGTTTTACCGTGTGTACTTATTATTTTTTTCTTTTTTACAATCTTTTAACAATCTTTTTTTTAACATGTAGTTCATTCATGGTTTTTTAACAATATTTTTTTCAACAATCCTTTTTTTATGCTTTCAAAGTATTTAATTTTTCCCTTTTTTCCCCATCTATGTTAACAACTTGGACAAAGGCTACCAGCGACCAATGGTGTAGTTTTTGGGTTTCAAACTAAGTGTCATTTAACACTCAATTTTTTCTAACCTTAACTGTATTAGATCTTCAAACTAAAGTATTGAATGCACAAGCTGTACACATAAATGACAATTAAGAACTATATTTGTTAATCAAAAAAGCAAATTACATATTAATCTGAATCAGATTCCATTACACCAACTTCCATCAACAACATGACCTCATACTCTCTCTCTTTCTTAATTATTTTCTCCAACTCTTTTGATCTCTTGCCTCTTCTTCTAATGTTTCTTTTAATGCCTCTTCATATAATTTTAGTTGATATTCATGTTCCTCAGTAAGTCATCCATCACCATTGACATTTTCAGGAACTTCAGTTTCTTCTTCATCATATATCTCTTAATAAAAATCTTCCTCTTGATTTTGATCAATTGTTTCCTCTACCACCACCTCTTTTTCCGCAAATGTTTCCTCTACCATCACCTCTTTTGACGATTATGGTTACATAAAG
Source organism: Chrysanthemum makinoi (assembly GCA_910596185.1). NCBI lineage: Eukaryota > Viridiplantae > Streptophyta > Magnoliopsida > Asterales > Asteraceae > Chrysanthemum > Chrysanthemum makinoi. The sequence continues at coordinate 200,290,880 of OU343223.1, read as the reverse complement.
GGTTTAAACAAATAATAAAATTTATAACTAATTAACCTTAAAATCAAGTATAGAAACATAAGAAATTTGTTTACCTTTAGACATTTGCCATGAATTAATGTAGGATTGCGTACCGGGGAACAATTGAAAAAACCAAGTATGTGTGTGTGTGTGTGTGAGAGAGAGAGAGAGAGAGAGAGAGATTACTCGTGTGTTAACCAAATAATATAGAGTGTATTTATAAAAGATTTAAAAAATTCAAATAAATAATTTACAAGTACAAAGTTTTTTGACGAAAAAAAAATATAAAGTACAAAAAATACTCTTTGTAACAGTGACATGTACCGTAGCCAACACAGAACAACAAGCCAAAAACAAAGATTCAGACAAAATTGCCCTCATGTGCTGCGCACGTGAGGACCGAGATAACTAGGAAAACTAACGATGTTATAAAATTGAACCAACGGCGTAATATTTTCGAGATCGTAGACTAAAAAAGCAATAATTTCCGTTTTTGGATGTCATATAAAATTTGGTATAACTTTAAGGACCAACAGTGAAATTTACTTAACATTTTAGAATGGAAGATTACTATAGTAACTTATGAGGTAAGAACTTAATGCTATGAGAAAATTAGGAAAACGAGTGTGTAAAAATGAAAATAGGGTATTAGAGCAAGGGGTGTCATAGATGCCGTTGTGCCAAATTAGCGCCACATCAGCATTTCAATTTCACATTCACGCACCAAAAATACCCCTCTCTCGTTTTGCATGCCGTTTGTGTGCCGTTTCTTTTTTCATTTTTCAAACAAACTAAATTTGCATTCATAAAAAGAAAATACAAATTATAATACGAAAAATAAACCAAGTACGAAAATAAACAAACGTTACAAAAATATTAAACTACATGACATACTAGCAAAAAATCATGATATACTTGCAATGCTTTAGAAGTAAAAATAACTAGTTTTTAATAGTAAACTAAAACGCATGCCTGATTACATAGTAGTAGTAGGACTACTTGTGTATCTAGGGATATTTAAATATCATCACAGCCACCGCCACCAAATAATCTCACTTTGAAACCTAATTTCACTCTCACTTTGTGCAGTCACAACCACCAAATAAATCTCATCTCATTTCATAAAAAAAAACGCAACTCCTTATTCTCATGTCATTTTTCATATACACATAAATCATAAACAGTAACACACAGACACACACAAAACATATACACTTCACATAAACACAACGCCACCCCCCCCCCCCCAAAAAAAAAAGAACAGAAGAATGCAAATGGCACAGCGCCAGTTAACTCACATTTTGATTGGCGCCGAAGCATGGTGGTATGGTGGCGCGTGTTTGGCTGTGCCAAAACGATGGCTACGTAGGAATGGCCCAGCCCCAAAGTGAACACACCCTGTTGGATCGATGTACTCTAACCAAACTAACTTAAATAGCTTGTTAAGGGTTTAATAACCACGGATAAATCCTAAGTTATTAACAATGAAAAACTGAGCAAACTTTATTAAGTATGCGGAATTTACTTAACAAAGCTAAGAAGAATATAACTTTAACTTTCAATGATTTTATTAATAACTCTGAATCTGCTTGTTATGCAAACTCTTTTAACAATTCTAAAACTCTAATATCGAATTCTCTAATAACGTACGTACTCTCTAATGATGATCGTACTTGAAACTCTTATGAAAAACTTGTTAAATCATACTTCTAATGTCAATCTAGGGATCCTTTTATAGGCTCAAGGATAACCCTAGATATTTTACAATTTGTATCCTTGTACGACAAGTAATCTAAACATAGAATATTCTAGAATACATAAAGCTTTCCATAAACAAATATAGCAATTCTTTGGCTTTGCAGTACTTTGACTTCGACAGTACTTTGACTTTTTACTTAGCAGTACTTTGACTTTTCAGACTTTTGACTTCGTCAGTACTTTGTCAATCTTCAGCACTTTCATATCCCAACAATCCTCCCCTAACTTGAATTCTACTTGTTTGACTTCAAGTTCTTTTGTAAACTTATCTTTAACTTCTGTTAGTCTCTTGGAAATATTGTGTCTTTGTCTTTGGATTGTATCTTTATATTCTCTGTGCTTAAATCATCATTATCAAAGTATTCTTGAAAAAATATTCTTTACAGCATCATTCAACAATCTCTTTCTTTTCAGCAACATTCAACAAGCTCCATCTTTTCAGCAACATAAGACAATGTGTACATTAATTCAGTTTAAGTTTCAGTCTATTCTCATCACTTCCAGTGTGTAAACTCTTGTGAGAGGTGAATCATTGAAAATTTAATGGATTTGATGTCTCTTTACCAAAACCATTAACTCTGGAGTAGCCAAATGTTTTGATGTGTAAGATCATGGTACATTGATAACCATATGATTTTTTAGCAAATCATCATATCAAAAGATTTGATTTGTCTTTACCAAAAGTGTACTCTTTGGACTAGTTAGTTCTTTCATCATGGTGAACTAATTACCATATAATGGTTTTTCCACCGCCTTTACCACAAGCCATTTTCTTGTGGGCTAGCCAACTCTTCACATTCACTGATATGGTGAGTTGATTACCATACAACTTATTAGCAAGTTGTCAACTATAAAACGGATTTGAGATATCTTTACCAGAGCCGTTTGCTCATGGATTAGCCAATCCTTTTGTAACCATGGTGGATTGATAACCAATTGGTGTTACCATCTCAAAAACCATTTATTTCTTTTAACCTTTGTTTCAAAATATTTAACACTTAACAAAAGTTTTCTTTTCAAAAACATTAACTGGTTTAAAGCTGCAAGTAGTACTTTGATGAAAGTACTGTTTGATCAGCAGTACTTTGAATAAAGTACTGATATATCAAAAATTTATTCAATAAAAATTCATACCAGTTATTCATGCATCATCATTAGCCATAGTAGTCCATCTGATAAACAATTTGATGACAAAAAGTGCAGTTTCATTATCCTCTTCAACTTCCATCCCATGCTCTAGCATTCTTCTCATGAGATCTGATGTAAGAGGATATCTTATATCTTCTAACATGTGAATCATTGTCCCATCTTCTAAATCTAAAACATGCACTCCAGATTCTTCAAAGAATCTCCAGCTAGTAATCTCCCAATCTTCTTGGTTTTTCCAAATCTCAGCAGTACTTGTTTCTTCAGTTTCCCAAACAGTTGTGAGATCTCCAAGCAAAATTAAACCAAATCCTTCTGATGGAATGTGTTCAAAGTATTCTTGCACCAAGAGATATAGATGAAACAAATCCTCTCTGTTAATACAAATATCGTCATTAAAGGTTATTTATATTTTTATCTTTACCTAAGTTTTGTTAACGACAAAAGTAAATTTATTGTGTATAAAAGCTTAAAGCTTGTCAAGTTTAATAGATATTATAACAAGCTTTTTCAAACAATATATTCATCATTTAAGCATTTACATTTATGATTAGTGATATCTTGATATGACTCTAATCATTATGTATGATAGTAGTTTTTAGAATGTGTTAGGTTCTTAAAAACCGAACACTACTTAAGTACTTGCATATTTCTAAATATAGAAATACAACATATGACATCATGTGTTGCATCATGGAAATCATTGGAAGATTTCATTAGATATTTTGTGTGGATTTGTACTCTTCATATCTTGCACAATCTCACTTAGATATAGTTGACTTTAGCAAAGATTTTGATATCTTGGTCGTCAGAATTCCACGGTACCAAATGGTACACGGGCGAACCCTTTTGAGGGTTCCGCGGTCCGTGACGCTCCGCCCATTTTGCTATAAATAGCAAAGCCAAACCAAGTAGTTTCTTATCCCTTTCTAATATACTCTCATACATATCTTCTCTCTAACCTTTCTAACTCAGCTTCATATCATATTAGTGATCTCTTTGGTAGCAAAGAAGATCAAGTCACATTCAAGCTTCAAACGAGAAGTTGGAAGTCTTGTTTGTTTAGTGTTGTATGATCTTGTGTTGATTCATACTTCATTGTTGTATTAAACCATCATAATCTTGTGAGTGTGAGTGGTTAGTATTTTAGTCCTCAAAATACATTGTGTGTAGGAGTGTTTGTACCCTTGGAAAGAACTCGACATCTAGCTTAGTGTCGGAAATAGTGGCGAAGTGTAAAGGTTTTCTCCGCCGGTGAAAGGAGCTTGTTGACTAGTGAAGTTAAACTCTCGAGTGTGAGACTCGAGGAGTGGAGTAGGGCAAGGAAAAAGAGTCCTTGTAGACCGAACCACTATAAACAACTTGTTGTGGTTTGATCATTTCTTTCCTTATTTACTCTTAACATATTGCTTGCATATTTCATTAACATATCTAAGATCAATATCAATTGATCTTTCAATAAGTTTCAAAACAAAGTTTTAATTGGTAAACTATTCAACCCCCTTCTAGTTTTCTACAATTGGTACCAGAGCCTCGTTGCTCAAGAATTTCTAAAATAACTTGTATTTTATAAACTTGAAACGATCCATGGATTTCGAAAACTTTAAAGAAGGGCAATCTATGCAAAGACCACCACTCTTTGAAACCAATGGATTTATCTATTGGAAAACCGTTTTGAAACATATGTAAAATCAAAAGATATAGATCTTTGGTTTGTTATTGTTAAAGGGATTTTAGTTCTACAACAAAGGATATTTCTATTGATGAACAAAAGAAATTAGTTGCTAAAAATAATGAAGCTAAAATGATGCTTTATAATGCTTTACCTAGAAAAGAATATGAAAGAATTTTTATGTGTGAAACCGCCAAAGATATTTGGGAATCTTTGATTGTTACACATCAAGGTAATTCACAAGTCAAGGATAACAAAATTGATCTTCTTGTTCAACAATATGAACAATTTGTTATCCCCAAAGATGAAACCATTGATTGTGGCTTTGCTCGCTTTAATACTATTATTACATCACTTAAAGCACTTGATGAATCTTTTCGTAGTAAGAACTTTGTCAGGAAATTTCTTAGAGCACTCCATCCCAAATGGAGAGCTAAAGTGACCGCTATTGAAGAATCAAAAGATCTCTCAAAATGTCACTAGACGAGCTAATCGGCAACCTCAAAGTACATGAAATGGTGATGGAGAAAGATTCGGAGATCATCAAAGGAAGAAGGGAGAAGATCAAATCTGTTGCTCTAAAAGCAAAGGCGGAATCAAGTGATGATGACGAATCTTGCTCCCGTAGTGAAGATGAGGAATATGCCATGGCCGTTAGAGATTTTAAGAAGTTCTTTAGAAGAAGAGGAAAGTTCGTAAGACAACCTCGAAAAGAAAAGAAGCCATTCCGAAAAGATCGGGATGACAAAAAGGGTAAAGGTGAAAGAAAGTGTTTTAGATGTGGTGATGCAAGTCACCTCATAGGAGAATGTCCCAAGCCACCTAAAAGCAAAACTCAACGAGCTTTTGTAAGTGGTGCTTGGAGTGATAGTGAAGACGATGAAGAATCAAGCAAGGAAGAGATCGCCCTAATGGCACATGAGTCAAACGAGGTACTTTCCAACTCTTCTTATTCTTCTATTGATGATGACACTTTGCAAAAACAATATAATCAATTGTGTGAGCTAAGTCTAAAAATCATAACTAAAAATAAATTTTTAAAACCAAAAAGGAATTTTTGGAAAATGAAGTTTATGAGTTAAAAGAAAAGCAAAACGACTTGAAAAAGGAAAAGCAAATGACGATGATTGTAAATCATGTCAAGAGCTTAAACTTGAAATAGAAAAACTAAAGCTCACACAAGATGTTTTAATCGAAAACAATTCTAAATTTAAAAGGTTTAACAAGAACATCGCTCTTGCCGATGAAATAGTTAAAATTCATAAAACACCGGGAGACATGAATGGGCTAGGTTTTAATGAAGTATTAATTCCAAAGAGTCAAAACAAAACGCCGAAAAAGATGAACACTGTCAAAACTGCTGCAGATAAAGACGGACCGACGAACCAAAATAAGGGTTCCGTCCGTTGAAATAAATGGTGTCGGGGTACTTCGCAGACGTAATGTTCGTAATACGGACCGCATCTGAATTTGTTAAAGTAACAAAGAAAACCAAGGATAGTGTTAAACTAAAACCGCTTGTTACATCGTGAGTAGGACTTGCTAAAATGAATTTAGATCAAAACTACTCAACAACGATATAAAACACCTTTGCCAAACGCCTCTTTTCTAAGAGCAACCACAACGTACAACCCAACTACCAACACAATGGTTGGAATCAAAACTTTCCTAGACCATATCAAACTCCAAATTACATGTCATGGAACTCTTTTCCATCATTCCCATACATGAATCAAATAAATGGTATGTTTAACCCAAACGGACCCATGAGATATTGGGGACCAAATGCTTGAGTTATTTGCTTCCTAGGTATTCTTGAAAGTTGGATTGGAACCTCATGAATGGATAAAAGATAGTGGATGCTCACGGCATATAACGGGCAACAAAAGTCTCTTCTCATCATACCAAGAGTATGACGGAGGTAATGTCACTTTTGGTAGCAATCTCAAAAGCAAAATCATTGTCAAAGGTACGATCGCTCATAACTCCGTAACTATTGAAAATGTTGCTCATGTGGATAGGTTAGGATTTAATCTACTTAGTATTAGCCAATTATGTGATAAAAAGTATAAAGTACTATTTGATGAAAATGGTAGTAAAATACTAAAAGATGGTATCACCATAGCTAAAGGAGTTAGGAAAAATAATATATACGTCATGAAAATAGATAAAACATCTAATGACAAACTTTGCCTAACAACATTAGATGATAGCTCATCTCTTTGGCATAGACGCTTAGGTCACGCTAATATGAGACTTATACAAAACCTATCTTCAAAAGAGCTAGTTAGGAATTTACCAAAACTAAAATATGACCAACACTTTTATGACGCTTGCAAAATTGGTAAACAAACCCATAGTAGTCATAAATCTAAAAATATGGTGTCCACATCTAAGTGTCTAGAATTATTGCATATGGACTTGTTTGGTCCATCCGCTATAAGAAGCTATGGAGGCAACTTATACACTTTGGTCATAGTAGATGATTACTCAAGGTTTACTTGGACGTTGTTTTTGAAAACCAAAAATGAAGCTTTTGATAAATTTGAAATTCTTAGCAAGAAAATTCAAAATCAACTAGGTGTTAAAATTGTGTCGATCCGAACGGATCATGGTCGTGAATTTGACAACGAAACTCAATTTGGAAACTTTTGTGATACAAATGGTATAACACATAACTTTTCCGCCCCACGAACACCTCAATCAAATGGAGTAGTAGAACGTAAAAATAGAACAATTCAAGAAATGAGTAGAACAATGCTTAATGAACAAAACATTCCTCAAAAGTTTTGGTGTAACGCCGTTGACACTTCTACATATATTTTGAATAGAGTCTTAATACGTCCTTTCTAAACAAAACACCATATGAGCTTTATAAAGGTAAAAGCCAACTTTAGGATATTTTAGAGTCTTTGGTTGTAAATGCTTTATTCTTAATACTAAAGATTACCTCACCAAGTTTGACCCAAAGTCTTATGAAGGTGTATTTCTTGGTTATTCTCAAACTAGTAAAGCTTACATTGTCCTAAACAAAGAAACAATGATAGTCGAGGAATCGTTGAACATAACATTCGACGAAAGTCCACCTCCCTCTAAGACATCACCTTTGGTAGATGATGACTTAGTTGAAAGTCAAATGATAGAAAGTCAAGAAATAATTAATAATAACAAGGAAGATGAACCATTAAATAAAGAAATTGTAAACATCAAAGAATCTAAGAGTCATCCGTTAGACAAGGTCATAGGACAACTAAATCAAAGAACCTTAAGGTCACAAGCCCAAAATCAAAGTAATTATTTTTGTTTTGTATCCACCATTGAACCAAAAACATAAATGAAGCAATAAAAGATGAATCATGGGTAATTGCCATGCAAGAAGAATTAAACCAATTCGTTAGAAATGATGTTTGGAAATTAGTTCCAAAACCTAAAGATCAAACTATAATTGGAACAAAATGGGTTTTTCAAAATAAAATGGATGAAAATGGTATAGTATCTAGAAACAAAGCTAGGCTTGTAGTGCAAGGTTATAATCAACAAGAGGGGATTGATTATGATGAAACTTATGCACCGGTAGCTAGACTTGAGTCTATTAGAATATTACTTGCTTATGCATGTGCCTATGATTTTAAATTATTTCAAATGGATGTTAAGAGTGCATTTCTTAATGGATTTATTAACGAAGAAGTGTATGTTGCTCAACCTCCGGTTTTACCGACTTTGAGAAACCACATCATGTCTTCAAACTCAAGAAAGCACTATACGGTCTTAAGCAAGCACCAAAAGCTTGGTATGATCGTCTTAAGACTTTTCTTATTGATAACAAATACATTATGGGATTAGTAGATAATACTCTTTTTACCAAGAAAAAGGAATCACATATTATCATTGTTCAAATATACGTTGATGACATTATATTCGGATCAACTTGTCAAGAGCTATGTGATGATTTCTCTAAAATCATGCACGACGAGTTTGAAATGAGTATGATGGGTGAGTTAAATTTCTTTCTAGGACTTCAAATTAAACAACTAGAAGATGGTATTTTCTTTAGTCAATCTAAATATATAAAAGACATGCTTAAGAAATTTGGTCTTGAAGATTCCAAACCAACTAAAACACCCATGTCTTCGGACACTAAACTCACCAAAGATGAGGAAGGTGAATCCGTAGATAACACTAAATATAGAGGAATGATTGGTAGCCTACTCTATCTTACGGATAGTAGACCCGACATTATGTTTAGTGTTTGTCTATGTGCTCGCTTTCAAGAAAACCCAAAGGCATCACACTTAGAAGCCTTAAAAGGATTTTTAGATACATTAAGGGAACAACGTGTTTAGGATTATGGTATCCCAAAGGAACGGGTGTAGAAACCATAGTGTATGCCGACTCGGATCATGCCGTTGATTATGTCGATAGAAAAAGTACAAGTGGTATTTGCACTTTTGTTGGACATTGTCTCACCTCATGGTTTGCAAAGAAGCAAACGGCTTTAGCCATCTCAACTACTGAAGTCCAAGACGTCTCAGCCGGAAAAGCATGTCAACAAGCTCTTTGGATGAAGCAAGCTCGCGTAGATTACGGAATTCATCTCAACGACATTGTGATACTTTGCGACAACAAAGGAGCCATCGATCTCAGAAAGAATCCCGTTCAACATGCTCGTACAAAGCATATTGAAATCCGTCATCACTTTCTTCGCGACAATGTTCAAAAAGGAAACATCTCAATCGAGAAAGTATCCTCCGAAGACAACATTGCCGACATCTTAACTAAGCCTCTTAAACGAGAACCTTTTAATCTTCTTAGACTTGGTTTAGGATTAATGGAACCAAACATGTAGGATAAACATAGCCCAAAACATTAGAATAGTCAAAACAAAACAAATTTGTCTTGTATCTGGTACTGTAGCCACGACACCAAACGATAACACGGACGGAACCAAAAATTTGGTACCATCTGGTCCGTGGTGTCTACAGAAGCAAAACAGTTACCTACAAAACATCTTCTTCCTCAAAACTCACTTTACCAAAACGTAAAAATTAAACCAAGCTCATTATTGACACCTTCCCACTCACTAATCAGATAACATCATTGTAAGTATCCTAACTACATTTTATCTCTTAATTATGAGTCTAGGATTCTTATTTATGCACAAAACTATCACAAATCATTACATGGGGTTTTATGTATGCTTTTATACCAAATATGAATTCAATTGGCAAATGGCATAACTAGTCATTGAAATTAGGTACTACATTATCATATTGCATAAACAAATCATGCTTCCCACTAATTGATAGATAATGAATATAAGGCCTTATTCAAATAACCAAACACCCCATGTCAAAAGTTTTGAAAAGCTTCTCACTTGTAGGAAAACAATTTTTTCATTGCTAATACAAATAGAAACGTTAAATTTTCATCACTTGCATGCTCTTGAATACTAAAGGTATTGCATAACTAATATGCATTCCCGGGTATATTCAAATGAAGCCACATTGAATTAGGAGCATTTGGGTTATCTCATGGTATTTGCCAAACACCCCACTAAAACCATTTTGTGCATAAAATGAGTCGAGATAACCGCAACTCCAAATTGTTTTCATATAGGCACACACTAGAACCAAAAACGTTAAAGTTTATTCTCATTTTAAAATATTAATTCTTGTCGCTAGGAATAACCATGGTAGCCGCAAGATTCTATGATCACGAAGACACCCTTGGCTATATTCCCAAACATCGCAAAACCAAAGGACTTTCCAAGGAACAAGTAGAAATATTTAGGGGTCTAGAATCAAGGTATTTCCATAAGGGTAGAACCATTCACTCATCCTTCCTTGAAAATACCAATCTCCGTGAAGAACTAGCCTGTTAGGAATTAGAAAATTCCATGTTAAAGTGTCGGTCACCCCAATTATAAGTCTAGCATATGTTAGCTCGTAGACGTGTCGTTTGTTACGTTATTTAGTAGTTTATTTGTTTGTCAGTAGCGTAGAATAGTTTAGTGTAACACCGTGGAGGAAGGACGGGTCTTTACCCACTGGATGCCTGATCCACAGGCCGATAGGAGGTCGTGTATTTGTAATTATAAATACCCCTTCCATCCATGGAAGGGGTGGTGCTTTTCACTAATACTTACAATTTGTGAAGTAACTCTCTACCAAGAAAACACCAACTCTCTAACTTTCTCTCTCTAATGGCAAACATGTATTTTGATCATCCAAGACCACCCGAATCATCAAACACAATAAAATAACGATCCTACAATTGGTATCAGAGCCAAGGTTATGTTGTTCTTGATGATTCATACGGTTTTTGAGTGGTTTTTTAATGCATGTTGTACACGTCTTATATGTGGTTTGTGATGTTTGGCTATGGTTTTTGTTGGTGTTTATCTCGTATGGTTTTTTGTTAAGTGATTTGATATGGTTACTATGGGTCGTTAAAGCAGATTTGATATGGATTTGGCTTTAATTTATGGATAAGCTGATTTGAATATGGGTTTTCATGGGTTGATAAAACTGTTCTATTAAAATGATTTCTTGTCTTAAAAGGTTTTATACTAGAAATGAGATCATTTGTAGTTTTACATGTACTGGTTTTGATATGGTTTCTTAATCTGCTTATGACGCTTTTTTTAAAGTTCTTGGTAGAGACCTGGTCATGTTCTTGGTAGAGACTTGTCCTCATTTATGTCCAGATTCAGTGAATGGTCAAACATAGTCATATGGTCAGATTTTCAAGTCCAAACAGTGGTCAAATGGGTCAAATAAAAGTGTATCCTTCATATACAGTTTTCTGGGTTTGGGTTTGTTTTCTGGGTTTGTATGTTTGGCATTCTTGGTGGCGACTTGGTGAGTTTGTTGTCTCATTTTGGTAGCGAGTTGTTAACCATTTTCTTGCTAGCGACTTATATTTATAAGTTAGCGATTTGTGCGTTGAAAGATGTAGCGACTTGTGGTTATTTGACTATTGAGTCAAATAAAAGTTCTGGCGACTAGACCTAGCGAGTTAGACCTAGCGACTTGTCTTTACAAGTCGTAGCAACTTGTGCTAGCGACTTGGGTTAAAGACTTGGGTTAGCGACTTGGTGCAACTTATGGTCTAGCAACTTGACTTTTGACTACGGCTTAAAGAACAGACAGAAAAGATGAAGAAGAATCAACCATGCAACACCATGACAACATAACAACATACCATATACCAACTACTTGTGACCTAAGTATTTCACCATCATCAGTCCTTGTCCAACATTAATTTGATTGATATAAAATAGTTCAGATATTTCGATCCAAAACCAATAACAATCTCAACCGTCAATCATATTCAAAGACTCAGTCAGAAACTAAACAAGTAATGTATCTTAGAATTAAATTTGTGTATATCAAATGACTTTGAGACCTTCAAAAGATCTAAATCACGAATTTTGTATCTTCATTGATCTCAAGTTCTTGACTAATATCCGAAATATAAAAAGTAAAGAGTTATAACAATGTGGATGTTATAATCTGTTTCGGTTGATCTCTATTTGTGTGTCAAGACTAAAACCATCTCTATAACGTGTTAACACATGTAATATCACTGATCTATGAGTATCCTCCTCCTTGTTCGGTTATAAGGAATACGAAAGACATGATAAAACCTACCCGTGATTGTTGAAGATCTTGATATCATAACTCATGCCATCCCTGTGGCGAGTTAGTAGTGGTTATGGTTGTGTCAATAACTTGTTTTTGTTCTTAGATAACACGGTCTCATCTAATATTAGATGAGAGGATGATTCACCTGTGTGATTGGTTTGGAAAAGAGGTTGTCTAATATTGTTTGTGTACATTTAGGGTTTGTAATGAGATGTGTGTGTAACTACTGAAGTTGGGGGCGGATAAGTTATGAGTGATATTAGGGTATGAGTATGATTTCAGTAGCATCTTATATTACCGATAATTAGGGTTAATTTATAAGGGCTTCGTGGTTTATTTTTCAGTGGGCCGTGTACTATGATTAGATCAGATTTCACGGGCCTCTTTGGCTATTCATATTATGGGCTGAATGGATTGGTTAGAATATTGACTTGATATCTTGGACCAGCTAGGTGGAATTGAGACTATCATGGGCCGAATTTGTGTTATTAACGTGGTGCCTTTGGCATAAGTATTGCTATGTCAATCGTTTATGGAGTGTGAATTTACTAAGCTTTTGTTGGTCTTAAGAATACTTGGTTCGATATCAATTGAACTGGATATCGGTTTTGAACTAAGTCAAGTTATTATCCTTTACTTGGGACTCGATTTTTGGAATGAACGTGGGTTTGTGTGGGAACCGGATTTTTTATTGGATATTGGACTTGGACTCGTAATCTGGTTTGAATAATAGACTGATGGGCTTTTCAAACTCAAGATTATATGAGATTTGGATTTTGTGTGCTCTGTTGATGAAAAGTGGTTTGATAATGAGCTATGAGACGTGAAATTTGATGATACGATTTGTGAACTGATGAAAGTTGATAATGAGTCTTGTTGTGATATAAGATTGGATGATGAGAGTTGTGGTCATGTGCAGCTGGATGCTTTGGTTTATTCATTCTCTTGGGATATTTTGTAGCACGGCTTGAATTAATGTATGTACTAAGCTGACTGGAGGGTTGTGTGTACGGTATTTCTTAATTGACTTTGAAGTAAGATTTTCTGGGCGCGTTTACTTATTTTCGTCTTCTTTCTTTCTACCCTTCCGCAAAGATGACTTGTTTGGGCGTTTATAGAGGGTGATAAAGACTTGGCTATTTAGTTGCGGTTGTGATTCTTTCTCGCTTAACCCACAACGTAGCTATCACTTCGGTGTCTCACGCAGTTGAGGATATGTCAAGAGGTTTTGTACATTGGGTACACCGTTTCTTCTTCACAAGGATTAGTACAAGGTTAAGTAACAAATCTGGGGAATTCTACTTCATGATCAAGTTTGGTATATCGGGTTTACTTCTCCATGTGGTCACTACAATAGCCGACAGTATGCGTGATTGATGTGTTTACCAATGTGTTGATTGGATTGTTGATGATGTTGTTGATGTTGGATAATGTACCGTTGATGAACCACTACATGTTCCCCTAAAAACAGATATTCACCGAGACCAAAGTTGTCATAACATATTCAAGCTAACATTGTCTACGGTTTTGTCTTGATTTTGTAAAATCCCGTGAAAGAACCTATTTCTCGGTTTAAATCATAGACCTGTAAAATCCCGTGATAATGGAAACATCCTGGTATTAGTAAAGTGCATTTCCAGATCTATCTTACGGTTTATTCGTGGTTTTGTAAAATCCCGCGAAAGAAACTATTTCTCGGTTTAAACCATAGAATTGTAAAATCCCGTGATGATGGAACTATCTTGGAGAAAGGAAAGCGTATCTCGGGGTCTTCTGATGCTGGTGTTACGGGTTCTGTTTCGAAGAAGGGATAAAAGGGTGTACTTCATAAATTGGATGTGTGTTTGGATATTCGTCATGGCAGTTTTCTTATTATATGGTTTTACGGGGTTATGTGCTACTAACCATGGTCGGGATGAAACCATTATCAAAGTTCGTTTAAATGTCAAAGAAGGCTAGATTTGAGCAGTTAACCAGAAGATGTGACAACGACGTTAATTCAGTATTATTTATTTGAGGTTGAAGTGAAATATCACGGGCAAGTGTACTTAGCATCTGAAGGTATCGGGGATGGATGGATGAAGATTCTTCAAGATCCTTGTTCGAGCTTATTATCAAAAACGAAGACTTGGAAATCTAGTTATTATTGGGTGTCTTTTACCTTTTCTTTTACCACTTGGGGGAATTGGGCTCTTACCACCACAAAATAACTATCACTTTAAGGAGTTACGTTGTAGTGCTCAGTGTCACATTCAATTGTGGATTTTCAATAGGTGATGTACGTCTTATACTTGATGGTTGGTTGGATGAAGAGTATAGAGTACTTAGAGATTCAATGGAGGATGAAGTCTCGGCACCGCTCTTTGTTACATATGTGCAAGTTTAAGTCACGAGTTCGGGTTATTTTACTTCAGGGTCAAATTCATTATATCGGGTTTTCTCCATCAGCTGTCACTACAAAGAGCCTACTGAATGATAATGGGATTGATTACATGTTTTGTCATGAGAGCTGAAAAGAGAGAGATTATGACGTATGAACACATCATTTCATGCCTCGTTCTCTAAAGAAAAGAAATGTGTGCGTTTCAGTGCGCATTATCTTTGAAAGAAGAGAAATCTTCTTATGACGTATGAACACATCAGTTCATGCCTCATTCGCTAAAGAAAAGAAAAGAAAAGTGTACGTTTCAGTGCGCTTTATCTTCCAAAGAAGAGAAATCTTCTTATGACGTCTGTTCACATCAGTTCAGGCCTCGTACTCCTAAGAAAAGAAATGTGTTCAAGTGCGCATTATCTTTGAATGAAGAGAAATCTTCTTATGACGTATGAACACAACAGTTCATGCCTCGTACTCTAAAGAAAAGAAAAGTGTACGTTTCAGTGCGCTTTATCTTCCAAAGAAGAGAAATCTTCTTATGACGTATGAACACAACAGTTCATGCCTCGTTCCCTAAAGAAAAGAAATGTGTACGTTTCAGTGCGCATTATCTTGGCAAGAAGAGAAATCTTCTTATTTATGACCATTCTCATCAACATGCTTCATACTTTTTCCATGCGCTTCAGTCTTCAAGTGAACCGGGCTACCACTGATTGTTTTCTCATTCCACTTGCTCGATTATAATGAAGATGGCGACATCATGTGCTTATTTTGCTGAAGAGAAGTGTGAATAGAACATTCGGATGATTTTCACTTATTTAATCAAGAATGGCAACTCCGTATGCAATTCTTGAGGGGGAGAAGAAGTGTGAAATTACTGCATGGTTGATCGATTTCTGAGAATATATGGTCATACGGCTCCTAACTCATGTAAGAACCGAGCTTCTTCTTATCGGGTCATCTTCACATGGAGTTGTTTGTCTAAGAGCCGTTGGTTGACATCTTCACTCGGATTGATGAGTCTATTGACAAAGTGCTTCCGGTTAATGCTTCACGTGCACATCAACATGATGATTCCGAACAACTCTCTGTTCTTGTTTGATGTGATTGGTAGTTTGGCGTTACCATATTGTGTGTTCGTTGCGGCCTTATTGCTGATTTCCTTGATGAACATCTTTCTGTTCTTGTTTAATTGGGAGGGATTTTAGTTAAGGGGATTTGCAAGATGTAAGTTAATTGGGATGCTTTTTGGTGTGAGTTGAAGATGTTAACTATCTATTCCCCAACTGCACAATCTTGAAGAAGGTCGAGTCTACACTTTCTACATTTTACTGCTACATGTTAGAAGACTAAAGACGAGTTGCAGTTAACGATCTAAAGACTTCTTCTTAATTTGGGCATTTATCAAACAGATTGTCGGTTTAGGGGAGAGCACTAATTTGGAGAAAGTTATAAGTCAGATTCAATTCCCAATTAGACGTGCTCATATTCTTTAGCAAAGTGACTACCGAGACGTTGATATTTACTATTGTTGGACATTTGACACAAGGTGATTACTTCGGAGTTAATCATTTATCACTTATTTGAGATTGAAGTTGACTTTCACAAAGGCGTGTTCTTATTTGATAACTTGCTCGGGCTTAAGAATTTGAGTTGAAGACTTGGCTTATCTAGTTACCAGCAGTCGAGGTGGATGGTTGAAGACCTGGTTAACTATCACTATTAGGAGTTACTTTGTTTTACTCAGTGTCACACGCATATGACAGTGTGGATAAACGCAAGAGGTGTTAATGTCTCATACTTTTTTTGGGTAGTGAGTACTTAGAGATTTGCTTGAAGCATAAATTCTCTACACCGTTCTTCCATCATTAGGTGCAAGCTTAAGATACAAATGTGGGGAAGTTGACTTCAGTTTCAAGTATGGTATAGCGGGTTTTCTTCTTCAGTGGTCACTTCAAATTGTCTACAGAAGGGTTGATATAAATAGTCAGAGAGAGTCTTCAGCAAATTGATTCTCACAAGAGTTCAAGTGTTCTTCTCAACAAATTTCTAGTATACGGGCTTTCAATGAGATGCTGATTCTGAAGCATCAAAACCAGCAAGGGGAAAGGAGACACGCATCTAAACGCGAGTAATCTTGATGAGCTTAATTCTTCTAAGTGATTGAAGATATCCCGGGAAGACAAATGTTATTACCGCAGAGAAACTCAAGGTTTGACTCATGGCGAGTAAACTTGATGAACTTAACTCTTCTAAGTGATTGAAGATATTCCGGGAAAACAAATGTCATGACCGCAGAGAAACTCAAGGTTTTACTCATCAAGGCGTTTAGTGTTCTTATTCCAACTATGTGGGGAAGAGATGTTAGAGAAAGTTTCTGAAGATAATAGAGGTACACAAGTACGACATATTCAGGGGAGATAAATGTGTAACATGAGGGAGGTGTTATCAGTTATTCTCTCGTTGGGAATGTGTACTTGGATTCTTGGGCTTCATACACATTCATCAGGGACGAAAGATGTGAACATAGGGGAGGTGTTCTTCATTACCCTCATGATGTGTATTCGGGAGAGTTCTTTGATATTGGTGTACTTCGGGTTCCTGAGCTTCATACACGTTCATCAGGGAAGAATAATGTGAACATGGGAAGGTGTTCTTCATTCCCCTCATGAAGTGTATTCGGGAAAGTTCTTGAGCATTATACTAAGAGACTGACTACATCAACTCAACTACTTGGGGGAAGTGTTCTCTTGACACCTTTTGGAATGGATTGCGTCAGAATTCAGTGGTTATGAAATTTGAGAAGATTATTTATGAGTGGGATGATACGTTGCTATTCTTCTTGATGATATAACCCCGAATGGAGATCCTTGATTATCGTTCTTAAATGGAGCAGCGGATTTATGGTAATGGTGTGCTTTTCTGTGCACCTGGCTAAGGCAAGCTTGAAATAGAGCTTCGAATCTGCTCAGCTAAAGGATTTTCGGTTTGGGGAAGTGCCAAAGTCTCACTTTCAGATGGTTCTATTTCTTTCAATTCAAGAGCCCTTGGAATCTTTGGTGGTGGATGTTTAAGAGATGACGAATTCTATCTTCTACGACGTGCTGCTCGATATCCTTATCTCGGTACTCGTATCATCATCCTCTTTAACTATATCATCTATTCTATCTTTGTATATATTTATTAAAAAAACCAAATACAAAAATATAAAACCAGCAAAACAAAATACAAAAATATAAAACCAACAAAAAGAAAATAGAATTATATAAAATCTTCAAAAAAATCCATAAAAAATCAGAAAATTTAAAAATACCAAAAAAAATGTTTTCTCAAGACATGTCTTCTGGTATCGATAACATCTACGGTCTTAGAAATGTCATTCAATAATGGCACGGGACTTTAGATGAAGTTCGAGCAGGAGGTGTATATATTTCTTTCTAAACATGTCTCAAAAAATGGCTTACAGTTATTTCAGACTGTAACCCGCGCTTCAAACTATGGCTTATTGTCATTTTCAGGCAATAACCCGGGTTTAAAAGAAAGAACAGAGCCATGTTTTACCATGTTTTCAAATTTCATGCTCTGATTCTATAAACATTTATCTGCTGAAAACTAAATGCTTTGAAAAATAACTCGGTCTCTATTTTTGATAATCATCTGGACTTATTTGTCAAAATATCAATCTCTCAACCAACAACCTATGTCATTGATTGAGGGGGAGAATGATTTCAATTAAATTAAAAAGTTATTTGGCATTCAATTGTTTTCAAAAGATATTCAGGCATGTTTTATCAATGGAGTTTAAAGTCTTAAAATCCGATCATTATCAGTTAAAACGCTTTCATAATCAAGTCACAATTCTCCTTAAAAGCTTTCAAAATCAATTTAAATCTATAAGAGATCACAAATCTCAAATGATTTGATATTTTTGATCGGGGGAGAATTTGTGATTTAATTATGAAATTTGATAAAAGGTGATCGTTTTGATTTAATTGTGCAGGCTGCTCTCTCATATGTGCTAAACGCTTTCGAATCTTGAAGCACATATTGAGGGGGAGCATTTTAAAGGAAAATAAACTATCGAGGTACAAAAGCTTTTATGTTTTAACATAGAGTACCTTGATTGAGTTTTAAAATGGTTTCTTAATGGCGCTTGTGATTGTGGATGTGCTTCAAATTAACTCTTGCCTCTATGTGATAAAAATGATTTCAAAAATCCTATGCACATATTGAGGGGGATAATTTACCAAAGAAAATCAAATGGCTTTTTCTATGAAAATAGTGATCAAAGAAAATATTTCAAAGTCCTCTTTCCTCCTTGTGCTAAACAATTTCAAATCATATGCACATGTTGAAGGGGAGCATTTTCTAGATGATCAAAACTATTAAGGTATAAAATGCTTTGATCTCGTATCACAAGTACCTTGATTGTTTTTCCAAATGATTTTTCGATTGGTTTCATGAAGGAAAGAACAATACCAAAAGACCGACTAATTTACTTTATGCATGGTGTTATAAGGATGGTTAGGTTAGGTATTCGTTCCCACGATCCGCCAGAACCGGAGGGATCTTCCTAGGGACAATCCACTAGATAGTGTAGAGTTCTTAGGAATGTTGAAAAAAGGAGAAAAATGAGAATATGGGAAGAGTGCGGACTGAGACAGAGCTAGAACTAGAATAAACCCAACAAGGTTCCAGTTATGAAGTCTCGGTAAGCACTGAAGGGGTTGAAGAATGAAAAAGAAATGAAATGAGAAAAGGGTGAAAAGAAATAGCCCTCCAATAATTCAACCTTAGGGCAGAAACCGGGTTCAATACATATGCTACTGGTGTTTACTAAGGTAACACTGGTATTGAAGACAAGACATCATGGACCCAGTGATGCACTGCACTACAACTTCCCAAACTACTCAAGTTCCTCTTAAAAGGGCTTGTTTCATTCTCAGGGGGAACCGACATAATCTATCAACTTTTTCTTAGAGATTGTTGATATTGAAGAAGGAGACCCTCTCCCTAGTCTCCGGCATAGGAACCAAATGTGCACGATTGAGTCTAGAGCCAAGAGATCATCCACAATATCTCATTAGGACACAAAATTAATGAAGACTTGCTGTTTCACACAATGTGGAAAGTAAGTATATATATATTAAGAGTCCTACGCATTATCCTTGTGGTAAATTGCCAGAACATCTGAGTGGTATGTAAAAATATTCACAATGAAGATGGAAATCCTTCTAGAGCCAACATTAAACAAGCTCTTGGTGGGTGACATGTGAGATCTTGCAAAAGATCAAGCTTGTGACAACTGGATAGAAACAATGGGGCGATTCACTCTTGAATCAACTTTGGTCCAGGAAATGAATTGACGAATACTTTTGGAAAAACCGTTCGATGTGCAAATCTTCTTTTCTCTAGCACATCGAATGTGTACTTATGTTTTCAAACACAAAAAGTATCTCTGATTGAAAAAGTACTTTTGGAAAAACCGTTCGATGTGTGAATCTCTTCTTTTCGCTAGCACGTCGAATGTGTACTCTTCTCTAATACAAAAAGTATTTTGATTGAAAATTGATCTTTCTCATAAAACCTTCGTCGTATTGCAAAACTCTTTCTTCAAGCAATACGCGATTGTTTTTCAAATCCTTTTTCATCAATCAGTGAATCTTAATTTGCTGGTTCACTCACTCCGTGTTGTCTTCTTTGAGACGTTCCGGTTTGAGAACAGCTAGAACAGTGGCGAAACCCTGTCAAGGAGATTCTTAGGAATCCTACCGATCACGGCAATACTTGTCTGATCAACGGGGAACAGTGGGCCGTGTACCTCAATTCAGCGAAAGTGATCAAAGACACTTTCGTGTGTTTTATTGCTAACTGTTGTTTGCATGTACATTTGGACGGTTGCGGTGATCAATTGAGGAGTCATTCCAAAACCCCATGCTCACTGCATCCACACTTAATTTGAAGAAATCATGACTGGTGCATATCTTCATAACCTGCTCGATATTTCATACTATGCTTCGCTTCGCTTTGCAAATATCATGAACCAGTAAGGCTTCCACTACTCTGATGGAAAGATGTCATGATTCAAAAGTGTGAGCATGTCGGTCCAAAAGTCACAAATTCACATGTTGGCAACACAATAAAGGGTGATCCAGAGATTTGTTGTGGCTGATGATCTCAATGAAAGCTCGAAGATCATCAAATGTGGATCGTTCAAAGGCCTCCACTTAAAGTACAAATCTATGCGTACTTTGAAGAATCGCTACACAAGCACAAAGAATGCGGAATTTGAAGAATTGAAGTCTACGAGCTTGGAACTAAAGACAAAGATAGAATGCTAGGATGCAAAATGTATTTCATGGGGTGACCTCCCTTAGGGGGAGATTGTTAGGAATTAGAAAATTCCATGTTAAAGTGTCGGTCACCCCAATTATAAGTCTAGCATATGTTAGCTCGTAGACGTGTCGTTTGTTACGTTATTTAGTAGTTTATTTGTTTGTCAGTAGCGTAGAATAGTTTAGTGTAACACCGTGGAGGAAGGACGAGTCTTTACCCACTGTATGCCTGATCCACAGGCCGATAGGAGGTCGTGTATTTGTAACTATAAATACCCCTTCCATCCATGGAAGGGGTGGTGCTTTTCAATCTAATACTCTACAATTTGTGAAGTAACTCTCTACCAAGAAAACACCCAACTCTCTAACTTTCTCTCTCTAATGGCAAACATGTATTTCCATCATCCAAGACCACCCGAATCATCAACACAATAAAAATAACGATCCTAAATAGCCGCCATTCAATTCGATTGTCTTCTTGACATCGATGAACCAATTTGTCCTAGGTTTGTGTTAGAATTCTATGCTAGTGTGACCGGCTTTAGTGATGAAGACGATGAGGAATTTTGTCTTAGGTTTAGAATCAATCAAAACGACTACACCATCACCTTAGCCAACTTTGCTCAAGTGCTAGGAATTCCCAACCGAGGAACTTGTGTCTACTCGGATAAATGATCACTCACCGCTCTTGATGCAATCAATGACCGCACTCCTCCCTACCAAACCCGTTTGGCCGATAAGGATGTTATCCGTGAACACCTATTTAACCCAAGGGGTGATACAACCTGAGTTACCCGAAAGGGAAAGGAGGTAAACTGAGATCCATATGGAATGGAGCTAAATGAACTTAAGCCCAAATTTAAGAAATAGGAGGAGCTACTTAGAGCCAACGTCATTAGCACCATAGGAAATAGGAATCACATCAACGCTTGTCTTTGTCACATGCTTTACAACTTGTCCACCCGTCAACCATTCAATTTAGCTTACTACATCGCTAGGAGAATGATTGATATCCCAACTCAAGGATCGGTTGCTCTTCCATACGGGATGCTCCTCACCCGTCTCTATAGAAACTTTACACCAATTCGATCAAGTCCAAAAGGGATGCATCTTCACTATGAGCTCATCCCTCACATCTTTGTACCTTTGAGTGATGCACGAGTTGCTAAGACAAAAGGCAAGAGAGCAAAACCTCCAACTCCATCATCATCATCATCAAATAGCTCCGAGGATGGTCTTCCAAGCTCTCGTCTTCCGCCTCATTAGTATTATGCGTCTCTTCCCGAGATAGAGAATGAATCAGCGGAATTCAAGTAAACTAAGGGAATGTTCAAGTGCCTTGGTAGGATGATGAACAAAATCTACAAGAAGTTGGACAAGTAAGGATCCATTAAGGAGTGTTTGGAACAATACATTATCATCAATGTTTGATACAATTTAGTTGTTTTTATTATGTAGGATTATAATATAACTTAAAACAATGTTGTATGCTAACAATCTCATGCAGGGGGATAGCACAAGTATGCTATCAAATTTTACCCATTTTCACTATAATGTGAAAATCAAAAAGCCTTGCTCAAAATCTATGCTCCACTTTGTTTATACATGTGTTATTTACTTTTCCTAACTAGAAATATTTAGTGTCACATGTTTTGAGAAAAATTTCAGGTTTCGGAAAAGTCCCCGACACCTAAAAACATACTCTGTCTAGTTTTCTGCATTGCACGGACCAGACGGCACCAACGATTTGGTACCGTCCGTTTTGTAAAATGGTGCCGCCGTACCTGTACAGGCGGACCAGACGGCACCCTTTTTTGGGTTCCGTCCGTATAAATTTTTGGTGCCGTGGATCCTCCAGGTAACTTTCTGAATTTCGACTCTTTCGTGATTCCAAATTACCATTCATTTCTTATAAATCAATCATAACTAGTTTATACACTTATTAGAACTAGTATACTTCACTTAGGTTTATAAGAAATCCATTTCCCACCAAAATTCAAAAATTTGAAAAATCCACCCAAGGAGCCCTTTGGCATAAAGGAAGGAACCAAATTTTTGGTACCTTCAAATCCGTGGGTAATCTGATTGTTAGGAAATTCCACTCATTAGAACACATTTATTGCAAATATTTTCTTCTTCACTCCATCTCTCTTGAATGGCTTGACTTGGGTGATATGACTAGCATTCAACCCACTTCCAAATCATTAGGAACCTCATCTCTTCAATGGTTTAACATCAAATCAAACACATTTCTCCATATTTTTTCACTTCTATAAATTGAGAGGTTTCATCATGATCATCTTCACACCTTCTTCAATCTTACCATTATCTAGCAAAGAAAAACCCAAGTCAAAAATGACAAAATTCTCTCCTAAACCTTGCAAGAAAACCGCTAGAATTAGTGTGAGGCCGTGTTGCTTAGTTAATCTTAGCTCCTCATCCGAGTCTTCTCCACTCACAATCTTATCTCCCATCTGAGATGATACAAGCCTTACCTTGGCCACACCTACTCAATCACACATTGTGATCACCACTCCACCACCAACAAAAACACCAACTTCACCTCCACCGGCACCCATCCAAACATCTAAAACACCCTCACCACCTTCACCAAGGTCTCCAACTCTCATTCCTATGGAGTTATTTTCCACTTCACCAACTTCACCAAATCCTTTCTTAGAGGACTTGGATGACTTGCCTCCTAGGCCAAATCATCCACCACCATTGCCATCCTTTGGCACAATTGAGCGGATTGCTCATGAGTCACCTCGGTCATCTTTTGACCCAAATGCCCCATTAGGGCCTAAACCTCTTCTCTTCCACCCCATTCACAAAGACATTCATGGTCCTTTGTATGGGGATCATTCACTCTCCACATCAATGTCCCCTCATCTTGAGGACATTGAGGAGTGCATGTGGGATGCCAATCCCACTAGAGAGGAGATTCAAGCGGAACTCCACAACCTCCACCAATTCAAAGGCATGGTGGATTCTTACTTGAGTGAGACAATGCAAATGCAAAATGCTTTGCTTGCATCCATCATGACCACCCCAAACATTTCCACCAACACCAACACATCTACCATTCCATCACCACAATCTCCCCAAACATACTACCCCCTAGGCATGGTTGCTCAACTTGTGAGCAAACGGCCCAAACCGTTGATAGGACACGGGTTATGGTCCTTGATTTTCAAGAAGAAATGAGGTTCATCCTCAATCATATCCTTGAGCGCCTCAACGCTCTTTCTCATCCACCATCTAATTAGGATGGTCATAGTTTAGCATTTCTAGTTCTTCTTTTCTTAGGATTATTTTTCTTTTTCTTTTACTAAAACACATCATTGTGTTCCCATTTCATGATCTTTATTCATGAAAATTTTAACTAATGAATAGTGTTTTTATTATAGTGTTGGTGCTTTTACATAGTGTTTGGAAATGCTTGTGAATGATCATTATTACTAACATTTTTTTTGTAGCTTTATTTTTACAATCTATGTCTCTTCCCATTAAGCACCCAATTTAGGGGGAGCTTTGATCAAGGGGGAGATAATGGCTCGGGCTCATTACATTCCGCATCGCCTCTACTTTTTCTTGAGACAAAAAGGGGGAGAAAATATAGAACTTGTTTATATTTGACTTTTTTGAAAAAGTCAAACTGCATACATTGACTTTCTGAAAAAGTCAAACAGGATACATAATTGGTAATACTTGACTTTTCTGAAAAAGTCAACTGCATACTTTGATTTTCTGAAAAAGTCAAACATCATACACTTACATTATCATTTCCTTTTCAAGTTCTAAAACTAATATTTTTATAACTCTTGCACAAATTTTGTATCTTTTATAAAAATAAAATTTATATTTTGTCCTCAACAAAAAGGGGGAGATTGTTAATACAAATATCGTCATTAAAGGTTATTTATATTTTTATCTTTACCTAAGTTTTGTTAACGACAAAAGTAAATTTATTGTGTATAAAAGCTTAAAGCTTGTCAAGTTTAATAGATATTATAACAAGCTTTTTCAAACAATATATTCATCATTTAAGCATTTACATTTATGATTAGTGACATCTTGATATGACTCTAATCATTATGTATGATAGTAGTTTTTAGAATGTGTTAGGTTCTTAAAAACCAAACACTACTTAAGTACTTGCATATTTCAAAATATAGAAATACAACATATGACATCATGTGTTGCATCATGGAAATCATTGGAAGATTTCATTAGATATTTTGTGTGGATTTGTACTCTTCATATCTTGCACAATCTCACTTAGATATAGTTGACTTTAGCAAAGATTTTGATATCTTGCTGGACCCACGGTACCAAAATAGTACACGGGCGGAACCCTTTTGAGGGTTCCGTGGTCCGTGGACGCTCCTGTCCATTTTGGCTATAAATAGCAAAGCCAAACCAAGTAGTTTTTTATCCCTTTCTAACATACTCTCATACATATCTTCTCTCTAACCTTTCTAACTCAGTTTCATATCATATTAGTTATCTCTTTTGTAGCAAAGAAGATCAAGTCACATTTAAGCTTCAAACGAGAAGTTGGAAGTCTTGTTTGTTTAGTGTTGTATGATCTTATGTTGATTCATACTTCATTGTTGTATTAAACCATCATAATCTTGTGAGTGTGAGTGGTTAGTATTTTAGTCCTCAAAATACATTGTGTGTGGGAGTGGTTGTACCCTTGGAAAGAACTCGACATCTAGCTTAGTGTCGGAAATAGTGTAGGCGAAGTGTAAAGGTTTTCTCCGCCGGTGAAAGGAGCTTGTTGACTAGTGAAGTTAAACTCGCGAGTGTGAGACTCGAGGAGTGGAGTAGGGCAAGGAAAAAGAGTCCTTGTAGACCGAACCACTATAAACAACTTGTTGTGGTTTGATCATTTCTTTCCTTATTTACTCTTTACATATTGCTTGCATATTTCATTAACATATCTAAGATCAATATCAATTGATCTTTAAAAAAGTTTCAAAACAAAGTTTTTAATTGGTAAACTATTCAACCCCCCTTCTAGTTTTCTACACTCTCTATCTATTATGTGCAATAGATCCCATAGCATGTTAAACACTCTGAAGCTTTCATCTTCTCTATGAAACATCAAATAATTTCCATCTTTAGATTCTACAACTTCAAAAATAGTTATTGGAGACTTCTTCTTCTTCTTATCTATCTTCTTTTCTGCATCAGCTTTAGAATACTCAAATTCTACAATCCTTAAGTAATTCCTCAGTTCATCATTTGTTTCAGACCTTAACTCAACCTTCTTTGACGGCTGTTGATCTTTAACTTCAATTGTTCTTTTTCTTTTTAAGCTTCCTTTTCTTTCTTCCTCTTTCTGAACATCATCATCTTTATAATCTTTGATACTATCAACTTGTTTATGATAAGCTTCTCTAACAGCTTCATATAACTCTTTCATCTCAACATACTTCAACTTATTCAATCCAATATATCCTTGTTTCTTTAAATAAGCCACCATTGCATTCCTTTCCTTAGCAAGATTTGGTCTTCTTGGTAGAGCAGAAATAGGAATAGGTGGATCAGTAATGTTTCAGCAGCTTCAACATTCAATTCTTCTTGCAATTTCTTAGCTGCTTCTCTATTCTTGGCTTCTTCAATTTCCTTAGCTTCTCTATCCTTAGTATTCAATTCAGCTTGAAACTTTCTAGCTGCTTCCTCATTCATAGCAACTTGAGCAGCCCTTATTTGTACTAAAGTGAGCTTCTTTTTCTTTGTTTCTACCATTTTACCTTTTTCCTTTATCTTTAGGATCTATAGTAGGTTGAGAAGCTTGTGGTTGTTCTTCAGCAACTCCTGGAATAGTCACACCTCTTGGTCTTGACAGATTTTGCAATACCTCAGCTGCAATTTCATCACTTGCAGTATGTTCAGCCATAGGTGTATCAGCTTCTTCTTCTTGTGGAATTGTTGAAGGACCAGCTTCTTCATCAAAATTTAACACCCTTGGTGTAAATAACTCTTGTCGAGATGTTTCTTGAAGACCAGTACTTTGATCAGCAGTACCTTGATCATCAGTATTTTGAACTTTAATGATTTCTTCCTCAGTACTTTCAATATTAACCTGCTCTTCAGTACCTTGAGGTTGAACATCAGTACCTTGAGGTTTAGCTTCTTTATCTGTATATGTTAGAGCATCTTCATTCAAATTCTGTTCTTCCAATTTCCTCCCCAATTGGAATGAAGATTGCTTTTGAACCTTTTTGCTTTTGGTCTTCTTAAACTGCCTTTGCTGATTTTTTTTAGCTTTGACCCATAATCTGTGATGTTTAACCAAGGGCCAAACAGACTTCTTGAATCTCCTAAACTTGATCTTCAATCGTAAGCTATGTGCGCTTGAGCTAGTAGTTTTCTTCAATCTGACTAACTCCCTAGTCAGAACATAATTATCCAACACTAAACCTTCAGGAGGTATAGTAGCTGGATCTCCTTCAGAAGATGATGAGAAAACAGGAACATCTTGTTCTAGTGATGCAATAGGAGGAGTAGTATGGTGGGATGAGGTGGGAGAAACTTTAGTACCTTCATTAACATCAGTACCCTGTGAAGCAGTACCTTGGGATGCAACACTTTGAGAAGCAGTACCTTGTGAGGAAGTTTCTTGAGATGCAACACCTTGAGAAGCAGTACCTTCAGAAACAGTACCTTCTCTGTCATCACTAGCTTCATCCTCATCTCTAATAGCTTGAACAACCTCCATCATTGAAGTAGTCAATGGCCTTCCAGTGAATAGATCACTTTTCCTAGCCATAAAAGTGAAAATCTTGGCTGGTTGCACCACAACAGGTAAAAGACTTGTAGGCTTTGGTACATCTGAAAGTTGTTTATTCAAGAATACTTGAATAAATCTCGGATACATTAACCATCTTGATCCATGAGAGATGTGTGAGAGCATTCCATCTAAGATTAGCCTTGAAAAGTTGAACATACGATTTGTAGCCAATCCTACAAGTGCAGATGCAATGTTTGAACCAAATTGCTCCCAAGAAGTACTTTTAGAACTGATACAATGAAGAAGAACATGTACCAAATACTTCCAATGTGGACTGAACAATGGTTTCTTGAATGTTGTTGTGTCAGCCAAAGACCCTTCATATCCAATATCTCTCAGTGTATCCCAAATAAGCTGTTTATCAAACCTAATAGCTCCTTCTGCATCATTAAACAATAAATCTTCACGAATTGATGCTTCAGTAATCTTGATAGTCCTTCCAGCAACTTTAGCTTGAATATAAGATTCATCATTCTCCACATGCGTCCTTGCAGTTTTCCAAAATTGTTGAATCCAGGGCTCAATGATATCTGGTTCCACTAAAAGCGCATAACTAATTGGTGACCCAGTGAGAAAATCAATAATATCATGAAAGATCACATTAGCTTCAGTCTTCTCTAAATTTGCCACCATGTTGTGTTTTGAAACTGTATGTAGGTTAGCCATGGATGATTGAAAAAGATATCGTTTGTTGAATATGTAATTGTGTTATAGAGAGAGAAATATGGAAAAGATTGGAACGAATAAAGGTGAGAGGGAAAATCGGAGAGTAGTTATTTATAGGTGAGATTTAAAAAATCACAGCCATTAATAACAAAGTTACCGTTAGTAGTAGTTACCCCTCAATATTACCGTTGGAACAATACTTTGATAAGACAAACAGTTCTTTCCACGTGTGCAGTACTTTCCAAGCAGTACTTTCATAAAACCAAAAAGCAGTACTTTTCCATTCTCCACTTTACAATAGCAAATACAGCAAATAAACATGAATATCCTTCCCTCAAGCAATGCATAGGACTATACTTACACTAAATATTCCTCCCCTTAAATGTAGCTTAGTAATTAATCATGCCAATACTTACCACCAAGTGATTGAATCTTGAAACATCAAAGCCTTTGTTGAGTAAATCAGCTACATTATCATCCGTGTGAACCTTGACACATGAGCATGTGCTCATAACAATCTCTGATGAAGTGATGCCTAATCTGAATGTGTTTAGTTTTGGAGTGATAAACTGGATTCTTTTCAATACAGATTGTACTCTCATTATCAATATTGATAGGAGTATTCTTGAAATTGAACCCATAGTCCAAGAGTTGATTCTGCATCCATAAAACTTGTCCACAACAGCTTACAGCAGCCACATATTCTGCTTCAGTTGATGATGTTGCTGCAATTGTTTGCTTCTTACACTGCCATGAAACTAATCTTCTTCCAAGATATTGGCATCCTCCAGTAGTTGATCTTCTATTATAGTTATCACCTGCATAATCACTATCTGAAAAGGCTTCCAAGTGAAAAGGTGAATCCTTTGGATACCACAACCCCAACTTAGGTTGTTGTTTCAAATAACTAAAAATTCTCTTCACTGCATTCATATGAGAGACCTTTGGTGAGACTTGATATCTTGCACATAAACAAACAGAAAACATGATATCAGGCCTAGATGCAACTGGTTGTCCATCTTCATCCTTGCCCAATGAGTTGATAGATTTAATAGGTGTAGCAACAGGCTTCATTGCATCAAAATTGAACTTCGAAGTATGTCACTACATACTTGTCTTGACTTATGAAAATTCCTTCCTTTGACCGCTTAACTTGAAGTCCCAAAAGAAAGTTAACTCACCCATTGAACTCATTTGAAATTCATTCTGCATCGATCTTCTCAAACTCCTTTACCATAGATTGTTTGGTAGCTCCAAATATGATATCATCTACATACACTTGAACTAGCATGATATCCTTCTTATCTCTCTTGATAAACAAAGTCTTATCTATAGCTCCTCTCCTATAACCATGTTGCAATAAAAAGGTAGAGAGCCTTTCATACCAAGCTCTAGGAGCTTGATGTAAGCCATAAAGAGCCTTAACAACTTTGTAGACTTTGTTTGGATGTTTAGGATCTTCAAAACCAGGAGGTTGTTTGACATATACTTCCTTTGTAATCTTGCCATATAAAAAGGCACTCTTGACATCCATTTGATAAACCTGAAATCCCATATATGATGCAAAAGCAAGGAAAATTCGAATTTCTTCAATCCTTGCTACAGGAGCAAATACTTCATCATAATCTACTCCTTCTTCTTGTTTGTATCCTTGTGCAACTAACCTTGCTTTGTTCTTGATAACATTCCCTCTTTCATCTCTCTTGACTCTGAACACCCATCTTGTACCAATGACCTTCTTTCCATCAGGAAGATCACATAATACCCAAACTTCTTGAAGTCTGAATTGAAGCAGTTCTTCTTGCATAGCTTCAACCCAACTTTCTTTAGTCAGTGCTTGAGCAATATTCTTGGGTTCTTCTTGAGAGATAAAGCAAGTAAACAGGCATGTTTGATGGTCCTTATGATTCAGCATGTTTTGTTTATAGAGAAAGCTAAGTAAAGCATTATGAGGTTTAGTAAAACTCTTAGCTTTGTGTCTTGTCATCACTCCAGAAGTAGAAGGACCAATGATTTGATCAGTATGATGATTCTTATGAATTCTTAAGATAGGAGTCTGTGGAACTCCATAATTATCACCCAAATTAGTGAAATCAGCATCTTCATTGGAATCTGAGAAAATACCTTCATCTTCAAACTCATCATCAGTATCTTCTAAGCCAGGCATGGTAGGATCATCCAAATCATCAAAAGTGTTGTTAACTGGTGCAGCAGTACTTTGGTCAAAAGTACTGTCATCCAAAGTACTGTGAGTGAACTCTGCAGTCTTTTTCTTTTTCTTTGCTTCCTCATAAGCTCTTCTTTGATCATCAGTATAAGAGTGTGCTAGAACATCTTGAAAACGCATGTGGTTAAGTTCATCTTGAATAGCTTGATCCTCAGCAGACAATGAGGATTTTGGCTCATCAATACTTTTCTCTGTCTCAACAGTTTTAGGTTCTTCATCATGAACAAAGATCAGGTCTAATATGAACTCCATGAACAACATACTATACCTCGTCTCCATTGTGTACAGGTTGATTTTCTTCTCTAACAGGAACATAATTCATAGAAGGAGTCAAAACTTCAAGATCAAACATCCAATCGGGACCTTTACCTTCAGATTTTCTTGATCTTCTAAAAACTCAACATGAAGACAATCTTGAACCTTCTTGGTGACTCGGTTGTACACTCTAAAGCCTTTGATGTTGGTGCAATATCCCAATAAATAGCCTTCTTCTGACTTGCCATCAAACTTACCCAAATTATCAAGTGTGTTGAGAATAGTTAGAGGGCATCCAAAAGGCTTCATAAATCGAATGTTGGGTTTGTTTCCATCAGCAACTCATAAGGTGTCTTCATATGTGGTTTGATGACTGATACTCTGTTAAGTACATAGCAAGCAAGGTACTTACAGCTTCAAATTTCAATTGAATAGGTAAGTGAGAGTCTGCAAGCATTGTTCTGGCTGCTTCAATCAAAGTCCTATTCTTTCTCTCTGCAACACCATTCTGCTATGGTGTTCTTGCAATACTAAACTCTCTATTGATTCCTTTGTTTGCACAAAATTCATCCATAAGCTTGTTCTTGAATTCAGTTCCATTGTCACATCTAATACCTCTAACTTTTAGTCTTAATTGGTTTTCAAGGGCTATGATAAGATCATGGATTGCATCAAAAGTGTCATCTTTAAATCCCAAGAAAAATACCCAACTGAATCTACTGCAATCATCTGTCACAACCAAGCAGTACTTTTTCTTGTTCAGACTTGTAACAGAAACATGACCAAATAGATCCATGTGCAGCAGCTCCAAAGGTTCTCTAACAGTCCTTTCCTCAAGCTTCTTGCATGAAGCTTTATGTTGTTTACCCTTTTTGCACGCCAAACAAGAGTGATCATTCTTGTAAGTCTTTGAAGGTAAACCTCTAACTAAATTTCCTTTGACCAATTTGTTGATATTCTTGTAATTCACATGGCCCAATCTTCTATGCCACTGATGTGCTTCTTCAAGTGATGCCTTTGCTACTAAACATGTAGCTCTTTCAGAAGAGTGAAGACTCTTCATATCCAAACTATACACATCATTGGTTCTTGGTACTTTGAGTATCACCAAGTTATCATCATCAAGCTTGAATTCAGGTGAAAGTATGAGACATTTGAAAGGTTTTATGGATATTTAAATATATGTATATCCGGATTCGAACTCGAGACTTCGGGATTGCACACATTACCTATGAGAGTTGATGTTAATAATTAATATATAAAATGTTATTATTAATTATTAGTCACGAAATAAAACATAACGATAGTTAAATATTTAACGAGGTTTAGTTAACGGTCGTTAAATGTAAACTACAAGGACTAAGAATGAAATTAGTGGACAAGAAGGATTCGGAATCCCTTTGGGATGGCTTGGCTGGTCGTGGGCTACCCAACCCAAGGAGGTGGGATTTCTTGGTCACCAAGTTTTGAGAATGTATATATACAAACCCTTGTATTCATTATTCTCCTAATCTTGGATCACCAATAACCTAATTTCTTCCTCCTCTCCTCTCTCTTGTCTTTGGCTGATCGGTTCCAACCCTCCCATAGGGTTTCGATTTTCCAAACTCAAGAAACAAGTGTTTGGTTTTATTTGTGATTCAAGGAACTAGCTTTTCACATCAAATCGCTAATAGTACGTGTCTACAAGAATGAAGGACAAGCACGCTTGAGCTTGTAATCTTGGTGGTCGACTTTTGTGTGGGTCGAATTTAATAAACCCTAAAGTTAGGGTTTTGGGTTTTAGTTCTTGTTCAATTACCGTTTGATTCTTGAATTGCTAAAAGGTACGCGTTTTCTTATTCGGTTAATTACTTACATATATTATTCCTATTTACTTCGCTGCATGCTATGATGATGTTATTTGATTTTATATAATTGTTATGAGTATTAAATCCCAACAGGTGGCATCACGAGCCGTTAATATGATGTAATTAATTCTGAAACACATAAAAAAAATTGAATCTTTATGATTATATGCATGCTTTTTATGGTTTCTAGGGTTTTGAATTCGAAACCCTAATTTTATTTATTATGGGTCGATTACCCTTATTTTATTTAATTAGGTTTTAATTTTGTAAAACTTGTAGAAACCCTAGGATTGCATGCTAATTTTATGTGGTTAATTAATGAATAATTGTTATGTGCCATGTAATATCCGTATCTTGGGTGATAATTGTTATGCGGAATCCATGGTGGAACATGCATGTTTTGCCATGGAGTATTGTTATGCTATAAATTGTTTAGTTGATACACACATGTTCTATTTATTTGATAATTATTGAATTGGGGAAGACCTCAATTATAACTAATAAAAATTCGTTACGTGCTAATTGGTATATTATTAACTTTGGCTTACGCAATCGACTTGTCGATGTATGTGGCTCATCTACCTTGTAGTTGAAAGCCCTAGTTAATGTATGCATTTATTTACGCCTAGAATTGTTTATTAGAGTTTATCGAAATAATTATGCATGTGGCTAATTGTTTGTTTAGTTATATGTTTATATTATTTGAGTGTGTTTAATTTTTATTAAAATGCTTTTTGTTTATATATTGTTTTGACATGTTAGTAAGCAAAAAGGGTTTTTATGAATAGAAAATTAAATGGACTAAATAATGGCGAAACTGATTTGTTATCTAAGAATTATTCTTGAACTTTTAATCAATTGATGCGACTGTACTAAATGGTTAGAACGGCTCACCCACTAGAACAAACTATAAAGGGGTTAATTAAGAAGTGCACAGCACTGAATGGATGTCTAAGGTTATGCTTTGCTTACGGTCCTCACTGTGAGTTCGATTGGCGCTACCTAGTATAACCATTCTATGTACGAAGCATCTTAGTGCAAAGTTGTAAGTTTCTCAACGCATCGATTAAAACTTTGTAGAATTAAATCTTAGCAATTAAAATCTCATGTAAGTTTTTCGAAAATTTTATGCTATAAAGTTGTATGCATGCTTCTTTATACATAAGTTTTGATTACACGTCAAAAATTGTACCCTTTAAATTTAAGTTTATGCCATCTAATGATATGAAACACTTGAAGTTGTAATTTAGTTATGTGAGACCTTGATCTAGATTACAATAACAAGGTGAATTATTTTGTTGTGTGAGACCTCAGCTTAATGATTTGCAGTTTCTAAATTAGACAACTTAATTAAGTTAGTTAGTGAGACCTATGACTTAAGGCATAAGATGGATGAAACATGCTTACGTTTTGCATTAATTGTTTTGGCAAAATTGTAAATCCCATAATTTTTGGAATTGAAAACTTGTTTGTCAATTATCGTTTTTCAACGATTACCTATTCTATACTTTCACCACTAGCAGATCAACTGATGTGGTGAAACTATGATACTGAGGATCTAAAATTCAAGGAAAATTCTATGGTTAATATGAATATTGACCAAAGGGTATTTTATTTTCTTGAATGTTTACTTATCGAAAGTACAAACTTTTGAACTTTTATTTCTGTAGAAATGGCTCAAGCTGAATCTACTGCACTAGCCTCGTCATTTAAATCTATGTTTGATCGAGAGAAATTGACTGGTAGCGCGAATTTCAATGATTGGTATCGGCAACTCAGAATTGTCTTGAGGGTTGCCAAAAGACTCAATTATTTGACTACGCCTTGTCCTCCTGAACTGCAGGTGATGCTACTGCTGAAGCACAAGCTGCATGGCAATCTGAGTATGACAAGTATAATGAGTTCGCCTGCATTATGCTCGGGAGTATGAATCCAAACTTGCAAAAATAGTTTGAAAATTACTTCCCTAATCTCATGCTTGAAGAATTGCAAAGGTTATTTGAAAAGCCTTGTGTAGAGTGTATGATTTGATAGATGCTCTTCATAGTTGCAAGCAAGGAGAAGGGAAACCTGTAGGCGCCCTTTGCACTGGAAATGATGAGTTACATGGACCACCAAGGTGGCGTCTTAACTATGTCTACCCCAATGACATACAAATTGGCATTATCAACAGATCCCTTAACAAGGAGTTTGATAGTTTCGTGCGCAATTATAATATGCATTGCACGGGAAGACATCGATGAGGTACATGCAATGCTCATTGATTACGAAAAGGTTTGCCCAAGAAGGCCCTACACACTGCGGTTTTGACCATCCAGAAGGGTATGATTTCTAAGCCTAATAAGCCGCTAGCGAACAAGAAAGGGAAAGGTAAGGGTAAAGTTGATAAGGGAAAACAAGTTATGACTTATCAAAAAGAACCCAAGAAGTACCCTCCCAAAAAGCGTGAGAATCCGATGAAGGATATGGCTTGTCATCACTGCACGAGGTAGGACACGGAAGAGGAATTGTCCACTCTACCTTGATGAGTTGCAATAAGAGGTATAAAAATCTGGCACTTGTGGCTAGTACTTTAGGTACTCTTTTGATGATAGAATTATTTGCTTTTCCTCATAAAATAAATTCCTGGGTATATGATATTGGATGTGGTATTCACATTTGTAATACACTGTAGGGACTTAGAGGAGCAAGGAAGCTTGCCTATGGACAGCAATACCTGCACGTGGGTAATGGAGCACACGTTTGATTTAGTTTTACCTTCGGGTTTAGTACTGTCATTAAACGATTGTCATTACGTACCTTCCATTGTTAGGGGTGTCGTTTCTGATTCCTTGTTAAAAGATATTGGTTTCGTTCATACATTTACTGATTAAGGAATTTCGGTTTGTTTAAATGGTGTTTTTTACTTTAATGTTATTCCAGTAAATGGTGTGTTTGAAATTGATTTGCATGATAATGTTATTGATAAAAATAATTCTGTCTTTAGCATCAATAATAAAAGAATCAAAGGTGATTTGGATTCTTCATTTCTTTGGCATTGTAGACTTGCTCATATAGGCAAGAAACGCATGCAACAATTTGCAACACGATGGGCTTTAGCAAGATATCAATGATGAATCATTTGATAAATGTGAATCTTGCATATCTGGGAAGATGACCAAGAAACCTTTTACAAATAGTTTAGAAAGGGCTTCTGATCTTCTTGGTGTGATACATACTGGCGTATGTGGACCACTAAGACATGTGTCAAGAAAGGGTGCTAGCTACTTCTTAACCTTTACCGATGATTTCAGTCGTTATGGTTATGTTTATTTACTTAAACATAAACATCAAGTCTTTGAAACATTTAAGGTTTTTAAGAGTGAAGTAGAACTGCAACTAGGAAAAAAGATTAAAGCTCTTCGATCCGATAGAGGTGGTGAATATTTAAGCCAAGAGTTTAAAGATTATCTAGCTGAGTGTGGTATCGTCCAGCAACTCACATCTCCATATACTCCACAACAAAATGGTGTATCTGAGAGAAGGAATCGTACATTGCTAGATATGGTGCGATCGATGTTTAATCTTACAACTCTTCCCTTATCCTTTTGGGATTATGCTTTG
The DNA here is from genome assembly GCA_910596185.1 of Chrysanthemum makinoi. NCBI lineage: Eukaryota > Viridiplantae > Streptophyta > Magnoliopsida > Asterales > Asteraceae > Chrysanthemum > Chrysanthemum makinoi. The sequence goes on along the minus strand of OU343223.1, from coordinate 200,254,540 downwards.
GAAACTGTTGTTCGCATATTGAATATGGTTCCAACTAAGAAGGTTGATAAGACTCCTTATGAAGTGTGGTATGGGAAAGCTCCCAACTTGTCTTACTTAAAGGTTTGGGGTTGGGAGGCGTTTGTTAAACGTGACTCTGCTGATAAGCTGCAACCTAGATCTGTTAAGTGTATCTTCGTAGGATACCCAAAGGAAACTATAGGTTACTACTTTTACTTTCCACCTGAAAACAAAGTAATTGTTGCTAGGTATGGAGAATTCCTTGAAAGGGATCTCATATCTCATGAATTCAGTGGGAGAGTTTATGATCCGGAAGATGATCAAGAAGATACAACACCTTCTGAAAACACTAGCCAACCTCAAGTAGAACCACGAAAGTCGGGCGTTCCATCGAAGTTGAAGTGGTTCCCATTCGTAGATCCGCAAGGGCTACGCGTGCACCTGAGTCTATGTCTCAATGTAGAAGCTGAGGAAAATTTGTTAGGGGATCTTGGTGAACCCGCTAACTATAAAGCTGCCATGATGAGTCCTGAAAAGGAGAAATGGCGAGTTACAATGAATGGGGAAATGCAATCCATGAAAGATAACGAAGTCTGGATAGAGGTTGACTTACCTCCAAATGCTAAGGTAGTTGGAAGTAAGTGGCTCTTTAAGATAAAGACTGACATGGATGGCAATGCACACACCTATAAAGCTCGTCTTGTAGCCCAAGGGTATACTCAAACCTATGGGGTAGACTACGAGGAGACATTTTCTCCTGTAGCGGACATTAGAGCTATTAGGATTCTTATAGCCATAGCTGCGTACTATGACTATGAGATATGGCAAATGGATGTCAAAACTGCCTTCTTAAACGGTCGCCTAGATGAGGACATCTATATGGCGCACCTGAAGGGTTTGTGAATACAAAGTATCCGAAGCGTGTATGCAAACTTCAAAGATCCATTTATGGATTGAAGCAAGCATCAAGGCAACGGAACAAGAAGTTTGATGAAGAAATCAAGAAATTTGGTTTCACTCAAAATCTTGATGAGCCATGTGTGTATCACAAAGCTAGTGGGAGTAATGTTATTTTCCTTATCTTATATGTCGATGACATATTGATCATGGGAAAAGACATTCCAAGTATGCAAGATGTAAAGTCTTATCTTGGAGAGTGCTTTTCTATGAAGGACTTAGGGGAAGTAGCATTTATTCTGGGAATCAAGATCTATCGAGATAGATCAAGGCGGTTAATTGGACTAAGCCAAAGTTCTTACATTGATAAAATATTGAAGAGATTCAGTATACAAAATTCCAAGAAGGGATATTTGCCGATGCAAGTTGAACATGGCTTAAGTAATAAACTATGCGCGTCAACACCTGAAGAGGTGGCATACATGAAGAAAGTTCCTTATGCTTGGCGTAGGATCTATCATGTATGATGTGAGATGTACAAGGCCTGATGTGGTGTTTGCACAAAATATCACCGGTCGGTATCAACGAGAACCCGGTGTGAAACACGGCAAGTGTTAAGAACATTCTTAAGTATCTAAGGGCTACTAAAGAAAATTTTTCTTGTGTATGGAGGAAATCCAGATGCAGAACTTGATGTTCTGAGGTTTTGCGATCGTCATTCCAAACTGATAAAGATGATACGAAGTCTCAAACGAGTTATGTCTTTGTCATTAATGGAGGAGCAGTTGACTAGAAGAGCAAGAAGCAAAAAACGGTTGCGATGTCTATTACAAGCTTTGAGTACATAGCTGCGATGGAAATCTGTTTGGATTAGGAAATTCATTTCGGGATTCGGAGTGATGCACTCAATCGAATTACCTTTAAATGTGTATTTTGTCTACTCTGCTGCAATAACATTTGCCAATGAGCCTGGAGTCATGAAGGGCGCCAGACATTTTCCTCGTCGATGTCATTATGTTCGAGAACAAGTCGACATAGGTGAAATCAATCTACTCAAAGTTCATACAGATGATAATCTAGCTGATCCCTTTACGAAGCCTTTGCCAAAAGAAAAACTTACTGACCATGCTGATGGGATAGGACTTCGTTTAGCTAGTAGTTTCATGCAGATCTGTGATTAGTATTTGGATAAAGGATGTTATGAACAAATATTACTTTAATGAAATAAAATAGTTGTTTATGTTTATTTTTCATTTTCTTAATATTATATCCTATATTTGCATGTTTAATCCGTGAATAACTTATGTTATTCTAAATAGTCCGTTGTCGATCAATGATGTGGGAATGTCATTGAATTAAGACAAATATGAGTTTTGGTAGAATATACTTTTAAAGTATATTGATGCGTGGGACATACGAGATTCACATGATATTCAATGAATTGAATATAGGACTCATCCCAACTTTACATGATGATACTTTATGGATCTTTGTCATTAAGTATATCATGAAGTGTTTATCCTCAGACTTGAGATACGAGATAACTGATATGAATGTAGTGCATTTGTGTAAGATAGTCTAACGCTATCCGTAGCTGGTAGTTATAAGGGCTATTTTCGGAAGTGTTGCAAAGTTCATGAGTTATGCTTGTAGTCAAGAGAATTTGTTCTTTTGAATTTGTTTCAAAGTATAATACTATATTTGGGCCCCTCGTATGGTTGACAAGATGTTTGTATGGCCATACCCAAGATCTATCGGAATACGTTGATGATTTGGTAATCTTCTTCAATCGAATACAACGAGAAACAGAATATTAACTTATGAAATGACTTGATCCATATTCATAGTTAATGTAGTATTAGTAACAAAAGGATAAGTAAAAATGATGAATCATTAAATGGTTTTTTCCAGGAGACCATACTCGATTTGATCTGGGGGCATTGGCGTGTGAAAGCTAGACTAACTGATGTCATTATTATATTTAGTAATATCCAAGTTGGAGCTGAAAGGTTTTATGGATATTTAAATATATGTATGTCCGGATTCGAACTCGAGACTTCGGGATTGCACACATTACCTATGAGAGTTTATGTTAATAATTAATATATAAAATGTTATTATTAATTATTAGTCACGAAATAAAACATGACGATAGTTAAATATTTAACGAGGTTTAGTTAACGGTCGTTAAATGTAAACTACGAGGACTAAGAATGAAATTAGTGGACAAGAAGGATCCGGAATCCCTTTGGGATGGCTTGGCCGGTCGTGGGCTACCCAACCCAAGGAGGTGGGATTTCTTGGTCACCAAGTTTTGAGAATGTATATATACAAACCCTTGTATTCATTATTCTCCTAATCTTGGATCACCAATAACCTAATTTCTTCCTCCTCTCCTCTCTCTTGTCTTTGGCCGATCGGTTCCAACCCTCCCCATAGGGTTTTGATTTTCCAAACTCAAGAAACAAGTGTTTGGTTTTATTTGTGATTCAAGGAACTAGCTTTTCACATCAAATCGCTAATAGTACGTGTGTACAAGAACGAAGGACAAGCACGCTTGAGCTTGTAATCTTGGTGGTCGAATTTTGTGTGGGTCGAATTTAATAAACCCTAAAGTTAGGGTTTTGAGTTTTAGTTCTTGTTCAATTACCGTTTGATTCTTGAATTGCTAAAAGGTACGCGTTTTCTTATTCGGTTAATTACTTACATATATTATTCCTATTTACTTTCGCTGCATGCTTTGATGATGTTATTTGATTTTATATAATTGTTATGAGTATTAAATCCCAACAACATTTTGTGTCAGTGAATAACACATGATGCTTTTTATCACAGATTTGAGAGACTGACAAAAGGTTGAACTTGAGCTCCTTCACATATCTAATATTCTCAAAATCTATGCTTCCTGTCTTGATGGTTCCTTTTCCACTAATTCTACCTCCACTAGCATCATTCCCAAATGCAACTCTTCCTCCACAATATGGCCTAAAATCTGACAGAATCTCCTTGTCTCCTGTCATGCTTCCAGAGCAACCACTATCCACAACAAGATGATCTTTAAGCTCCTCTTCTGGGTTGCCCTGCACAAAGATAAAAAGTTAGTATCTTTTAGGAACCCAAGCCATTCTTGACTTGTGTTCCCTTGTGGAGTAACATACTCAAATTCCTTGAGTATGTAATCTTCATTTTGTAGACGAGAATCAAGCATTATTTTTTTGTTTCAAAACTTGTGGTGGATTTTCAGCAAAACTTTCTTTTTCAACAAAAACCTCCTTTTCTTTTTCAACAAAATCATCTTTATCAAAAATCACTTTTCTGCGTACTTGTTGAAAGTATTGTTTGTTCATCATCAGTACTTTCCTTCTCAACCCATTTGGTTTTAACTTCTGGTGAAGAGTCTCTAGATCTAACTACTTTCTTGGAGTTGTAACGCCTTCTAGATTGATAGTAATTAGATCTCCTAGGGTTCCTATTCCAAGAGGTGTTTGGTGAAAACTGAGCAGTACTTTGAGAAAGTATTGTTCTTGGCTTAACAGTACCTTGGAAAGTATTTGAAGGTAATGGAGGTTTTGAAAAAGGTCTTCTCTGGTGAGGGTACCTATATTCTGGTGAGAAGTTTCTATGGTTAACCCTATGTGAATGATTCCAAGCTGGTCTAGTCTCCCTTGGTTTTTGGTTGTCAGTTCTGTTCTTTGGGTACTTACTTAAGTACTCTGAGTGTAAGTCACAGTCCTTAATCAAATGATCAGGACTAAAACAAACAAAACATAGTTTTTGATCTGTAATTCCAAAATTTCTTCTTCTATGTGTATGACCAAACCTATCCCGTCTTCTAGGTGAATGATGAAAACTCTTTTGACCAAAATTATCCCAAAAAGGTTTAGCAGTATGTTGAAAAGATTTTCTTAAAGGTACTGCTGAAGGTGTAGTAGTAGTTTGAGGTGTAGCAGTACTTTGGGGTGAAAGTACTGCTTGGCTTTTAACATCATCTACCTTAGGTGTTTCAACAGTTTCTTTTGAGGTTTTAGACCTAGATTGACCTTTAAGTTTCTTCCTAAACTCTAAGCTGTCTACTCCAAAACGAGAAACATCAGGCCTAAGAGGTTGATGACTACCATTGGGATGAGGGACTGCATGATAGGCATTATCTTTCTTAAACTCAGGAGGTGTTTCACTAACTGATTCCTCATTACTAGATGTGTCTACATAATTAATGAGTTCATCATCACTAGTGGTTATATCCTCAAAGTCACATTCATCCTAATCACTAGGTGGGTTTTCTATGTTATTAAAGTCCATACCAAAACCTAGGCCAGTTTTAATGTAAGCTCTTCTCTGTTTTTCAATATAAGTGACATGAGAAAGACCTGATTGTCCCCAAGCAGCAAACTTTTCTATCAATTCATCTCTCTCCTTAGTTAGTTTCTCAATTTCAGATATCTTACAGTCTCCATTCACTTAATTTCAACTGATAATCCTGTTGTTCATACTTTTCTTCCCAAGCCATTTCATTATTTTCATGTGTTATTATTTTGGCTTCCATTGACTCTAAAGTTATTTGGTAACCAGCTACTTCAGCCCTAGTTGTTCTACACTTATCTCTTTCAGTCACATAATCATTAAGCACTTTTTGATAAAAGTTATGACACTTTGAACATACCTCAGAGATAAGGGTGAACTTGGTGAAGTGGCTACCATAGCAAGTAGAACAGGATCATCTTCATTTTACATGCTCTAGTCAAATCTTCCATAACCATCTTTAGACTCCATAGCAGCATGTCCAGGTTCCTCATCAAAAGCTGTGCTCCAGTCAAATTCTTCCACTGAATCATCCACAGCTACCATACAGTAGGTTACTGGCTCATCATCAAACTCAGCACTCCAGTCAACCTCTGATAGATTCTCTTGAGCAACCAAAGCTTTTGTTTTAGTAATAGGAATTTCTTTCAACTATAGCTTTGGTTTCTCAGTCATCCTGTTTGCTTGATACTTAGCAAACCTGCATTCCCTTGCAAAATGTCCAGTCTTTTGACAATTGAAGCATTCAATCTTGGATTTGTCAAAAGTGATTCCCTGTTTTGGTTTGAAGTCAATGCCTCTTCTGTCTTTTCATAAACTTCTTGATACTTGCAGTGATCATAGCAACTTGCCACCTGATATCAATTTCTTCAAGAGCATCCTCTTCAATCTGTGAGAGATCTTCTTCATAAGTAACAGGTAGAGTAGCTTGCTGTGCAAAGAAAGAGCACACGACTTCATCTGAGTGGATGGTATTAGTTGGTGTGGGTTGCTGAGCAAAAGTGGGGGTAGTGTAGGCAGCAGTACTTTGAGCAACAGTACTTTGAGTAGGAGAAGCAGTACTTTTAGTAGAAGTACTGCCCCTCTTTTCAGATGACACAAAAGCAATACTATGAGACTTTGATCTTGTTTGGCCATTCATCTCATGCTCCTACACCTTCAGATGATTGTAGAGATCATCAAAGTCCATGGTGTCCAATCCAGGTTGTCCTCTGATCATAGTAGTAATCACATGTCATGTAGATGGCAAACTTCTTAAGAACTTTAAATTAGCATCTTCAACTGAGACCTCTGCTTGTACGCTCCAGGCATCTTTGAGAAGATTTTGGAATCGTCATAGGCAGACATCAAGGCTTTCTCTTTCTCCAACGATAAGGTTTCAAACTGCTGCTGCAACAGATTTCTGTGCATCTTCTTGGAAGCATCATTACCTCCAAATCTACTCTTGAGAGCAGCCCAGAGTTGCTTTGCATCTTTAGCATCATGGAACTTGAGTAGATGACCATCTAGAATAGCAGACAAAAGTATGTTGAGAGCTTTCTCTTGATTCCTTACTGTAGCAGCTGGCAAGATGGTTTTAGGTGCTTTAGGTTGGCCAGGAATGTCTACAGGTTCTTCCACAACCTCATTACCATTGACAATCACATTCCACAGTGCATGGTCTGTGATTGCAATATACTGCCTCATCTTCATGCTCCATAGATCGTATTCGCCCTTCTTAATGATAGGAATCCTTAGTGAGGTGATGGATGGGGGTGGAACAGCTTCAGTCGACATCTTTAGGTTTTTGTTGCTTAACTAAGTTTAAACGGTTTCTTCTTAGTCAGAGTTTCCACACAAGCTCTGATACCACTTGTTAAGATCGTTTAAAACTCTTAGACTAGGTCTAATATTATATCTAGGAACACATAATAATGAAAGCGGAATATTCAAACATAGAATCAACATTATTATGAACAAAGTTTTTCATTATCATCTCTAACATACAAACATCTACAGCCCCAATTCTACTTGATCAAGGTAGAACATGTTACACACCTTGTAAAAGGGATCAAGGACTTGACCTTGAGACTGACTAACCAACTAAACAACTAAACCACTAAACCCTAGGCGTTTTCCAAATCCCTACGCCTAGGTTCCCACACACACACACCTTTGGTGTTTACATCTTGTACATACAATTAAAACTAATGACCCTATGTCTCTTTATATACTAGAGACATCTAGGGTTTACAAGAGGAATCATAATACAATTAGGAAACTAAATATTCTTTTAAGCATATCTTCTATAATCTTCCAAATCCTCCATCTTTTTGTAGTTTCCCTTCTTGTCACTTTTAGTCCTTCATGTTTCATTCTTCTTGTTTTGTAGTTTCCCCAGGCTCGAAAAACCTTGTTGATTCTAGGTATTGTAGTTTGGTTATTAAACCTGGCTCTGATACCACTTGTTGGATCGATGTACTCTAACCAAACTAACTTAAATAGCTTGTTAAGGGTTTAATAACCTCGGATAAATCCTAAGTTATTAACAATGAAAAACTGAGCAAACTTTATTAAGTATGCGGAATTTACTTAACAAAGCTAAGAAGAATATAACTTTAACTTTCAATGATTTTATTAATAACTCTGAATCTGCTTGTTATGCAAACTCTTTTAACAATTCTAAAACTCTAATATCGAATTCTCTAATAACGTACGTACTCTCTAATGATGATCGTACTTGAAACTCTTATGAAAAACTCGTTAAATCATACTTCTAATGTCAATCTAGGGATCCTTTTATAGGCTCAAGGATAACCCTAGATAGTTTACAATTTGTATCCTTGTACGACAAGTAATCTAAACATAGAATATTCTAGAATACATAAAGCTTTCCATAAACGAATATAGCAGTTCTTTGGCTTTGCAGTACTTTGACTTCGACAGTACTTTGACTTTTTACTTAGCAGTACTTTGACTTTTCAGTACTTTGACTTCATCAGTACTTTGTCAATCTTCAGCACTTTCATATCCCAACACACCCCTCCCTCTTATAGCACAAGGTATCATGCTTACGGATAACATGTTATTGGTATGCCACAGCCCACATCAGTGCCACATCATCCCCTCTCAATAACAACCAATAACTATAACACCCATAACACATCACTAACATCTTATTGGGTCCCACAAAATACCCCACTGAAAATACTCACTCACTCACAATACAATACAAAAAAAGAAAAAAAAATAATAACAACATCACAAATGGTGTGAGCTATTCAAATGGCTTGGGGACCTTTGGCACACAGCAGGTATGGTAATAACATATTATTGGTTCATAGTTGGGACGAATGTCACATTATCGATATCCCATACCGAGGACTCTTATATTTTTATAAGTGACAAATTTTGTGAATAAGTTAAGCTCTAGTCATAACTCATAAGTAAAGTAAGAAGTGACTTATCTTGTGAATAAGATAGAAAGAGATGTAGTATTATAAAGTGAATGAAAAAGGAGTGTTGGAATTTCAAGTGCACCTATTTGTTTTGTTTTAATGTTGGGTAATATTAAGGTGAGTTGAATTAAAAGAATGAGCTAATTGGGAGATTATATGGGACTATGAGAACGAGGGTGTTAAGCTTCTAATACTATAAGATTGGGAGGTTATATTATATGCGTCAATGAGACAAGAACTAGGAGTTATGTTGAGAGCAAGTATTTTGATGGCGAAGGCCTTTAGATTGAACTTTTATCCTTGGTTGTATTTTCTTATCATATTAGTTATAATGTGTACATGAGTGTGCCACCATATGGAATGTAATAAGGAGAAAGATGTAGGACATCCGAATGTTGGGATAAAGTTAGGAAGAGAAAGTTTATAGACTCCGGTAACATTTTATATACAACTAAAAATGTTTAAAACTTTATATGAGATGCTATAGGCGGTACAAGATTGTTGGAAAGGGGAATCTAATTATGTAGATCTTGTTGAGAATAATGATAAGTGTATATCGAAGTCGATGACACTAAGATTAAAAGTGAAACCTATAAAGTAAATATCTAAAAGGAAAGAGTATTACACAAATTTTGGAAAGAGATTAGCAGTTATGTGTCAAGGAAATTGGATTTAGAATTAGGAAATATCTTAAAATATAGAGAAGAGAATGATTGAATAGTCGTAAGTAACATGAAGTAATATAGAACTTTGGTAGATTATGAAGAATATAATGTTCAAAATTGACTCATATATAGTTAAACTAGCAAATTTTTTCAAGTGACAAGTAGTCTTTGTTGAAAATTTTAGAAATAATGTGAGAAAAATGCGTTGATGCCGGTAGAAATATGATAAATGATAGAATCAACTATAGAAAAAGGTGAATGGGATGATGTAATGCTATTAAAAACAGGCATAAGTTAGTGTATATAGTGTGGCTTAGACGTGTGATGGTGGAATATGATAGCTTGAGTGCGTAGATCACGTGAATCGTAGCAAAGTAAAAATGAGTTATAACATTTTAATTTACAAGAGGGACTAGTGATGTAAGATAAGTTTTGCGAATTTTGCGAATAGTTGTAAATTTTAACCACATAGATTTTGGGGACGAAATCTTATTGAAGAAGGGTAGAGTTTTAACCAAATTGCTCATCCATATGTTGATCCTAAGTTGGTTTTGTGTGAACATGAATCCTAATTTTGTTCCCAATTATTTTTCAGATTGAGATCCTCTCATATTCCATTTCAACATGAGTGGTAATGTTGAAGTTTATGTGAGTAAAGAAAAATGAATAAATTAATTACAGTGGGAACATTATTTTATAAATTAATCATTGTGGAGAAAAAAATAACTAACATGACATCTCATATTTAAATGAAACATGAGAGGATCTCAATCTTTCTTTCTTATACGAAGTACATGTTCCATTTTGCTTTAATTACATTTTAGGTCCATTTCTTTTATCATTTTCAATATTTCACATGTTTTGCAGGTTTGACCTTTTGTGCAAGACATAAATTGAGCGAACTTTTTGTATGAATAATATCTTATCAGCTTACATTTTAGGAATTTAGGTCCCTTTCTTATCAGCTTACGTTATTTCAACTTTCAACTGTCTGGGTGAAGCCAAAATGTGCTTAACCATATAAGCTCATTTAAGTAGTCTTTAATATCATCATTTTGCATGTATTTTGGCTTAAGGTGCAAGTGCTTATAAACATTTCCAAACAAAGCTTTATCTAGGTTAAATTTGAAGTTCACTCGACATTGTTTTTATCAACCTTATAACGACTCATCTTTTCTTTTAGAGCATATCGAGTGCTAAGTTTAAAAAAGACTAAAAAAGGTTGAAAAAGAGTTATTGCATTAGAGCAATACACTACAAGAAAAAGGTCTTTTAGTGACACTTTTTTTGATGACACATGTAAAAAGTGTGAGCAAAAGTCCACATATCCTTACACTTTTAGAAAAAATGTGAGCATAAATTAAGTTTTATCAACACATTTTGACAAGTGTAAGCAAATATGTAAGTTTTGCTTATATATTTTAAATAGTGTGAGGAAATATGAAGTTTTACCTACACTTTTTGTAAAGTATGAGTAAAAGTTTAGTGTTTTACCCACACTTTTTATAAGTGTGAGTAGAAGTCTAAGTTTGTACCTACAATTTTTAGTAAGTGTAAGCAAATGTATTGTTTTACCTACACTTTTTGTAAGCGTAAGCAAATATATGGTTTTTACCTACGCTTTTTATAAGTATAAGAAGATGTACAGTTTTACTTGGTGGTGAGTAAAACCGACTGAAAACCGAATCGAACCGGTCTAACCCATACCGAACCAACCTTACTCGATTCGGTTTTCCTGCTTTACATATTTATGGTTTTTGGATTCGGTTTGGCTCGGTTCGAGCGGAAACAAAAAATATACACCTTAACCATCTAAACCGAACCGGTTTGGTTTGGTTTGACTCGGTTCACTTTGGTTCGGTAATTTTTATCTACATTTTTACCTACAATTATCTAAAAGAGAGATTAATGTCTAAGTTTTTATCTACATTTTTAGATAAGTGTGAGCAAAGATATAATTTTACTACCACTTTAAATATATGCAATGTTTTAGAAACTCGTTTTCTAATTGACCCAGTTGACTAAGCGGGTCACGGTTTAACCAAATTTTTCGTTCAAAATCGCCTTTCGGTCATCTGACTGGTTTACGGCTTAACCAGTCAGGTCAACCCGGTTTTAAAACAGTGAAAAAATATGAATAAAAATTCTATGTTTTAGCACAAAGTTTATCCTTTTATAAAAAACTTTTCGTTTCACAAAATCATTAGATAAATATATGTAAGTAAATTTACATCTTTTTATTTTGGTAACTCTCGTTTCACAAAATCATCTCACTATAAAATTACTAACCCAATGTTTATCCTTTTATAAAAAACTTTTTTTAATTCCCTTCAAAATCACAAACCGCTCAAACCACCCCCACTTAACAAACACCCCGATGAACTCATCTGCTCCCAGAGATTAACAAACACCCCGATGAACTCATCAGCTCCCAGATGAACTGAAATTGTTAAATTCTTCTGCACATAACTCATCTACTCCCCCAATTAACAAACCGCTCAGGTATAAATTGTTAAATTTTTGTTACTTCATGAACTGAAATTGTTAAATTATTGTTGTTAGTTTTGTTAATTGTTGAATTTGAGCTCTTAAATTTATTTGAACTGAAAATGTGAATTCGCTATTAAGTTTTGATTCGTTGAATTTGAGCTTTTAAATTGATGTTGTTAGTTTTGTTAATTGTTGCATATAACGTGTTTGATGATGTGCCTAACTTAAGTTTTGTGAAAGAATGTAGCCTAGTGGTGAGGGATTGATATTAGCCGTATGATATGCATATAATGTGTTTGATGATATGCCTAACGTGTTTGATGAAATGTTTGTTAGTTTAGTGGCACGACTGTTTTAGACGTATATCATAGAATTAGGTGAAATATTTTAGAGTGCGAATCTCGAGTTGTTAGAATTAGGTGAAATGTTGTGAATCTCGAGTGGTTAGAATTAGGTGAAATATCACCTTTGAATACAAGTAACACACTGCTTTTAAAATCCTTTAGAGTCTTTGAACCTACTGGAATGTCATATGGACTATCTAAAATGTTCCCGACACTCTTGCTGAGTTCACACTCTCAATGGTTTTGAGTGATTAAGTGACATTACTTGTTTGGTTATAGCTCTGGAAAAGATCGAATATCTTGATAAAATTTTATTGTTCATTCTTTGGAATTGGAAGGGTGTTATGGATTTGTTGCTTTTATGGATTGTTATCTTTGTGTTAGGTTTATAGAAGTTGTCGAAATTTATGCGTTTGGGATATTTTATCCATAAGTTGTTTGTATGAATAAAACCTGTGCATTCGAAGTGCTTAGAGTGCTTGTTGGATTGCTTATTTATTTAGGAAAATGATGTTAGACTGCGATAAGTAGTTGTGAATCTGTTTTAATCCATAATTCGGAGTTATATGATCTGAGATAGATGGAGAAAGTTTAAATGAGAACGCTAAATAACTTGAGAACGAGGGAACACAATTATAACGTAATATAAGTGCTCTTCCAAGAACCCACCCCTTACGGAGAATTAAACTTTCGATATGTCTTAGATTGTTTTTGGTATTTAACAGGTTAAATGAATTTGCTTTTGAATTTATTACGTTTTATGTTCTGAGATATCAGATCAATTTTATGCTTTACGATTAATGGATTATACCTCTAGCACCTCATATACCTACTTCCATTTTGTTCTCCAAGGGCGGTTCTTTTCGTTTTTCAGTGTTTCGAGAATTAGTAGAGTAATGATGTTATTAAATTGTATCATATGTGATTGGCTTTTTTTCTTCCAAGGAAGTGGAACAACCTGCGGGATCTACAACTCAAGCTACAGGATCTACAACTCAACCTTCACAACAAGGTATTTTCTCGCTTGTTATACATAGTTACAGTTTTGCTAGAAGTAGTCACATCAAGGGTTAATATAGGTAGCATATAGAAGAAATAGATATTCTGCTCAGCGCAAACACTAATTGTAGAGGTCATGTTAAACGAGTTTATATATCTTAGGCGTAAGTATACTCTGTGCATGAGAGAGATATTCGAATAGTGTATTTCAGAGTTTGTCCGTAGAATATGCCCAAATTCTAAAAAAACATCTGAGTTGTTGCATTAAATAAGCTGATAACAGGTTTGCAATGAGTTGATATTATCAAGTGAATCTCATATAAGAGTAGTATTTTAGCAAACTCATTAGTTGGTACATAAAACATAGTTCTTTTTGTGCTCGTAGTGAGACCTGTTGTTCTTTGAGTCACAATTCTAACCAAGTGACCATCTGATCAGACCCTGAACCATCAGACATTGAAATATCATACCTAGAGTCAAGGGCCTCCACTATTTTCAGGAGCCGATTTTGATCAAATAAGAAGTTGAGACTAAATAGATTAAGCTACATTATTTACCTAGGGATGAAGTTCATTAGCTTAGCAAGCATATCTTAACTGTGTCCCGTGCAGATTATATTTAAAAACTAAACCATATCTCTGGTAGACTGGTATATATAGAAATGCTATAACACTTGAGAGGAATTATTTTTTGAACTATGCGGGATAAGGATTACTTGTGTATAATATTTGCATTACTAAATTCTAAAATCTCGATGTGTATATGTATGGTACAATATAAAAAATTAATTTGAATTCAGGTACTTCAGTTTGGTTTGGATTTGCCAAACCAAAATTCAAACTAATTTTAAATTTAACTTGGTTTTTTGCTTTTACGGTTCCAACAAATGTGTAGACAACGATTCCTCAACCCATGTCTCCTTTAATTCTTAAAGTTGAAATAAGATATATACAGATTGTTATGTGACGAACTAGGACAACAACACTTTAACACTGTTGTTATAATGGCCTATAGACAATAGTGGCACAGGGCTACTTAAATACATGTGGCGGTCGTGCTTATGATATGGCTTATACACACCTCCTCATTTAAAGTGCTTATTACATCTAAGTATAAGCAAACAAGTCAGCAAGAACATAGCAATCCATACACTTTGAAATTGCTTTTTCCTTTCAAAAATTATGACATCCAATTATGTCTTCCAGACCATTAAATTTCATCATTCTTTTCATGCTTTTCCAAACATTAATAGTGTAAGGCTGTAAGCACACTCAGAGAATAAATGCTTATGTGAATCAACACAATCCTTGCAAAATGGACATTCTCGAGCCTGGAGCCACTTTGAATTTTTTATCCTTAGCCAATAGCTTAAATCAATATAAGTTATAACTTAAATGGGCATGTTTATTTTTCTGTGGCATACATTAAATATTATAATATGAACCCTACAGCACCACGAAAGAAAGCACGAGGTCCAACTAAGAAAAAGGGGATATGGAACTTAAAAAGTCACGAGCAAGTTGTGGTCACACTTAATAGGCTTGGCCACCATTGGAGACGAAGCAAATGAGCTGACCAACTTCCTTGGCACACTTGTGAGGATGTCTCAACATATTGGAATTGATTATGAGGAGTGGAGGAAGGTTCTTGAGAATAAAAAGGAAGATTTATGGAGCATTGTGAAGGTAAATTGTCCTAAAATTATGTAACTTATGAATTTGTGTGATTTTTTTTGAAAGAGAATTTGTTTGATTTATGTATGAGTAATCACAAATACTTGATTGTAGGAAAAGTTTATTGATGCGCGCCAAACCGTCAAGTTTTCTCACGCAAGCCGACCACTTGTGAATGGCCGACCGTAAGAAACTTAAAACGGTTCAGACACGAACTCAATGAAGATCTGAGGAGTATAGTGTTTCCCCGGGTCGTTATGTCCCAGCGAGCTATGCAATGGATCACCACACGTATAGTGATCGAGAGATTTGAACGGGAAAGAGATTTGTGATTTATTATAACTAAGGAAAAAGGACATAAACTACAAGGGCTAAAATGTAAATTAAAGAAAATTAAAAAGATAAAATCTATTAAATAAACGCTATCACTATTTGCAAAATGATGAACGTTTAAAACTTAAAACTTAAAACTTACGTTTAAATAAAATTACGTAAACGTACAAAATAAAAAGTGAGATCTAAGAAATAAAAGTCCTAAAAATATAAAAATGACATTTTTACAAACCTAATGATAAAAGAAAATTTATAGAAAAAGAAATTTATTTTTACAACTATTTAATTAATTATTATTAATTAAAAACTAATTTTAACTATTTAATAATAACCTAAAATACAAGAAAATATGAAATAAAGCTAGAAAAATAAAATTATGACTTAGAAAAATCTAAAATAACAAAAGAGAATTTTCAAAACTATTTTTGTATTTTTCTGATTATTTTTGAATTTTCTAGGAATTAAAAACTATTAAAAACTAATTAAATTACTTAAAAATACAAATTTAACTAAGAAAAATCTAGAAAATTATTTTTTTGGCTTTTTATATTTATCTTAACTTAAGAAAAATGAAAAATTATTTTTTTGAAACTTTTCTTAATTAATTGGATTAAAAGCTAATTAAAAATGCTTAAAAACTAATTTAAATCAAGGAAAATACTAAACTGACTTAGAAAAATCTGAAAAATTCAAGATAAGCTTAAAATAATATTTAGAATCTAAGAAAAATATAAAAAACAGGGGTTGTGTGGAGGAAAATCAAACTGATGTGGAATGTGCTTAAAAATAAGCACTTGGAATAAGCTAGTGAGCACCAAGGGCCACCAAACTGAAACAGAAGCTAGGATAAGCTAAAAGAGCCAAAATGCAACAAGTCTCAACTGCTCTTAACCACTGGAGTGGCAAGATGCTAAGATTTGATGATTTAGCTAATGAGCTAAAATCAGATTTTAAGGCCAACTTGCAGCTGAATAATAAGCACTTGAATAAGCTGGAGACT
Source organism: Chrysanthemum makinoi (assembly GCA_910596185.1). Classification (NCBI taxonomy): domain Eukaryota; kingdom Viridiplantae; phylum Streptophyta; class Magnoliopsida; order Asterales; family Asteraceae; genus Chrysanthemum; species Chrysanthemum makinoi. Next base: position 200,238,403 of record OU343223.1, on the reverse strand, counting down.
AAATACTAAAAGCTGGATCCTAAAGAAGACCTGGGTGAGAGCTTGTAAACCAAAAAACAGACTTGGATAAGCTCTTATGAGCCCAATGCAAGCTCTACAAATGGCCTGCACACACTCAGTTAATACTGAGTGTGTGCACAGGGCATATAAGGCCCTGTTGCCAAGCTCATTTGAAGCTTAAAAAAAATCACAAAAATCTGTAAAAATTGTAACAAAGAAATATACCAAGAGAAGTTTTTAAAACAACAATTTTCATTGACATTGGCCTAGAGATGAATCCAAGAAAAATCACACTAGTTTGGCCAAAACTGAGTTTTTGCCAATTTGACTTTGAGCAGTTTTTTGCAAGTTTGACTATAATGAACTTTAAACCTAGATTTAAGGATTGCAATTGATGTTAAATGATGAAACAAGGCTAATTTAACCTTACCCTAAGTATTTTAAACACAAAATTAGATTTTGTCTTTGCAAAATCCCAATAGTAAAACTGTTAAGGCATATTGAAGTTGGATTTGACTTTTGAGCTTTTGTATGCACAAGTACTGACTCAAATGGGTACAAATAATCTAAACAAGCATGAACCAATAGACCTTAAGCACTGAACAAACCTGAACACAGTTTAAGAGCCAAATCCAAACACCACTTTAATGAACTGATATGCACTTTTAAAGAGGCTAACTACTGACCTAGCTATAGCAGACACTCAAACTGAGTTTACTAAACCTAAGAACAACTTAATAAACAGGCTAGAACTACCAGTGATCACAGATACAAGTATAAGCATGAAATGCAAAATTGACTAAAAATTGAAAAGTGAGAAAATTACTCACAACTGTCCAACTGGTGTGCAGGCTAAAACCAAACCCAATCCTAAGCTAACCTATCTATTCCAACCCATATCCATCCTCTGCAACAACAATATCCATCACCATTCCCAATTTTTGCATCACAGTTGACTTTTGTTGACCATGAATGAAAATGGCTTGAAAATTAAATGTAAGCTTTACAAAAGCTATATAGAGATTAAGTGAGCTGATTTGAATGATGAAATAAGCTTTTGGAAGCTTAAATGTAAGAACATTAGTTTGAAAATCCCAACAGTAAACACAAGATCAATAATTTTAACCAAACCTTGAAATTAATTCTTAAAAACTGATTACAATGATAAAATAGCTTAAGTTTGGATCATAGTAACAACAGATTACATATTTTAAGCTACACTACTACATTGATAAAAAAAAACGACATTGAAGAAATTTTTAACTAAACTCTACTACTCTTTCTTCTTTCTTCTTGCTCTTTTTATATGCCAATCACCTTCTCTCTACTTTCTGACCAAATCCCACTTTAAATTTGAGCCATTGGATAGCTTAGAGTAATCTTGGCCATTGAATGGATTTTGGCGGGAAATGGAATTTTAGCAGTTGAGGGTTGAGTGTGGGAGTAGGAGGAGTAATAAATGCACTTTGGATGGATGTTGAGGAGGAGGGGACATGGAGGAGTAGGGTGGCTGGAGGGGGGATGGTGTTGCAGGCTAGTTGTTGGGGAAGACAGGAAAAGGGCGGGTAGGGGCTAGTGGTTTGATTTGGGTTAATATATTGAAGGGGGGTCAAAATGCAGGGGTCCAAAGGGTTTGGCAGGGTCACATGGGTTTATTGACAAGTCCAAAATGAGATAAAGGATATAATAAACAAGGACTAGTTATGTAATTTCTGAAAAATCAAGGACCATATCTGCCAATTATGCAAAGTTATTCCAAGGGACCACAAGTGACAAGTTTCAATAGTGCAAGGACCAAACTTGCCATTTTCCAATTTTCCAGGGGCCATTTTTGCCAAATTTGAAACTTGGAGGACCAATTTTGTAATTTTCTCAAACTTTTGATATTTTTCACCAAAGGACTAATTTTGACAAGTTATGATTTAAAAAGGACCTTTGGTGATTTTTCTTTTGAAATTTTGACTCAGGGACTAGTTTTGACAAATTTTGAAAGTTGAGGGACTGAAACTGCCAATTATGCAAACTTTGCTCATTTTTCATCTGATTTTAAACATTTTGCATCTGAAATATATAAAATGCAATTTTGGAATATTTTCAGTATTTTGATGCATTTCTGAGCATTTTTAGACGTTTTGCAGTTCAGATTTGACTAAAAATGATGAGTATTTACACACTCATCAATCCCCCACACTAAACTATTGCTAGTCCCTAGCAATCTTTTGAGAAAAACTTAATGGATTTGAATCTCTTTACCAAAAGCCATTACTTAGGAGTAGCCAAATGTTTCAGTTCAAGCAAGAATCATGGTACACCGATAACCATGTGATTTTGAGCAAACCACCAGCTTCCAACGGATTTGATTTGTCTTTACGAGAAGCCGTTTGCTCTGGACTAGCCAACTCTTAGATAAATTATCAATATTATCTTTGGTGAGTGATTACCAATTATGGTTTTTCCACGCTTTACCACAAGCCATAAACTTGCGGCTAGCCAACTCTTCACTTTTTAGGATATGGTGGTGAGCACCATACAATTTTAGGCAAATTGCAAGCCGTCAACGGATTTGAGATATCTTTACCAAGAGCCGTTTGCTCTAGGATTAGCCAATCCTTTTGTTTTTAGACATGGCGGTTGATAACCAAATGAGTAAGTGTAAAACACTTACTCAAAAAAAATTTGGCAAAAAGCGGGGAATTAGGATAATTACATGATAAAATTCGTGAGAACTCCCCCCCACACTTAGAAATGAATATTGCCCTCAATATTCAAAGTACCGCGGTTATGCGAAACAAAAACGTAAAGGGAAATACTACGGCCATTATTTGAAAGATTTTTTTTTGAAAACATGTGGGGCAACCCCCCACACTAGGGTGGTAGAAAATAGAAAGAAGTCAGAAATATGGGTGAAAACCCATATGGCGTGCTACTATTTTTGATTACCGAGTCGCTAGCTTGACTCGACCCCGAATTCATTGGTTCATGGGGAAGCAAAGTGGAAGAAACAATCTCCATCGGACTTTCATTCAAGATGTTTGGACAAACATTTGAAGCACGTGAAAGTTCCACACCGATGAGACATATTCCCGGCTCAATATAATGGTACATGGAAATGCCTGGATCAAAGATAATGTCTTCATTCCCGAAGGAGTGAAGAACAGGAGAAGTGACATAATATATGAAGAAAAGAAAGAAAATCATGATGACGATCATGATAAGATCTTCTTCCTCAGGGATCAAGTGCGATTGCACTCGTTTGGATTTTATTGGTTGAGCTCTTTGGGTTGGAAAGCATCTCGGGAGGGAGGGTTGGAAAATTTGTCATAGAAATACAAACTCTCATGATTGAGAACTTTTCCCCGATCATGATTTTGCCATCAAGCGATCATACTCGTGAGTCATGATATGAGGGAGTTCACCGGCGAACTCCTCATGAAGAGAATCATTCACATGATGTGAATTTGTGAACTCTTGTTCCATTGTGGACTCATCACTATCCTCAATCGGAGTATCAAAGAGTGGATTCTCATAAATTAAAGTGAATTCAGAGTTGAATTCAAATAGAGGATTGGTGAAAGTAGCTTTGAATGTTTCGGGAACAAAGTGATCAACATTCTCTATTGAATTTGTTGGGATAAGAAGTGAGTGAACGATCATTATCAATGAGACTTTCAGTCTCTCCTAGATCGGCTTCGAAATCAAAGAGTGGATTGATGTGAGTGAGTTCACCGGAGAACTCCTCAAGAAGGGGATCAGCATCAGATTGTGGAAGTGATGCCTCAACATACTCGATGTCTCCATATGATGTACAATCGTCGCTAAGATCAGAGAAAGTTTCAAAATGATCTTTAGAACACTCAAGAGGGGAAGGGATATCACACATATGATCAAGAATTCCCTGTGACTCTCTCGGGATTGGGACAAGGTTCTCAACACTAGACTTTATAAATTCGTCCGATTCCTTTTCAGGAACAGTGTCAAGAAGCTCATCCCCCATGTTTAGAGAGTGAGTGGGAATATCGGGTGTGATAACAGCAGACTGAGGGAGTTTAGAAGGACTAGCATACATATGTTTTATACTTTCCATTTGTTCTTATGCTAGTAATTCCATCATAGTCTTTTCTCCCTGAGTTTTCATGGAATGAGTTTCAACTGATGAACCTGATGAACCGTTATAAAATTGAAGGATATCAAGGATATCTTCATCATCATCGTCATCAGGAATGAAACGAAATTGAGAGCTAGATCTGGCTGCTTTTTCTTTTGCAATTGATTCCCTAATAGATTTTTCAAAGGCAATTTGGGAATTTATTTTAGCACCAGTTCTTGGCTAACAATTCTTCCATGGATTTTTGATTTGGATTATCTTGGGAATGGTTACCTTCCTTCAAACCTTTCACTAAATCCAAAAGATCAAGGAGAAGATTTTGAGGAAGTGGCTCAGGAGGTGGTGCTGATTCATCTGGTATTGTAGAGGTTGGTTATGATACGAAGAGTCGTAATTGTTACAAAGAAATGGATTCCTTGTTTGACAATCAGAGCTAAAGTGAGGACCTCCACAATACTCACAATGATAAGCTGATGTGGCGTGAGTCATATGTGTTGTAGTCATAATTGTTATCGGGAACACGCTCATAGACAAGCGTGTTTCCGATTGACAATCGAGCTGGAGTGTGAACCACCACAGTACTCACAACGTAAAAGCTGTTGAGTCTCATAGTGTGGTAGCTGATGGAATAAATCGGTTGTGTTATGGTAAGAATAGGGATCTTGGTTATAGACGACTTCGTTTCCTGACTCCACCATGCTACAGCTGGGGCAATTGCCACCATTATAAGGACCACCACACCATTGACAACCAAGAGGGTGAGGATAAGACATAGAAAGAATCAAATGTTTTTAGAGGGTAAGAAGTGAAGAATCAAAAGGGTAAGAGGGTAAAGAGGAATATTTTTGGTATTTTTGAAAAACATGATGTAAAAACAAAGAATGAAAATCTTTTGGGTTTTGATTTTTAAAGAGAATATAAACACATAAAGATGGTATAAACAAGGAGTGAATATCCAAATCACTAATCGCTAGGCGTAAGATAATCAAGCAAGCTCCCAGCGTGGCGCCAAAATTTGATCGCGCCAAACCGTCAAGTTTTCTCCATGCAAGCCGACCACTTGTGAATGGCCGACCGTAAGAAACTTAAAACGGTTCAAGCACGAACTCAATGAAGATCTGGGGAGTATAGTGTTTCCCAGGTCGTTATGTCAAATGAAGCTATGCAATGGATCACCACACGCGTATAGTGATCGAGATTTGAGCGGAAAGAGATTTGTGATTTATTATAACTAAGGAAAAAGGACATAAACTACAAGGGCTAAAATGTAAATTAAAGAAATTTAAAAAGATAAAATCTATTAAATAAACGCTATCACTATTTGCAAAATGATGAACGTTTAAAACTTAAAACTTAAAACTTACGTTTAAATAAAATTACGTAAACGTACAAAATAAAAAGTGTGATCAAAGAAATAAAAGTCCTAAAAATATGAAAATGACATTTTTACAAACCTAATGATAAAAGAAAATTTATAGAAAAAGAAAATTATTTTTACAACTATTTAATTAATTATTATTAATTAAAAACTAATTTTAACTATTTAATAATAACCTAAAATACAAGAAAATATGAAATAAAGCTAGAAAAATAAAATTATGACTTAGAAAAATCTAAAATAACAAAATAGAATTTTCAAAACTATTTTTGTATTTTTCTGATTATTTTTGGATTTTCTAGGAATTAAAAACTATTAAAAACTAATTAAATTACTTAAAAATACAAATTTAACTAAGAAAAATCTAGAAAAATATTTTTTGGCTTTTTATATTTATCTTAACTTAAGAAAAATGAAAAATTATTTTTTTGAAACTTTTCTTAATTAATTGTATTAAATGCTAATTAAAAATGCTTAAAAACTGAATTAAATCAAGAAAAATACTAAACTGACTTAGAAAAAACTGAAAAATTCAAGATAAGCTTAAAATAATATTTAGAATCTAAGAAATATATAAAAAAACAGGGGTTGTGTGGAGGAAAATCAAACTGATGTGGAATGTGCTTAAAAATAAGCACTTGGAATAAGCTAGTGAGCACCAAGGGCCACCAAACTGAAACAGAAGCTAGGATAAGCTAAAAGAGCCAAAATGCAACAAGTCTCAACTGCTCTTAACCACTGGAGTGGCAAGATGCTAAGATTTGATGATTTAGCTAATGAGCTAAAATCAGATTTTAAGGCCAACTTGCAGCTGAATAATAAGCACTTGAATAAGCTGGAGACTAAATACTAAAAGTTGGATCCTAAAGAAGACCTGGGTGAGAGCTTGTAAACCAAAAAACAGACTTGGATAAGCTCTTATGAGCCCAATGCAAGCTCTACAAATGGCTGCACACACTCGGTTAGCATCGAGTGTGTGCACCTGGGCATATAAGGCCCATTCTTGAAGCTCATTTGAAGCTTAAACAAAAATCACAAAAATCTGTAAAAATTGTAACAAAGAAATAGACCAAGAGAAGTTTTTAAAACAACAATTTTCATTGACATTGGCCCAGAGATGAATCCAAGAAAAATCACACTAGTTTGGCCAAAACTGAGTTTTTGCCAATTTGACTTTTGAGCGATTTTTTGCAAGTTTGACTATAATGAACTTTAAACCTAGATTTAAGGATTGCAATTGATGTTAAATGATGAAACAAGGCTAATTTAACCTTACCCTAAGTATTTTAAACACAAAATTAGATTTTGTCTTTGCAAAATCCCAAGATAACCTGTTAAGGCATATTGAAGTTGGATTTGACTTTTGAGCTTTTGTATGCACAAGTACGGAATCAAATGGGTACAAATAATCTAAACAAGCATGAACCAATAGACCTTAAGCTTGAACAAACACGAACCTCAGTTTAAGAGCCAAATCTAAACACCACTTTAATGAACTGATATGCACTTTTAAAGAGGCTAACTACTGACCTAGCTATAGCGGACACTCAAACCGAGTTTACTAAACCTAAGAACAACTTAATAAACAGTGCTAGAACTACCGATCACAGATACAAGTATAAGCATGAAATGCAAAATTGACTAAAAATTGAAAAGTGAGAGAATTACTACAAGGCTGTCCAACGGTGTGCGAGGCTAAAACCAAACCCAATCCTAAGCTAACCTATCTATTCCAACCCATATCCATCCTTTGCAACAACAATATCCATCACCATTCCCAATTTTTGCATCACGCTTGACTTTTGTTGACCATGAATGAAAATGGCTTGAAAATTAAATGTAAGCTTTACAAAAGCTATATAGAGATTAAGTGAGCTGATTTGAATGATGAAATAAGCTTTTGGAAGCTTAAATGTAAGAACATTAGTTTGAAAATCCCAACAGTAAACACAAGATCAATAATTTTAACCAAACCTTGAAATTAATTCTTAAAAACTGATTACAATGATAAAATAGCTTAAGTTTGGATCATAGTAACAACAGATTACATAATTTAAGCTAAGCTAATACATTCATAAGAAAAACGACATTCAGGACATTTAAAACTAAATTCTACTACTCTTTCTTCTTTCTTCTTGCTCTTTTTATATGCCAATCACCTTCTCTCTACTTTCTGACCAAATCCCACTTTAAATTTGAGCCATTGGATAGCTTAGAGTAATCTTGGCCATTGAATGGATTTTGGCGGGAAATGGGATTTTAGCAGTTGAGGGTTGAGTGTGGGAGTAGGAGGAGTAATAAATGCACTTTGGATGGATGTTGAGGAGGAGGGGACATGGAGGAGTAGGGTGGCTGGAGGGATGGTGTGGGGTGTTGCAGGCTAGTTGTTGGGGAAGACAGGAAAAGGGCGGGTAGGGGCTAGTGGTTTGATTTGGGTTAATATATTGAAGGGGGGTCAAAATGCAGGGGTCCAAAGGGTTTGGCAGGGTCACATGGGTTTATTGACAAGTCCAAAATGGGATAAAGGATATAATAAACAAGGACTAGTTATGTAATTTCTGAAAAATCAAGGACCATATCTGCCAATTATGCAAAGTTATTCCAAGGGACCACAAGTGACAAGTTTCAATAGTGCAAGGACCAAACTTGCCATTTTCAATTTTCGAGGGGCCATTTTGCCAAATTTGAAACTTGGAGGACCAATTTTGTAATTTTCTCAAACTTTTGATATTTTTCACCAAAGGACTAATTTTGACAAGTTATGATTTAAAAGGACCTTTGGTGATTTTTCTTTGAAATTTTGACTCGTGGACTAGTTTTGACAAATTTTGAAAGTTGAGGAATTTGGCTACCAATTATGCAAACTTAACTCATTTTTCATCTGATTTTAAACATTTTGCATCTGAAATATATAAAATGCAATTTTGGAATATGTTCAGTATTTTGATGCATTTCTGAGCATTTTTAGACGTTTTGCAGTTCAGATTTGACTAAAAATGATGAGTATTTACACACTCATCATTTATATTTGAGCCAGCTGAATCAGTAGAAATAAAGGACTGGGTCATGACGGACATGTCAAGTAAGTGGAGAACATGGAAGTATGAACTTAAAAAAAGTTCATTCGATCCAAGTTTGACAGTGGATGAAATCGTGGCGTTCTGGTGAGAGTGAATATAGATCAATTAGGGACATTAGTTGCTAGTTGGTTCACTGAAAAAAAACAGGTTCATGAACATGATGATTGCTTATTTATAAAAACTTGAGTTATATTTGAATAATTTTCGAACTTTACAAGTGGATAAGTGTTATCTTTGCTTAATTTATAGGTGGAAGCTTAGAATAAGAAAATAAATCGCTCAAAGTCAGATGACCCTCATGTCACAGGGAGCAAATCATTTGCACGTATATCTGATGAGGAGGTCACATTTTTTTTCTCATTTTCAAAATTCAAAAAGCCTTTGCAAATTTGGAAATTATAACTTTATCAGATGTGTACTTTTTTGTTATTGCAGACCCAAAAGAACAACGGTGTTGAACCATCTCGTGGGGGAATGTACTGTTTGACTCGTACTAATAAAGACGGGAGCATTGTGAATGATAAAGCTGCTAAAGTTGTGGTATGATTAATAGACATTAAATCTATTTAGAATTAAAATGACACCTAAATCAATGATATGGTATGAAAATGTATGATAAGGTTTGTAAATATCTCTTGTGTATGTTAGATCAGGTAGAGTAATACATGTGGAGTCAGTTTAGTAGTTTTGTAATAGCTGGAAACATACTTGTCCATTATAAATATTAAGGTAGTAATAATCTCTAAATGATTGTACAAATTACAGGAAGCGATAAAAACCAGGTGAATCTAGCATAGCTTTCGAGATAAGGACAGATGGGCCTTTTTGGATAGATGATGACTTATCTAAAGTCAAAGGACACGAAAGGGGAAGTAATGTTCGTTGTGTGGGTAAGTTCTCCTTGCGAAAAGAAAAGAAGGGTTCAGGATCCTCAAGTTCCTCTGCTAAAGGCTCAAGTGAAAGGTCTTCGTGAGGATTTTATGAGTTTGGTTGCTGCTGTCAAAGAACATATCATAAGTCGTGCTAACACTAACATGGAGGTAACAACACTTTTTTGGTTGTCATTTAAACTCTACGTGAATGTGTGAAATAGGTGTTTTTCTTCCATCCTAATAAATGAGTTTTAAATGTCATTTGCATCCTGTGCTTTAAGTCTTTCATTCATAACTTGCATTTACAAATTTTTGTCAAAAGTTAAAATGTCCTAAAAAGTGGTTTTATCAATTTTCACATATTGTTTGAGTCCTTTTAGTTTGTTATAAAAATTTTAAAAAAAACAAAAATAGCAATCTCACTAGCTTGTTTAACCATCCAAAGAAAAAAAATCAAAAAATCGTAGGTGGCTTATTTAGTAGTCCAAAGTTGCTCATCGTCCATGCTTCGTCTCTTTGTCTCAGTAAGTATCCCGTCCCATGACAACTTATTTGCTTCTCGCTTATCTGCTTATTCCTTGCTTGTTTTGTTTTATTTTGCTTCCCTTCATAGAATTAGGTGCTAGCTTTATTTGTTTTTCCCCTATTAGCTTTTTAGTGCTTATTTTAGCTTAGAATGTAGGTCTGCAACTTCCCTTATCTGTCCCAACTTTCTGTCATCAGTCACCTTTTTGCCCAAGTAGGCCTCTTCCCAATGCTTTTTGACATCCTTTTGATTATTTTGCTTGATTTTTGTTCCCTTTAGTAGATTTAGGTTTAGTCTTAATCGCTCTTCCTGATTGCCCTTTAGGAGCTTGTTAAGATAGCCTAATTTTGTCCTGTTTATAGCATTTTCACGCCTTGATCTGCTGCTACAATAGGGTCTCAATAAGTGCTTATTTGCTTTATCCAAGTTAATTTGTTTATTTAGATTTCTCTTTTAAGTTCTCCTAGCTGATTTAGTTTCAGTTATTGCCTTTATAGCTTATTGTGAACTTTTTTCCTATCTCTTTATTAGGTTGATGATGCATGTAGTGTTCACGATAATAGCCTCGCTCATAATCTGAAAAATCCAAGATCAACTGGTGCAAGTCATCATCCAAAGAATTCAAGATCAAGCTGCGCAAATGCTCATCCAAAGAATTCAAGATCAACTGCTACAAGTCCTCATCCAAAGAATCCAACATCTGGTATGAGTCCTCATCCAAAGAATCCAGAATGACAGTACGGGTCCTCAACCAAAGAATCCAACATCAGGTCCAAGTCGTCAACGCTATTCATATTACAGGTATGCATTTGGAAAACAATATTAAAATATATTGCATTTTTTTCTACTTTTCAAATATATACAAACCCGACCCATTTTGACCCATTTCAAAACATTTCCTCTTTTTTCACCTCTAATGAGATTCTCATAATGAGAGTTGTGCTTGTGTGTATCTTTCTTGAGTTAGTTGTGTGCAAATACTTGAAAATGTATTTACTTGATCTATTTCGGCTAATAGGAAATGATGACGGTATTCAAGAGTTATAGAAGACATATTGATCATCTCATTTCTTTGGTGTTCTTGGACAAATTTGGTATCATGTACATTTAGTGCTCGTGTTGGATAATGATTTCTATATGACTAGATTGGAAGTTACGTATGGATGTAATTCGATTAGGAAGTTCGATTTTTAATGCTCGTGTCGGATAATGATTTCATTGATGCTTCTGTATGACTAGATTTGAAATTATGTATGGAAGTAATTCTGATTTTGATGTTTTTTTATGGAATTTCTGATTATTGTAATGCTCCTGTTGGAAGTAATTTTTGATTTTTGTAATGCTCCTGTATGAAAAGTCAGGAAGCTCTCTTTTATGTTTGCAAAAGTATGTTTTGCATTGCTGACACAAACTAGGTGTAGACAAAAGATCTGATCTGTACAGACACAGCAAGTGTCAGCATAGGTGTGACACACGGTAAATTTTCACAAAAATTTAACTAACAATTAGTAATTTATTATTACTAAGCCTAATTCATTAAGCATGCATAAGCTTTGCCTGATCATTTGAGTAGATAACTCGCATACAATAAAGATCTCACCACTCATGCATTCATATCATTTTATGAATATTTCATGTTGCCTTATGATTTAAATTGTAAGACGAGAGGTTATCTCGTTTACCTCGATGACCGAGCTTGCTGCATGCGACACTATGATAAGGACTCGCTAAAACAATGACAAATGTTGTGATATGAAATATTATCAAAAATAAAAATATTTCAGGAGCACGTAACAAAAGACACTACGCTATAAAAACTAGCAAACAATAATGCCTTGGTCACGATATAATTTCGCGGGACACAAAAATAATAAACACCCTATCACTTAATCAATAACTTTTATGAACTCAAATAATATTAAGGCATAAGCATAATGTAAACACATACATTTTGACAAATAAATGCCATGTGTATAATACCTATATACATATTCATTTAAAAAGAAGGAAGACACATATTAAATTTTAGAGAGATGTCTCTTTAAACTCTTCTCTCACCCACGTCAAAAGCAACCAAGAACCAGGAAAGAAACTAGCCAAATATTCTCTTCATCCTATATCCCTCAGCCTCATTAGGCGAATCTCCCAAAGAGGAAGCCCATGTTTTTCCATCATCTCCTCCTCTCTCATACCAAATTCATGAAAGATTTATTCTCAAATCAACCCTTGATGCGCCGGCTATTGTTTGAACGAATCCAAGGGGAATCAAAATAAGATCATTCAAGAGAAAGCATATCTCTACTCCAATCTATCTTGAGCCAATTCACAAGATTCGTCTATCCTTGGAAGCTAGCCAATTTCGGCTTCAATCCAAACACCAAGAAGAGAGAGAGGTCAAGCTTCTTCCCAAAAATACTTCTATATCTCTAGTGGAGATGCAAGAACCCCAAAATCAGTTTCAATTTCATTTTCTCCCAAAAACTAGGGTTTGTGAAAGTTGGGGTTTCCAAAAATTGAATTGGGGGTTTTGCAATTGGAAGTATTTTGGTGCTAATTCAAGATTTATTTGGTTCGAATTCAAGAAAACAATCCCTTGTTCATCACACGCCATTTTCGGATTTAAGGTTATTATCCTTTCTTGATGTAATGTTTTGTGTTTTTTTTCATGATACGATATTGGAAAACCTTTATCTATAAGATTGTTATTTTTTTTTAGTCATGTCGATTTATGTTTATATTTGGATACCATGTCGATTTTGTGAATATGGTTATGTGAGTTTTGTTTACGTCGAGATGTATGAACCAAGGATAAATGTAAGTTAATTTTATAAAAAATTAAGTCACATTGGTTTTGAGTCTAGGACTTGTTGTTAACTCATTTGTTGCTTAAGCTAATGTGGTCAATGTTGAAATGAAAATTAATATCGAGGTCCTCTAAACCCCTCAAACCTTTGGTCGACTCGAATCAATCAGAACATAAGAAAACTTGCAATACCAGGGTTTATGAATGCCTAGTTTGGTAGGAACAATATCCTAAAAGTTGGTTTAGTCGGGTTGTGAATGCCGCGTTAGCTGAAGCTAAAGTGGCCCCGGGATAGAATGTGTTAGTCAAATCTCGTTTGAAACAAGTCTCGTTCATAGTCACTTCCATTTCGTTAAATTATTTTCAAAAGGTACATACTTGTCGTTGAAATAAAAATGTTTTGAGAATGTATAGCGGTCGACGAACTCTCACTTTGGTAGTGCCAGTGGCGAGGTCATTTATCCTCACAGTCGAAGTCTGGCTTCACAAGTCGAACATGCTTGGGTCCAGTTATGTTAAATGTCTACTGCAAAGACAAAGGCCACTAGTATTAAAACTTGTAAGTGAAGAGTGACAAAACAAAATCTTGCTTAACTTGCTCTCTAGTATTGCTTTTAGTGTTGGGCCACGACCCATGGATTTCCCGAGAATGCATTTGTTTAACAATGGGCTGAAGCATGTCTCTTTGTACCAGCCCCGCCGGGCCTAGACCCAACTATGGTACCCTGTTCTTATCGACATTTGGGCCACGGCCCATCGTGGTTCGATGTTCGTTTGGTAGTCCAAGCCAAACCGCAAAATAAACTCAAAGTGTGTAATCGAAGCCAAACTATGAACCAAAAAAACTCATTCCCGAATATCTTTCTTTTCACTTCGTATGCATTGTCTTAACGCCGATTATGTACACTAGTGGTAATTTAACGAAAAATGTATAAGAGCGTGGCATGAACAACAAGCATTTTAAAAACATGGTTCAAGTTGTAATGTCGTCCAAAATTAACGACAATGTATGTGTGTCAAATGAACTTTCCATTAAAACTATAGATTAAGATCAAATCTCTATAAATAGATAAGGATCACTATAGTATTTTATAGTCCATAAAAATTGAAAGTCTTCAAAATTAACTCAAGTATTTTCTAAATACAATTAGAAAATAACTCAACCAAATATGAATAATTTTGACAAAACCATTTTGTGTCAACTTAAATAAGCATATATACATTTATATACTTACTAGTGGAACATTGTAATTATTTATTTTAAATCAAACTTTGGATTTTAAAACCATATAAATGTCAACATGAAAAGTATATATATACTTGATACTTACTAGTAAAACCATTTTAATGATTTTTACAAACTTATGACTAGTACTAACACAATTATAAAAATCATTGAACCACTTTAAGTAGGTGATACTTAAAACGATGAACTAAAATATTGCCCTCCTTATCTAGGTCGCGTTAATGGTGCCCCCACCAACCATCACTAATCCCACACTTGGATTGCACATTTGCTAAGGTGAGTTTCATAGCCCACTTTTACTTGATAAATTGTTTTATACATTTTGGGGTGAGAAATATGCAAAACATTTTATGGACCAAAACTATTACATGATTACTATTACGTGGTTTAGCCTAAGCCCTTATGTCCCTAGAGAATGCCCTTTTCATGAACCGTCAATTCCCCATTGGGAAGCGCGAATGTTATAAATAGATCTATTGAGGGTGACTCCTCCGGTCGGTTGGCCATGCTTAGGCCAAACGAGCGTATACCATGTCGGAACCAAGTGTTGAGGGACAAAACACTTGCTATGGGCCCCTATATGGTATGACATCTTTTAGCATCTGGCCGCTTCGTAGTATCGGTTGTATGAACTTAGAGCTAACGTAATAGACATTCATCCATATATCATTATATTCGTTGTAATGAGTATATGACTTTGCTTATGGTCCAAATTTACTATTTAAACTTAAACCTATGAACTCACTTTTAGTGACCCTTTAGCATATTTTTCTCAGGTGTTTAAGTTATGTTCATGAAGACAAGGCAAGAAGCGGATGTATGGTCGTAGTAGTATTAAAGAAGTGTTTTTACACAAAAATGATGTTTTTACATTGGGACCACTAAAACTATTGGGATGTGCCCATTTATTTAAACTATGTTGTAAGAAAACGTTTTAAATCTATTTTATGAAATCAAACGGAGTATGTATTCCGTTCTTTATTTCTTGTGTTATGATTCATCAATCCCGTAACGCTCCCGAATAACACGTAGGCTTCCGCTAAACCAAATTTGGGGTGTTGATTGGCATCGAGCCAAGGTTATAGAGAATTAGGTACATATAAACCCTAAACTATAACTACTTTTCACAAAAACATCATACTACGACCAACGATTGCGCTTGCCTTACTTGCTATTTTACTTAGAGTTTATTTATATAGGATTACATGTTTCATTTCCTATTTACTTATGCACTATTTCATATTCATCATGAGCATATTTTTCACATACTTACACATATGCACCGCTTGTCACGACTATGCCTTCTGACCCCTTCACCTCACGATGTTCAGGGAGGATATCCTACTAGCTCACTCACCTACCACCCGTCAACGCCTTGCACACCTAGCCACGTCCGTATATTCGAGGCCACATTAGCAGCTCATCCGGTTATTGCACCTACTCCATCTATACCTACCCTTACCACCCTCCATCGCTTTGTTGACGCGTAGGCAAAACCCGCATGATTGTGAGAGTACCGGATATCGAAGCGGTACTCATTTGTGCCCTGCACTAGCTTCGGATGACCCGGCTGCTACATGGGTCCTTCTTCTACTTGAGTCGACACCATCACCTTGAGTCACCACTCGCCAGAGACTCAGAGATCTACCGATTCCTACCGAGGAAGACCGGAGGAAGATCCGAAAGATGATCACGAGGAGGAACTACGAAGCCTATGCCGACCGAGAGTGTTCTTGGATATGTTAGCCTGGCCGGCACAGACATGGATATCTGGGTGCGGAGATCGTCCGAGTATTGAGATATAGGGAATGAGCTCGGGATGGCTCGAAGATTGAACGATGGCATGGACATTGATGCACCATTTGGATTAGGGCCAGGTGATTTCCTCGTAGCCGAGGAGGAAAGTAGTGAGATTACTTGGAGGGATATTAGTTGTGTGGTCGGCCTTCCATACCACATATCGAGTCAGAGCTCACAGTCCATCATCACCTTCATTCATACCATCTACTTGCAGCAGACATGGGCGCGCTTGCCGCGCCACTAGACGACTTGAGACCATTGAGGAAGCTGCACCGGTTGAGGCACGGCAGAGCCAGACTTATCGGGATCTCCGATGGTGATCCACCCTCACCGAGAGATATTTATTCATGGACTCCCATGAGACTCTGCTAGGAGTCCATCTTGATCAACAGAGAGAGTCGATCCAACACGCTTGCAAGCTTGTGGCGGCGTGTTGAGGGTTTGGACCGAGTTACCGATGTATTGTTTGAGAGCATGAAGCTCGAGAGCGAGCCTTGGCATTCGACCGGGTCTTAGGGTTGAGACTCGGGTTGAGGATGTCGAGAGTTGGACACAGAGCACGAGCCTTGGGCGGAGGTCAAGCTTCGGATGTACGGACGACTAGAGCTAGGCGTCCGGTGGATGGCTAAAGATACTGCCAGAGAGAGGGTGGCAGAGGACTCTTCATGGTTTAGAGTCTATGTTAGCATCTCGGATGAGACGTATCGCGAGTTTGGAGGATCTGCCCGAGTTGATTGCTACCATTGGCGACTCCGTAATTGCAAGCGTGGATATCCTTTGATATGATTTCATGATGTATCACACTAAACTGGATTTATAACAGTTAGTGTTAGTTATCACTCTTGTACTTCAGTTTATATTTCCGTTGTATTTCCGTTGTATTTCCGTTGTATTTCGGTTGTATTCGACTAGTAGCTCATCATGTACCGTAGGAACCTTGTAAACGAAGTTCTATCTATGTCAAACTTATTTTCCTACCCAATTGTCTCTTCTTTTATAGATCGCTCATATGATCTACAATATTTACACTATTACTTGGCACTTACCTTGCTTAAAAGGTTATGTATCTCACTACCTTTCTTCACTGCGAAATGCCGCCAAAGCGAAGATCGAAAGCATACCAACCACGGTGGAGCTTCCAATGCTCCTAGTCCGAGGGTTACTCGCAACCAAAACCAGCGCTACTATTCCAAATAGAGTCACACACGATCGATTCTTTGAAGCACTACTCACCTAGGGCTACTCCAATCTAACCTATCATGAATCAAGCCATGATTGACCAACTAGTCAATGAGCGAGTGAACGCCGCTTTGGCTGCAGCAAACCACTCGTCTACTAATCTTTGGAACTTCGAGACCACCCACTCACCGCGACTTGTACTTATCAAGACTTTCGTAAAACTATGACCGGAGGTTTTAGTGGAACCGAAGGAAATTCTGTCGATCGACTAGATGGATCGAAAAGCTCGAGACGGTGTTCGAATGCGCAATTGTGAAGAAGAGTCTAAGGTTAAGTATGCATCATTCACCTTCACGGATCTTTGCCTTAACACAGTGGAACAATTTCAAATCGCTAGTTTCGATGTTGCCTATGCCATGCCATGGGAGAACTTCAAGGAAATGGTACTTGAAAGTCTTGTCCTCGTAATGAGATCAAGAAGCTCAAACATGAGTTTTGGAACCTCAAGGTTCAAGGCACCAATATGGTACGCTATAATCGGATTTCAAGAACTAGCCTTATTGTGTCTCGAAATGGTTCCCACGAGACCGATTGTTAGAGATACATGGGGACCGCCCCAACCTATCAAGGGCAATGTAACCACTTCTAAGGTTGCTGATCTTCATGAAACCATCGAAGTAGCCAACAAACTCATGGACCAAGTGATTAAGGATTCTATGGACAAAGTGGTTGACAATAAGAGGAAATGGGATGACCATTCTCAAGGTTACAACAACTATGAATCCGTTGGCAACAACATAGGAACAACATAACAATCAAAACAAGAGGCAAAATGTTGCTAGAGCTTATGCGTGGGTATTGGGGAAAGGAAACCGTACTCGGGGACTACACCATTGTGTGTCGATGCACCTGCATCACAATGGGCGATTAATACGGTCAAATCGCCGAGAAAATCGGACACTTAACCAGAGGCTGCAGTCCAAGTCATTGGCGACGGTTCAAACAACTCGGCTCAAGACCCAAAAGTTAATATAACTTGCTTTGGTTGTGGTGAGAAAGGGCATTATAAGAATGAATGCGAAAGACCGAAACCAAGGCCATGGAGGAAACCACGGAAACAGAAATCCGAGGAAGCCATGGGAATGGCGGGATTGAAATGTTGGACGACGAGTAATCAAGGAAATGGCGAAGGAACTGCGTGGGAGAGTCTATGCCGTAACCAAGTGGAAGCTCGGGAAGACCGAATGTTGTGACCAGATGCGTTCATATAAATAACCGTTATGCATCCATATTGTTTGATCACGGGGCCGATAGAAGTTTTGTTTCTAATACATTTAGTCCACTTCGATATTACTAACTGCATTAGGAAATGCATACAACGTGGAATTAGCTAGCGGTAGCGTAGAAAGGGTAGATACCATCATAAGAGGTTGCACCCCAACTGTTAAACCACCGTTCAATATCAACTTGATACCCGATAGCATTGGGTAGTTTTGATGTCATTGTCGGAATGGATTGGGCGGCAAAATATCATCTTGCCATCATTTGTGACGAGAAGCTTGTTCGAATACCCTATGGAGAAGAAGTCCTAACAATAGAAGAGCGAAGTGGCCAGGAGAAGCGCTTCAAGGCGCATGTCATTTCTGTACCAAGGTGTTAAGGTGTATCGAGGAAGGATGTCACATCTTCCTAGCACAAATCACCGGAAGGACGAAAAAAAAGGAACAAAAGCGTCGGAAGGCGTACCAATAGTGAGAGAATTTCACAAGTCTTTCGAAGATTTGCGGACTCCGCCGACCCGAGGTTGAATTTCGGTCGATCTAGTGCACGGTGCGCACCAATGGCAAGAGCACCTTATCGATTAGCTCCAACGGAACTCGGGAGTTATCAAACCAATTGTGGAACTTGCGGAAAAAGGGTTCATTAGGCGAGCTCATCACCATGGGGAGCACCCGGTCTTATTCGTCAAAAGAAGGGCGGAACTTTCGAATGTGCATTGACTATCGTGAGTTGAATAAACTAACCATTAAGAACCGCTACCCACACAGAATCGATGACTTATTCGATCAACTTCAAGGTTCAAGTATTTATTCAAAAATCGACTTAAGATCCGGATATCATCAACTAAGAGTTAGGAAGAAGACATTCCCAAAACGCCTTGAACCGTTATGGACATTACGAATTCCAAGTCATGCCTTTTGGGTTAACCAGCGCACGGTTGTGTTCATGGATCTCATGAACCAGAGTGTGTAAACCACTTGGATAAATTTGTGATGTTTCATTGACGATATTCTAATTTATTCCAAGAGTGTGAAGGAACACGAAGAACATCTTAGATTAATCACGGTGCTAAAGAAGGAGGGCGTATGCTAAGTTCTCGAAGTTTGAATTTTGGATATTAACTATGCAATTCCTAGGTCATGTAATCGAGGGGGTATTCATGTAGATCCCGCTAAGATCGAGTCAATAAAGGATTGGCGACACCCAACTCCTCTTGAAATACGCCAATTCCTAGGACTCGCTGGATACTACAGAAGATTCATTGAAGGTTTCTCAAAGATTGCCAAATCTTTAACCAAGTTAACCGAGAAAAACACCAAGTTTGACTGGGGAGAAAAAGAAGAAGAAGCTTTTCAACTCCTTAAAGAAAAGTTGTGTAGTGCACCTATCTTGGCCTTATCGGAAGGTTGTGAAGATTTTGTTGTTTATTGCGACGCTTCACATGGGGGCTAGGAGGTGTTAATGCAAAGAGAAAGTGATAGCATAGCCTCTGCCCAGTTGAAAACTCATGAGAAAAACTACACAACACCCGACTTGGAGTTAGGATCAGTTGTGTTGCCCTCGAATTTGGAGACACTACTTGTATGGCACTTGAAGTGTGTCGTATACACCGATCACAAAAGTCCATTTTGGATCGGAAAGAAGCTGAACATGAGACAACGCCGATGGTTGGAATTACTCGATGATTCACATTGCGAGATTCGTTACCATCCGGGTAAGCGAATGTAGTTCTTGGCTTACGAGTAGAAAAGGCGACCAAAACCTCTTAAAGTCAGATCCTTGGGTATGACAATTAGTTCACCTCTTCCATCCAAGATTCTTGAGGCTCAAATGGAAGCACTCAAGGAAGAATGCCCGATAGGAACCTTTACGGAATGCGAGAAGTGAAAATGGATTAGTAAAAGGTCGGATGGAATTTTGTGTTTCAAAGAGCGGTTGGATACCACTCTCTGAGGAATTGCGACATTATTATGCACGAATCCCACAAGTCTAAATACTCCATACACCGGGATCCGGCAAAATGTACCTTGATGAAATTGTACGGTGGCCAAACATGAAAGCCGACATTGCAACATATGTCAGCCGGTGTTTAACATGTTCAAAGGTCAAAGCTGAACATC
The DNA here is from genome assembly GCA_910596185.1 of Chrysanthemum makinoi. Classification (NCBI taxonomy): domain Eukaryota; kingdom Viridiplantae; phylum Streptophyta; class Magnoliopsida; order Asterales; family Asteraceae; genus Chrysanthemum; species Chrysanthemum makinoi. Next base: position 200,218,013 of record OU343223.1, on the reverse strand, counting down.
GAGACCCTCGAGGCCTACTATACAACCGAAATCCCAGAGTGGAAATGGGAACGTATAACAATGGACTTTATCACTAAGTTACCTAAAACCTCTAAGGGTTACGACACTATTTGGGTAATAGTTGACCGTCTCACAAAGTCGACACATTTCCTACCGATGAAAGAAAGTGATGGAATGGAAAAACTTGCACAACTATACGAAGGAAAACATCATACGCCATGGTGTACCAATTTCCATCATTTGACGGACATAGCCGTTTCACCTAGAATTTCTGGAAATCACTTCAAGATGCTTTAGGGTCTAACCTCGACATGAGCACCGCTTACCATCCTCAAAGCTGATGGACGGCGAAAAGAACAATCAAACTTGGAGGATATGCTAAGGCGTGTGTGATAGACTTTGGAAATGGTCGGGATAAGCACTTGCCACTAGTCGAATTTTCTTACAACAACCGCTATCACACAAGCATCAAAGCCGCACCATATGAAGCACTCTATGGTCGAAATGTAGATCACTGTGTCTTTGGGCGAGGTTGGAGAAAGTCAACTTCTTGGTCGGAGTTAGTTAATCGAAACTCTTGAGAAGATTGTACAAATCAAAAGCGACTACAAGCGACTTCGTGACCGTCAAAAGAGTTACGCGGATAAAGGAGAAACCACTTGAGTTCCAAGTGGGAGATAAAGTTATGCTCAAAGTTGCCATGGAAGGCGTAATCCGTTCGAGCGTGGAAAGTTAAATCCTCGATACATTGGACCATTCAAAATTCTCGAGAATCGACGTGCATCACCTTCAATTACCACAAGAACTGCATAAATGCAGCGTGTTTACGTGTGCAACTTGAAGAAATGCCTTTCAGCGAAACTCTTGCCATTCCTTTGGAAGAAATCCAAGTTGACGAAAGATTGAATTTTGTCGAGGAACCCATTGAAATTATGGATAGAAATCAAGCGGCTTAAGCAAAGCCGCATCCCGATCATCAAAATCCGTTGGAACTCTCAAAGAGGTCGAGAATCACATGGGAGCGTGAAGACTAGTTCAAGCGCAAATACCACACCTTTTAGCTACCTCACCAAGAAATCCTAGCACGAAAACCGAGGGCGGTTTTCTCTTCCAAGCGAGGGAGGATGTGACACACGGTAAATTTTCACAAAATTTAGCGAGATTAGTAATTAATTATTACTAAGCCTAATTCATTAAGCATGCATAAGCTTTGCACGATCATTTGAGTAGATAACTCGCATACAATAAAGATCTCACCACTCATGCATTCATATCATTTTATGAATATTTCATGTTGCCTTATAATTTAAATTGTAAGACGAGAGGTTATCTTGTTTACCTCGATGGCCGAACCTTGCCCGTACTGACACTATGATAAGGACTCGCTAAAACAATGACAAATGTTGTGATATGAAATATTATCAAAAATAAAAATATTTCAGCACGTAACAAAAACACACGCTATAAAAACTATCAAACAATAATGCCTTGGTCACGATATAATTTCGCGGGACACAAAAATAATAAACACCCTATCACTTAATCAATAACTTTTATGAACTCAAATAATATTAAGGCATAAGCATAATGTAAACACATACATTTTGACAAATAAATGCCATGTGTATAATACCTATATACATATTCATTTAAAAAGAAGGAAGACACATATTAAATTTTAGAGAGATGTCTCTTTAAACTCTTCTCACACGTCAAAAGCAACCAAGAACCAGGAAAGAAACTAGCCAAATATTCTCTTCATCCTATATCCCTACGCCTCTCATTAGGCCGAATCTCCCAAAGAGGAAGCCCGGCATGTTTTCCATCATCTCCTCCTCGCTCATACCAAATTCATGAAAGATTTCTTCTCAAATCAACCCTTGATCTCGGCTATTGTTTGAGCGAATCCAAGGGGAATCAAAATAAGATCATTCAAGAGAAACATATCTCTACTCCAATCTATCTTGAGCCAATTCACAAGATTCGTCTATCCTTGGAAGCTAGCCATTTAGGCTTCAATCCAACACCAAGAAGAGAGAGGTCAAGCTTAACCCAAAAATACTTCTATATCTCTAGTGGAGATGCAAGAACCCCAAAATCAGTTTTCAATTTCATTTTCTCCCAAAAACTAGGGTTTGTGAAAGTTGGGGTTTCCAAAAATTGAATTGGGGGTTTTGCAATTGGAAGTATTTTGGTGCTAATTCAAGATTTATTTGGTTCGAATTCAAGAAAACAATCCCTTGTTCATCATGCGCCATTTTGGATTTAAGGTTATTATCCTTTCTTGATGTAATGTTTTGTGTTTTTTTCATGATCTGATATTGGAAAACCTTCATCTATAAGATTGTTATTTTTGTTTTAGTCATGTCGATTTATGTTTATATTTGGATACCATGTCGATTTTGTGAATATGGTTATGTGAGTTTTGTTTCAATAGATGTATGAACCAAGGATAAATGTAAGTTAATTTTATAAAAAATTGAGTCACATTGGTTTTGAGTCTAGGACTTGTTGTTAACTCATTTGTTGCTTAAGCTAATGTGGTCAATGTTGAAATGAAAGTTAATATGCGAGGTCCTCCTAAACCCTCAATCAAACCTTTGGTCGACTCGAATCAATCGAACAGAAAACTTGCAATACCAAGGTTTATAAATGCCTAGTTTGGTAGAAACAATATCCTAAAAGTTGGTTTAGTCGGGTTGTGAATGCCGCGTTAGCCGAAACTAAAGTGGCCTCGAGATAGAATGTGTTAGTCAAATCTCGTTTGAAACAAGTCTCGTTCATGGTCACTTCCATTTCGTTAAATTATTTTCAAAAGGTACATACTTGTCGTTGAAATAAAAATGTTTTGAGAATGTATAGCGAGTTAACGAACTCACTTTGGTAGTGCCACAGTGGCGAGTCATTTATCCTCACAGTGAAGTCTCGGCTTCACAAGTCGAGAACATGCTTGGGTCGGTTATGTTAAATGTCTCTTGCAAAGACAAAGGCCACTAGTATTAAAACTTGTAAGTGAAGAGTGACAAAACAAAATCTTGCTTAACTTGCTCTCTATTAGTTTAGTGTTGGGCGGCCCATGGATTTCCCGAGAATGCATTTGTTTAACAATGGGTGGCATGTCTCTTTGTACCCGGCCGCCGGGCCTAGACCCAACTATGGTACCCTGTTCTTATCGTATGGGCCCAGCCGTCGTGGTTCGTGTTCGTTTGGTAGTCCAAGCCAAACCGCAAAAATAAACTCAAAGTGTGTGTCGGAAGCCAAACTATGAACCAAAAAAAACTCATTCGAATATCTTTCTTTTCACTCGTATGCATTGTCTTACTGAGATTATGTACACTAGTGGTAATTTAACGAAAAATGTATAAGAGCGTGGCATGAACAACAAGCATTTTAAAAACATGGTTCAAGTTGTAATGTACGTCAAAAATTAACGACAATGTATGTGTGTCAAATGAACTTTCCATTAAAACTATAGATTAAGATCAAATCTCTATAAATAGATAAGGATCACTATAGTATTTTATAGTCCATAAAAATTGAAAGTCTTCAAAATTAACTCAAGTATTTTCTAAATACAATTAGAAAATAACTCAACCGAATATGAATAATTTTGACAAAACCATTTTGTGTCAACTTAAATAAGCATATATACATTTATATACTTACTAGTGGAACATTGTAATTATTTATTTTAAATCAAACTTTGGATTTTAAAACCATATAAATGTCAACATGAAAAGTATATATATACTTCGTATACTTACTAGTAAAACCATTTTAATGATTTTTACAAACTTATGACTAGTACTAACACAATTATAAAAATCATTGAACCACTTTAAGTAGGTGATACTTAAAACGATGAACTAAAATATTGCCCTCCTTATCTAGGAGGTAGTCAATGAGCCTTAACCATCACTAATCCCACATTTGGTTATTGCATTTGCTAAGGTGAGTTTCATAGCCCAACTTTTACTTGATAAATTGTTTTATACATTTTGGGGTGAGAAATATGCAAAACATTTTATGGACCAAAACTATTACATGATTACTATTGCGTGGTTTAGCCTAAGCCCTTATGTCCCTAGAGAATGCCCTTTTTCATGAACCGTCAATTCCCCATTGGGGAAAGCTGATGTTATAAATAGATCTCTGAGGGTGACTCCTCGGATTCGGTTGGCCATGCTTAGGTAAAGCGAAAGCGTATCCATGTCGAGAATCAAGTGTTGAGGACAAAACACTTGCTATGGGCCCTATATGGTATGACATCTTTTAGCATCTGGCGTAAATAGTAGTATCGAGTTGCATGAACTTAGAGCTAGCGTAATAGACATTCATCCATATATCATTATATTAAGTTGTAATGAGTATATGACTTTGCTTATGGTCCAAATTTACTATTTAAACTTAAACCTATGAACTACAGAACTTTGGTGGCACTAGCATATTTTTCGAAGGTGTTTAAGTTATATTTCATGAACAAGACAAGAAGCGGATGTATGGTCGTAGTAGTATTAAAGAAGTGTTTTTACACAAAATGATGTTTTTACATTGGGACCACTAAAACTATTGGGATGTGCCCATTTATTTAAACTATGTTGTAAGAGCGTTTTAAATCTATTTTACGAAATCAAACGGAGTATGTATTCCGTTCTTTATTTCTTGTGTTATGATTCATCAATCAAGTAGCAGCCGAATAACGCGTAGAGGAAACTTCAGCTAAACCAAATTTGGGGGTGTTACAATAGGTGTGTCACCATAGACCTTTACCGTCGGAACTTTTGCTTACACTTATTATATGTGAAGGAGAAGCTAGTTTATCTTTTCCTGACACTTTTTATGCTTTTCCTGACACTTTTTGTGTGTCAGCAAATGCATTATTTCTTGTAGTGATAGGTTGATAAAGGCTTATTGAATGAAAAGTTTGAGATTGCTCGACCTATTCAAATTGTTGTGTGAGAGATAATGAGTTAAGAATGGGTTAGAATGGATTTTTGCCTTCTATGTCCTCTTTTTATTAAGACACATTATATTACCAAAAAATAAAATAAAATAGATATACGCTCTTTTCATGTTATTCACATAACAAGAATCATAACTTTATAAGCTTAAGTACATTCTTTGCACTCGTCATACTCGCCATGAATAACTTCCTAATTCACCATTTTGTTTCATGACAGTGACCGACATTCTAGCCTTATTCTTATTAACATAACCTTACCACTCACTAGTACTAGCATAGAGTGTTTTCTCCATGATCGTTTTCCATTGTACATATGTTCTTACAAAATATGAAATCATATTGACCATCTTTGTAATCGATTCCATTATAGCAACTTCCAAAATTATCAACCAACACTTGGAAGCGTTTTGTCAAGTTGTACCATATCCACCATGTACAAAATTATACGAAATCAGAAATACTATGTTCCAACCACATCCAAAGATTACAACTTAAGGAATGATACTTGTTGATAACAGACTTGATTCTGCTTTTGACAAATGTTTTAATCTGCACAATAAAAGCTTATATAGGACCTAAAATTGTAGCGACTGAAGCTCTTTTTGTTGTTGCTGAAAGATCCAACACATGCGTTACAAAGGTAAAAAACGTAAAGTATTAATGTGCTTGGAGTCCATAGTATAGGTCCAAAAAACATCAAACCGAAACATCTGATATTGAACAACCTTGTAGAATCAATCAACAAGAAAAACTCCAAAAACCAAATCACCGATTTTGACCCTTGCCAAGTCAGTGAGTCATAACATCCATTCATCTCGATTCAAATAATGATATTCTTTAAACCCAAAATCCTAGTGATGCAAACTCTCAACTAATCAGTAAAAAACCAGACACAAATGAAACCACATTAAAAAAATTTGTCCAGAAGACTAAACAAACTAAATCTCAACATTAAAAGTATAACAATTTTTTTCATAGTTCAAACACATGAAGGCCGAAACTCCCTTATCTCTTTATCGCATCCAACATCAACCACAGACTCGTAAACAATCAAAAACAGAAAAATTATCTAAACAGGCATTTTAGAAATTAAAAATATACAAAATTTTAAGTACTGTGAAAATGAGGCTAATATCTGTGAAACAATCAAAGCAAAGAGGATAAAACCGTCATGGCAATTGCCCCGCCAGATACGGTCAGTCTCAAACTTTACTGACTAACTCATACAACAACAACAAGAAGAGTTACATGATCACAACCTTTTAAATATCGACATTATTATACTGATACCATTGAAGTAAGTTAATCAGACAGTAATGCATCCAGATAGATCGTCCTATCACAGAAAACAGTGCCAGTTAATACTGTAAAATAATGTTTTCTTCTGCTATATTATATAAGAGATATAAACGAGGATTGTTGATTTTGGGGGCAAATCGGTCATCGGCGACAGAGGACAGCAACAACCCTTAGAAAACCTCCCCTCCGTTGCCTCGGGTTTTTCAGTTGAATGAGTTTCTTTTGTTTGCCCCAAACTTTGGTTCTAGATGGAATGCATTGTTTGGTAGTAAGTACTTCACTTTTTGCAATCCAAGAAAAGGTAATGTGCTAGCACACGTGTGCCATCACACACACCACCTACACTCATACAAGATCTGAAAACAAAATAAATCAAGGAAAAAAAAATGGAGGCTCAGATCTGTAAAAAGTAATCAGAACAAAGAGGAAAAACCGCCATGGCTGCATTCATATTTAAATGCCCCGCCAAGATATGGTGATTCTTAACTTTGACTGATTTCACTCAGACAACAAATATAACAGATTTATCATCACCGCCTCTATTAATTTAGGGCCCATTTGGTTTATAGTTCATGATCTTTATTGCTGGTAACTGAAGCTGTCTCAAACTCTCAACAGTGACAACAAGATCCAAAAGTAGTAGTATCTGTATATCTTTTCAGTTTCAAAAAGAAAGAATGAAAAGAAGAAGTACAAGTTTTGGATTTTTAGATTACCCAGTTTTAAGTTTCCGTCTTAGAAACCTTACGTTTGCAATTACCGGGATCAAACTATACCCTGTACGGAGTAACAAGCATGATCTGAATCCAGAAACACAGAATCTGATGTTAAAACACAAGGACGAAATTTGCAATTTACTCTAAAATTAAGGGCTGTTTGGGGCAAATCGGAAATCACTGGCTGCAGAGGGGGTAAACAGCCCTTTATAACATCCCTTCCCTCTGCTGCCTCTTTTCTTACTTTGTTGTCTGAGTTTTTCTTTTGTTTGCCCCAAACCCTAGTGTTGTGGTGGGTGTCTGGTTTTATTGTCGATTTGTGGTCGACATGTGTTTGAAGTAAAATTTACTATTTTGACCTTTTACTTCCACGTATGTATTGTTTGACTTGAGAGATATCAAATGGACCGGAGTGTGTTTGGTTATTGGTGAAAACACAATTTTATTTGTTTTGTACATGTTAGATATATGTCACAGGTTTCTTTTATGATATTTGTTTGCACATATAAAAGAATGCGATGGTCAAGCAATATAGTATCAACTTTGCAATAGGGCTGAGCAAAACCGACCGATACCCGATTAGCCCGACAACCCGACCGACCCGAAAAGCTCCGAAATGAACCGTGACCAGACGTTGGTCGGGACTTCGAGGTTACATAATCACTGCAATCGGTATCGGGTCGGGTCGGGTAAAAAACCCGACAAACCCGCTGGCCCGAATTGCATTTAGGTTTAGTAAAAGAAAGCGCCCCATATGGATGAATCTAACTCAGAAACATATGTTGACAGCTATATTTTTTGTTTTTGGCGTCGTGTGATGAGTTAATGACTTTGTGGCGTATGATGGGTTAACATAGCTTTTCACGGGGCCTCAAAAATATGTTTATCTCACATCTTTCAATACATTCATTTTCAATACATTTATTCATGTTTCACAATCTCACATATCATATATTCATTTTCAATAAGAAAGAAAAGCGCCCATTTCACAGAAAAAAGAAAGAAAGACCTCAATTTAGTTTCATAAATCTTTAATGATCTTCTGCACTTGAACAAATACCCATCATTGGTCTTAAACACAAATCGAAAAACAAGGAAGAAAACAAACAAACAACCTACCCGAGACATGTTTAATGAGATCTTGGCGAACTTGTTGTGCTTGATTGTTTTCGTTCGAAGATATAAAGTAATAAGGGAGATGGAGATAGATGTGTGGCTGCTTGTGTCATTGTGTGTAAATCGATTTTGGATAAAAGAAAGGGACGATGCTGGGCTAGGCTGGAAGCCTGGAACTATTAAGTGAAATCGGGCTAGGCCCGTTTGTCTCGACACCCGACCGAATTGCCCCGACAGTTTCCCGAACCCGACCGAGTATCAAACGGGTCGGGTATCGGTATAGATTATAGAGTGTTTTCGGGTCTCGGTTTAGTCGGGTCGGGTCGGGTTGGGTCGGGATCCGAACCGATGCTCAGCCCTACTTTGCAATGATACGATGGGATATGATTTTACAAATCTTCTTAAACTTTTTAGCCTTCTGCATATTTGATTACTAGTTTGGACATAAGGGTTATTCATTGTGCAGGTCGATTGGTTAATCAACATTTTGATTTCGTTTATACCTTTACACATACTTCTAAACATGTTAGGTTTATATGGACCGAGGGGCGAGGTCACGAATAGTTATCTGCATTGCCATCACTTTACTACTTTTCTGGAAAAAAAAATCCTTAATGTTTAAAGAATACATCAAATTATAAAATAAAACGATATTATACACTACTTACTACTCCCTCCGTCTCAAAATAATTGGCCTCATTTGACTTTTTGAAGTCTTAATTTCTCAACTTTGATCCTTAATATTTTTATATGTGTTATGTAATACTTTATGAAAATTACATCAATGAAAAAACATTTAAAACACAATCCATTCATATATTTTGTATCAATTATTATATAACATAAATAAAAATATTTAATATCAAAGTTGAGAAATTAAGACTTTAAAAAGTCAAATGAAGACAATTAATTTGGGACGGATGGAGTACTTGTAAGTGTATTAAACTAAAATCACATTTAATTATGATAATTATAAGTTTAATTAAGGTTTATTAAATGCACATTTTAGTGTAAAAAGAAATTTTTAATGTATTAACTAGACATTAAATGCATTTTTTTTAACACATTAAAGGCAACAAATCCCATTTAAATAAGCTAGAGTGAATAAGGTGTAAGAAGATTTTGTTTTTACCACAACTTAGATTTATAGCTCCCTTTCAAGGCTACTAGCCTAAGTAAATATACATACGAGGCCTCTGCAGGGGGGAGTTGTCCTGCATAGGACCTCTTTTTTTTACATATCAAAATAGGCCAAGCATTTCGCTTCAAATGTGTGCAGAAGTCCTAGAAGGACACGTGTCGGCACCCCCTTAATTAAACGTGAGGAATTATTAAAAAAAAAATCGCTTCACATTTGAAGCGAAATCTGACAATATGTGGGGACACCATCTGACGAAGACAGAAAAAGAACCTAATCGCTTTAATATTGAAGCGAAATTGCATTGGGACTAAGCAAAATATCGTCCACTATCAATTCGAATGACTACTCGTTACTGTGCAAAATTTATCCGAATAATTAGGCCAAATTCCTCATTTCGTTTTACATTTCTAGTGAATATACGAAGCAAGAGTAGGTGTTTTTCTCACATAGTTGCAAAAAATCTTCCTTGGTTTATTTTGGTTGCAGCGTGGAGTTTCCATAGTTGCAAAAAATCTTCATTATTTGGTGTTTTATGCTTATTGTGTAGTTAATAATATATATTGTTATTAATTGTTGTTTTAGGATTTTGCCGTTGACCTTACCTGTAGAAGTAAGCTAAGATTAGTTCATTACCTTAAAAAAAATTGCGAATACCAATAAGGATGTATTGTTTAGGCAGACGTGTTTCGATAGATGTTTGATATAGAACAAATGCAAGAGACATGTATTTTATTACATTATATTAGTTTATGTCAAGTTGAACTGAACTGGGAGGCGAAGTGGTTCCATTGAGGTATCGTGTAGGAGATTTTGAGTTGAAATTTGGTAGAGAGGAGTTTTGTTTAGTAAGCGGCTTGAGATTTGGGGTTGATTTTCAAGATAAATATAAAGATCAACCTACTCCTCTTAGGAGGCGTGTTTTTACTCACGTTATGATGGATGTTCGATAACTGCTGCTGAATTTGTTGAATAATTTTATTTATAGCGATGACTTTGATAAGCTTGTCGATATCGATGTCGTTCGTGTTAGTTTGCTAGGGTTGTTGGAGCTGGTGTTGTTAGGCCTCGAGTTTAATTACGTAGTCCCCCCATGGTGCATGGCTTTAGTAGATAATATTGATGCTTGGAACATATATCCTTGGGGTTACGTCATTATGGCCGACATTGTACGATCGGTTAGTTGGTGCAGTGGTTCACGTCTTGAAGCTTTTTGTGAAGCCACGACCACCGCCCGTACCACGCGGTAAGGTAAAGAACCCTAAGTATACTGTTGAAGGGCTTTACATGGGCCTTTAAGGTATGTATATATATATATAATGTTAGTTTTTGTTGTTTATGTATATATATAATGTTAAAGTAATTAACCTATTATTTTTTTATAGACGTGGATTTTGGAGACTTATCTAGACAAGGCTCTTGACTTTTTTAATCGTCACGAGCTCCATCCGAGAGTGTGTGCTTGGCGTTACAAGCCGGTTTAAATTTGTTACGGATAGTTTATTGGTGAATTGTTATTTAATCATGCCATTTAGTTTTTAGTGATTCATAACAATATTCGTATTTGTTGTTATATAAATTTTAGGTAGCGGAACCTAAATTAAGACTTGTACCCGATGCATATGAGTCCGAACAGGGTTGGTTCCGTGATAGCATGGCATTTTTGAGGGCGTAGTATTGAACCACCACCAATACCCCCACTTTCCAGACCAATATAGCCGTGGCGATGTTCGAGTAATTTATCGTCATTTGTGAACTAGAGGATTTGACAAAGGCTCAGGATGCCAAGATAAAGGAACATGACACAATGTTCCAAAAAATATTTGGTTTCTTTAGTGGATTTAGTGGTTTCCGAGCGCAGTATATTTGTATAATTTTTGTTGCTACTTATTTGTTTTAAAATTACTAAACATACTAATATTGTATGTAGGGCTTGGGCGGGGATGGAAGTGGAGGTTACAGGGTTCCCGAGCAGCTTGAGGTATGTTTTATTTGCATTTTTTGTTCCTAATCATTTGTTTTAAAATTACTAAACATACTAATATTGTATCAGAGGGTTTCGGGCATTTGGAGGCTGGAGGTAATTGGTTCCCGAATCTTGCAGGTATGTTTTATTTGACATTTTTGTTCCTAATCATTTGTTTTAAAATTGCTAAACATACTAATATTGTATCGGGGTTTGGGCCGAAACTGCTGGAGGTAATTGGTTCCCGAATGCTTGGTATGTTTTATTTGCATTTTTTTTGTTCCTAATCATTTGTTTTAAAAATTACTAAACATACTAATATTGTATGCAGGGGTTTCGGGCGGTGGCTGGAGGTAATTGGTTCCCGAATGCGCAGGTATGTACTATTTGCATTTTTTTTTTGTTCCTAATCATTTGTTTTAAAAATTGCTAAACATACTAATATAGTATTGAGGGGTTTATTTGGCTTGGAGGTAATTGGTTCCCCAATTCGCAGGTTTGTTTTATTTGCATTTTTTTTGTTCCTAATCATTTGTTTTAAAAATTACTAAACATACTAATATTGTATGTAGGGTTTCGGGCCGGAATTTGGATTTAGTGGTACCAGAGCATTTCGAGGTATATTTTCTTTTCATTTTTGTTGTTCCTAATCATTTGTTTTTAAAATTACTAAACATACTAATATTGTATGTAGGGTTTGGACCAATTTGGAATTGGATTTAGTGGTACCCCGAACGCGCAAGTATATTTTCTTTTCATTTTTGTTGTTCCTAATCATTTGTTTTAAAAATTACTAAACATACTAATATTGTATGTAGGGTTTCGGGCCAGCTGGAGCTAGATTTAGTGGTACCCCGAACGCGCAGGTATATTTTCTTTTCATTTTTGTTGTTTCTAATCATTTGTTTTAAAAATTACTAAACATACTAATATTGTATGTAGGGTTTAAGAGCCATTTGGTTTTAGTGGTACCGAGCAGCGGGTATATTTTCTTTCATTTTTTTGTTGTTCCTAATCATTTGTTTTAAAATTACTAAACATACTAATATTGTATGTAGGGTTTGGGATTGGATTTGGATTTAGTGGTACCCGAGCAGCCTTGGGTATATTTTCTTTTCATTTTTGTTGTTCCTAATCATTTGTTTTAAAAATTACTAAACATACTAATATTGTATGTAGGGTTTGGGCCATTTGGAGCCGGATTTAGTGGTACCCGAACGCGGGTATATTTACTTTTCATTTTTTGTTCATAATCATTTGTTTTAAAATTACTAAACATACTAATATTGTATCTGACGAGGGTTTAGTGCGAGGATGGGCTGGATTTAGTGGTACCCCGAGCAGTATATTTACCAACGGTATGTATATAATTTATTCATTTGTTTAAAAATTACTAAACATTCTAATATTGTATGTAGGTATTTGGCGGTCCAGGAGATGGGGTTTCCTAACCCCGAGTAGTTCTTTCTTTGTGGTGTGTCTCGCCACCATACGTGGGCACACATGTATACGACCAGGCGCTAACTCTAGGGCGCCTATGCCACAACAAGGATTTGTTCCGTAGTCGGGTAACAATGCGCAACAAGGATTTGTTCCGTTGCCGGTAAATTTATGACCCACATAAATATATATCTTTTTTTCCTTTTTCTACAATAATAGTTGCATGTATATTTGTTCCGTGTTAGGGTGCTATGAATCGAGGAAAGAGAGAAGTTCGTCTGGGCGTTATTTGTTGAGCCGAGTGGGATCGTTTGCAGAACCGACTCATATTCCCAATAAGCGGGCGGTAGGTGTAAGGATAATGCCATTTCAGCAAATATTAGCCCGTTAGATCTTGGAAAAGCTATTGATGAAGAAGACCATAGGGTTGATGATGATGAAGAAGACGGGGATAGAGTTGAGTTTTTACGCGAAAATTATACTGGATAGTACATTTCGTTTTATAACGTTGACCCTACTAAGGTAATCATAAAACTACGTGAATATATTTTTTTTAACAATGATTAACAACTTATTATTGATATTACTTTTGTCTATTTAGGTTACTCGTACATTATATGATGACTTAAATACTTTCCTGAGCAACCCTAAACCCATATACCGGTTGTCATGTGATGGGTTTTGCGTGTGAGACAATTTTTAGCGTGAATTGCTCCCTTTTTGTTCCAAGGTCCCAAGTAATGGTTGGCTTGCAGAAGATGTAAGTTTATTATTACATGTTTATAATGTATTTGAATAGTTTTTTTTATAGAATGGTTAGTAATAATTTTAATATTTTTTTATATGAATTAGCATATGAATGCATGGACCGAGCTTCTAATTCGTAAGAGGCCAAATGGTGCTTTCATTTGGGCGATGCTGAAATCAACACTTGCATCATATTCTCGGGCACTTGTCTTCTTACTTGTAACTGATAGTGCATTACGAGGGGAACGATAAGTGGGAGGACACGTCCGTACCCTTCCTGGGATGAGGTACAAGTGGTAAGTATTTTTGTTTAATGATTTTAATCCGTTTAGTATTTTAATAAGCTATTTAATTGTATGTAAGCTAATGATTTTATCTTTGTAGGTGTATATGCGTTCCATGCGAAGGCAATCACTAGGTTTTAGGTGTCATTAGATCTTCCGAATTCTCATATTTGTTTTTTTCGACTTCGATGCATAGTGACAGTAGGTCGGATAAGTTGCGAAGACATCTTGTTGCATGGACTAAAGTCTTAAATGAAAGTTTACAGATCCAAGGATATTTTGGCGTTACCTGGGGCGCCAACATTTTAACTTCTCATTCTCTTATAATGATTCAAAATGGTTTTCGGCTCATGACAATCAAATGATAAGGATTGTGGAGTAGTTGTATTTTGGATTATGCTACAATTTTGTACAGGTAGGATCCCACCACCGGTTGTTAAGAACCCTTCACAGTTTTTTAAGGAGTTTAGATTTGTTATGGCTCATCATTTTTATGATACCCGTTGTTGGAATCACTCCTAAACCTTAATTCAAGTGTTAGCTTCTCATATGTAATAGGTAGCTTATTATGGCCTTTATGTTTGTTTAAGGTCAAGCTTATGTAGAAGGCCCATAAGCTTAGGCCCATGTCCAATAAGGAAAAGGGAAGGAGTAGGAGTGTTGCCCTAGCTCCTTGCCTATAAATACTATGTAATAACCCTCACTTGAGGGTTGGTTGTTCAAGTTTTTCTTTCACTCATGCCCTACGCGTAACCGTCCTTATCATAACGTGTGTGTGTGTTTGGTTTACTTGTTCAATCGCCTTTATCTCTTTCTTGTAAGCTTGTGTTGTAAAACTAGTGACCTAACAGTGGTATCAATCGCCAACTAGTTGGGTGAAGCGTTTGTTTTTGAAGTTTTTGTTCTTGGTCTTGCGCGTAAAGCGTGGTTGATACTTTGGTTCACTTAAAAACGTCTTTTTACACTTTTGAATCCAAGATTCTTGTACTTTCAACGTTTTAAGGTGTTAAAATACGTGTTTTTGGCAAAAGTTTCAAACTTTATGCGTGGATCGTGGTTTTTAAACTAGTTTTTATACGAGGGTTTCAACCTACGCGTAACTGCTTTAAGAGCTTTGGATCATCAAGTTTCACACTTTTGTGTCTTTTGGTGTTATTGAAGCTATTTCATCACACAAAAGCTGGTTTAGAAACATCTTTGGGCATTATCATTTTTACGAGTAATCCTACGCGTAGCAAAACCCTAAAACTACGCGTAAGGTTATCCTTGGTTTGATCTTCGTTTTAGGTGGTTTACTCCGTGTTTTCTTGCTTGGATAAGCACGAAAATCGTCGACTTTGGATATCTTTTGCAGCGTGAAGTGTAAAAGATCACTTAGGATAAAACCCTAAAATTACGCATAAGCATAAAGCTTACGCGTAGAAATCCTACGCATAAGATTCATCTTACGCCTAAGCCTAGTCTTACGCATAAGATAATCCTACGCCTAACTTTCTCCGCCTAACTTTGTGTCTACGCATAACTTTAGCGTCTTTTCCCTACTTACGCGTAAGCTAAATCTACACGTAACTCTTGATTGTTACGCGTAACTTTGGTGTTTTTACGCATAAGTGCTACTTGGCTATTGTGATTTCTACGCCTAAGGATACTTCATCAACAAAGGTTCATTCGACTACAAAGATCCATTTTACCAACACAAGTTTATCAACATGTCACAACCACCATACTCTAACTATTTCCCTTACACTTATCCTCAACGCCAACAACAACTAAGTCCACAACATCAACAATGGAATCAACAACAAGCAATTTATCAACAACAATTTAATCAACAACATACTCCACAACTTGCTGCAATTCCACAACCTCAAATGGTTCAACCACCACCAAGTCTTCAAGTTCAACCCTACACAAATGAATTCAATCAACATCCATCAAGGAACACTATGAAGGAACCCACTTGGTTTGCAAAGATGTGTGAAGCTTTAAGTAGCCAACAATCAATTCATGAGGTTGGATCACTTGATAGACCTCCAATGCTCACTCCAGGAAACTACGATCAATGGGTGATAAGGTTCTTTAGGTTTTGTGATCTGAAGAAGCCACATGGAAAGTTCTTAAAGAAGGTTATCTTGGAAGGTCCATTTGGATGCCTACTTTCAAGTCATCGTACCCGAGATCCAAATGCTATTCCACCAAGAGATGAACAAACAAACATTGCTACTTTATGCGGACTTGAATCCTCAAGAACTTCTACACTATGAAGCTGATGAACTTGCAATGCAATATATCCTCTTAGGATTACCTAACCCAATTCTTGGAAGTGTTGATGCTCAAAAGACTGTAAAGGAAATGTGGGATCATATTCATCTTCTTATGGAAGGATCTGTACTCAATCGGGAGGATTTGGAATCCAAAATTTACTTGGCTTATGAACACTTCATGATTGAACACGGAGAGACTTTAGAGTCTTATCATCATTGTTTTTCGGACATCATCAATGATTTGGATAAACACAACATCATCATGCCAAGAATTGCAGGTGAATACTAAGTTCCTAAGTAGTCTTGGTACTGAATGGGAGAAGTATGTCATTTTTCTCCGTCAAGCGAAGAATTTGCATCATTCTACATATGGATTGTTGTACGATTACTTGAAGCCTCATGAAAAGGAAGTTGATAGGAAAGGATTCTCCGTGCTCAAATTGCTCCACCGACACATCCGGAAAATCAACAACTTGCCTTATATGCTCAAAATAGTTATTCTCCTCAACCGGCAACTCAACCAACTGCTACAATCACACCATATGATCCTTCACAGCCTCAATCTCAACAAACTCAATTGGTTCCATACAACAACAACAATGCTCAAGCACTTGTCGATGAAGCTAATGAGGAATCTGATCCGTTCGAAGCATTGCAACAAGGATTTGCTATGATTGCTAATGCCTTTAGCCGTTATACCAACAAATCCAACAACCGTATTCGTTCCTCATCTAATACAAGGAATCAAGCATTTGTGAACAATGGGCGAGTTGAAGTTGAGTCGTGGTTATGGTCGTCAGATGGGCGGTGGTCAAGGGTTTAATGTTGTGGGTAGGAATAACAATCGAGCTCAAGTGGTGGAGCAGGAAATGCTCGGAATGGGTTGAATGGTCTTGATGCTACAACTGCAATGAGAAGGGACACCTGGCTAATGCATGCCCAAAGCCAAGGACTAGAGGCAGTGCTTATTTCAAAGAGGCTCTTCTTTTGGCTCTTAAGGATGAAGCTGGTGGAACTCTCACGGACAAAACGAGCTTTATGGCAAATCTAGACTCGGATGATGATATGGAGGACTTGCGGGCCAATGCAATTTATGTTGATGGCTAATATGCATGAGTTACACATAGTGACACAGGCCCAGTGTATGACACGATGGCTTGTCTCGTACCGAACAAACCATATTTATCTCGATCT
This sequence comes from Chrysanthemum makinoi, assembly GCA_910596185.1. NCBI lineage: Eukaryota > Viridiplantae > Streptophyta > Magnoliopsida > Asterales > Asteraceae > Chrysanthemum > Chrysanthemum makinoi. Next base: position 200,200,886 of record OU343223.1, on the reverse strand, counting down.
CATATCTCCGCCAACATCTCGAATCCGGCAAGGCTCGGAATGTTCAAAATCGCCGTCCACATCTCATTCGGCGATTTTCAACTAGACCCGTAGTTATATTTGGCGATCAAGATGACCAAGCGGTTTCCTTGATAATCAAATTGACTCCGTGGTTATACTTGAGGATCTCCATAATGATCATGTTGAGACTCACGTTGAACACGCCGAACTTTTGCCTCATCCAGATTTTGCTCGTTTAATACAAGACCAACAGACCATAGTGGAAAAATGTCATGCCATTAATCGGGACTTGAAAAGCAAAAATGCACTTTATTACCAAGGATTTTGAATGTTTACAAAAGCAACTCAACTTTTCAAAACTCAAGAAAAAGCGTGAAAGCGGTTTTGAAGCGACCTTTGCCAAATCTCATCAAAACGAAAAATATTTAGAGAGCAGATCGTGATCTAGCCGAAGAATGCTTTGTTATGCGAAATAGAACAATGAAACATGAACATAAAAAGCAAATTAAGCTCTCACCTTGGAAAATCAAAAGCTAAAATTGAGTTGTTAACTTGTCAAAAGCAGTTCTCTGCATACAAAAAGCATTCAACGAAACGAATAGATGATCATCTTGAAGAAATCATCGGCTTGCAAAACAAACTTAAAGAGTTTAAAAGCATTTGTTTACAAACATGGAAAGTCGGTCACAGCCATTGAAAAGTTTACTTTAAAACCCAATCCAAATGGATATGGACCGAATCTTGCGGATTACAAACCTAAGCTTTCAACCAAAGCATTCAAACCAAATCCACGAAGTTTCGGTCACGAGAATATAAAATTGATAATTACATTATGAGTGTTGTTGAATATCATCGTCAAGAGGAATTAGATCACGAGAAGGCGAGTCGATCAAAATTAAATAAAGTTGTTTACAACAAACCTTTTAACTATTCAAAAGCGGTCACTTTCGTCACACCAGCGGATTCTTCTAACACACCAAGGATTATCATAAAAGCGTCTGAGTATTCTAATGTTAATCCCAAACCAGATTATGCACAAACTTATGGTCCTTTACCTTCCATCGGTGAAGTAAACTCAAAACACGAAAATCGCAAAATTCTTCGATATTTTGACATTTTCATGGATGACCTCAAAACTTTACAACATGAGATAGAATATCATTCCGAAATCAAAGTTCAACATTTTCAATCGCCTCTGGCGCGAGAACAAAGAGACATTTTTGAGAAAAATCTTTTACCAAATGTTAAAAATTTGAAAAGTTGTGCATTGTCTTGGGAAAGGGACTTTCATAAGGAACTTGGATTGATGAAGGTCGTTTTGAGAAAGCGAAACATCTATTTCTAATACTAAGCGTAAAAAGAAACTGTTGAGAAAAGATGTTGATCGACTCTTGGAAGATGTCATCCGTCGCGATGTCCATAATGTTGTGCTATTGAATTCTTTGTCATATGCATTTGATTATATCTCTGCCGATGATCTTGTTGATTACGTGGTAAATGTTGAGAACACGATAATGTGCTTGGTCGAGTCCTTAAAAGTTGAAAACAAGCGATTGTCAAACGAACTTTCAAATGCAATACGTCGTCTTAATTGGTGTCAAAAAGATATTCACGATCAACAACTTGCTTTTCAACACAAAATTGCCCGATTCGTGCAAAATCTTACGATCCTAAAATTGAGCAATTAGATGATCAAAGCGTGTCTTTTAAGTGTCAAATCTCAAAATATGAACAAGAACTTGTAAAAGTTAAAAGGAATATGGTGTCATATTTGATTTACTCAAAAAGACTCGTGATGAAGCATCAAATGAACTTGATCATTATCTTGCACACACTAAAGAAGTTATGCATTTTCTTTGGAAATGTTAGGTCACGAAAATCAAGATCGATTCACACTATCCTCAAGTTAAGAGAAATGTTAGGAAAGTATGAACAACTTCCGCCTACCGTGATTAAGAGAATAGCCCGAGTAACACTTAGTAATCATGAACCTAGAATCCTCTTGCCAAATCACAAGTTGCTAACGTGCCTCCTTCTCTGAAGCAGGGAATAGTTGCGTCTTTTCCAAGCGTCCGCACTTCACGACCTAGGAGCACTACATAGAAGAATAGGAAGTTGCGACCTAAGAAAAGATCAATAAGGAATGCTAAAGTAGAAGAACACCCTAGGACTATGAATAAGACTCACGTTGCTTCCACTATAGATATTGCGTCAGGCAAATGTAATAGAAATAGTGATGTAACGAATGCTAAACCATTAAGCACTTTTGATATTGATCGATGCACCTTGTGTTATTTGTCGTAAAAGTATGAACTATGATTGTCATGATAAATGTGTTGCTAAAGCTATCATCTCTCGTTTAAGGAATCCTAAGAACAGGAATACCTCTAGGCCCACTAATCTTTCTAAGTCCGTGCTTGGTAGACCGCCCTCTTTAGATTCTAAGAAAGCGCTTTCTTGTCCCTGTAGCTCCAGTTTCACCTCCTAGGAATGTAGTACCACCTAGTGCATTCACTAAGACTAAAGCAAATACTAGTTGGAGATGGCGGAAATGGATATATAACACACTAGGATTTAAGTGGATACCTAAAGCTATTGATGTGTGTATATCTACTATAACGGCTACGGAACCCTCTAACATTTCGGGTTCCACATCTACTTCTATTCCATCCGTGTCGCATTGTAATGCGGGTGATCTGAGATCATTCTCTGGATTGTTGATAGCGGATGTTCCCGACACATGACGGCAACCTTAAAGCTGTTATCAAACTTTATTGCAAAGTTCATTGGCACTGTCGGGTTGGGAATGATCACTTCGCAGCCTATCATGGGCTCACGGAGACTATATCAATGGGAACATCGAAATTAGCGGGGTTTATTATGTGGAAGGCCTCGGTCACAATCTGTTTTGAGGTAGGTTCGTGATGGAGATTTGGAGGTTGCTTTCGGGAGAAAACTTGTTTCATTAAGTGATCTACAAGGAAACAACCTTATGTCCGGCTCGCGTAATTCAAGTCTTTACACTATCTCTATGCAAGACATGGTTGCTTCTTCTCCCATCTGCTTACTTTCAAAGGCAACATCAACAAAATCCGGGCTATGGCACCGTCGTCTATCACATCTAAACTTTCAAACCATCACCAACCTTGCTCGACACAAACTAGTTGAAGGACTCCCACGGTTTCGGTATTCTAAAGATCACCTTTGCTCGGCTTGTGAACAAGGCAAAAGCACTCGTGCTCATTTTCCTTCAAAGGTGGAACACGACTCTCAGCATGTGCTTCATCTTCTTCACATGGATTTGTGTGGCCCGATGCGCGTGCAAGCGATCAATGGCAAACGCTACATCTTAGTAATTGTTGATGACTATTCACGCTGGACTTGGGTCTACTTTCTTGTAAGCAAAGATCAAGCTCCACAGATGATCATCACCTTTCTCACGAAAATACAAGTTCAGCTTTAAACACCGTTCGACTAATCGAGCAGGATAGAGGCCTGAATTTGTTAATCAAACTCTTCGTGAATTTTATGAGAAAGTGGGAATTGACATCGGACATCTATTGCCGCACACGAGAACAAAACGTAGTTGTTGAAAGACGAAACCGAACGTTAGTGGAAGCTGCAAGAACAATGTTAATCAATGCTAAACTTCAGATTACTTATGGGAAGCGTATCTCATCGCATGCTATACTCAAAACCATTCTATGATTACAAAGCATACAACAAAACACCTTTTAAGCTTGTCCACAACAGAAAACCGAATCTCAAACACTTTCATGTATTTGGATCTCTTTGCTATCCGAATAATGATCGTGATGACTTTGGAAAGCTCAAAGCCAAAGGTGACATTGGAGTCTTTATAGGATATTGTGATAATTCTAAAGGTTTCGAATCACGGAATCGTCGAACAATGGAGGTTATGGAAACGATTCATGCTCATTTTGATGAACTTACGGAAATGGCTTACGAGTATAACTGACTTGGAACCGGACACAACCGCTTAAACTTCCCCAAACCCCATCATCGGTGAACAAAGCCCCGACTTACTCGTCAACAAATGGAAAGGTTATTTGCTCATTTGTTCGGTGACGATATTGATGAGCGTGCTCGGGTGTATCCGCTGTTTCCGTTGCTCAACACGATAATACTCCTTATACGATACACTGCTACAACAACTACTATTGAAAAGCACCACGTTGACTCCAACACAAGAGTTGAACAAACCGCTTCCAACAATGATGAACCGGCTGATGATGTTCTCAATGAAGTACCCCACCTGCAGATTTTGATCCAAATGCGTTCTTTAACCCTTTTGCTAATGAGGCTGCGCACGGATGTCGCGAATCTTCAACAAGCCATTTGAATCCTCAAAATCTGCACAATGTATACCAACATCAACCCTCCACACATAGATGGACGAAAGACCATCCTCAGGAAAACATTATTGGCAACCCGAATCAACGATCGTTCTGAGACAAGCGTCTTCACACAGGGCGGTGAACATTGCATTTATGCACTCACTGTCTGCCAACCTAAAAACATCAAAGACGCAATGACAAAAGACAACTGGATTGAATCCATGCAAGAAGAACTCAACCAATTCAAGCGTCTTGAAGTATGGGAACTGGTTGAAAGACCAACAGGGTCTACGTCATTGGTCTCAAATGGATTTGGAAAAACAAATTGGATCTTGAAGGAAGCGTTAATCGAAACAAGTCACGTCTAGTTGCTAAGGGTTATCGTCGGGAAGAGGGAATAGACTTTGAAGAATCTTTTGCTCCGGTTGCTCGTCTTGAGGTCGGATATTTCGCGTTAGCGGCTCATATGAATATGGCGGTCTATCGGATGGATGTCAAAGCTGCGTTTCTCAATGGACAACTTAAAGAAACGGTTTATGTCGACCAACCGATGGATTCGTTGATCACGAGTTTCGAATCACGTCTAAAAGCGAACAAAGCTCGTATGGTCTCAAACAAGCTCCTCGGGCATGGTGCGATAAGCTATCATCTTTCCTCATTGCTAATAATTTCACCAAAGGTTCGGTTGACCCAACTCTTTTATACAATATCACGGGGCACATATCTTAATTGTTCAAATTTACGTGGATGACATCATTTTGGGTCTACACATAAAAAGTTTTCAATCGCTTTTGCAAAACTAATGAAGAAAAATTTTGAAATGTCCATGATGGGTGAACTCACGTTCTTTCTAGGTCTGCAAGTTCATCAATCACCCCGTGGTATTTTCTTGAGTCGGTCCAAATATGCCCTTGAATTGTTAAACAAATTTGGAATGAAAACCCATGACACCTATGCCACACCAATGGCTCATACCAAGAAGCTAGACGCCGATTTACATGGGAAATTGGTGGACCCTACAAAATACCGTAGTATTATTGGGTCTCTCATGTATCTAACACTAGCGGACTGATATTGTCTTTGCCGTATATCTTTGCTCCGTTATCGGTCGCGACCAAGCTGAAACCCACCTCTCTGTGGCTAAAAGAATCCTCCGATACATAAAGGGAACCATTAACTTGGGGATCCGGTATCCGAAGGATTCTGGTTTTGAACTAATCGCTTTTGGGCCTGACCCGCAGGATGCTTAGACTCACGGAAAAGTACTTCAGGAGCTTTACAATTTCTTGGTGATAAACTGGTGTCTTGGCAATCGAAGAAGCGGGATTGTACATCGTCCTCAACCAAAGCGAGAATATGTAGCCACTTCGGCGTGTTGTGCTCAAGTCATTTGGATGAGAACACAACTCAAAGACTATGGTTACGTATTTGATGAATCCGATGTCTGCGACAATCGGAGTGCCATTGCGATCTCGTGCAACTCGTTCGGCCTCGAAATCAAAGCACATCGATCTTGATATCATTTCATCAAGGATCACGTGGAGCAGTGCTGTTGAATTATATTTTGTGGGTACAATATACCAATTGGCAGATCTTCTCACCAAAGCCTTGCCTCCGGCTAGGTTTAATGAGTTGGTCCATCGGATTGGTATGAGGTGTTTGACTCAAGAGGAATTGGATGACCTCCTAAAACAGCATCTTAAAACACATCAAACACCAAAATAAATCTCTTTTGTAAATAATTTTTCAAAAACAAAATACAAAAATATAAAATCTGATAAAACAACAAAAATATTCTTCTAATCTAATTTTTCTTTCAACATGGCAAGTACATTTCTTCCATCAACACTATAATCTTTCAAAATTGATATTTTTCCGATCAAGTGTTGAGGGGAGAAAATTATACTAACTGCTTCAAAACATTCGTGTACTTGCATGTTATTCTATCTGTTTCTTTTATCAATGGTGGTAATTTTTCTGGTTCAATGACACTCCTCGGACTAAAACTTATAACCTTTCATTATTTTCTTAAGTCAAGGGGGAGTGTCGTCAAGTTTCTTTCTTAAAATCTTTGTTTGGTAACCAAAATGGAAGTTAAAAGGCTTTGTTTGAAAAGAAAAAGGTGGAGGGACCAAAACTGTCAAAATGTTAAAGTTATTTTTAACGAAAACATCTTCCACCTAACATTACCCTCACATTTATTACATAAACCTAAAAGATCCTACGCCTAAAAACCATTCAAGAAATCTGTGTTTCTAATCATCTAATTTGTAAGTGGTTTTGTGTTCTTAACGTAATTTTAAATAATGGTTTTGAATTTCACACGAATCCAACGGTTAAAACGTAAGATTCATTGAATTTTGTGTTTTACGCGTAAGGGTTAGAACATATAATCATTTGTTGTGTGTTTTTTGGTTAAAAAGATTGTGTCAAAATGCTTTAACAACATCAATGATATCGTTTCTATGCTCAAAATACACCCAGAAACACGAATTAATGGATTTTTATAATTAGGGTTTATGAGTGGAATTGGGTATTTTCAAAATGTGATTGTTTTTGGTCAAAAGATTGTTGTGTGATATTCATATCATGTTGAATTAAATTTCAGGCTCTATAACCACCCAGAAACTCTAATTGATTAAAAATTGGATGTTAGGGTTTAAAGTTCTTGAGTTTGGGTATTTTTGATTCACCACGATTTAGATGTTATAACTTGGTTATTAGACTCTCATAACATCCATGACCTACGAAATTGAATTGGTGCTAATCATATGGTTAAAACTCTTATGCGTAATTCATAACCCTTAGGGTTTTGACCTACGCGTAAGTGTTTCTTCGCATAAATGTTTAACAAGCTTTCATGCCATGATTTGATTTTAGAATGAATATATGTGTTAAGATTGATGTAATGATGATTTTATTTCGGGCTTGCTACCGTAAAACTTCGAATCAAGGTCATTGAATCTCTACGCGCATAAGGATCACCTTACGGCGTAGAAGGTTATCGCGTAAGAGTAATCTTACGCGTAAGCGTCTAAGCATAAGGTTCTACAATGGGACTACGGCGTATCCTGTGAAGGATATGCGTAAGCGATGACCTCACGCATAAGGTCTTACTCTTACGAGTAAGCCTTACGGCGTAAGGTTTATATACGCCTACGCGTAAGCTCTACGCATAAGGTCCCCTTTTCCTGCACGTAACATTTCTTACGCGTAAGTTAGGATCCTACGCATAAGCTTTCGTCTCACGCATATGTTATTACTGTTTACGCTTAAATTTTCCAAAACTACGCCTAAGCCTTAATTGACCTTCATTATGAATTGTTACATGTACAAACTTGTAAATAAACTAATCATAACGTCACAAATCCAATAATGTCACTAATAAACTTAATCGTTTGATATGTTGTGAACAATAAGTGATAACATAAACTTTAAAACTTAAAGTTAACTAACTCACGAAACATTTCCGACGCGTCATTGGACTATTGAACAAACAAGTGACTTAGGACTCGTAACAATCATTGTCACTTTACATTCAATAACTAGACAATAAGACCTTCTATTGACTAACATTATGTCTTTCGATATGTTGGTTCTTTTGGCTAATGTTATTTCAGATCCGACATGGTCGAACTCAAATGAATGTGGATGCACCAGGTTCTCACTATTGATGATATCTTCCCAAATGGCTATCCGAGAAAGATTGGAAAGAACAACCTTAGGGTTGACTTTGACACCCTCACATGCTCGGAATCTTCTTGTCTCATTGTTGTGGATATTCTAAGGAATCATCCCTACGAAACATGCTCTCACACTCTGCTACTGATCGAAATCTACATTCAACAATTCGCAGGACTCTATGCAGAGGATCAACTGGTCAAAGTCGCGGTGACGGTGACACTTAATCACAAACAAGTCACCATCACTCCTGCAGACTTACGGGCTATACTTATCATTCCAGACATCGTGCCAACTGACTTCTTTGCCACACCTCAAGAGACAGTTCGCAATTTCTACTTGATATTGGCTATGATGAAGCGTCGGGGTTATTAACAAGCACTCACACGTGGAGCTTAAGAACATTCCTCAACCGTGGAGAACACTCTACATCATCATCACTAAGTTCTCGGTGGCGGTGGCTATGAGCATCCCAAGCTCATGGGCTGCAAATCTTACAGTCATTGATCAATAAGATGGACATTGAAATCGAAGCAATGATATGGGATGACATGATGACATTTCACAAGAAACTTGGCTCAAAGATTCCCTATGTCGGATACACAAAGCTTTTGATCCAGAGAGCACTTGGACTTAATCCTGATATTCCCAAGAGGCTCAATGACCCGACAATCACGTGTTGTCCGAACCTATCCTTTCTATCGAATCAAGGAATCGACAACAAAGAAACAAGGTGCGTCTTTGCTGATCACCTTGACAAATGAAATCAAAAGCTTGAAACATACAAAAGGTATCAAGTAGCGATGCGAGAAGGCAAAGTTGGTCATCTCGATGAAAATCTTCGGAACTCCTACCGGAGAACGAAGAGGAAGTCTTTGGAAGTGCAATAAGCATTGAGAGTCAAAGGAAGGTCCCAAAGAGGAAACCTACTCCAAGGAAGAAAGTTCCCTCAAGGAAGCCGCTCCTATTCCTACACCGAACCACAAAGAAAGCTCCGGGCGAAAGCTCGAAGATACACAATCGGGGCGAGGAGGTCCACTACTCTGGCCGCAAGGATGACTCTCCATCAGGTACCAAAACCTCCTAGTCCAATAGTGAACATGGCAAAGGAAAGACTCGTACTTGTGCCATATGATGAAAGCTCAGAAAGTGATGAAGAGCAACTGGATAAATCATACGGGAAGAAGTTCAAATTCGTTCGACTTCAACACGTTGCACAACAATTTGCTCAAGAACAAATGGGTGGCCAGGAGGTCAAGTGGTGCAAGCTCAACCTTCACCAGATCCTGATGCGGTTAATCAACCCGATAAGGGATCTGGTGCCACCACTTTGGTACAACAACAAACACGTGTTGAAGATACTATTGAGTATGATTTTGAAGAACCGAATCGAGAAGCTAGAGAAGGTAAAGGCGATGAAGAAGGATCAAAGCCAAAGGCGATGAACAAGCTAAGGCGGCAATGAAGAAGATGTTGAGTATGATACGTTTCTTCTAGATAGTACTGCACGATCAAAGGAAGAAACTTCTGAACCACCAAAGGACCCGGAGTCTCCTCACATCTCATCATCATCGATTCTTCTTCTCACTCTTCACCACCACCATCAAAAGATCAACCAAATCATCATCCAGTCGATGAAGAAGCCACCTCGATCTTGGATTTCTCATACTCATGAAAGAATTGTGAAAGCGTCCAACAAGTCGAGAAGAAGGACATGCTCTACAAAAAGCTGAATTGGTTTCTTGACCAAATCATATCTACATGATGAGAATGACAAGATGAGAATGAAAGGGAATACATCTGAAGCTCATGCGGATGATCTACAAGGGAAAATGGGCGAGAATGATCGAAGGCTACACTCACAAGTACCTTCTGGATATCGTTCCTAAAGACACAAAGGAGATGTTTACCGGAACAACTATATCCGAATCTTATGCGGATAGCCAAGCAAACTATAAGATCAACACCCTTAACCGTCACAATCAATCCATCGATCCACGTAGTTTTCTCGGATAATGAATTGGTGGCCAAGCTTGTCACACAAATGTCTAAACGATCAGGGACATTTACTTGATGAAGGAAAATTGTTTCAAGCATTCTTTGGACTACCAACTCCAAGAAGCATCATTCGGAAGGTGAAGGTCTAAGCGTCCTAGAGGCGATGAAGATAAGGATCGATAAGAATGATGAAGCTAAGCGACGAAGAAGTCCGGTGAATTATCTTCCATGCCACCACCTCCCCAGCGGCCTCCTGCTCAACAAAGGTCTCCTCCTCGTTCTTCTACCGATAAACCTCATGATTATGAGACACCACCCCAGACTCAAACAACCGGTGATTACTTTGAGTATACGGGTGGTGACGATGAAGAACACCATGAGCCCCTACAACAACCCACCTCTCCCAAACAAGTAAAGAAACCGGAACCCTCATCTAGGCCTAAGAAGAAGAAAAAGGCCCAAGGCGGGGCGTCCTATCATGGCTAAATGAAGACACCACAGAGGAATTTGAATGGTTTTCTACACTTGTCAATTCCACTCCTACCCTGAAGAAGGTCAAGATCTAGTAGACGGTAATACATTGGAGCATGCTAAGATTATGCAAGAAAAGTTCCATGTGAAGAAGATGGCGAAATCCGAGTTGAGGCGAATCAAGAATGAAGCTTTTCAACTGTGGAAAGATAGCTCGGAAAGTGCCATCGAGGTCGAATATCACCTTGAAAACATTGCTCGAGCTATGTCTAACAACATGGATTGGCTCAACCCGGAAGCAAACATCGACTTCACCAAACGGGACAACCCTCCATACTACACCGGCTGGTCAAAACCTCTACCAACAATTGGCCAATCAGATGAACCAAGGATTCCATTCCGATATTTCTTCAACAGACACTTGGATTTTCTTCTACATGGTGGCGATGGTTCAAGGAAATATGCTACATCGTTGACACTTCCATTCCCAGCTGACTATATACTCAAACCGCGCATAGCCATCGAGGAACGTGCTAATCACTTGTTCTCCAACAAAGTGGAAGCCTACGGCCGATGCATGTATGGGATTCATCATTGGCGAGCGCCGAAGAATCTACTACATAGTTGCCAGTTCAAGTCTCAACATGCGATATTTAGTTCTAAAAGTATCGTTGCCATCAAACACGTCGATCTTTCATCTAAGTGGGACTACACCTTCCTAAAGAATATCGTGGTCAAGCGACAAGATGAAAGGGATTATGCATTCTCTGAAGCTGACTTTGAGAATTTGTCTATCAACGACATCGAAGACATGTACCTTGCCAAAGTGCAGTGCGTATGAGACAATTCTCCACTGCGATACAATGTGAATTCATCAAGTCGGTGCTCATCTTCATCGGGCGCATAGTTATCCAAGAACGTGTAGAAGATCTCCGGTGGCGATTGAATCTTATCGGACCCGTGTCAACTTCACTCCACCGCAGCCTTGATCTACCGACATCAACCGGCTTCCACAATATACGCTCATCGAAAACCTTTCGTCGTTTACCGATGAACTTCAAAGAAATTGCTTGATGGCGTGCAGAGATCTTCCTAAGTTTGGAGATCACACTTTGAAGATGGTTAGGGGCGGATTGGCTTACCGGTTGAAGGATATACACCAAAAGATCGGGTCTCCTAAGCGATGGAATTCTCGGATCGAAGGGGCGTGAAGAGGATCATCACCATGATTGATGAACGGTTGTATAGAAGGGATCAATTGAGGAAGATTGGAAAGCTATGTTGGAGGTCGACCAGGGAGAAACATCATCGGCTTTCAGCGCCCGACTCACACTCTGGCGACATCTCGGACTACACGGTACCCCTTGAACTTCTTCTTTCATTATAAATTTGGATGTATGATCTAATTATGTCAATGGCTTGTGCACACATTACAGTGTACAACCCGTACTTGTAAATAAAGGACCACGTGGTATGCTTGATTGCCACAATCCTTAGATAAGGAGCGAAAGCTTCTTACTTTTGAGTAAAACCTATCAAACCTTTCATTTTCAAGGTTTTGCTCAAAAGAACAAGTACTTTCCCTTATGATTTTCAAAACCTCAACCGTTTATATCACTTATTGAGGGGAGTAGTTGAATTAAAACTTTGTTCAAAAATTGTTCACAGTGGTCATTCTTCCAGCAACACTCGAAATGGTCATATTTATTCTCAACTTTTCAAAAATAACATCATATATGCCATTTTTGAGGGGGAGAAAATAAATGATAAGAAATATGTTATGTCAATGCAAATGAATCTTTGTGCTATAGACTTAACCCATGAATTGACGAGATCTTAACTGTTAGTAACTTCGAAAAGACTTGTCAGGACGGGTAATAATTTCAAGCTAGTTAAGCTAGTGATGTAAGCGTGTCTCATAAAGGACTTGTCGAGTAGAATGTACCATTCGAGAAACTCTTGGTAGACATGAACTCTGGCGGGTTTGACAACCTTTCGAGGATTGTCTACACCTTCAAGGTAGTTATTAGAGCTAGTTGTCACCTAAAAGTTGACAATGCAACTCTTTAACTATGCCGCGTAACCGTGTCTTGTCTATCTTGAGTTGATCAATTCAAAATGTGCTTGCTCTTTCCTCACTATGCATTTAACCGTTTAAACTCTTAAGCACAAGTGGAGGGTGTAGGCAGTTGGCTTACGGTTGGATATACTTTGGGTCTCCTAAGCGATGAATTCATCGAAGGAAGGGCGTGAAGAGGTCATCACCATGATTGATGAGCGGTTGTATAGAAGGGATCAATTGAAATTTGAAGCTATATGTTGGAGGTGAGCCGGGAGAAACATCGCCGGCTTTCAGCGCTCTTCTTTCAAAATTTGGATGTATGATCTAATTATGTCAGGCTTGTGCACACATTACGATTATTACAACCCGTCAAAATAAAGGACCTGTGGTATCCACAATCCTTATAAAAGGGTAGCTTCTTACTTTTGAGTGGTTTTGCTCTTTTCCCTTATTTTTCAAAACCTCAGTTTATATCCTTGTTGCTTTTCAAAAATTGTTCCACGATTCATTCTTCCCATTAACCTTTCGAAATGGTCATATTTATTCTGCATGTCGATGCAAATGAATCTTTGTGCTATAGACTTAACCCATGCTTATAGCTTTCGAAAGACTTAGGCGGGTAATAATTTCAAGCTAGTTAAGCTAGTGATCGTGTCAACTTGTCGAGTAGAATGTACCGATGGACATGAACTACAACCTATTTAAGTTATTAGAGCGATTTATCCTTTTCTTTAACATGCGCGTAACCGTGTCTCATTGTCTATCTTGAGTTGATCAATTCACTAAGCTTTTCATGCATTTGAAACTCTTAAGCACAAGTTGTATTTCTCTTGACTGGAGAGATTTTATGGTTTTTATGGCAACATAGGTTAGTCATGGAGTTATAAGGTGACTAAGGTTAGGAATAACGTCCTATGATCCGCCAGAGCGGAGGATCTACCCGGACACCACAAATAGTTAGTATTTAGAAGTCCTTAGGTATGATTGAAAAAGGAGAAAATGATAATCGGAGAAAGAAGGAGTTGAAGAATTAAAAGAAATGCAAAGAAAAGGGTGAAAAGAAATAGCCCTCTAGATTATTCAACTTAGGGCTAACGGGTTCAATTCATATGGTACTAGTTGTCACTTAGTGACGCCGGTATTGAAGATTAAAAGTCGTCATGGACCCATGGCGCATGCACTAAACCTTCTTAACCACTCAAGTTTCTCTCAGAAGCTTGTTTCATTCTCACAGGGAACCCTACGTAAACTATCAGCTTTTTCTTAGAGAGTGCTGGTATTGAAGAAGGAGACCCTCTCCCTAGTCTCCGCTCAGGAAAACCAAAGCGCACTATTGAGTCTAAAGCCACGAGATTCATCAAAAGATCTCTTAGGTACACTTGACATTTCATCACTTGATATTCAACAATAAGAATTTCAGTGGTACATTATCGAGTCCTTCCAGGATCTTAGCAATCAGTCGATAACATTTATGAGAGGTTCACAATTGTGATCCTCAGTGATTGAATGGAAACTCATGCCGGGTCAACATCAAAGCGGTACGGCCTCGTAAACGCAACTCCCGTGGATTAAGCGCTTAGTGGTCTCAAATGGTCTCGATCGTGGTGATGCTTGGTGTACCTCGGTGACTCATCCCAATCGTAGGTGTACCCGATACATCGTGTTATCTCACTTGTGGGACTCGATTGAGGACGGCCTTTGTAAGAATCAGAGTTGTGTTTTCACACTATGCTATTAACACTCTCGAAGTTCAAACTTGTAAGTGCTGGAATCCGCTTATTACTAACCGTTTTAATGTTTTCTTCTTATGGAAGCTCGGGCGGAATGATCGTCGATTCTTCTCATGCTCACGCCAACATAATGGAAGTTCTATCCAAAAGCAACACAACAAGTCGTAATGATTCTTCGCAAATCAAAGAATCTACAAAGTTAAAGACTTAAAGAACTTCATCGCATCGAATTCCAAGCGTCAAAAGAGCGTGTGAGCATGTTGAAGAATGACGGGAGACACCGGAGCAAATGGGCGCACTGAAGGCGCACTTGATGCGCGGATAACAACATACTAACACTTTCATCACAAAGAACAATGATCAAAGAACAAAGTTAAAGATGACGCCAAAGCATAACCGTTCAAAGTAAACTATCTCTCTACACCGGGAGATCGTTCAATCAAGGCAATTCTTCGCACAAGAAAGAAGAATGTCAAAAGACGTCAAAGCTACTATTACATCAACGCTTTCACCGTTTGTATTCATCACCAACACTTGAGGGGGAGAGATTGTTGAATCACTCCTAAACCTTTATTCAAGTGTTAGTTACTCATATGTAATAGGTAGCTTATTATGGCCTTTATGTTTGTTTAGGTCTAGCTTATGTAGAAGGCCCATAAGCTTAGGCCCATGTCCAATAAGGAAAAGGGAAGGAGTAGGAGTGTTGCCCTAGCTCCCTGCCTATAAATACTATGTAATAACCCTCACTTGAGGGTTGGTTGTTCAAGTTTTCTTTCACTCATGCCCTACGCGAACCCGTCTTATCATAACGCAGGTGTGTGTTTGGTTTACTTGTTCAATCGCTTTATCTCTTCTCTGTGTTTTGTGTTGTAAAACTAGTGACCTAACAATCTGTGAGAATACTAGCCGTGATATATTTAGTTGAACTGCTTGTATATATATTTATCTATGGTTGAAGAATACCAGTGGATGTAGATATGATTAGTTGACCGTTTGTATATGTATTTTGATATACGGTTACCTAATGAAATTTTGTGTATGTTATGTATCACAATTTATGTCGTCGATAACTAAAGTTTTGTAGATGAGTTTAATGAAAAAGAGATGGGTTAAATAAAAACATAAAAAATACAAATATAAAGATGATACAAATTAAAACGAAAGTCCAAAGTAGATGGGTTAAATAAAACATAAAAAAATTACAAGATAAAGATGATACAAATTAAAAACTAAAGTCCAATTTAAACATCACCGATAAACGTATCCTTGTGGTAAACCTCAACAATGTTTTTCAAGGTGATGTTAAGGTAATGGTTATGTGGTTTTTGTGTAAACATCAGACGCTCTTTTAGTATCAAAACAAAGACCGCATAACCGATAGACTTGACGTAACCCTTATCCTCTTCTAGTACTTTTGTGATGAATTGTACCACATTGTTCCCGATGGATCTTTGAGTGTAACAGCAGGTCACCAAGAAAATTTGGTTTACAAGACTTGATGACGGCTACAACGAAGTTCAAGCTTCCCTTACAAAAGGTTTTCATATCGCCAAACAAGCTTCTACCCTCGATCCCAAAAGCATCTAGATAGCCAAGCCGCTTAGCCATGGGCCACGCGTAAAATGATCGCCTTCGCATGCATCCTCCTCTATTCTCCTCGACATACTCTTGTTGGCATGTATGAAGAAGGCCTCCCTTCCCTAAGGTCCTCAGATTGCGAGCTTGGCCAATTGAAGAATAACCCACTGACCTGGTATTATCCTTGTTGGCCTATTGTAGTTGTGCATTTTCCCCTGGTCGATCAATGTACAAGTGTATTATACCATCACGGAACCACAAGCACAACGAATAAATAAAGGAACATCGTTGTTGTCTTTAATCTCCATCGTCAGATCCCGATGAACTTAGCCTAAAGGACAACTGAAGCTATGCATTTGCATCCAACTCAAATTTGTTCACCAACATTTCAACCATTAATGAGTAAGTGATGTCACTGTACATTATGACATCACTTTCTTTGCCATTGAAATGTAATTTACATTTGAATCTCTGAAATTAGCGCTATTTGTATGTTTGTCTCTTGTTAGTATTCAAGATTTAGGATGTTATATATATAGGGTATGTATCACATAGTGTTTTATATATATAGGGTCTATAAATCACATACATGTTTACACGAAATATGACAACATTCAATAATTATATGACATCTTTTTAGGCGTGTATTTGACAATTCAATGACATTCTATAAATCACATACATGTTTACACGAAATAAGACAACATTCAATAATTATATGACATCTTTTTAGGCGTGTCAAGAATCAAGTACCTACTTGTATTGACAATTCAACTTTGGGTCTATAAATCACATACATGTTTACACGAAATATGACAACATTCAATAATTATATGACATCTTTTTAGACGGTTCAATAACCAAGTAGGGACATGTATTTGACAATTCAATGACATTCTATAAATCACATACATGTTTACACGAAATATGACAACATTCAATAATTATATGACCACATAGGGACTTGTGATACACCACATATATATATATATATATATATATATATATATATATATATATATATATATATATATATATATATATATATATATATATATATATATATATATATATATATATATATATATCATTTCGCTTTCAATGAATCTAAAGTAATTATTCCTTCTTTCATTCATCAAATGTCAACATCTAACAATACTACATTACACTTCACTATCAACTACAACGGATACTTTACACTTAACCCAATAACATATCAAGATGGTTCAAACATGAATATCAATGTTTCAGAATTAGATTTTCAAGATATGGTTAGTTATCTAGAGAGAAAATTAGCAACAAAGGTCAAATATCTATATTACGCATTGCCACAAAACCAAACGTTAATGGGAATGAAAGCAATTGAAAATGATTATGATATTGATGTTATGTATGACATCGCAAAAGTTGCCGGATGTTTCCAAATTTTGTTTGTGAGCATCCGGAAGATATAAGCACAATTTTGATTCCAAATGATGGTTCTATGGAAGAATCATTTGCTGGTGTAATTTCGGCAACAAAACAAAAGCGCCAAGAGCGTCCGTTATATACATGAAATGGTTCAGAAAAAACATACCGAAGAAGCTTCCGGTTTAAACGCTATACAAGAAAAACTAAACCTACTACACCATATACACAAACCATTTTCACTTTTCCTGTTCAAAATAAGGGTTAATTGGTTTGCTATGGCTTAAAAGCAACGTATGTAAATGGTTGGAAGATGAACATCAATATTCCAAGAATGAAGCTAGAAGAGCTCAAGCAATATTTGTTTAACATCGTTGATAGGAATATTCATGCTCTTTATTATGAAGTACCACACACCGGCATTTCAAGCAATCGTCAAACTAAGAAACAACTATGATATGCATGTAATGTTTGATATTTCAAAGAACACTAGGAAACTTGGAAATCTACATTGACCATGTCGTCGATTTTACTATTGAAAAATATATATTGCCAAATGCTACTTTGGCAGAAATGATGGATAATGTGATAAAGCTACACAAGTGACAATGAAGACTAAAAGAACATAACACAAGCGGATTACACGCTTGATCAAATGGTTGAATGGCAGAACAATAACACTATCGAATGAGGATGCTCGCAGCATGAACGCCATAAAGCCATATGGAAGAATCATTGCTAATTATAATCATAATCATTCAATATGTGTCATGTATGATTTAAGATTGTGTTGTTTAAATGTTTTTCGTAATCTACGTTGGAATGAATGTTAGCTTGTGTATCCAAATTATGTTTATGGTACTAAAAATACAAATGTTCATTATTAAAAAACACTTCATTTATTAAAAACGTAAACATTCAAAAGACAACGTGATCGCTCAAGGTAAAAATACTAAAACTAAACCACGATGGTATGATTTGGTTCATTAAGAAGAATTAGTGATTCTTTATATAGGCCAATGAAAAATGAACCACCATTCGCTTCAATACCCATGTCTTGAAAAAATTCAGAAGCTCGATCATACACTTGTAGCGAGTGACCTATCTGTTGGTCGATCCTAGCTTCAACAATTGGTTCATCATCTTTGGTAAACCCAACTAATGTTACCACATTCTCAACTGGGAATGGGATGGTGAATAGCAATGTACACGTTGATACACTACCACCATCAATTTCTACCACCCATGCACACATAACTTTGTACCCATCTCAGAAGGAAACTTCCTGAACTACGATAGAGTTCCGTAGCCCACATACACGGAATGGAGGCCCAACCATGCGCCTTATCTCTTCGTGTATGCCTAATTCTAGGAATTGGTGAGTAACCAAATCAAAAGAAATGATCATATATCGCTTGTACAAAATATATCATCAATGAAACGAATTTTCATAACCAAGCCTTTACCACCCACTACCGCTTGGCCGTAGCTGGAGTCTAATCTCTTCTTAGGGCAAACGGTCATTTTCAAGTTGGCTCCAGCGTCTCGAACTTAATGTATACACTGACACGTACCATGGGCCTTGACCGTATAACGTAATTAATTTTAAAATGGTTAGGTCTAAATTGTCGACGTGCATACACCAAAACCGATGGCTATTTTGGTGAATCAGTTGATTCAAGAAACTAGGGACTAATACCCCTATAGCTCTTTTAATTGATGGGTTCCAAATAACAGCCATCATATTTGAACCATATGAAAAGCACCGCAGACCCTTCTAAGTAGCAATTGGCTTAAGAGTTGGAAGATGAATAGTTGTATCTAGATGAGTGAAAGCTAAACTTCCATTGACCGAAAACATAAAACCTACATTACCTTGAATATATCTTAAATTAAAACAACACATATCTGTTTCACGAAAGCCGAACTACGGATGGAAGTTGGAAAAGTCTATGGAAGACCTCCATCTTCTTTGACACGAACGAAACTGTAGTAAGACTTAATGGAAGTCTATTCATGATATCAACTTGCAGGTCAATGGTATGTAGTCCGACATTTTATTTTAATGAGAAAGGATAAATTATCAATGATTTTTAATAAGCGAAAGAGTGACAAAGTAAGCCTTAAATAGAGGGATAAAACTATGTCATACACTTGTGTTTCTCGTGTCATATTTCGGGTAAAAATTTATACATACACATAATATTATACACGAAATCTGACATGAATATGGCATGTCAGCAACTTTATACAAACACACATGTGACTAGTTAAAAAACTTTCTTTTGATCACATAATCTTATACACGAAATATGACATGAATATGACTTGTCAGAGACTTTATAGAGACAAAGATGTGACTGGTATACAAACAAAAATTTTGATCACATAATATTATACACGAAATATGACATGAATATGGCATGTCAGAAACTTTATACAGACACACATGTGACTAGTTAATAAACTTTCTTTTGATCACATAATATTATACACGAAATATGACATGAATATGACTTGTCAGAACTTTATAGAGACAAAGATGTGACTAGTAAATAAACTTTATTTTGATCACATAATTCTATACACGAAATATGACATGATATGAGACTACTCAGGGCCCTTATAGAGATAAAGATGTGACTAGCATACAAGAAATATGATATTAGTTTGACTTGTCAGGAAAACAAATTTTTGATCACATAATATTATACACGAAATATGACACATGTTAATTACTTTTTGCAAACACACAAGGTAATATTACGGTATAAATAACACATCCACGAAATTGAATGTATACACATCTCCACAATACTTACAAAAATAAAATGGCCTTGAATTTACATAAATTCAAATGTATGTTACATTACGTGAAATAAAGCGCGGTGTGATTATGGATCATGATATAACATATTCAGGGTTAGTTGATATGGTGGTGAATAAGTTTAAATTGAAGCAAAATGCCCGAGTAAATTTAAATGTGATTGTCCCTTCACTGACTTTCACTCGATGTTACAGCATCACAACGAGGTAAACTTTTTTGTTCAATGTGCTTTAGAGTCTCCTGCTGAACTTGTACACTTGTATGTTTCTCAATCTAAAATAATGGAAGAAACAACAAGTTTGGTTCAACTCTAAGTGCCGAGTTTTATAATTTTTTCCCTCCAATGGTAGAAGAAAACATCGGCCCATCAAATGATTTTCAAAACAATGACTATAATTTCATTAAAACCGTGGTCATCATCCGCTTTCAGCCAGATGATGAACAGGAAGATGATGGCTCAGTTATAAAGATGAGGCAAATTTCACAAAACAGTGGTCATCTTTTGCTTTTCCTTCGGATGACAAACGGAAGATGATGACTCAGTTTATAAAGATGAGGCAAATTTCACAAAACCAGAGTCATCTTTTGCTTTTCCTTCGTTAACTAACATGAAAATGATTGTTTTGATGAGCAAAATAAAACCCAACACCCCGTTAACCATAAATGGACAATTATTTTTGACCATATCCCCTAAGTTCCCTAACCACCACTTTACACAAAACCTATGCCTACAAAGGATTATAACAAGAAAACTCAAGTAAAAATCAAGCTTTTTTAACTAGGCGGATTAGACTTGGCATACAAGTTGAAAGCTTTACAAGATGGTTATGAATTTGTTTCGAAAAAAACTAACCCTAAAACTTACAACATAAAATGCGTCCATTATGCACAATATGCATGGTATATTAATGCCGACGCTGGCCAAATTCATATGTTTTTCAAATTACAAGCATGAATGATATTCACACGTGTCCAAGAACCCAAACATATCCTAACCATCGAAATGCAAACAAAAAGTTATTGCTCACATTATGAAAGATAAATTAGAAGATGGTAGCCGTGATTTGAAAGGGAGAGATATACAAAAAGATATGATGGCACAATATAAAACATCTATATCTTACCAACAAGCATGGAGAGGAAGGATTATGGGTTACAATTGTTAAGAGGTTCACCATTAGAATCGCTTGAAATGCTAACCGATATCATCACAACTTAGAAAACCAGTGGACGGTCACACATATCAAGAAAAGCAATCAAGGGGTTTTTGAAATTTTATTCATTGCCATTGGTGCATCGGTAAGTCTTGTTCAAATTTTTTTTGAAGTGCATGAAAAACCCGCTTGCATTATAATTTTAAAATTATTTATACGCTAGCTATGCGACGCTTGGAGCCATCTTCGCCACTACTTAGTGGACGCCAAGCATTTAAAGGGTACTTACAAGGGTACAAATTTGCAAGCCGTTGGGATGGACGGAAACAACCAAATTGTGCCTATTGCTTACTAATATGCAAGGGGAGACTAGAGATTGTTGGTCATGGTGGATGTCTCGACTTAGAGAGTGCATCGGCGATAACCCCAATATGATTATCATATCCGATATGCATCCCGCAATAGCTTCGGCAGTAAGGAATGAGTTTTCCATGGCTTCATGGTATTTGTTGTCGACATCTAATGATGAACCTTTCCTTGAAAAGCGATAAAGTTAAAGGTCTATACTGGGGCATATGCAAAGCGCGATACCCCCGATGAGTGGCAACGACAAATGAACATACCTCGCATACAACCCAAGCACACCGAAGCTAGTGGAGGTGATCCTAGACGCCGGTCTCGAGCACATTGCCCACGTAGTCTTATAATTATTGTACATTCTAATGTTGTCGATTCTGTAATGCATGTACTGTATTGTACGTAAAGCTACCGCAATGTGTTGATCGACACGCACCGAAGTATGGTTCAAAGTGGTATTTTAAACGCTCGGAAGCTGCTGTGTATTTATTGTTTAAAACATGACGAGTCATAATCATTTTGAAAAGTATATTAAATAAGTTAATTAATTTAATTTTTACATTTTTTGTGTAGCAAAAATGAAGTGCGACATCACGTGATTGTAGCATAAAGATAAGGTGGAGAAAAGAAGAATGAAAAGCGCCAGTTGGGTTGTACACGGAATTACTCAATTTCGATATCAAGTTTATGATGGACAATATAACCGTGAAGTGAACTTTACGAACGGTGAATGTGAATGTCGGAAATGGCAAATTTCCGGGATACCTTGTGGTCACGCTATTGCAAGTACAAGGTTTTGAACCTAACAGATTGTGTGCAATATGTACATGACTGGTTTAAAAAGGAAAAATATCAAGCAACCTATGCAGAGTTAATTCAATTTGTTGGAAATTTTAACGAATGGGAGTATCCAAGCCATATATACCTTTTACTCCTCCAACAATGGACAACCCTCACCGTGTCGTCCTAAAACACAAACCGTGATACTATCTCAAGGAGAAGAGCCAAGGACTACACATCAGTAGCAGGTGCAAAGAAGGGCATAACCGCGAATTGCAAAAATCATTTCTCCCAGATCCACCTAACACAAGGGTAAACAAAAGCAGGGGAATTCCAACTAATGAGCAACATGACACTGCACCTTTTTATGACCAACATCACCCGTTCGATCAAAGTTTTATGGGAAACAAGCAATTCTCATGGCAACCATATGGCCAAACCACATACACTAATCAAGCAAATGGTCAAAACTCATTCTTTTGGCAACCATATGGTGACAACACATACCCCACAAACCAATACGCTTCACAAACTTACCACCACAACCCATACCCATCTCAACAATATATTTAAAACACACACACATCACAAATATGATAACATCACACAACAAGATTTCAACCTATCTCAGCAAAACCAACAAACCACACTTCAAAATGATCTTCAATTCTCAAACAAGTATCAACAATAACTCCCAAAGAACACAACTCTCTACATCTAGACGATCAACACATGCAGGATTCAAATAGTTGGTTTAATCGGTTTGGTTTTTAATCAAGTAGAAGGTTTATGTGACTAGTCAACAACTATTGGTATGTTCTGATTGAGTTGTAGCATCATGCTTTTCATTTTCAATTATCCAAATGATGTTTGTTTTGTTTGTGTATTTAAATTTTACAAGTGATGTTTGTATTCAAGAGACAATATTTGAGCATGTGTTTTGGTGGTGCAATAGTTTAAACTAACGAATTTACAAGTATGTAAAACAATAATAACATATCATTTTTTTTGTGTATAAAAGTAACAATGAAAACCAAAAATTTGACTTACGCGATTGATATTTGCAATAATTATATTTGATTTTAGTTTCTTAGAAAGTTATACATAATTTAAATGTTATTTTCCTGATTTGTAATTTAAAAACAACAAATACAGCTACTTAAAAATTACACAGATACAAGCACAAGAAATGTAAAATAAATTTTTTGGTCTTCGTCTGACATGTTTGGGCCCACAGTCAGAATTCGCTTCAAATATTAACCGATTTGCTTTTTTTTTAATTTTATTTTATGTACTTTGTCTTCGTGTGTCAGATGGTGTCCCCACATATTGTCAGATTTCGCTTAAATGTGAAGTTTTTTTTTGTTTTTTTTGTTTTTGTTTTTTGTTTTTTTTTTTATATAATTCCTCACGTTTAATTAAGGGGGTGCCGACACGTGTCCTTCTAGGACTTCTGCACACATTTGAAGCGAAATGCTTGGCCTATTTTGATATGTGAAAAAAGGCGGTCCTCTGCAGGACAACTCCCGCCTGCAGAGGCCTCGTATGTAATTTCTTTTAAGATTTATATGATCCACATCATGTGCTAATGATTGGGAATATCTATCTTGACGGCG
>OU343223.1:200044809-200172845 GCA_910596185.1 Chrysanthemum makinoi | reverse complement strand
TCCCTCTTCGGCGCTTACCGACTGTCTCAAAATCCGAGCTTGAAGAGCTCTCACTGGCGAGGCGTCGTCGTCCCAGTCTGTCATGGACCCTGCGGCTACCGAGCCTAGCGTGGACATTGGTACGCCATCCATCTTCTTCATACTCTTCCAGATGCTGCAGTTCATCTGCTTCATCATTCTCCACTCTCTTCCCAATCCTGGTAAACACTGGGGGGCGGCGATTATCCTTCACGCGTCTATCCCTCTAATGGCGCGATGGGGATGTCTCATACTCCGCGTCAAAGTTGAGTCGGTGCTGCAAACTCTGACTCGACCTCTTTTTTGCCTCCTCCTGCATAAGGGCAGTCAAGGTTTCATAGTTCTGAGACACAAAGTCACTTGGCGCTAGTTCAGGTGCGACTTCTTCTAGCGAGTGTGCTGTTTCTACATCTGGACTCTGTTTAGGAGGGTGCACTGGCATTTTGTGAGGTCCTTCTTCGCACCATTGCAGGGAGTAGTAAAAGGGTTGCAGTGGATCCTCTACGGCTGGTGGTTGTAGTGGCATGGGTTGTCCTCGTCGCGTTGTTCCATTGTCGGAAGACCATATTTGGGCTTGACCCTTGGTTTTAATGGTGCCTTTGTTGTTCGAGGCTTGCTTGGGAGTTGATCCACTTTTTTGCTTCTTTCCTTGTAGGTCACTATGCGATCGCTGACTTAGGTTTCCTTGCTTCATCATTCTAGTTTTTAGTGTTTGGTCCCACGGATCGCTGACTTAGGTTTCCTTGCTGACTTAGGTTTCCTTGTTTGGACTACGATTCCGTATCGATTGGATCTTAATGCTTGAGACCTGCGCACTAAGAAAACAGAAAACACCGTTAGGCTTACCGTGGGATTGTCTCCCACGATTATCCTCCGCGTGAGAGTAAGTAATCGGTTTTAGGGTTTAGTTAAGAGTTAGGTTTATTAGATCGTACCTTTAATGAGGACCGAGATACCCTTTATATATATACGAAATCCTTGTTGGTTTCGTGTTCCCCAACCTTCGGCGTATCCCGCCTAAGTTGGGCAATTAATACATATCTCATAAATAAGAGATATCCGATATCCAAACCATAAATAAATATGGATTTGGGCCTTCGTGAGCCCAAACTGTTACCGGGTTAGCCCAGTCGTACTGGGCTCGCTAGTAGCAGTCGTTGGTTGGGTTCGTGACCCAAATGCGGACTATACGTCATCATAACATGTATGTTATTTTCTTTTCCTTGTTCGTTCTTTCGGTATCAAAGTCAAAGCTACAAACCAACAATAACAGAGATTAAGAAAACCTACCTTGAATCATTTATCCAATCTCACCTTCCCACGACCATGGTCAAATCTTGAAGATGAGGCTGAAACCATCCCTGTGGTGAGCCCATTCTAATCAAGTACGGAGAAAGGAAATGATTATCATGGGGTTAGATAGTGATTGGTACGTATTGATTTCAAGATCTTATGTTGTTTGCTCGATCTATTTTGGTTGTGCATAAGAAGAATGAAAGTTGTTATGTAAAAATGAATAGGTGAGAGTTGACTGCGTTTGGATTGTGAGAAAAATTAGAGGATGGGGGCGGTAAGTATATGAGATATTTTAGGGTTTGTGAGAGATATTAGGGATTATAGTGTGAGTATAGTATGTTTATATAACAGGGTAGTGACATTTTGATCGGTATCAATATTGTCACATGGATCAGAATTGGTTTTCTTGGGGTGCACATGGGCCTCCTGAATTTTGTTATGAGCTCAAAGTGTATGGACGATTGGAGCATGGGTCGTATGTGAAGTTGGGTATTGCACATAGTTTAGGCTTCGAGTGGAATTTTATGATATTTGTGTTGGTAAGTCTTGAATATATTTCCAAAATCCAAATTTGAATATGATTTAAATGATTATTTATTATTTGTTCGGAAGGAGATTATTGGACCGAGCTTGAGTACTAATATGTGAGGTGTTGAGTGGATCAGATTTTATGAAGTGAACCAGGGGGCCAAACGTTCTTCAAGTTTGATGAGTTTGAGAAGCTCAAGTTTATTCCGAAACTATTTTTTATCAAATATTGATCAAACCATACTAATGAGTATCTCTACTATATTGGACTGTTTGTTGGGTTAGTATTGGGGGTTAGTATTGAGATCATGGGCTGAAACGCATGCTTTATATTGTTGATAAAAAGATTTAAATTGGAATGGACTGAGTCTTCATGTGCGAATTTGAGTGGGATTGGGTGATTATGTAGACCGGGTTTATTGATTTGTTTTTGGATCTTACTTATTTATGAAACGGATATAGATCGGGTCTCAAGTGGTATTTTATTCATGGACCGATTATATTTATTAGGAGATTTGAGCTTTAATTTGGGATGATTAATTAGTCTTATGAATTGAATGTTCTTGGGCTGCGATTTGTAAGTCATTGAAGAGATTTGATAATCATGAAAATTGACGCTGAGATTTGTGATTATGAGATTTGATGATGTGATTTGATGTGAGTTGATGAGATAATGAGACTTGTTATGATACTTTGGTGTATACATTTTCACAAAGAATATTATGTCTCGGCTTGAAGTGTTTATTGGAAAATGTTGACTATGGGGTAGTTTGGACGATATTTCTTATTTGGAAGTGAAGTGAGGTTTTCTGGGCGCGTGTACTTATTTCGTCTTCTTTCTTTCTACCCTTCCACGAAGATGACTTGTTTGGGCATTTATAGAGTGTGATAAAGACTTGGCTATTTAGTTACTTTTGTGAATCTTTCTCGCTTAACCCACAATGTAACTATCACTTTGGTGTCTCACACAGTTTAGGATACGTCAAGAGGTCTGTACATTAGGTACACCGTTTCTTTTTCACAAGGATTAGTACAAGCTTAAGTAACAAAGCTGGGGAATTCTTCTTCATGTTCAAAGTTGGGTATATCGGGTTTACTTCACCAAATGGTCACTGCAATTGCCGACAGAATATGTGGAAGATGTGTGTACCAAAGTGTTTAATAGATGAGATGTGATTAGAAATTCCCATGAGTTATTCGACGCCACAGAATGTATATGATACTTCACAGTCTAAGCAAAATCTTTCAAGAATCTTCTACGTCATTCATGATTTTTCAAGATGTTTGCTTATGACAAAAAAATTCTCGTGCAAATGGTCGTACACGTTATGATGCTTCTGAAAGTTCGAAACCATCATGGGGGAGAAACGTGTACTTTGATGTTTTTCGGTCAATCTCCAGGGGAAAGTAGTGTATACTACTCTACTTAGTATAGTTTGTGAAGTTTTCTACATTTGGGTAAAGAATTGTTAAAGAATTGTTGATGATGGAGAATGAACCATTGATGAACCGCTGCATGTTCCCCTAAAACAGATATTCACCAAAACCAAAGTTGCCATAAAACATTCAAGCTGACATTGTTTACGGTTTAGTCTTGATTTTGTAAAATCCCGTGAAAGAATCTATTTCTCAGTTTAAATCATAGATTTGTAAAATCCCGTGACAATGGAAACATCCCGGTGATAGTAAAGTACATTTCTGGTTCTATCTTATGGTTTATTCTTGGTTTTGTAAAATCCCGTGAAAGAAACTATTTCTCAGTTTAAACCATAGAATTGTAAAATCCCGTAATGATGGAACCATCCTGCAGAAAGGAAAAAGTATTTTTGGTCCTTATCTGATGCTGGTGCTACGGTTTCTACTTCAAAGAAGGGATAAAATGGTGTACTTCATGAATTGGGTGTTTGTTTGAATTTTCTTCATGACAGTTTGGTTATTACAAGGTTTTACGAGGTTATGTGTTTAACCATGGCCGGGATGAAACCATTATCAAAGTTCACTTAAACGTTAAAGGAGGCTAGATCTGAGCTTTTAAACCAGAAGATGTGACAACGACGTTAATTCAGTATTATTTATTTGAGGTTGAAGTGAAATTTCGCGGGCGAGTGTACTTAGTATCTGAAGGTATCGGGGATGGTTGGATAAAGACTCTTCGAGATCCTTGTTCGAGCTTTTAAACATTTTCAAAGAACGAAGACTTGGAAATCTAGTTATTTTTGGGTGATTTTTCTTTTTTTTTACCACCACAAAATAACTATCACTTTAAGGAGTTACGTTGTAGTGCTCAGTGTCACATTAAATTGTGGATTTTCAAGAACTGATGTACGTCTTATACTTGATAGTTGGTTGGATGAACAATATAAAGTACTTAGGGATTCAAAGGGGCATGAACTCCCGACACCGCTCTTTGTTACATATGTGCAAGTTTAAGTCACGAGTTCGGGTTGTTTTACTTCAGGGTCAAATTCATCATATTGGGTTTTCTCCATCTGCTGTCACAACAAAGAGCCTACTGAATGATAATGGGGTTGATAACATGTTAGCCAAGAGATGTAGTAAAGAGAGAGATTATAACGTTTGAACACAACAGTTCAAGCCTTGTTCTCTAAAGAAAAGAAAAGTGTACGTTTCAGTGCGCTTTATCTTCAAAAGAAGAGAAATCTTCTTATGACGTTTGAATACTTCAGTTCAAACCTCGTTCCTCAAAGAAAAATAAGGGTACGTTTCAGTGCGCTTTATCTTCTGAAGAAGAGAAATCTTTCGCTGCGATATTTTTGGGGGTGTTACAGATTGGTATCAGAGCTTCAGTTATAGAGAACTAGGTTGCATTTAAATCTATACTATAACTACTTTTTACACTAAGAATTGCCTTACTCATTATTGTCTTTCACATTCTATGTGCCATGATTATCCTGTAATACAACACTGTTTTATCTATATATAGACTATTTATATAAGCATTGACTAAACATAACTGTGTATGCCTATTCCGGGGCATTATGGCATGACCAGGCTTCCTCAATCATGCACCTACTTATACATTTTGTTATCTACGAAACTTTCTCAAGACATTGTAAGTTATACAATGGTCTCTATTATTTCTCAGACATAGTCTAATTTACTTCTCATGACATTGTAAGTTACACAATGGTCTCTGTTATTACTCAGAAATTATGAGTTACACAATGGCCTAATTTGCTCCTCAGACATTGTGAGTTGCACAATGGTTTCTATTACTTCCTATACATTGTAACTTACACAATGGTCTAATTTATTTCTCAAACATTGTGAGTTGCACAACGGTCTCTCCTATTTCTCAGACAATGTAAGTTATACGACGGTCTCTAAAACTATTCCATCACCTTATATAATATCATTTCAAATGGTAACGAACCAAATACTGTTTATAAATTTCTCTAGGTTGTTTTACTCCCCATGCATTTATAATTTTATAAGCATTTTTGCATATTGATATACATACGTATTCATTCTAATGATTCCTTATAACTTCCACAGACACTGTGAGTGACACAGTAGTCTTATTTATTTCTCAGATATTATAGATGATTAAAATGATCTCTAACTTTTCAAGACCTTACATAACATCGTTTTACACGAAACCCGTTAGCTTTTGTTCACATGAAATTATTTGTGAATCTAAGTATTACTAGTCTTGTATGGGTGAGACATGTAATGGGAAGATTGATATGATAATTGCTATGTTAACTCGCTTAATTTACATTAACCGTGTACTCACCAACTATTTTGAACACCATGTTTATTTCCCCCGATTATCTTACTCCCCATCTCCGAAGATGAGTGTGAATATTCGTTCCATACTCTTGGAACACCAGTGTCGTCTCGTAACACACTGCCTTGTAACTCATCGGTTAAGTATGAGTGTTGTGTCGGGAACTCTTAAGTAGGATGACTTATAATGTCCTTATTTGAATGGATTGGACTCCTTATTTAAATTGTAAATCATCGAACCATAAGTTTAAAATTTCTAACTAATATAAATTCGGACGCTTCTTTATGTAAGTAATGAATTATAAATAAATGGGCTTATTTGTATCTTAAATGACAAGAGTATGAACTCGAACTCGAGGATCACGAGTATTCTTTCAAAAGATCTAGAAATACAATAGTGTCTCATTAAAAAGATTTAGAAAAAAAAGATGGTGTCTTACCACTTAACAAAAATCTTAAGACCTTAAGTTTTCATACATGTGGTAATTCGAACTACTATCTTGGGATAGTCATCAATTCTTCTCTTCATTCCTTAAAAGTATTAGCCTGTTTAGGTCCTAAGGAATATCATTCCGCCATAATCCTTTAAAATCTTTTTAAGATTTTTAAGCAAACTTGACATCTCTACCTAAGAATAATGGTAAGCGTACACTATACTCTTTTGTTCCGCAACATATCGCGTCATTATCGGAATCCAATTATAAGATTCCATGGCTGATAGAGAAATACCAGAATAAGATAAGTCAGTATGTTAATCTTCACAGTATCACGTTTCTTTTTAACTCTAGTTAACTTAGACGTTGTACGATATGGCCTTCATCCCGAAACTACTCAAGAAAAGATCGATTTGGCCAATAGTTCAAATTTCCTACAACAACAATTATCACATCATCGCAACCCTTATACATCAACAATATCTTACAACTTTGTTTAACAATAGTTACCTTAACAACAACAAAATTGTTCTATTTGAGGCACTATATAGACGAAAGTGTCGGTCACCCACCTGCTGGACTGAGGTTGATAGCCAACCCACTGGTCCAGAGATCACCCACGAAAAGACTGAGAAAACCATAAAAATACGAAACAGGCTGCAAGCCGCACATTATCGCCCTAAAATTTACGCTGATGTAAAGCGTTAACTTTTAAAACTCCATGTTAGGAATTAAGGTTTTGTTGAAAGCCTCGATACGATAAGGTATTATTCATTTTTGAGAAATGATAAAAGCCGAACTTAAGGTATATTGGACTTTATAAAATCTTAGCAAGAACTAACCGTTAGCTTACCAACTTAAGCTGCCACCAAAAACTTAGTACAATCCATAACACAGTTCATGACTAGAATGTAGGGAAATACTTATCGAATGAAACATTCATTATTCCACTGAAGGAAACTTAAGATGATGAAAAATTACACTTTTCCGAAAAACCAATAAGAACTTCGGACCAGAAAAATTAAACAGTTTGCACAAAATAGAATTCCTGTCATTAAGATACTAATAAATCCTAGAATAGTTCCTTATTTCACTTGGGAACGTGAATTAGAATTCTCCGCATATACCTATAACGTTTTCTGGACCGCTCACCACCGGATAACACACATTGAATTTCGGGATGGAATTCCCTTTAAGGTGGTAAGACTGTAACAACCCTTACATTTTAGGTCATTTTTCAATCTCGTACTTTTACTATTCACTTTAATTTCGCGAAATTTAACCTTTACATATAATCAGTTAAGTTATCTCGCGAACACGGTAACATGTACGTTAACTTAAACCGACCCTAGACTACTTATAGTATACATGTTTTATACACTCTCGATTTCATATTTTTATAATTCATATGTCATATCTCTACTTTTTCACTTTTACGAAAACTTTGCACGTTTTGCGTTTTTACCTAAATCGCGTAACTTTTAAACTTTACGTCTAACCGTTAGGTTATCTCGAGCGTAACGAAAACCACATTTAAACATTTCATATCACTCTATAATAATTTTAGTCTACTATAAACAAGTGCACGGTTATTTTCATATATACTCGTTATTTTCTGATAAATTGCTTTTTGCGCGTTTTTAAGACTTCATGTTTTAGGTTTTATCATCAAACAACTAGTTTTAAATAATACTACACTAACTAACTTGTTAATACAAATAATGTCAAAAATTTCATTTGCATTATTCGACCTATATATGTTTCGATAATCACAAAATGTAAAAACACGTTACGTAAAAACATACTTGATAAGTTTTTAATCGAAAACGTTCGCTTCAACTACAACATCACTTAAGGTATGAACAAACAATATACCAATTAAATTAAGTGATCAAAGAAATTATTTTGTTCTCAAAACTCAAATTTTCATAAATGTGACAAAACCTTTTTATATAAATAACTTGTACAAATTAATTTTCTAATTATAAGAAATGTTTTATTCAAAAGAAATATTTGAAATATGGTTTTCGCTCCCAAATCAGTTAAATTTTTACGAGATAAACATTTCATCACATCAGGACAAAAACAGGAGTGTCATATGGGATGGTCCCCTGTAGGTGGACGGTCCCTTATATATACCGGACAGTCCATGTTTAAGGGACCGTCCCCCACTCCTCCTGGTGCCTATAAATATTGCACTATTTTTTTAACAGAAAAGTATACCTTTTGCACCAAAATATGTTGTTCTCCCAATCCCTCTCTTTGATCACTATAAATTGTTTTTATTTATTTATAAGTGATCTCGTTATCTTCTACCTCAAAGTTTAAGAGAAGAAAGCTCGTATTCGCCAAGAAACGAAGTGTTATAGTCTAGGCATCACATACACGTAACTTGTGTTACGATTCTATTCTTCATCTAACTCTCCTAAGCTTCTTTCTTGTATATTGATACATCCGGCTTGTGCGTAAGTCGAGATTAGTTGTGTTAGTGTAGATTTAGACAAGGTGTAAGGCCGTAAATTGTTGTGTGTAGATTTGGACGACGTGTAAGTCTGTGAAGTGTTGTGTGTAGATTTGAATGAGGTGTAAGTCCATGAAGTGTTGTGTGTAGACTCAGATTGTGTGGAAGTTCTAGTGGACGAGGTGTAAGTCCGTGTAGTGTTGTGTAGATTGGTTCTAGCTAGGATTAGAACTCGACACACCACTTAGTATCGGAAATTGGTGTAAGCGAAGGTGTATGGTTTTCTACGTCTGAAGGGAGTTTGTTGACATAGTATTGTGAACTCTCGAGTATGATACTCGAGGAGTGGAGTAGGGAGAAGATAGAGCTTCGTAGCTAAACCACTATAAATTTTCGTGTCTTTGTTTGATTGTTCTATCTTTTTATCCTTTCTTTCATTAATATATTGTTTTCTTTATGCATGTCCATTGTTTTTATATATATTGTTAATTGATCGCACATAACTTCGAATCAAAAGATTTTCAAAAAGGATAAAAAGTATTGAAAGTTTTAAAACGTAACTAAAACGGTGAAACTATTAACCCCCCTCCCTTCTAGTTTCTACAATTGGTATAAGAGTCAGGTTGCTCAAGAGCTTTAAAATATATTGTACTTTAAAACGCGAATCGATATATGGAGTCTGAAAGAAACCTATAAGGGCAATCTTTCAAAGACCACCACTTTCGAAAACTTTGAATTTATTCATTGAAAAAATAGATTAAAAAATTATGTGAAATCAAAAGATCAAGATCTTTGGCAAGTTATTACAATCTGCGAACCAATGGAAATAAATTTTGAGAATTGTGACAACTCGTAATTTCAGGTCATTTTACAAACTTTGGAAATTTCACTATTCATCTCGGGAAATCACTATTCATGAGTCACTATTCATCATTTTTTCGTAAACTAGGTTTACGAGTATCAAATACGCGTAACCTGGAGGGTTAAGCTGCGTATTCATGGAATATCATCAAGGACATTTTATATAGACTAGATTTAGTCTACATATCATCAATAACATCATTTCATATCGGTTCATGCATGGATTTGCATTTTTCATTAAACGTTTATTTTCCTATTAAATAAACGCTATCACGTAAAAATTATTTTGAAACATTGATCCGACACTTCCAAAAATTATCCTAATATATTTTTATACTCATTTTTAGACTATAAAAATTATGTTATTACTTTACCCGATGTTTTCAATTTATTTTGTATATAAATTGTTATGTATAAATATTTACGACGGTTTTCGTAAATTCAACACGATAAATATTTATTCACTCAGTACTTGTGAGAAATGCATTTTTATAATTTTTATGACTTCAATACATTTTATTTTGTTCCGTTAAAATCTATTTTTAGCTAACGCTACTCTGAATAATCGATTTTTACTTATCAATTATACACTACATTGAACAAATAATACATTTAATTACAAAAACTACACCTCACCCCCCCCCCCTCCTTTGACTCATGACCGGCCACCTTGGTCATTTAAGTGACCAATTTGATTTTCTCTACTTCATGTACACATACACATATACTTGTAGATATTTGTTACATATTAGTTAATATCTTATCTAAACACATACATCACACATAACTCAAGGTGTAAACAAGATCCAAATCTCTCTTCTCTTCACCCTTGTGGCCGGCCATACATAGAAACATGAAGAAACCATTATTTTTTTAAAGTCCAAGTGATTATCAAGTTCATATAGTGATCTATGTTAAGGTTTTGAAATAAAAACCTATAGATTAATAAGGTTTTCATCATATTCTTCATATAATCATACAAGTAAGCAATTCATGATTTTCATAACTCTTTCATATTCATCTTTTTGTTATTTCATCATTTTTGCAAGAAAACATGCATGTTACATATGAGTCTATACCAATTTTTAATGTTTTTAAGAGTTATATATATATATATGTCATCCTATAATTACTCCTTGAAATATATATCACTTTTGGTGATGTCTAGGAACCCATGACACCCTAAGAAGGTGTATGGTAGAATTAGAATAGCTTCGGAGTTGTTTTAAATTGGTTGGAATAGGTTTGGCGCGAGAAAAACTCATTTTGACAACTTTATTTAGAGGTCTGATCATATTTTGAAATTCTGGAATTTTCGTCAGTAAGTAAAAATTTTTGGGCTAGATATTTGGAAAATATACTTTAAAACAAAAAATTAAACGTGGGGCTTGAACGGGTTAAAACGGAGTTATAACGAAGAAGATATGAATTTTTCAAGTTTGACGAGAAAACTATAAAACCAGAAAATTCAGCATGTTACGTCCACTTTTTACGAGTCAAAAATGGGTCTTAAGCGTTATGAAATGTTTCGATTTATCAAAAATATATAAGTTTACTTTGATATGAAGCTAAGACAAATATTTTGGAGAACAAATATTTTGGAGAACAATATTTTGGAGAACAAATATTTTGGAGAACAAATATTTTGGAGAACAAACATTTGGAGAACAACCATTTGGAGAACATATCTTTTGGAGAACAAACATTTGGAGAACAAATCTTTTGGAAAACAAACATTTGGAGAACAAAAATTTGGAGAACTAATTTGGAGTACTTTTTCTTATAAAATGATGTCTTCTAGTAGAAGTAAGTTCGCCTAGCATATTTTCCAAAATGTCCAACCGTTCGTCAAGCGGAGTTGTAACAAATAAAATACGGTCACTTAAACTTTGCCGAAAACCACTCTTAAACAATATTTTTGGTACAAGTACCCTACTTTACCTATCTTTTTCTCCATGATCGAGACCTCTATGATGAAAACTTAAATGCTAAAACTTTGAGATAATGATACAAGCTTCCCAAAACCGTTGAGGTTGTTTCCTAACACTCGATGTGCACCATTTTACGACTAGCTTTTCAAGGCCGTTTAGTCACTTTCACGAAATTGCCAAATGACATTATTTTACGACGAAAAGTTATAATTTCATAATAAATCACAAAATGACTATCGTATGATATTATTTCAACGTAAATACTTGTAAAGTATTTTATAATATGACGAGATGTCATAAACATATATTTCGACGATAAACATTATTTTCAAATGTACAAGTGGTATGGATTTCATATGAGTTTGCATGCACGACATTGTTTCATGATTTACATTAGAACATATCATTCATAATAGGTCATGGTCAGAGGTTGCGCCTCATTTCAGTATTGCCATTATATCATCATTATCATTGCAACAGGTGAGTTTTCATAGCCCTGATTTATTCAAGTTTTTACTTTATTTCAAACCTACGGGGGAGAATACATTGCACAACATTTTATTACGATACCAAGTATATCAAATTCATTACATTGCTTAAGTTACCTCATTGCCAGTTTAATGTCCCCATTTCACGAATCATGAACCGTTAATTCCGAAAGAAGCTAGGGTGAGTGGATAGATCTATCGAGGGTGACTCCTCCATCCGGGTTGGTGGATTCCAACTGGTGAAACGGATGCATTTCATTTCTTTATCATTATTGAGTTGTTTGGCAAAACATTCTGTTGGGGCGAACATCATGAACAGTCAGCTTCGGTGTCATGTGCTTAAGCAATGGTATCATTTTTATGTGACATATTTGTCATACATGTCCTATACTTGTGGTAGTCATATTAAACATTTTCATGAACTCTATGAACTCACTCAACCTTTGTGTTGACACTTTTAGCAATGTATTTTCAGGTAACTAAGGCATTCACTTCATGGCATGCATGTGGACATATCATAGAGTCGCGGCGACGACGCGTCTCACATGGGATTTATACACTTTAAAAACATCGTTTGACTTGTACCAAACTTATTTCCGCACATGATGATTTTCATTTGGGACCTATCTTTGTAACTCTGAATGTTTTTAAATATATCAAACGATGTTCTTTTCAAACGACACTTTAGGTCGTTCAATATAAATGTGATTGTGGTGCTATGACAGTCATCCCCCAGGAATTCCATTCCGCTGCAAAACATGTAATTTGGGGGTGTGACAGATTGGCATCAGAGCTTCGGTTATAGAGAACTAGGTTGCATCATTGACCCTAGACTATAACTACATCATCATAGCATCTCATCATTTCATCATAAGTGCATAGTCACTGTACATGCGATTTCATACGCACATTTTGCGAGTTATTTACTTTCATTTCAAAATCGATTGTCACATAGATGCCTTCAAATACCCATCCCATCATACTCATATCAGACACCAACGTGGAGAATGCCCTGTCATTCCCTATCACAATTTTAACATCAGTTGACTCAACACCGATAACATCAGATGATGAGACTGAACCCTTTTAGGAGGACAAAGTGGCATCTACACTATCACGATCACCATTGATTCACTGTAGGATCAGGACAATTTTTATCATTCTGTTGGGACAGATCATACCATTTGGTAAGACTTACAAGCTTAGTCCTAGTGGACCTATTAGTCATACATTTGATTTGCCTCTTGGGAAGCGTGCATGATTTGACACACCACTACCATCTACCACTAAGACTACAGAAACTACACTATTTTATAGATTTAAGGACTGTGAGAGTTTCAAAGCTGTTGTTATTAGACAGCCTACTGCTCCTACACTTGAGACATGATTAGACTACCAACAGGAACAGATAATAAGTACCTTTCTAGCTAATGTAATCTGTATCATTTATTATCTCCACGATAATCACAACCTTTGTTTATTTCATTCCCTATTCCAATTGTCCAATTTGCAATCATTTCGCGACAATGCCTCACTATCTTACTAGGGTTAGGCCAACTTTATTCTTGATCAATTAGAAGACTATTACCATTCTATGAGGTTCACCCATGTATCCTACAAACCATTCAACAAATTATATTTCAAGTTACTTTGCTACTACTTCATAACATTATTTCAATTAATTTTATTTCAAGCTATTCTACACTATCTTAGAAACATTGTTTCATAAAGTTTTAAAACAAGTTGTTTTGTTACCACCCTATCAATTGGCTTTCAGTCATTTTATCAACTATTTAATACCCTTATGCAAAACGATTTTCATGTTACTCTGAAAAATTATTGAGCCATCATCTTACAAAACAAAACGTTGAATACCATCTAAAACTTCGGAGGAACATAATACCATTTCAACAACACCCGACATCACATCATTTGTCCTTGATTATACATAGCCTGATCACCTATGTATAATTCAGGAAGAATTATGTCATGAAAGTAACAAGCATCATTTCAAATCTCTTAAAACAAACTTCACTCAAAAGCAAAGCTTTGTAAACAGATAAATTGCTCATAAATACCTCTTTTGTCAACACTCTATAGATACTTACGCCATTCATCCCTCACTCAACCGATAAGTTAGAATTTGATGAGTTACTTTTTCTTAGGAAAGGCTTCCTATACAATCTATGAGGAGGATTCCTAGATACAAGAAAACAATGAAAGCATTCTAGGACTACCAACAAGGACTAGAAGTATATAGTAAGACGTTTCAGAGCTCAACAAAAATCTTAAGACATCACGAGACATTCTGAAACACTATTTTGGACTAGAAGCCAAATTATATCATTTCAAAATCATCAGCTAGACCGAGTTACAAGATTTAGTATGAAGCGAATACGCACTAAGCAACACTATAGGGATAAACCAAGTCTTCTAGCTGAGACTGCAGAACATTCCATTAAACATGGCCTTAACAATAAGTGAACTTCCCTACAATGAGTTTCCCTTAAAGGAAAATTTGGTTAAATTAAGGTTATCGATATAAACTTCCCCTAAGGCATTGTGTTCTCTAGAAATTACAGATAACCTCACTTTCATATCAAGAGATGAAACAGGTTTGAACATATCGGACAATCAATGACTCTCCATCTACAAGTGAAATTAGAACAAATATTCTTCGACATAGTATAAGCTGATATCTATGTTTATGCTAGCATGATAAAAATCTAAGTGATGAATTATTTTGGAAGCACTCAATATCGGAACAAATCTTGGAAATCAATCACCATATCACATCACTTAAATATTTAAGGTTTTGTGATTTGACAACATAGATTGTGGAAATATTTTGATAAGAGAAATTAAGTGAGTCGCCATCAAGCAATGAGCATTTTAGTAATGAAGACTAAGCACCTTAGGCAAGTAAGACTCAAGTAATGACATTCGCTAGAACTAGAAACGCGAGGAATCACAACTGTTATCCATA
Source organism: Chrysanthemum makinoi (assembly GCA_910596185.1). Lineage (NCBI taxonomy): Eukaryota > Viridiplantae > Streptophyta > Magnoliopsida > Asterales > Asteraceae > Chrysanthemum > Chrysanthemum makinoi. Next base: position 200,158,092 of record OU343223.1, on the reverse strand, counting down.
ATCTATTCTTTTCAATAAGGTCTTTTTCGACAGACTTAACATTTTGAAATTTGGAACGAGGCACGTGGTATCAATTTCAGTTGTACTTATTATAAGCTATTCGATTCACCTTAGGCTTCTGACAATCATATCAAGATTCCCATGGAATCTATTAGGACATGAGTACCGCCTATTATCCTCAGCTCAATGGTTAGAGCAAGAGAACAATTCAAACATTACAAGATATACTCAAGGCATGTGTAATTTTCTAGAAATGATTAGGCAAATCATTATTCATCGAACAAGTTGCTTTACAACAATAGTTAGAACCTGAACATATTGACTACACCAATTGAGGCACTCTAAGGTTGAGGTGTCAATCACTTATTCACTGGTCAAAATCAGGAAAGTCCAACTCACTAGTCAATGACTCATTCATGAAACAATAAAGAAATCGTACAAATAAAAAATCAGTTACAAATAACAACATATAGCTAGATAAGCTACGTCGATATACGACGCAAAAAATTGGAAGTATGTTCCATAAGTCGCAAACCATTAGAATTTCAAGTTGGCAACAAATTTATGTTCAAAGTCCCGTCTTGGAAGGGCGTGGTACGATTCAGAAAAACATTGGATGACCCAATGCGACTCAAATATTCTCACCTTTTTCACAAGTAACATTGTAGAACCTAACATGGACTGAATTCAGGGACTGAATTCCTTTCTGGATGGGTGAATGTGACAACTCGTAATTTCAGGTCATTTTACAAACTTTGGAAATTTCACTATTCATCTCGGGAAATCACTATTCATGAGTCACTATTCATTATTTTTTCGTAAACTAGGTTTACGAGTATCAAATACGCGTAACCTGAAGGGTTAAGCTGCGTATTCATGGAATATCATCAAGGACATTTTATATAGACTAGATTTAGTCTACATATCATCAATAACATCATTTCATATCGGTTCATGCATGGATTTGCATTTTTCATTAAACGTTTATTTTCCTATTAAATAAACGCTATCACGTAAAACTTATTTTGAAACATTGATCCGACACTTCCAAAAATTATCCTAATATATTTTTATACTCATTTTTATACTATAAAAATTATGTTATTACTTTACCCGATGTTTTCAATTTATTTTGTATATAAATTGTTATGTATAAATATTTACGACGGTTTTCGTAAATTCAACACGATAAATATTTATTCACTCAGTACTTGTGAGAAATGCATTTTTATAATTTTTATGACTTCAATACATTTTATTTTGTTCCGTTAAAATCTATTTTTAGCTAACGCTACTCTGAATAATCGATTTTTACTTATCAATTATACACTACATTTAACAAATAATACATTTAATTACAAAAACTACACCTCACCCCCCCTCCTTTGACTCATGACCGGCCACCTTGGTCATTTAAGTGACCAATTTGATTTTCTCTACTTCATGTACACATACACATATACTTGTAGATATTTGTTACATATTAGTTAATATCTTATCTAAACACATACATCACACATAACTCAAGGTGTAAACAAGATCCAACTCTCTATTCTCTTCACCCTTGTGGCCGGCCATACATAGAAACATGAAGAAACCATTATTTTTTTGAAGTCCAAGTGATTATCAAGTTCATATAGTGATCTATGTTAAGGTTTTGAAATAAAAACCTATAGATTAATAAGGTTTTCATCATATTCTTCATATAATCATACAAGTAAGCAATTCATGATTTTCATAACTCTTTCATATTCATCTTTTTGTTACTTCATCATTTTTGCAAGAAAACATGCATGTTACATATGAGTCTATACCACTTTTTAATGTTTTTAAGAGTTATATATATATATATATATATATATATATATATATATATATATATATATATATATATATATATATATATATATATATATGTCATCCTATAATTACTCCTTGAAATATATATCACTTTTGGTGATGTCTAGGAACCCATGACACCCTAAGAAGGTGTATGGTAGAATTAGAATAACTTCGGAGTTGTTTTAAATTGGTTGGAATAGGTTTGGCGCGAGAAAAACTCATTTCGACAACTTTATTTAGAGGTCTGATCATATTTTGAAATTCTGGAATTTTCGTCAGTAAGTAAAAATTTTTGGGCTAGATATTTGGAAAATATACTTTAAAACGAAAACGTGGTCGCTTGAACGGGTTAAAACGGAGTTATAACGAAGAAGATATGAATTTTTCAAGTTTGACGACGAAAACTATAAAAACCAGAAAATTCAGCATGTTACGTCCACTTTTTACGAGTCAAAAGTGGGTCTTAAGCGTTATGAAATGTGTCGATTTATCAAAAATATATAAGTTTACTTTGATATGAAGCTAAGACAAATATTTTGGAGAACAAATATTTTGGAGAACAATATTTTGGAGAACAAATATTTTGGAGAACAAATATTTTGGAGAACAATATTTTGGAGAACAAACATTTGGAGAACAACCATTTGGAGAACAAATCTTTTGGAGAACAAACATTTGGAGAACAAATCTTTTGGAAAACAAACATTTGGAGAACAAAAATTTTGAGAACTAATTTGGAGTACTTTTTCTTATAAAATGATGTCTTCTAGTAGAAGTAAGTTCGCCTAGCATATTTTTCAAAATGTCCAACCGTTCGTCAAGCGGAGTTGTAACAAATAAAATACGGTCACTTAAACTTTGCCGAAAACCACTCTTAAACAATATTTTTGGTACAAGTACCCTACTTTACCTATCTTTTTCTCCATGATCGAGACCTCTATGATGAAAACTTAAATGCTAAAACTTTGAGATAATGATACAAGCTTCCCAAAACAGTTGAGTTTGTTTCCTAACACTCGATGTGCACCATTTTACGACTAGCTTTTCAAGGCCGTTTAGTCACTTTCACGAAATTGCCAAATGACATTATTTTACGACGAAAAGTTATAATTTCATAATAAATCACAAAATGACTATCGTATGATATTATTTCAACGTAAATACTTGTAAAGTATTTTATAATATGACGAGATGTCATAAACATATATTTCGACGATAAACATTATTTTCAAATGTACAAGTGGTATGGATTTCATATGAGTTTGCATGCACGACATTGTTTCATGATTTACATTAGAACATATCATTCATAATAGGTCACGGTCAGAGGTTGCGCCTCATTTTAGTATTTCCATTATATCATCATTATCATTGCAACATGTGAGTTTTCATAGCCCCGATTTATTCAAGTTTTTACTTTATTTCAAACCTACGGGGGAGAATACATTGCACAACATTTTATTACGATACCAAGTATATCAAATTCATTACATTGATTAAGTTACCTCATTGCCAGTTTAATGTCCCCATTTCACGAATCATGAACCGTTAATTCCGAAAGAAGCTAGGGTGAGTGGATAGATCTATCGAGGGTGACTCCTCCATCCGGGTTGGTGGATTCCAACTGGTGAAACGGATGCATTTCATTTCTTTATCATTATTGACTTGTTTGGCAAAACACTCTGTTGGGGCGAACATCATGAACAGTCAGCTTCGGTGTCATGTGCTTAAGCAATGGTATCATTTTTATGTGACATATTTGTCATACATGGCCTATACTTGTGGTAGTCGTATTAAACATTTTCATGAACTCTATGAACTCACTCAACCTTTGTGTTGACACTTTTAGCAATGTATTTTCAGGTAACTAAGGCATTCACTTCATGGCATGCATGTGGACATATCATAGAGTCGCGGCGACGACGCGTCTCACATGGGATTTATACACTTTAAAAACATCGTTTGACTTGTACCAAACTTATTTCCGCACATGATGATTTTCATTTGGGACCTATCTTTGTAACTCTGAATGTTTTTAAATATATCAAACGATGTTCTTTTCAAACGACACTTTAAGTCGTTCAATATAACTGTGATTGTGGTGCTATAACAGTCATCCCCCAGGAATTCCATTCCGCTGCAAAACAGGTAATTTGGGGGTGTGACAAGAATCAAAGTGATGATTTTAAAAGAAAACTTTCCAAAAATAATGAAGCCAAAATAATGATTTACAAAGCCTCACCGAAAAATGAATATGAAAGAATTTTCATGTGTCAACGGCAAATGATATTTGGAATAATTTTTTAATCATTCATCAAGGAAATAGTCAAGTCAAAGATAAAAAGATTGATCTTGAACAATTCGTCATTTCTAAGGACGAATCTATAGATAGCACTTTTACTAGATTCAATACTATTGCTACTCGTTTAAATGTTTTTGATAAAGGAAATTCCATCAAGAACCATATGAAAATTTTTCAAAGAAAACTCGTTGGAGAAGCATGGAGTGATATAGATGAGGAAGACAACGATAGTACCGAATATGATGTATGTCAAATGGTCGGAACTTCAAGTAAGGTAAATTCTGAAACTGAACATTTTTGTTGTGATACATTCTTTCTACAATTTTCTAAATTAGAAAAGGATTTTGAGCATCTCTGCAATATGGATCTAAAACTATTACCCGGAAATGAGTCTTCAAAATCTTTTAAGAGCAAATTAGAAAAAGAAATCATTTTAGAAGATAAAATGTCTAGACTTGAAAATGGTATAGAAATTGATCTAGACTGTAAGATGTGTCAAGGACGTAAAATTAAAATTGAGGAGCTTAAGGAGAAAGCTAACAAGTTAGCTAAATTTGAAAAGAGTTGTCGCTCACTTAAAAATTTATTAAATAGTCAAAAGGCATTCGGAGATAAAACAGGTCTCGGTTTTAATTCTTGTAAGGCATCAACAGGCGAAACAAAACAAATTAAATTTGTGAAATCTTTAGGAAAACTGCCTACTGCAGGCGTTCCTAAAAAGAGATATATGGTCCAGTACATGTTGAGGACCATCCAATGTTTAGAGGCCCGCATGACCTAAAGTCGACAAAAGTCAAAGTTGATCTCTTGTCATTTTCCGTTTCTGGATCATACATCATTTAGGGGGTGTTTGGGAATGCGTTTGCCACCTGATTATCTACTTATTTCATTTTCAAAACGCAAATAAGCAAAATCTATTGTTTGCACAACAAAAGTAGATAAGTGCTTTTTTGCGTTGTAATGGTTCCAAAATGTCATTTTGAAAAAGCAGGTGTGGTGGTGCTTTTTCAAAACTTGATTTTAGAGAAACAATAGAGTACCTATCAAATGGCCAATATACCCTCAAATAATATTTCATCTTCTTCTTCATGATCCCTCAACCGTTATTTTGTATATTTCTCAGCCACTATCATCCTCGAATTTAATTGTATTTGCTTTGGACAAGGATAGTGACTACAAATCTTTCACTGTCATGACTTTTCGATCAATGATGAACTTCTTAACGATAGTCATTTAGAAGAGGGTGATGATCGACTATGGATTTTATGAATTAACAAGTTTAAGGATTGTGGTTGAAATTAATATGAGGAGTAAAGTCAAAGTTGTGGATAAAGGAGGTGGGTGAAGCAAATTTTAGATATGTTGTTTATTATGCCAAAGAAAGATTTATATTTACACTCGTTGATATAGAAATGCATTTCATTGTTTTTTGTAGCATATAAAAAAGTTTGTAGTTACAAAAATATATTGTCTTGCGTTACTTGTTAGGAAGAAATTGGTCACTATTAAATTTGTAAAACACAACTCATCATATATATATAAAGATGTCCTTTTAAGTCATTTTATAAATCAAGTCATGAAATAATCTGATTTGCCAAACACTCAGAAAAATGATTATCTGATTATTGCGATATCAAACAGCAGAATCAAATCCAAACACTATATTTCAAAATCACGTTTTGTAACAATTGATTATCTGATTATCCGTTTTCAAAATGCATAATCTATTTTCAATAAGCAATCACAAACACCCCCTTAGTTATCTTTCTTTGTCAGTTAAAAATATTTTTCGTACTTCTAAAACTAGGATTATAATATTGCAAAACCATAATTAGGTTAAAAAGATATATTATTTGAAAAAATTGATTTTTCTAAATCTCATTAACCATAAATGAATTTTAGAATAAAATGCCATCAAATTAATTCTATTGTGACTTGGAATAAGTTTCAATGAAATCTTTCTCCGTGGGAATTTTTATTCCATGACGACATCCTCATCTTGTGCAACTAATGTAAAAGATATTTATCGCTAACCATTTCGGACCCATGAGATATTGCGTAGAAAGTCCTATTGTGATTAATTTCTTTAGATGCACTTGGAAAGCAACTCAAAGATACTTGATGGAATGAATAACTACTCATGCTCTCATCACATGTTGGACGACTTTATTTTACTCAAAACTGCATAACCCGCAACATCTCTCCTGGTAGTGTATCTTTAGGAAGTGTCATTGGCAAAGGTACGCTTTCTCAAAACCATGATATCCTTACTAGTAACCTAGGACATGAAAATTGATTAACTGAAATTCTATGTGCATCAAACCTATTTGTGGAAGATGGAACTAAGTGCTTATCCCCCATAGGAACTAAGTGGACTTTTAGAAATAATTGTCTTGCCCATGTCCTCGGGTACAAAACTCACAAAAGAAGATGAATGTGAGTCCATGGAAAATAGTTAGTGTTAGGGAAAAATAGATACTTTGTTGTACCTAAAATGGCAAGTTGACTCAATATCATATTTAGTGTTTGCTTCTAAGTACGCTTCTGAGAGGATTCTCTCTAAAGAGGTTAATTGTATTCTTTAATGCAATTAAAGGCACTACGTATTTAGGATTATTCTATCCTAAGAGCAACGACATATAAAACACATTGTATGCCGTCTTTGATAATTTGAGAATGTGTGGAGAAGCTTTAGCAACACTTGTTCGATAATCCTTGGTTTTAGAAAGACACAAAATTGCTCTTGATGCAACCACATTCAAAGCCGAACGCGTAATCGCCAGAAAGGCACGTATATTAATCATTATGGATGATACAAACTCTTAACGACCTAGTCATCATTCTCAAGGACGACTCTACAGATAAAGACACGATTGACCTCAGACGAACCCCATGCATATATCGCATTTAAAATTCATCTCCTTTATTTCTCCTACTCTATCTCTAGTCTCAATTCTTTTTAGATATTTACTTCTTTCTTCTATTTTTCAATAACTACTTAAGTACCTCAATCTAAGTGTCATCTCCTATTTCTGTTCTATTTCTTCTGTCTCCTTTCTACTCCAATACATACTCTCGTGTCAAACGTATCTTGGATAGTTAAAAAAGGTCTCTTTATTTATCCTCCTCACTCTCTAGTCTTGGTCTTTCCTCAACACTCATTTCCATATTATATTGGCTCATGTCATCTCACCTACTCGATCCTAAGCGTCTTTAACGTTTTTCTTTCCATGAAACTCTAATTAAAAATTGTCACAAAAAGTTTTAATCACTCAAAAACCCTTACTGGCAATGGTCTTTTAATTACGAACGGTTTCAGCGACGGTCCCTTATATTTATGGGAACGTCTAGTGTTTTAAGGACATACCCCGTTTTTCTTTTCTCAATTACAGAAACCAAAATCCAAACACTCCTTATTGCAGCAGCAGCAGCAAGGAAACTTGGTCAAATCTTCAAAATCCACCATTAACACTTTAATTGAAGTACTAATCATCAAGCATTATCATTCCTAATACAATTAACATCATTAATTGTAAGTAATGTCATCAATTTCTTTATTAATTCAAAATTAAGGTTTATATGAACATGAAATCAAAAATTAGGGATTTTCAATTTTTCTTGCAATTGGTTTCTATTAACATCATAAATAATATAACCATTGTGAGTTGTATTAACATACGATTTGCATAATTAAAAGGGTTTGAAAATTTTCTTCAAATTACTTGATACATCTTCAATAATTCGGATTGTTGAAAATAATCATGTTTGGAAACGCCATTGTAACGCAATCATACGTTGTTAATACATGTCCAAAACACTTTCACAACTGTGCATTAACATGTGTCGAATTTTTATAAACAATGTCCTTAAACATAGTGTATGGAGCGAAGTTGTATTGGGAAGTGTTTGGATTATCACATAGGTTTAATCTATTAGAATCAAGGTAATCATAACTTCACACAAACACCAAAGACATGTACATTGAAATGTCAAAATAATTATAAAGTTTACATATGAAACTCATAATAATTCTTTTCTTTAGGTCATTATGTCTCATCAAGGCTTTCACATGTTTGACTATGATCATGAGTTCACTAAAGGATACATACCTAAAAATTCACGAATATCGAGTAGTTGAGTCATCCTTCTCAAATCATGATCACATTGTCACAATGTTTAATTCCATATGATCTGATTGTTTGCTTAACATCAATGAGCAAAGTTGTCCTCATTTCGTTCTAGAATTCTGTAGTCAAGTCAAACTTTTATGTAACAAGGATCAAACTTTGTCTATCTAATTCTCCATACAAAATCAAAATATGTCTCTCACTCTTGAGCAATTTGCTCAAATTATTGGTCTTCCGAGTCATGGGAAATGTGCCTACACCGAAGGATGGTCACTTAAATCCCTCAAGAGTCACCCAAAAATGTCCGGTCCATATCACACGTTCATACCCAATCCTAACAAAAACAAAGAACACATTCGTCTCCCTCAAGTTCATGGATATCTTCAACTGAATGAAGATATCAAGTTTCGTGAGTCTCACATGTTGTGCTCACATGCTTTATTGTCTCATTACTGAGCAACCCTACAATCTCATTTACTTTGTGGTTAAGCGGATTGTAAATGTCAAAGGAAGAACTAATAAAATCCTTCGATACGGCATGTTGCTAACTCGTCTTTATCGTCATGTCTACAACCTTGTCCAATGTCGTCAATACTCTCTTCATGATCCTGTTATGTCTCTTTTGAGTCATAATACTTATAGAAGTCTATATTGGGTTGGATCACCATTTCATTATAAACTTGATTCGAGTGAGGTTTCGTGCAATGAAATATCCTCTAGCGAACATGACTCTGAAGCTTCATGCTACGATGTATCTTCAAGTGAAGATGATTTATCATAAAAAAATTTCTTAGGACTTTCTTGCTACTTTTATATATTATTACTTTTGCTAGATTTTGTATGTTATCAATGTGGATCTATCTTCTATGTCTTATGCTTTGAATTTAGTTGTATTGTGCTTGGATGATACGATAATCTCTTGAATCCTTTTGGATTCGATATGTGTTATTAGCTCTCTTGATTGTCTTAAGTAGTTTCATATGATTCTACAGTAATCTGAATTATTGCATGATTAGTTACAGGTTGCAAAAATAGAAAACTAGAAAAATCTGTAAACTGTCTTATGAAGGTCCCATAAATATGGAGACGGTCTTGGATATATAAAGGGACCGTCCCCTATTTAAGGGACCATCCATAGTGGGTCACGAATTTAACTACTGTTTTCTTCTCTACATCAATAAACCTACTTTATCAAATTCACCAACTTACCATGTTAAGATAAACAAATTTTAAAATATCAAAACCATGTTTGCATGCTTTGCTTGAATTAGAGAAAGTTTTGATTATAAAAGAGAATGTGAAGCTTTATAACGCAACTCGCGTCAAAGTAAAAGTTTTTAGTGGATGAATAAAAGAGAATGTGAAGCTTTATACTCCGTAAGAGCATTAGGTGTCGTTGAGCCATAGTTCTCGTACCGTTCTCCAAAACCAGTGCCACTGAATGGCACCAAAAACCCTTTGGCACCACATTTTGTGCCGTTACCGTTGGCACCAGAAAATGTGGTGCAATTCTCCATTTTTTTGTCATTTACATAAAATAAAACGTACACAATATTAACTAAAATAAACTTCATTAATTAAAAAAAAAACGCACATTACATTAATTAAAAAAAAGGTACATAAGAATAAAAAATAGTACATAAACAAGAAATACAAATTACAAACTAGTGATTAAGGTTCCATAAATGCTCCACAAGGTCTTCTCGAAGATCGTCGTGCAATTTTCTATCTCGAATTTCTTTGCTTTTTTCTAACATGTAAATCAAATCTTTCGACCCAAGTTCTGGTATGTTTGGACTTGGATCAACGAACAAATCTCTAAAATTCACTTGAAATTCTTCGTCTTCCAATAACATGTTGTGTAACATTATACAACAATATATGATTCTTTTCAAGGCGTTGATTTCGAAATCACGTGCGGGTTGTCGTATAATTCCTGAACGGCCTTGGAGGACTCCGAAAGCTCGTTCAATATCTTTTCTAGAAATTTCTTGAACTCTTTTAAATTTCAATTTTTTTTCAGACCTTGCAACACTAAACGTTTTGACAAATACGTACCGTGTTAGATAAATGCCGTCGGCTAAATAGTAACCTTTCTTGTATGTATGTCCGTTTACTACAAATGGACATTCCGGATATTTACCGGCAAGTTCATCATCAAATAACGGGGAACCATATAACACATTAAGATCATTATTTGCCCCGAAACCTCAAAATATGCATGCCAGATCCATAATTTTTGATCCGCAACCGCTTCTAACATAAGCGTTGGGTATTTATGATCACGTCTTTTGAATTGAGCATGTAAGGCCTTTGGACAATTTTTCCAATCCCAATGCATACAATCAATACTCCCGAGCATTCCCGGGAGTCCATGTTATTTTTCATGTAATGCGTGTATTTTTTCAACATCCCGTTGAAGTGGGCTTTCTTAAATACATTTCAATGTATAAAATATGTATGCATTTAGTAAAGTTCTCTAAACATTGTCGTGAACAACGTTCACCAATTTGCAAGTATTCATCAAACGCATCAGGCGCAGTGCCGTACGTCAATTAGCGGATGGCAGATGGCAGATGTGCACTTCAAAAGAGGATCAATACTTAAACGACCGGTAGCATCGTAACGTTGTCTAAAAAATAAAGTACTCGGGAATAGGTCGAACATCATAGCTTAAGATATCGTTGACTATTTTATTAAAAAGTGTAGGACTCATACGATACCTTCGCCTAAACTTCTCTTCCGTAAACTTAGGTGGAGTGTCACCTTCACCAAAATAGTCTTCGATTAAACGTTGTGGCGCTTCTTCTCGATCACGTGGTATGTATTGCCTCGTCCTCTTAATACCCGATCCCGATCCACCAGCTTATTGATCACACAAACCTAGAAATATTCATACGCCGTATAACTCTGGATATATCGATCCGGGTCTTTTTAAAAATAAACATCATAATGGTCGTAGGTGGAGAAGTTGTTGGGATTGTTTGAATCCATAGTTGAAAGAAAATTAAGTATCATTGAAGTAGAGATTAAATTGGAAAAGTTTGTGATAATTGATAAAATAAAAAAGGAATTTATAGAATTTTTTAGGGTAAAACTTTTGTAAATTTGTGCATTTTGGCTATATAGTCGTTACACACAGTAAATAAAAAACACAAACTAACCATTTATTTATTTATTTATTTATTTATTTATTTATTTATTTATTTATTTTTTAAAAGAAAAGAAAGTGGCATAGGCTGGCTGTAACACCCCAACCCGATAAGGGTAGAAGTATCACAGTATGGTGTCATATCAAAGCATACACAATGGACATAAATCAATCAGCGGAAGTCTTAAATAAATAAACAAGGAAAATCAAGTCAACACGACTTACAATCCATAAATTCAAGAAAGAAAACTCCAAAATAGAAATATGATAACCAAGTCTAATAATATCAAAGCATAATCAATTGAAGTGTAAGATGACTAGGCATGGTCTCTATATCAGCTCATCTCTCAACCCAAACAATCCCCAGCTCCTAGCTTATGTACCTGCCGCAGGAAAAGAAATGCGGCTGAGCTTAAAAAGCCCAGTGAACAGATATAACGATACAACAATAAAGAAACTGAATAGAGAACAAAGTAAGGAAAGTCAGACAATATATATGGTATATCAAAGGTATATATGTAAAACCCTAAAAATCATAAACGTGTTAAATGACCATTTTGCCCCTCTATTTAAAGTTTATAAAATACGTAAAATCCGTCAAGCTCAGTAAATGTAAAATTTAACCTAACTCATAAATATATAACTTGTACGAGATAAATAAAAGAAAAACACATTTACGTCTAAAATAACTACACGTTTTAATTGGGCCGAATAGTACCTAAATAACATTAACTTAACTAAAGCCCATTCAAATGTAAACCAAGCCCATGTTTTTCTCCCCTTGGCTCAAACCGTATACCCTCCTCCCTTTTTTCTTCATACGCTCCAAAAATATGTACACACTACAAACCCTAATCATCAAAAGTGACGACACACATGTTTTTCTATTGTTTGGTGGCTGCAAATCAAGTAGAAGGACGAAGGTTTTGAGTATTGAATCTCTTGCAAACTTGTTGGTGGTCCTTGGATTCGTTAGTATTCTTTCCTAGTCGATTTGGTACACACATCTTTTTTCCATTTAATTCATACGCCTCATATGATCATAATATAAAGAAATAACATGTAATTATTGGCAAAAAATGGTGTTTGATAATTAATTGTAATTGGCTAAAGAAAATGGATGAGAAACATGTGATTATATGGTCTTTAATTTACCCTAAAATCTGGACAGCATAATATGATGAATTTGTGTGTCTTATATGCCGAATTTGATAAGTGCAATATTCTGGGTTTTTGTTGGGAAAACTTATTTTATGTCTTAGTTAAGTTTTCCAAGTGGTTTGGTCGAATTTGGAGTTGTCTAAGTCGTATTTTTGAATTTTACCAAATCTAGTGTCAAAGATGGGAAAACGGGTCTGAAATTTAGGTTGGATTCATCTAGGTGTTATCTAATGATAATTACATGTTTTTGAGTGATTCTTGAGCCTAAATTGTAGTACTTTGAAATAGCTTTCTGTAAATATAAGCCTTGTAGCATTTGCATAATTGGAAGTATGATTTTTAAAATTTTGGAGTTAAAGTGTTTGAATCTGATTTTTTGAGTTTAAATTTGTGTTGTAGTATTTGATTTTTAGTATTAAATCCATGAGGTTCTGGAACTTTTCCTTTGGTGGCTATGATGTTTATATATTGTGTGACACCTTAAATTTTTGGTTTGATGTGTGGAGTAGGGTGAGTGTGTTTGTTTGGGCTATACTTTTGGTGTGTGTGTAAATCTGGGTGAGTTCTGGACAGGTCTGCACTTACGATTTTCCATAGGCCATTTGACTTGGAAATATAATCCCCCAATTTTTTGAGAGTCTCTTAACTCATATGGGAACCCATGGGAATTTCCTTGATTTTCGTTGAGCTAAGTATTTTATAAAAATCGCTAAAGTCTGGTCCAGATTCAAAATACTAAAAGACAGAAACTTATGAACTTGAAACTAAGTATAAATGGGAGATAAGTTAAACATGATTTATAAATAGAACACATATGTGATTTATGATATGTCCTAATGTAGATTTAATGAAGCAGAAACGTCGAACTTGCTTGTGTACCTTACTCTTACGCATACACATTTGATGTACAGATATTCTGACCTTTCTTATAAGGTTTCTCATGATCTCTTTGCATCTTTGATCTCTTGCCATTTTCATATTGAACCATTTCTATTGACCCTCTGTTATTGAACCTCTGTTACTAAATCATTGCTATTGAACCTCTGTTATTGAACCACTGTTACTGAACCTTTGATACTGAACTTTGATATTGAACTGTTGCTACTGAACTTTGATATTGGACTGTTGCTATGAACCTCTGAATTGTGAACCATTGATATTGAACCTTTGATTGTGAAGACTTATATATTGCTACACTTTGAACCTTTGTTTGACCCTTCAGATTGATACCCGAGCCAAATATTGTTATCCTAGCCATGAAGGTAACATGGTCGTGTCATTGATGCACCAATGGCATGACTCTAGTGTGGTTGAGTGATGTTCCACACTGTCCCTATACTGTATTGGTTATGCGCGCTACATTGTTATTGTTATGGCCACTATTGTCTGCAGGGGCGTATGGATGCATCCTAGATTTGTACTGTATTGTTATTGATTTTGATTGATCTGTTCTGGTGATGTGGTGCGTGTGTGCAATACACCCCCTCACAGTCTGGGAGCTAGCTACTCCATTGGTTACTAAGGTCTCCCCTCCTACTGGATTGGTATTCCGAGGTCACCCCTCCGAATTCAATGGCTACTATTGGATACTGGGCTGCTATTGCCACTACTGATATTACTGTATTGTATTTTTGGCTCGAGATAGATTTCTGACAACTCTTACACTTTTGATATACCTATATTGTACCTTCTGTATTCCCCAACGCACCATATTCTGTATTAATTGTCTATTACTCAGTACCCTAATGTGACTCACTCTACTACCATGATATATATTCCATTTCATTGATCTTTCATACTCTTATTCCGTTACTTCATACTATCATTCCATTCATGTACCGGGTTATTATATGATTATTGAATTTGATTATGCTTTTACATGTTTATGTGACTACCGTTTACCTGCTACGATATGATTAATATGCGATTATATGATTCACCTGTTGTCATCTGATTATATGTTATCTTACTGTTATGTGACCCTTTGATTGGTTTGGTGATCATGTTTGACTGTAATCAGTTGATTTATCTGTTAATCATGGATAACTTCGTTTAATTATGTTCATGGGCTATGATTATATGTTAGTGTTCTTATTGCTAATTGTTGACCTGCCATGCTTATATATCTGTTATGATAATGTCATGTTATTAACTGAGGGTTATTTGACTTGTGTAATTGCCATGCTCACTTCCTAATTGATTGCTCCTGTTTTCTTTTAGTTTTCCGTTTGGCTTATATGTATTCTGATTTCCTGATTTGATTGCATGCTATTCTTATATTGAGTGGATGAGACGTCTTCTATGCTTGCTTATGTTCCGGTGCTTGTATGTCTGCTTGTTTATGTGTGATAATCCATATGTCATGGATGCGTTGCTTTGCTGTATTCTCCTTTGATTGTTGTTCTTTCCGGATATCTATTACTATCTTATCCTGCAGGTTTCTTATTGACTCATTGTTTCCTTTCCGTTGCGACCGCGTTACTGTTTCCTTTGTTTCAATTCGTATTCTGATTTTGTTTAGCTTTCGTTTTGTTATATCTGTTCACTAGGCTTTTTAAGCTCAACCGCATTTCTTTTCCTGCGGCAGGTTTTAGGTTTGAAGATGGGCTTTTTTCGGGCTGAGAGTTGGATTATCTGAGTGGACCGACCCTAGTTACCTTATGATTTTGGACTTATTTTGAAGAGCGATTGTTTCGATATTTCATTTCATTTTATTGACATTTTGGATTTTGTATTTTCTATGTAAGTCATTCATTTATATGACTTGTGTGGAAAACTAGAAGGGGGGTTGAATAGTTTACCAAGTAAAACTTCGTTTTAAAATATTTAGATCGACTTATGTCAAACTATTTAGATGTATATGTTGGACATTGATAGATAGATACATAAAAGTGTAATGAAAGATAAAGAGTAAGAAGCACATAACCACGACACGAGTATTTATAGTGGTTCGGCTACAAGGACACCTTCCTTGCCCTACTCCACTCCCCGAGTCACCTACTCAAGAGTTCGTAAGCACTACACGACACCAACTCCTTATGGCGGAGAAGCCTTCACAACGTCGCCTACTCTTTTTCCGGTACTAGGCTAACCACCGGGTTCTTTCACCAAGGTGAACCACACCTATCACAACGTCGCCTACCCTTTATCTGGTACTAGGCTAAGTACTGAGTTCCATTACAATGGAGGAACTACTACCCAACACTACACAACACCTAATCCCAAAGGAGACCCACTCCTTATTACAACACCATCAAGGATATCAACATCCTTGGAAACAAACTATCACTATTTGTATAACAATGCACCTCATCGATTATACGACCTTGGCATTCTTCACTAATGCCACTTGATTTGATTCCTAGGCATCTTTCACCAATGCCCTTGACACAAACGCTTGGCACCTTTCACTAATGCCTTCGTCTTGACACCTTTAGCATTCTTCACTAATGCTTTTGACACGGACGTTAAGTACCTTCGACACAACACTTCTATGGAGGAAGAAAGAACTATCAACAAGAGAACATCAGTAGTCTTGATGATGACGAAGCATGGCAACTCATGGACTTGAGCTTGCTCGACTTCAAGAAGTGGTAATCTCGCCTTTAAGAGGAACCTAGAGAATCACACAAAAACAAAAGACAAACTACATAGAAAGATCCTTTAGGATCGGTGGTTAGAGAGTTACAATACTTGGGTAAAGTATGTGTAAGAGTGGCAACCCAAAAGGAAGAAATGGCTCACTATTTATAGAGGAAAAACAACTACTGTTCCACGGATCCCTCCCTTAAGGGATCCGTCTAGTGTAAAGCTAGGGATCTGTGGGACGCTCCTCTTTGCCCATGGGTTTTTTGGTTATGGGTCATGGGTCATGGGTTGATCCATGGGTATTTCATTAGATACAATGTACCTAATAGATGCAATACATCTAGTCAATTGGGTATGGGTCAATACCATGGGTTGTAGTTTTTACCCATTTATAATACATACTATTTATGTATGTATTTGCCCAATATGTAAACACTAGTTGTTGTACATATGTATTACTAAATCATAAAATCACTTATACTTGTTTTAGTGTTTTATATGAAAATGTAAGTGTGTTAGAAAACTATTGGCTCAAACCATTAACAATCTCCCCCTTTTTGTTGATGACAAAACATAAAATTATTTTAAGGAAAAACTAAAATTCGTAAAAGTTCGAATTGGAGTTTTTACTCTCTTCTTCCCTTTTTTGTCGAAACAAAAAGAGCGTCGAAAAGAAACTAACACTATGTTTTAGGAAAAACATGTAAAAGAAAAAAAATATATAGAGATGCAAATGAAGGGAAGAGTTCTCATCTTAACTCCCCCTTGACGAGTCCATCCCTTTGTGAGGGCGTCAAGTGAATAAAAATTATTAAACTAATGTATTGCAACTATGGTTGCAAATGGTTTCGTCGTGGTGACGATAACGCTCCCCCTTAATGATTACAACTTTGCTAGGGGATGTAACGAAATGTAATCCATATGAGGATTGTATTGCAAATGGTTTTGCAATGTATGGTTTCACACAAAGCTCCCCCTAGCTTAGGGTGTCAAAGTCTTCATGTGTATTTTGAAAATCTACAAAACAAATATTAGAAAACAAGTATATAGTGCGTAATTTCCTGCAAATAAGACTCAAGTTAGTAGAAAATTAGTCTTATGTTGCACGGATCCCACGGTTCTCTCCTTGGAGGGATCTGTCTAGGAAATTTCAAGGGATCCTTCTGTCTGGTGACAGATTTTCAGCAATGGTGAAATACCAAACAATGTTAATATGAAAGTGAGATATGTATACAAACAACAAATATATACTCAAAGCAATATGGCAAATAAGTTATCATTCAATAAAACAAAGAGATAACCAACAAATCTCTAAAAACTAAGAGAATGATTTAGCCATGTAATACATATTCCACTTAATACTAGTGAGTGACCTAAACTTAAGAAGCAACCTACGTGCTTAAGGATAATCAACCATGAAATGGGATTCCTAAACGTTCTAAGTTGAGCTTGAGACTGGGACATTGTCTTATTCTTTAGGCTCATGGTTGTTTAGGTTTGTTGACCTCATCGAAACGTTCGAGGAGGTGATAAAACATGAATCGTTGCTCTTCACGTATTTCATGTATCAACCTTTCAACATGTTGACAATGATAGCAATATTTGTCATGGTTTTGAAATAATGGTGGTAAAAGTTGAGCATCTTGAAGTGGATGCTCAAGTGAAGTGGGTTGAAGATCCTCAAATGAAAGAGGAATTGGTGGAGGCACATTAAGTGGTGGCTCAACAAGGGTTGATGGTGGAGGTAGGGAAGTGTCGACTTCCATGTGGTCGGGTGGTTGACTTTGATGTCTCCTCATAATCCAAAATGGACCATTAGAGGGAAATGGAGAAATTGACATTGGTGTAAGTGTTGATTCGACACCTTGGTTTTGTACAATCTTCTCTAGTGAAGAGTGTGTCGGTAATGGTGGAGGATGAGATGGCCTAGGGGGTAAGTCTTATAAGTTGTAGGAATGTGGAGATGATTGTGAGGTGGTAAATGATATCGCTCTAGGCACCGATGATGTTGATTGGGTTGAAAAGGGTGTGTTTGGTTTAGTATGAATTGTTGAGTTTGGTGATGCTATTTTAGTGGGAAAAATTCTCTTGGGGATTGGTTTGATTGGTTGAGTTGGTGGAGGGGAAATCCTAGCATTTGTGGACTTAACCGGAGATGATTCGGTTGAGGAAACTTCGTGTATAACCCGAGCAAGTTTCTTGGGTGGTTCTTGGGTGGATGAGTTAGCACTAGGAGCTTTCCTCATGATGAAATGTCTAAAGAAGAAGTTTTTTAATTGCTGAGAATTATGTTGTGTTTGATGACTAAGGGATTCTAGCAAGATGACTTATAAAGGGAAGAATTTGGCAAGTGCATTCAAGACTTAATCCACTAAGATTCTTAGGAATGTGATGATTAGCATGCACAAGAGTCAACTTCATACTTGTACTGATCTAGGGACTCAATTAAGACGAGGTGGAGTGTTCAAGTTAGCAAGATGGGCTTGAGATGATTGTTTTAGCTACATTTGACATAATCTGTCACCCGGATCCCACGGTTCCCTCCTTTGAGGGATCCGTCTAGACTAATCCTAGGGATCCGGCTCTCAGCAGCTAGGAAAGGGTAAAAATGATGTTTCTAAGGTCTAAAGCCTATACCATCTTGAGTGTTTCAGTCCTCCTAAGTATCTTAAATGGAAGTGTACTTGAATGATTAAGGGCAATGAGTGATATAGCTAATAATTGCCTTTTATGGAAGGAAAATGAGACTTTATGACCACCAATGGGTGTTCAAGGATGACACTAAGAATTTTGATGGTGACAAGTTACAATAAATGATCCTAGAGATCAGATGTAAGCTTGAGATGGAGTTTGAAAAATCCTCAAAAATTAAAAGAATTGAGAAACTAGTTTTTGACCCGTTTTGAGATAAGGATGGCTAGAAACAATTTCCTAAAATTGATCAATATATCCACCTAAGTGTTTTGAGATGTGAAAAGCAGTGTGTGAGTATTGAAGCGAAAATATGGTGAGTTTTGATGAGTTGATAAATCAAAAGTACTTTGGACTAGATCCTAGGTAATCTATGGGTGATTGTGAAGTTATCAAAATGCTTGAAGAAGACTTAGTTGGTTCTAAGGTCTTATGTTTGGCTAGTGTGAAGTGATCTAGTGAGTTGTTTTGATGTAAGGAAATCTGTATAGCTCATCTGTAGTCACGGATCCCACAGTTCCCTCAGAGAAGGGATCCGTCTAGGCTAAAACTAGGGATCCGGCATCTGCAGATCAGAACCTTTACAGCAGCAAATGCAGATTTTGCACCAAGAAATATGCACTAATAACCATTAAACTAAACGGTAATATAAACATGTTTATCGCATAAAGCATATCATAGATAATGGTAGTAATAATAATATTCAAGATAACACAAATAAGCGTGCTAAAACATAATCATTCATACACCAATCAAAAGTCTCAAAACAAGCATAATCCTATAGTCTCTTTCGTCAATCCTTTCTTTTCCTCTTTCCCGACTTTGTGACATAGTGAGCTAGGTTTTGAATCATGCCCCTTAATTGTTTGAACTCCGCGGTCTCGTTTGGAATAGTTGGAAGTTGTTGATAGTAATCAAAGGGGTCCAATTCGATGTTAGCTACGGGGTCGACATCTTCTTCTTCTTCATCTTCTTCTTCTTCTCCGTCCAAGGAGTCCGAGAGAGCTTTAGGTTTTCTTCCATTGACCATGAACCGTTTAGGGGGTTGTTTGGTAAGTGGTACTATGACGTGATCGGAAAGGAAATGATCACCGTTGATAGGAGATGGTTGCAATGCACTAACATACTTACAAAGTCGTGTTAGGAGCATACCATATGGAAGTACCATGTTGGCAACTTTGAATACCCCGGCCATTCTCTTCACAGTGTAATAGGCGAGATTAAATGGCTTTTGGTGAATGAGGCAATAAATCATTTGCACGAGATATGCATTCGGATGATCCTTGTTACCAACTAGACTAATGACGTTTTCCCTAAGAATTTCTTCCCATTTTCTAAAAATGGGGTGCATTTCAAAGAGTTTCATTTGAAAGGGATCACGGTGAATGAGCTTTTTGTTTCGGTTGAGACGGGATTGGTCGGCTATAATTTTGAAGATGGTGTCTCGAACGGTTTCGGGTTCATCAAGAGGAGTATGGTGTATTGGTTTGGGATCAAGAGCAAAGGATTGAAAGGATATTACCCAATCTTGAGAGTACATACAAATTCCTTCACAAGGAATGCGAAGGATTTGAGCGAATGTGTTTAGAGGTAGACTGAAGCTTCGTTTATTGATGATGAAAGCGATTGAAATGCTATCATCGGTGTTTCTAATGATCCTAATGCTTTTGTAGAATTCAAAGATGAAAACCGGACAAATTTGTTCATCGATGTCAAGAAGATAATCAAAGTTGATTGCCGAGAAGACTTGACGAACGTCGGTATCTTCAAGGAAACATTCCTTGACTACACGACTTTCGTGGATAAGTCATTTTTCAAGTCTTTTGAAGACTTTGCGGTCGGTTTTTGACAATCCCTCTTTCCGATAGTAATGGGTGAGGTAATGGACGGTATCATGGTGGTCTTGTTGAGTGGCTTTAGGCATGGTTGGTCCTAGAAACACAAATATTTCAATTAGGCAAAATTTGTTGAGATGGGTTTATGGTTTTGATTTGTATTAACAATGTTGTGAGTACTATGTAATCTTAGTTGTGTGAAACCCCTTTTTAATGATCAATTTTGAAAACCCTAATTGAATCAATTGATTAAAACAAATTGAGAAACCATAAACCCTAGGATGAGAATGATGAAAATTAGAACATGTTAGTGTAATTACTTACAATGGTGTTCTAGAGAAGAATACTTGAGGATATGGAGTCCTATGAAGATGAAACCAATTCTTGGGTCGTTTTTGTGTTTTGTGGGGAGAGGGAAAATGATCAGTGTTGATTTTGAAAAGCGTATAGCTGGTTTTCGTCCCACGGTTCCCCCGGATCCCTTGTATAAGGGATCCGACTAGTACAACTAGAGGGATCTGGCTAATGTAGACAGAAAAAGGGTGTTTGGCAATATTTTTGTTATAAGTTATAAAATAGCTTATGGAACAAAAATAGTTTTGGGGTTAAAAAAATTTAAATAAATAATGTTTGGTCAACGGGATTTAATTATCGAGAATCCATTTGTGACGACGGCGTTAGTTTGACGAGATCAAAAGGAATACTATTCCGGATGATGAGTAAGTCAGGAAAGTGGCGAAATGAGACTTTTTGAAAGACTAACATTTATAAGAAAAATGGTATTAACATATTCATGTAGATATAAGATAGCTAATGAAGAGTAAACATACCTCTATGCTCTTGATTTTGGTTTGTGAAGACATGAGACGAAAAATACTTCATGAGTTCCTAAAGTAATCCGTTGTACTTAGACTAAGTATGTTGTGATTACTTTTAGATTCTTTCTTGAAAGTTGACTTCATTATTCTTTGAATAGAAATGAAGATTTTGGAGAGATCCTAGCATGAAGATTTCTTGAAAAGAATATGTTAGAATAATCTATCAATATCCAACATAAAAAAATATTTTAAAAGATTTCCTTCTTTGTAGTTTTCAAACATACACGGATCGTATCAAGTTTTTAAAGTACGGTATACTCTAAGAAACTTGGTAACGAAGCTCTGATGCCAATTGTGGAAAACTAGAAGGGGGGTTGAATAGTTTTACCAATTAAAACTTCGTTTTAAAATATTTAGATCGACTTATGTCAAACTATTTAGATGTGTATGTTGGATGTTGATAGATAAATATATAAAAGTGTAATGAAAGACAAAGAGTAAGAAGCACATAACCACGACACGAGTATTTATAGTGGTTCGACTACAAGGACACCTTCTTTGCCCTACTCCACTCCCCGAGTCACCTACTCGAGAGTTCGTAATCACTACACGACACCAACTCCTTATGGCGGAGAAGCCTTCACAACGTCGCATACTCTTTTTCCGGTACTAGGCTAACCACCGGGTTCTTTCACCAAGGTGAACCACACCTATCACAACATCGCCTACCCTTTATCCGGTACTAGGCTAAGTACCGAGTTCCATTACAATGGAGGAACCACTACCTAACACTACACAACACCTAATCCCAAAGGAGACCCACTCCTTATTACAACACCATCAAGGATATCAACATCCTTGGAAATAAACTATCACTATTTATATAATGATGCACCTAATCGATTATACGACCTTGGCATTCTTCACTAATGCCACTTGATTTGGTTCCTAGGCATCTTTCACCAATGCCCTTGACACAAACGCTTGGCACCTCTCACTAATGCCTTCGTCTTGACACCTTTAGCATTCTTCACTAATGCTTTTGACACGGACGTTAAGTACCTTTCACTAATGCTTTGGTCTTGACTCTTTCGGCATCCTTCACTAATGCCTTCAACACAACACTTCTATGGAGGAAGAAAGAACTATCAACAAGAGAACCTCAGTAGTCTTGATGATGACGAAGCATGGAAACTCATGGACTTGAGCTTGCTCGACTCAAGAAGTGGTAATCTCGCCTTTAAGAGGAACCTAGAGAATCACACAAAAACAAAAGACAAACTACATAGAAAGATCCCTTATGATCAGTGGTTAGAGAGTTACAATACTTGGGGAAAGTATGTGTAAGAGTGGCAACCCAAAAGGAAGAAATGGCTCACTATTTATAGAGAAAAAACAACTACTGTTCCACGGATCCCACGGATCCCTCCCTTAAGGGATCCGTCTAGTGTAAAGCTAGGGATCCGTGGGACACTCCTCTTTGCCCATGGGTTTTTTGGTTATGGGTTGATCCATGGGTATTTCATTACATACAATGTACCTAATAGATGCAATGCATCTAGTCAAATGGGTATGGGTCAATACCATGGGTTGTAGTTTTTACCCATTTATAATACATACTAGTTATGTATATATTTGCCCAATATGTAAACACTAGTTGTTGTACATATGTATTACTAAATCATAAAATCACTTATACTTGTTTTAGTGTTTTATGTGAAAATGTAAGTGTGTTAGAAAACTATTGGCTCAAACCATTTACGTATTTTATTTGTTTCGTTAAAATGATTTTATGTTTGTTATCGACAAAACATTAGAAGATCGTAAAATATAAATAAAAATTTTTTACAGCTTAATTAACAATTTGGCATTTTTATTCTATATAGTTTCCGCTTGTAAAATTTTAATTGTATGTTCTGATATGACACCAGAATGTGACACTTCTACCCTTGCCGGGTTGGGGTGTTACAATAGAATAGGGTAAAAGGAATGTTCAGTAATCCACCACGAGCCAACAGACAATACAATAATATCAATAGTGGCAATAGCAGCCCAGTAGTAACCAATAGTAACCATAGCAGACATGGAGTGATCAGCTCCCAGACTGTGAAGACGCATATTGCACACGACATCATTCACCAGACAAATCATAACATATCAGACAACAGAACAAATCTAGGATGCATCCATACGCCCCTGCAGAACAATAGTGGCCATAAAATATATCTCGAGCTCATAATCAGATAACAGAAAGGGACGGTGTGGAACATCACTCAACCACACTAGAGTCATGCCATTGGTGGATCAATGACACGGACATGGAACCCCCATGTTAGGTCACCATATTAGTAACACAAGCATCAATATAGGAAATAGAGATAAGATGGTGATCGGATGAACAAATAACCAAACACACACACACGTATAAATATGTAGAAGAGTTATGCGTAGAGTGCAAGTGAATGAATTGAACAACCAACCCTCAAGTGAGGGTTATACAAGAGTATTTATAGGGCAAGAAGCTAGGGCAACACTTCTAGACTCCTTCCCTTCTTATGGGCTTGGGCCAAGGCTTATGGGCCTTCTACACAAGCCTTATCTTAATAACAAACATAAAGGCCATATTAAGCTAACTATTACATATGAATCACTAACAATTGAATTAATGTTTAGGAGTGATTCCAACAATCTCCCCCTAAGTGTTGGTGATGAATGAAAGAGTGATAAACGTTGTAGGTGCTGATGTAATAGTAGCTTTGACGTCTTCTGACATTCTTCTTTCTTGTGAGAAGAAGTGTCTTGATTCGAACAATCTCCCCAGTGTAGAGAAATTGTTTCCTTTGAAGTATTCTGCTTTGACGTCATCATTTACTTTGTTCTTTGATCTTTGTTCTTTGTGATGGTAGTGATAGTATGTTGTTGTTGTCTGCATCAGGTCTGCTTCGTTGCTCCAGTATCTCCACGTCTTTCTTCAACATGCTCACACGCTCTTTAACGTTGGATTTCAGTACTGATGAAGTTCTCTTAGTCTTTAAACTTTGTAGATTCTTTGACTTGACGAAGAATCATTCTAACTTTGTGTTGCCCTTTTGAGAGAACTTCCATTAGTGATGTTGTTGGTATGAGCATGAGAAGAATATGCACGATCAGTACGCTCCAGAGCTTCCATAAGAAGAAAACATAAGAAAAGTTAATAATAAGCGGATTCCGGCACTTACAAGTTCAAACTTCGAGAGTGTTAACAGCATAGTGTGAAAACACAACTCTAATTCTCACAAAGGCCGTTCCTGAACTGGAGTCCCACAAGTGAGATAACACGATGTACCAAAGTACATCTACAGTTCAGATGAGTCGCTGAGGTACACCGAAGCATCACCTCACGACTGTAGACCATTTGAGACACACTAAGCGTAATCCACGGGGAGTTACCGAAGTGACCTGCTGTCAGGGCTGTTTGATGTTGACCCTGGCAGGAGTTTCCATTCAATCACTGAGGATCACATATGTGAACCTCTCATAAATTTTCTCGATAGATTGCTAAGATCTGTGAAGGACACGATAAAGTATCACTTGCGTTCTTATTGTTGAACGTCAAGCGATAAAAATGTCAAGTGTACCTAAGAGATCTTTTGATGAATCTCGTGGCTCTAGACTCAATAGTGCGCTTTGGTTTTCCTGGGCGGAGACTAGGGAGAGGGTCTCCTTCTTCAATACCAGCGATCTCTAAGAGAAGGCCGATAGTTTACGTAGGTTTCCCTGTGAGAATGAAACAAGCTTCTGTTGAGAGAAACTTGAGTGGCTAAGAAGGTTTAGTGCATGCGTCACTGGGTCCATGACGACTTTGATCTTCAATACCGGTGTCATCATGTGACAACCAGTAGCATATGAATTGAACCCGGTGTCTGCCCTAAGTTGAATAATCTGGAGGGCTATTTCTTTTCACCCTTTTCTTTGTTTTCTTTTTAATTCTTCAACTCCTTCTTTCTCCGATTCTCATTTTCTCCCTTTTATAATCATACCTAAGGACTTCTAATTCTAACTATTGGTAGTGTCCTTGGGTAGATCCCTCCGGCTCTGGCGGATCATAGGACGGTTATTCCTAACCTTAATCACCTTATAACTCCATTGCCATAAAACCATTTTCATGAAAATCTCTAGAAGTGTTTGTAAATGAAAACCATGTTTGAACACTTCAAGAGTTTTGGATTTTCAGAAATACTCCCCCTCCACATGTGCTTAAGAATTTTGACAGAAATCTGCACAGTGAGGAAAGAGCGCGCACTTTTTGAATTGATCAACTCAAGATAGACAATTCCTTGCGAGACACGATTACGTTGCATAGTTAAAGAGATACATTTTCAGCTTTTAGGTGACAACTAGCTCTAGTAACTACCTTGAAGATGTGGACAACCCCGAGAGGTTGTTAAACCCGTCAAAGTTCATGTCTATCAAGAGCTTCTCGAATGGGTACAATTTAATTGGATAAGTCTTGGAAGACAAATCTTTTCAATGTATGACTGTTTAGATCCCGTCAATTCATGGGTTGAATTCTTTTCACACAAGGATTCAATAGCAAAACACAACATATTTCTTATCACATAATTTTTCTCCCCCTAAAAAATGGCATATAAATATGTTATTTTTGAAGAAATGTTGAGAATAAATATGACCATTTTGAGTTTTGTGGGAAGATTACACGAAGAACAATTTGTGAACAAAGTTTTAGATCAAATACTCCCCCTCAACAAGTGATATTAACGGTTGAGGTTTTGAAAAAAATCGTAAGGGGAAGTACTTGTTCTTTTGAGCAAAACTTTGAAAAATGAAAGTTTTGATAAGTTTTACTCAAAAGTAAGAAGCTTTCGCTCCTTTTAATAGGTTGTGGCACTGAAGCGTACCATAGGGTCCTTTCATTACAAGTACGGGTTGTACACTGTTATGTGTGCACAAGCCATAGTCATTATAGAATCACACATCCAAATTAATATGAAATTGAAACAGTTTAAGGGGTACCAGGTAGTCCATCAATCTTTCCAGGAATGCGAACAGGGCGTTGATAGCCTGTGAGAGTAATCTTGGGATGACCACCTACAAGCTCTCTGAGTTACTGGCTGGTCCCTTCTGTACAACCTTTCATCGATCCTAGTGATGATCCTCTTAACATCCCGTCTTTCCTGAGAATTCCATCACTTTGGAGACCCAATGCCTTCATGTATCGCCTTCAACCTATAAGCCAAGCCATCCCTGACCTTCTTCAATGTGTGATCCCCAAATTTGTGAAGATCTCTACACGCCATCAAGCAGTTGCGTTGTAGTTCACTACGATAAACTACTCCGAATGGTTTTTCTGATGAGAGTGTATTGTGGAAGCTGGTTGATGTCAGGAAGTTCTAGCTGAGGTCTGGTGAGGTTGACACGAGTCTGATACGATTCAACAGCAAGTTGTAAATCTTCTACACGTTCCTGGATCACTATGCTTCTGATGAAGATGAGCAAGGACTTGATGTATTCACGTTGAATTTCAGTCGAGAATTGTCTTATTCTTCCTTGTACCTTGGCAAGATACAGATCTTCAATGTCGTTGAGAGACAAGTTCTGAAAATCCGCTTCACAGAATTCATAGTCCCTTTCGTCTTGTCTTTTGACCACGATAGTCTTGAGGAAGGTGTAGTCCCATTTAGACGAAAGAGTGACATGCTTAACAGCAACGATCCCTTTATCACTGTACACTTCATGTTGAGACTTTCGAACTTGGCAGCTTTTGTAGTAGATTCGTCGGCGTTCCGGCCAATGGTGAATCCCGTACATTGCATCAATGTCATACCGTTCCACGCTGTTGGAAAACATGTGGGTAGCCTTTTCTTCCATGGCTATGCAGTTGGAGTATATGGCTTCCGGGAACGAAAGTGTAAGTGATGTAGCGTATTTCTTTGAACTATCGCTACCGTGTAGAAGAAATTCCAATTCGTTGTTGAAAAAGTAGCGGAATGGAATCTTAGGTTGATCTAGTTGGCCAATCGTTGGTAGAGGTCTAGACCAGTCGGTGTAGTATGGAGGGTTGTCTCTTCCGGTGAAGTCAATGTTTGCTTCAGGGTTGAGCCAATCAATGTTGTTAGACATGGCGCGTGCTATGTTTTCAAGGTGATATTCGACTTCAATAGCACTTTCCGAGCTGTCTTTGAGTAGTTGAAAGGCTTCATTCTTGATTCGTCCCAACTCTGATTTTTTCATCTTCTTCACCCGAAACTTCTCTTGAAGTAACTTAGCATGCTCCAATGTTCGACCTTCTACCAAGTCTTGATCATCAGTTAGGGCGGGAGTAGCATCAACAAGTGTAGAGAACCATTCAAATTCGGTGTCATCTTCGTCTAGCCATGAGACGACATCAGCCTTTGGCGTCTTCTTCTTCTTCTTTGGCCTTGATGAGGATTCTGGTTTATTTGTTGAAGCGGGAGAGGTGGGTTGTTGTTGGGGCTCAGGGACTTCCTCATCGTCACCACCAGTATACTCGAAGTGATCACCGGTTTTCTCTGTCTGGGGTGGTAACTCAAAGTCCTGAGGTTTGTCAGCGGAAGATCGTGGAGGAGATCGTCTTGTTGTTGGAGTCCTTAGGGGTGGTGGTGGCACAGAGGAGGGTTCTCCAGACTTCTTTGGACGTTTAGGCTCGTCATCTTTATCCTTATCCTTATCTTCATCGTCTCTTGGGCGTTTAGGCCTTTGAGCTTCTTCTTTGTATGCTGATTTGAGTTGGTATTCCAGCAATGCATCAAACAATTTACCTTCGTAAGAAGTAAATGTTGCAGATCGTTTAGACATTTGAGTTACCAGCTTGGAAACCAATTCAGCATCGGAGAACACTATAGGATCAGTTGGGTTGATTGTTACGGTCATGGGTGTTGATCTTATAGTTTGCTTGGCCAAATGCATTAGATTCAGATTGAGTTGTTTGTTGAACATTTCTCTTGTCACTCCAGGAACGGTGTCGAGAAGGAATTTGTAAGTGTATTCTCTTGCCGTCTTCTCTAATTCCTTTTGGAAATATCCTTTGATAAACTTCTGGATTTGTTCCCTTTCTTTCAATAACTCGTTTATCCCTTTTTGAAGAAAAGTTGATTCTGTCAGCGAGTTGATTCAGCTTTTTGTTGGTTATTTCTTTCTTCCGTACTTGCTTGACAGCTTTGACAATCTTGGTTTTAGCCCGGGATATCCAAGAGTTAGTTGGTTTCTTTACAGATTTAGATGTGGATCTGGTTGTTCCTTTGGATGGTGGAATTGAAGAGTGAGAAGACGAGTCTGATGATGAGGAGACATGAGGTGGCTCAGGGACCTTGGGTGGCTCAGAAGTGTCCTCTTTGGAGCGTGCGGGACTGTCTAGAAGAAAATCATCATAATCAGTTTCTTCATCATTTCCAGACTTAGCCGCTTCATCAGCCTTATTATCTTCACCAGAAGTTTTCTCAGTCTTTTCCGTGTCTGGTTCCTTTATGTAAAAGTCGATGGAATCCTCAATCTGCCTTTGCTATTGTTCGTGGGTGATGGTGGTACCAGTTCCCTTATCGGGTTGATTAACCGCATCGGAAACTGGTGCGGCTTGAGTTCCACCACTTGACCCTCCGGGACCACAAGTTTGATCCTTTACGAATTCATCGGCAAGGTGTTTGAGTCTGAGGTTCTTCAACTTCTTTTGATATTCTCTTTCCTCATCAACTGGTTCTTCTTCAGAACTTTCCTTATCATGCTCAAGCACAGGAGTTTTTCCTTTGCCTTTATCAGCTATTGGACTGGGAGGTTTAGTTACTGTTGGAGTGTCATCGATTGCAGTTTCAGAGTAGGTGACCTCTTCGTCTGATTCAGTATCCTCAGAGCTTTCATCCAGTAGCTTTAGTTGCGGTTCAGGCTTGGGAATAGGAATAGGAACAACTTCCTTAGAGGGAACTGTCCTTTTGAGTGGAGGTTTCCTCTTAGGGAACTTTCTTTGACTCTCAGTGCTTGTAACACTTCCTGCACTGCCTCTTCTGGTTTTCCTTGTAGGTGTACCAGCGGACTTTTCATCGAGAAAGCCTACTTTGCCTTCTTCAACTGCTACCAGATATCGTTCGTACGAATACAGTTGTTTGATATCATCAGTTATAAGGTGATCTGGCAGCACTGCACCTTGTTTCTTTGTTGTAGATTCCTTAAATCTAACTGTGAGTGTAGGCTCATACAACATGGAGTGATTGTTGGGGTCATTTGTTCTCAAGGGGATATCAGGATTATACCCTAGAGCTCTTTGGATCAACAGTTTTGTATATCTGATGTATGGGATTTTGGAGCCAAGCTTTTTGAGGAATGACATCATGTCGTCCCATATCAGAGCTTCAACTTCAATGTGTTTCATGTTGATCAAAGCCCAAAAGATCTGTAGTTCAACTAGCTTGGGATGCTCATAACCACTATCACGTCCAGAAACAGATTTGGTGATGATAATGTAGAGGGTCCTCCAAGGCTGAGGAATATTCTTAAGATCCACGTATAAATGCTTTGTCATTACTCCTGAAGCTTTGTCATAACCAATGTCGATCATGAATTGCAGAACAGCCTCTTCAGTTGGTGTGGCAGTGTATTCGGTTGGCTCGATGACAGGAATGAGGAGAACAGCCCTTAAATCTACAGGTGTGATGGTGACTTGTTTGTCATTGAGCGTCACCGTCACAGCATTTTGTCCTTTGATCTTTCGCATTGTATTCCGGAACTGGTGAATATATATCTCAGGAACTGTAGCAGAATTGGTGAGCATGTTCTGATAAGGATGATTCTTCAGAATATCCACAGCAATTAAACAAGAAGACTCTGAACAGATGAGAGTATCAAAATCAACACGAAGGTTGTTCTTTCCAATCTTCATTGGATAACCATGAGGGAAGATATCAGCAACGGTGAGGACATTTGGTGCTTCCACATTCTGCATTTGAGCGTCCATGTCGTGATCTGAAATATATTTAGCCAAAAGAACCAACATATCGAAAGACATTATGTTAGTCAACAGATGGTTTTATTGTCTAATTATTGAATGTGATATGTCGATGATTGTTACGAGTCCAATGTCACTTGTTTGTCCAATAGTCCAATGACGTCGTGATAAGTTTCGTGAGTTGATTAACTTTAATTTTTAAAGTCCATGTTTTCACTTATTTTTTACAACATATTAAACGTTTAAGTTAATTAGTGACATTATTGGTTTCGTGGCGTTATGATTTACTCCCTCCGTCTCAAAATTATTGTCAAGGGACAAAAAGCACAAAGATTAATAAAAGTGGGACTACTATAACTCTCAATCACTCAAATAGCGACAATTAATTTGATATCCATAATTTATATTATTTATTTACAAGTTTGCACGCGTAACAATTCATAATTAAGGTTAAAACTAGGCTTAGGCGTAGAAATAGCAAGCTTATGCATAAACAGGAGTGGTATACGCGTAAGCATAAGCTTATGCGTAGGTTCTTGACTTACGCGTAAGAAATATTACGCGTAGGAAAAGAGGGCCTTATGCGTAGAGCTTACGCGCAAGCGTATATGGAACCTTACGCGTAAGGCTTACTCGTAAGAGTCAACCTTATGCGTAGAGGTTACTGTTTACGCATATCCTTCACAGGAAACGCGTAGTCCCCAATGTAGAACGTTACGCGTAAGATTTCTCTTACGCATAACATGCTACGCATAAGGTGATTCTTATGCGTAGATGGCAAGTAACCTTGATTCTGAATTTTCACGTGTAGAAAACCTGAAATAAGTTCATCATATCACCAATCTTAACATATACATTCATTCCTTTTCAAATCAAATCATGAATACTTATTTAAGCAGTTAAGCGTAGAACAGTTTTACGCGTAGAAAAGACTTATGCGTAAACCTAAACCCTAAGAATTACGACTAAGAATTCTAGCCATAGGAAATGCACCAAAGTTTTTCTGGGAGGTCTTAGAGGCCTAATGAGATGTTATGTTCAAGTTTTAACATCAAATATGCTATGAATCAAAAATACACAAAACGCATGAACTAAAACCCTAAAATTTAATTCTCTCACAATTAATGTTTCTGGGCAAGTTATGAGAAGAGATATCATCAATTCAGCATACACACAACATCATTCAACCAACCAATTAGACAGAAACATTTTTACGCATAAACCCCCAAATCTACTTATGAACCCTTATTTTGACAAATGGACAATTCGTGTTTCTGGGTGTGTTTTAATGATAAAAATGGAATTATTGATGTTAGAGAAACGTTTTGACACAATCATTTTTAACCATAAACACACAAACTTGATTGTGTGTTCATACGCTTATGGGTAGAACACAAAATCAATCCTAGATAAAAATCTAGCCGTTAGATTTCAAAACAATTTAAAACCATTGCTTAGAAAGTTACAAGGAATGATTTTCCACTTACAAATTGATGATCAAATAAACGGATTTGATGGTCGATTTTTATGCGTAGGATTAAGGGTTGGTTGATAATAAATGAGTGTAGTTAATGTATTTTTGAAAGTTAGGTGAGGTGTTTTAGTAAAAAATACTTTGATCTTTTGACACATTTAGTCCCTGCACCTTTTCCATTTACATCCATTGTCCATAACTTCTGTTTTGGTTACCAAATGAATGATATTTTTGAAAAGACACTTGACGATACTCCCCCTCGACTTAAGAAATATTGAAATTTTATAAATTTTAGTCCGAGGAGTGTCAGTAAATCAGACAAGTGACCACCATTTAAAGAAACAACCGGGATAAGATAACATGCAAGTACAAGGTTTTATGAAACCGAAAAAATATTTGTTTTCTCCCCCTCAACACTTGATCGAAAAAATAATGAATTTTGAAAGAATAGAGTGTTGACGAAAGAATTGTACTTGCCATGTGAAAAGAAATATAGATAGAAGAATATTTTTGTTGTTTTATCTGATTTTATATTTTTGTATTTTGTTTTTGAAAAATATTTACAAAAGAGGTTTTGGTGTTTGACGGGTTTTTAAGAATGTTTTAAGAGTTCATCCAGTTCCTCTTGAGTCAAACACTGCATACCAATCCGGTGGACCAACTCATTAAACCGAGCAGGAGCTAAGGCTATAGTGAGGAGATCTGCCAATTGGTATTCTGTACCCACAAAGTATAATTCAACAGTACCCTGTTCCATGTGGTCCTTGATGAAATGATATCGAAGATCGATGTGCTTTGATTTTGAATGTTGAACAGAGTTGCACGAGATCGCAATAGCACTCCGATTGTCGCAGTACATCGGGATTCTGTCAAATACATAACCATAGTCTTTGAGTTGTGTTCTCATCCAAATGACTTGAGCACAACACGCCGACATGGCTACATATTCTGCTTCGGTTGAGGACAGCGATGTACAATCCTGCTTCTTCGATTGCCATGACACCAGTTTATCACCAAGAAATTGTAATGCTCCTGAAGTACTTTTCCGTGAATCTAAGCATCCTGCATGATCAGCGTCTGAAAAAGCTATTAGTTCAAAACCAGAATCCTTCGGATACCAGATCCCCAAATTAATGGTTCCCTTTATGTATCGGAGGATTCTTTTAGTCTCAGAGAGGTGAGTTTCAGTTGGTCTCGACTGATAACGGGAGCAGAGATATACGGAAAAAACAATATCAGGCCTGCTAGCTGTTAGATACATGAGAGACCCAATAATACTACGGTATTTGGTAGGGTCCACCAATTTCCCATATAAATCAGCGTCTAGCTTCTTGGTATGAGCCATTGGTGTGGCATAGGTGTCACAGGTTTGCATTCCAAATTTGTTAAGAATTTCAAGGGCATATTTGGACTGACTCAAGAAAATACCGCGGGGTGATTGATGAACTTGTAGTCCTAGAAAGAACGTAAGTTCACCCATCATGGACATTTCAAAATGTTTTTTCATTAGTTTTGCAAAAGCGATTGAGTACTTTTTATGTGTTGACCCAAAAATGATGTCATCTACGTAAATTTGAACGATTAAAATGTGAGCCCCGTGATATTGTATAAACAGTGTAGAGTCGACCGAACCTTTTACGAAATTATTGGCGATAAGAAAGGATGATAACTTATCATACCACGCCCGAGGGGCTTGTTTGAGACCGTAGAGAGCCTTCTTCAGTTTGTAGGCATGATTAGGGAACTTTCGGATCAGCGAATCCTTCAGCGGCTAACATAGACCATTTCTTTCAGTTGTCCATTGAGAAAGGCGGTTTTGACACCATTTGAAAGACCGTGATGTTCATGTGAGCATAAGCGCGGAAAAATCCGTACGAGCCTCAAGCGAGCAACCGGGCGAATGATTCTTGAAGTCAATACCCTCTTCTGTCTATAACCCTTAGCCACCAGGCGTGACTTATTTCGATTACGGTTCCTTGACATCAATTTGTTTTCCAAATCCATTTGAGACCAATGACGAAGACCCCTGTTGGTCTTTCAACCAATTTCCATACTTCAAGACATTTAAATTGATTGAGTTCTTCTTGCATGGATTCAATCCAGTTGTCTTTGGTCATTGCATCTTTAATGTTTTTAGGTTCAGATTGGCAGACAGTGAGTGCATAAATGCAATGTTCACCGTCTGTGTGAAGACGTTATCGCGTTACTACTGGTTGATTTGGGTTACCAATAATATTCTCTAGAGAATGGTCTTTTGTCCAACGATGAGTCGAGGGTTGATGTTGGTATACATTGTGCAGATTTTGAGAATTCAAATGGCTTGTGGATGATTCCGCAACATCAGGTGCAGCAGTTTCATTAGCAAAAGGGTTAAAGAACACATTTGGAATCAAAATCTTGAGGTGGGGTACTTCATTAAGAACATCATCGGTGGTGCAGCGTCATTGGAAGCAGTTTGTTCAATTGTTGTTGTAGAGTCAACTGGTGGTGCTTCTTCAACAATGGTTGTTGTAGCAGGTGTATCAGGTATTGGAATATGATCGAGGTTGAGCTGCGAAACATCGGATACACAGAACACGTTCATCAATGTCATCATGAACAGGAGCAAATAGCTTTTCCATTTGTTGGCGAGTAAGTTGGGGGCTTGTATCGGTGATGATGGGATTTGAGGGAAGTTTAAGCGGTTGTGACCGGGTTCCAAGCTGTTATGCTCAGAAGCCATTTCAGTAAGCTCATCGAAATTTGCATGTATCGTTTCCATAACCTGCTTTGTATGCGCGATTCGGATCCGGTAACCTTTAGAATTATCACAATATCCAATAAAGACTCCAATGTCAACTTTGGCTTTGAGCTTTCCAAAGTCATCACGATCATTATTTGGGTAGCAAAGGGATCCAAATACATGAAAGTGTTTGAGATTCGGTTTTCTATTGTGGATAAGCTCAAAAGGAGTTTTGTTGTGGCTTTTCGTAATCATTGATCGGTTTTGAGTGTAGCATGCGGTTGATCGACTTACGCCCATAAGTAATCGGAAGTTTAGCATTGATTAACATTGTTCTTGCGGCTTCCACTAAGCGTGCACGGTTTAGTCTTTCAACAACTCCGTTTTGTTACGGTTATGCGTGCAATGGATGTCGATGCTCAATTCCCACTTTCTCATAAAATTCTCGAAGAGTTTGGTTCACAAATTCAGTTCCTTTGTCTGTTCTTATTTGGCGGACGGTGTTCCGGAGCTGAACTTGAATTTTCATGAGAAAGGTGATGATCATCTGTGGAGCTTGATCTTTGCTTCGAAGAAAGTAGACCCAAGTCCATCGTGAGTAATCATCGACAATTACCAAGATGTAGCATTTGCCATTAATCGTTTGCACGCGCATCGGGCCACACAAATCCATGTGAAGAAGATGAAGCACATTCTAAGAGCTGTGTTCCACCTTTGAAGGAAAATGAGCACGAGTGCTTTTCCCTTGTTCACAAGCTGAGCAGAGGTGATCTTTAGAGTACCGGAATCGCGGGAGACCTTCAACAAGTTTGTATCGAGCAAGGTTGGTTATGGTTTGAAAGTTTAAATGTGAGAGACGTCGGTGCCATAGCCAAGATTTTGTTGATGTTGCCTTTGAAAGTAGGCAGATGGGAGATGAAGCAATCATGTCTTGCATTGAGATTGTGTCTGACTTGAATTGCGAGTGCGGACATGAGATCGTTTCCTTGTAGATCACGAATGAAACAAGTTTTCTCTCGAAAAGCAACTTCCAAATCTCCATCACAGAATTGACCTACTGAGAAGAGATTATGACCGAGACCTTCCACATAATAAACCCTGCTAATTTCGATATTGCCATTGATATAGTCTCCGTAGCCCATGATAGCTGCGAAGTGATCATTCGAATCTGTGCCAATGAACTTTTCAACAAAGTTTGATAACAGTTTGAGATTGCATGTCATGTGTCGGGAACATCCGCTATCAACAATCCAAAGGATGATCTGTATCACCTGCATTACACACAGGCGACACAGATGGAATAGAAGTAGATGTGGAACTCGAAATGTTAGAGGGTTCGAAGCGGTTATGTTAGAAATACACACATCAATGATTTTAGGTATCCATTTAAATCCTAGTGTATTATGTATCCATTTCTGCCATCTCCAACTAGTCTTAGCTTTAGTCTTAGTGAATGCACTAGGTGGTACTACATTCCTTGGAGGTGAGACTGGAGCTACAGGGACATCAATGCGTTTATGAGAATCTAAAGCGGACGGTTTACCAAGCACAGACTTAGAAGCATTTGTGGGCCTAGAGGTATTCCGTTTCTTAGGATTCTGTAAACGAGACAAGATAGCTCTAGCAACACATTTATCATGACAATCAGAAAGCATACTTTTACGATAAATAACACAAGAAGCTTGGACTTGAATATCAAAAGTACTTAAAGGTTTAGCATTCGTTACAACACTTTTTCCATTACATTTGTTAGACGCAATATATAAAGTGGGTGCAACTTGAGTCTTATTCAAAGTCCTAAGGTGTTCTTCTACTTCAGCATTCTTTATTTTTCTTTTCTTAGGTCGCAACTTCCTATTCTTCCTTGTATTGCTCCTAGGCTGTGAAGTGCGGACGTTGGGAAAAGAGGCAACTATACATGTTTCAGTAGAGGGAAGCACATTAGTATCTTGTGTTTAGTCAGTAGGCATTTTGGGGTCATGTTTGCTAAGTGTTACAGGTGCAATTTTCTTAATGATGCTAGGCTAAACTTGTTCATATTTTCCTAACATCTCCCTTAACTTAATGATAGTGTGCACCAAATCTTGATTTTCAGAATGAAGATTTCCAGAAAAGTTCATGACTTCTTTAGTGTGTGCAAGATAATGATCAAGTTCGTTTAATGCTTCATCACGAGTCTGTTTGAGTAAATCAAATATGACACCATATTCCTTTTTAACTTTTTCAAGTTATTGTTCATATTTTGTGATTTGACATTTCAAAGACGCGTTTTGATCATCCGGTTGCTCAACTTTTGGATTAAACGTTTTGGAATGCAACTGGTTGATTTTGTTTTGCAAAGCAAGTTCACGATTTTGACAATATTTTGGACACCATTGAAACGGACGTTTTGCATTTGAAAGTTCATTTAACATCGTTCATTTTCAACTTTTAAAGACTTCGATCGATGCACATATCAATATTCACAACATTTGCAACAGAATCAACGGAATCGCAGAGATATAATCGGATGCATATGACAAAGAATGAAATAACACAACATTATGGATATCAGCACAGATAACATCTTCCAAGAGTCGATCAACATCTTTTCGTAACATTTTCTTTTTACGTTTAGTGTTAGAAATAGATGTTTGTTTTCTCAGCGACTTTCATCAATCAAGTTCCTTATGAAATTCCCTTTTCCAATACAATGCACAATTTTTCAAATTTTTAACATGGGGTAAAAGTCTTTTTTGAAAAATATCTCTTTTTCTCGCTGAGGCGATTGAAAATGTTCAACTTTAATTTTAGAATGAAATTCAATCTCACGTTCTAAAAGTTTGAGGTCAGAAGTGAAAATGTCAAAATATCTAAGAATTTGACGATTTTACGATTTTGATTTTACTTCACTGAGTGAAGGTAAAGGACCATAAATTTGTGCATGATTTGGTTGGGGAAAAAATTAGACGACTCAGACGTTTTTGTGATAATCCTTGGTGTGTTAGAAGAATCCTGTGGTGTGACGAAAGTGACTGCTTTTGAATAGTTAAATGGTTTGTTATAAACAACATTTTCTAATTTCGATCGACTCTCGTCTTCTGCATCTAATTTCTCTTGACGATGATATTCCACAACACTCATAACAGAATCATCAAATGCTCTGGTTGAAAGCTTTGGTTTGTAATCAGCAAGATTCGGTCCATATCCATCTGGATTGGGTTTTAAAGTAAACTTTTGAATAGTTGTGATTGACTCACCATGTTTGTAGACAACATTTCGAAACTCTTTAAGTTTGTTTTGTAAGCCAACAATTTCTTCAAGATGGTCATCTATTCATTTCGTTGAATGCTTTTTGTATGCAGAGAACTGTTTTTGACAAGTTAATAACTCAGCCTTGGCTTTTTGAGTTTCCAAAGTAAGAGCGTTAAGTTGCTTTTTATGTTCATGTTTCAGTTGTTCTATTTGAGACAACAAAGCATTCTTCGATGCGGCTAGATCACGAATCTGTTGTTCTAAAGATTTTTCGTTTTGATGTGATTTAGCAAAAGCGGTTTCAAAACCTTTTTCACGGTTTTCCTGAGTTTTGAAAAATTGAGTTGTCGTTTTAAGCATTCAATGTCCCTGGTTAACAGTGCATTTTTACTTTGTAAGTTCTGATTTAATGAACGACATTCATCCATTTGGGATAGATAATCTTTAATTAAGAGATCAACATCTGGTTTAGGCAACGGTTCAGCGTGTTCAACGTGAGTCACAACATGATCACTATTCAGATCCTCAAGTATAACCACGGAGTCAATTTGAGTATCAAGGGTAACCATAAGATCATCTTGCTCATCAAGTGTAACTACGGGGTCTAGTTGAGAATCGTCGGAATGAGATGTGGACGACTCATTTTGAACATTTTGAGCCTCGCCGGATTCAGATGTTGGCTGAGATATTAGATCAGTGATGAATATGGTTTGTTCGGGTACCTGAGACAAGCCATCAGTGTCATACACTGGGTCTGTGTCACTCATGTGAAGAGCTTGCATTTATGCCATCAACATCACTGCAGCATTGGCCTGCAAGTCCTCCATATCATCATCAGTGCATCGCCATAAAGCTCGTTCTTTGTGCGTGAGAGTTCCACCACTTCATCCTTAAGAGCGAAAAGTAAAGCCTCCTTGTGATAAGCACTGCCCCTAGTCCTCGGCTTTGGGCATGCATTAGCCAGATGTCCCTTCTCATTACAGTTGTAGCGGCGAAGACCATTTATCCCATTCGAGCATTCCCTGTTCAACCACTTGAGCTCTCTGTGGTTGAGCTCCCATGTTATTCCTACCCATAGCATTAAACCCTTGACCACCTCCCATCGGCGACCATAACCACGATTCTGAACTTCAACTCGTCCATTGTTCACAACAGCTTGATTCCTTGTGTTTGATGAGGAACGAATGCGATTGTTGGATTTGTTTGTGTAACGGCCAAAAGCTTTAGCGATCATAACAAATCCTTGTTGCAATGCATCAAAAGCATCTGAGTCCTCATTAGCTTCATTGTAAAGTGCTTGATCATTGTTGTTGTTGTATGGAACCAATTGATTTTGTTGAATTTGTTGTTGTGATGGATCATATGGTGTAATTGTTGCGTTGGTTGAGGCGGGTTTAGGAGCGAGGTTGAGGAGGATAACTAGTTTGAGCCACAAAGCAAGTTGTTGATTATCCGGAAGTGAAGGTGAAACAGTTTGTCCACGGATAACCCTTTCTTTGTCAACTTCTTTTTTATGAGGCTTCAAATAGTCGTACAACAATCCGTATGATGCATGATGAAGATTCTTCGCTTGACGGAGGAAAATGACAAACTTTTCCCAATCAGGGACCAAGACTACTTAGGAACTTTGTATTGTGCAATTCTTGGCATGATGATGTTGTGTTTATCCAAATCATTGATGATGTCTGAGAACCGATGATGATAAGACTCTAGTGTCTCTCGAGGTTCAATCATGAAGTGTTCATAAGCCAAGTAAATTTTGGATTTCATATCCTCTTGATTGAGTGCAGTTCCTTCCATGAGAAGATGAATATGTTCCCACATTGCTTTTGCAGTCTTTTGAGCATCAACACTTCGAAGAATTGGGTTTGGTAATCCTAAAAGGATATATTGCATTGCTAGCTCATCAGCTTCGTAGTGTAGAAGTTCATCACCAGAAAGGTCAGCGACAGTTGCAATGGTTGTATTATCATCTCTTGGTGGAATAGCATTGGTATCTCCGAGTGTAACGACAATAGGCATCTGAAATGGACCTTCCAGGATAACCTTTTTTAAGAACTTTCCATGTGGTTTCTTTAGATCACAAAACCTAAAGAACCTAATCACCCATTGATCATAGTTTCCTAGAGTGAGCATTGGAGGTCTATCAAGTGATCCTGCCTCATGAATTGATTGCTGGCTACTTAAAGCTTCACACATCTTAGCAAACCAAGTCGGTTCCTTCATAGTATTCCTTGATGGATGTTGATTGTAAACGTTTGTGTAAGGTTGTACTTGAAGACTAGGTGGTGTTTGAACCATTTGAGGTGGAATTGCTCCTTGTTGTGGATAATGTTGTTGATTAAATTGTTGTTGATAAATTTGTTGTTGTTGATTGAATTCTTGATGTTGTGGACTAAGTTGTTGTTGTTGTTTTTGTTGTTGTTGTTGTTGATTATACGTGTAAGGAAAGTAGTTAGAGTATGGAGGTTGAGACATGTTGAAAACTTGTGTTGTTAAATGGATCTTTGTAGTCGAATGAAACGTTTTTAATGAAGTATCCTTAGGCGTAGAAACCAAGTGTAGGCAAAGTAACACTTAAGCGTAAAAACACCAAACTTACGCGTAAAAGCAATAGTTACGCGTAGGATTAGCTTACGCGTAAGAAATGAGAAACACTAAGATTAGGCGTAAACAGAAAGTTAGGCGTAGAAAACTTATGCGTAAGATTAGCTTATGCGTAAGACAAGGCTTAGGCGTAAGAATAAGCTTAGGCGTAAAGAGTTCTGGCGTAAGATTGAGCTTATGCGTAAAATTAGGGTTTTGCCCAAAAATCTTTTACACTATCACAGTGTAAAGGATATCCAAAGTCGAAGTGTTTTCAGGCTTATCCAAGCAAAAAAAACACTGAGTAAACTCGATGATCAAGCCACGGATGACTTACGCGTAAGATTAGGGTTTTCTTACGCGTAGAAAGCAACCAAAAGCGATTTCGCCCAAGCGATGTTTCCAAACGATTTTTGTGATGAAACAGCTTCAAGATCACCAAAATAACACAAAAGTGTGAAACTTGATGATCCAAAGCTACTAAACACCTTATGCGTAGAAATGAAACCACGTATAAAACCAACCTTAAAAACAATGATCCACACGTAAAGTTTGAAACTTTTTGCTAAAAACATATATTTTAACACCTTAAAACGTTGAAAGTACAAGAATCTTGGATTAAAAAGTGTAAAAAATAAGTTTTTGAGCGTGACAAAGTAGGAAACGGTTTTACGCGTAAGACCACAAAACTAACTTCAAAAACAAAAGATGTTCACCCAACTATTTGGCGAATGATACCACTGTTAGGTCACCATATTAGTAACACAAACATCAATATAGGAAATAGAGATAAGATGGTGATCGGATGAACAAATAACCAAACACACACACACGTATAAATATGTAGAAGAGTTATGCGTAGAGTGCAAGTGAATGAATTGAAAAACCAACCCTCAAGTGAGGGTTATACAAGAGTATTTATAGGGCAAGGAGCTAGGTCAACACTTCTAGACTCGTTCCCTTCTTATGGGCTTGGGTCAAGGCTTATGGGCCTTCTACACAAGCCTTAGCTTAATAACAAACATAAAGGCCATATTAAGCTAACTATTACATATGAATCACTAACACTTGAATTAATGTTTAGGAGTGATTCCAACACCCCATGCCTAGTTAATGGCTCGGGTCTCAAACTGACAGGTCAAGGCAAAAGGTCCACAGTATACAATAGGTGAGTCATCATAATCGAGGTTCAATATCATTAGTTCACAATTCAGAGGTTCATAGCAATAATCCAATATCAAAGGTTCAGTATCAAAGGTTCATGAGAGGTCCAGTAACAGAGGTTCAATAACATAGGGGTCAACTTGATAAAGCAAAGGTTCAATATCAAAATGGCAAAGGATGCAAAGAGATCATGAGAAACCATATAAGAAAGGTCAGAATATTTGTACCTTATTGCGCAGCAAAGTAAACACAACAGATGGAAACAAAAGACAACGAAAGGTCGCTCCTTCCTCGGGGAATCTACAGAAGTCAAAGGACATACGTGCATCAGACGGGGTTTACGTATTTTATTTCAGATTAAGTCCTTTAAGTTTTATCAAAGTCTTTCCATTTTTAGTAACTTTCCAAATATAGTAAATTTCCTTATTTAGTAAGTTTCCACTTTAACTAGCTTAGCCATTTTAAGTAACTTCCCATTTTAGGCAACTTTCTATTTTAGGCAGGGTTTCCATAATAGCAGGTTTCTATATTTAATAAGTTTAGCCATTTATGATGCATTTAAAGACATATTAGGTTAAATGAGTATTATTATACTTTAAGGATCATTTATGCCAAATTACATAATTTTAGGGTCTAAAGTGTAAATATTACAAAGTGTAGGGTCTTAATTGTAAATACCTCATATATACCTATTTTACTCATTTAGTCCCTTTTGATATCATAATTACAATTCAAACCCTTAAATTCAATAATACTAAATCACCCTTTTTTAATTCGTGTAAGTCGTATGCACGTATATATAAACAAGCCTTAGATTAGATTAGGTTTTCTATTACGTTATAAATCATTACAATTCGATAAATACTAGTTTACAAGACTCTTAGGTGCTTTCTACATTTAGGTCGAGACATTTAACTCCCTTAGACAAACCATACGACTAGCTCTTTAACAAAACGAAGACTCTAGATCCATATTTACGATTTCCATTCAAGTTAACAACCAATTATATAAGATTAGTACGAATTAATATGATCCCTTATGTGACCCTTTATTTTGTCGAGACCCTTACCCCAAAATCAGAAATATGTGCGCCCCATATGATCATCAAAACAAAGCCCTAGATATTTCCCATTCGACACACATAATATCAAAGATGTACACGTTTTAATCTATTCGTTTAGCCTGATAATAAACAAGGAAACATGCACGTCGAGATGGTTCCAAAAATCAGATTCAAACAAAGGTTTATATCATTATTCTATGCGACACAAATACTTATACATGTTATAGTTTAAGTGACAAAAGTTTAGCCAATGTATATTAATTATGCCGAGATGCCAGGAGACCAAAACAAGGCCAACACCAATTCATGTATTATCATATTATGAAGCATGTTAAGTGTTTACAACTCTGATCAATGGACCAGTTTCATACGCCATATACATAGAGTCCTATTTATGAATTCATGTAACCATTCATTTGATTAACTCTAGTTTAGTTTTATCATTTTAAGTAATATGTTAAATGTGTACAAAGCATGCGCATGGCTGACCCATGCCATGACCAGATTCAGAAACCAAAAAGAATGACGAGATCATGAGGTACCTTGTAGCATGACACAAAGAAGAAGAAACAATGGACAAAACAAGTGAACCAAAGCACCCTTTGTGCTTCTAATAACCACGACAGCAGCACCCAACAACCCACGACACCAAGCTAAGCAATACTCGTAATAAACACGTGATTCCGGTCCTTAAAAGAAGCCTTCGAATCCTTTTCTTGGAGCCCTTTATGTCGACAGAAACAATGGAGATGGAGGATTCTTATTTTTGTCCTAACTTTCTTTGGGGAGTTAGGGTTTTTTTTGTGAATTACGTTTGAATAATAAAAGGGAGATATAAAGGGATAAGAATGGGTTATTTTTGGAGGATATATGGGTACATTGGGCGTGTATGTAGGCTGAGTAAAAGGGGAATATGGGTGACCAATTCTCACTTTATTTACCTTCCATTTTATCTTGTATTACATTTAATTATCTTGTCTATTAAGTAGTACATGTGACATTTAAATGTGTAAAATTCATTTATATTATAAGTGTAGCTTTTATTTCCAAAGTCTTGTGTAAACAATTAAATGTCCAACGTAATTAACGAGCTCATTTTATCTTACGGATTATTGATTTAGGATATAATAGTCTTTTGACGCGTTTACGATTTTAGGGTTTTACACTGGCAAATACGACACGAGCTTCTTTGACGCGAGTCTCATAGTGGTGCGCCATTCTTCATTTTGGGCTTATGGGTTTGGCGCACGATTGCCCAGGCTCTAAAAGAAAATGTTGAAATAAGTTTTTAGCGGACTGGTTTTGGCTGGGCATCAATGAAACGCTGAAACTAATAACCCGAACATTCTCGGGATGAACCAGTCAACCTAACCAAAACGTTGACCAACCTTCATCCCCAAATTAGGTTTTGGGGCAAAAATAAAACTCAGACAATGTAAGAAATGAGGCGACGGAGGGTTTGGATGTTTTTCTTTCAAGGGTTGTTTACCCCGTTGTCAATGATTTTATATTTTTTGCACCCAATTAAACAACCCTCTTTATGTCTTTTATATAATAAGAGAAAATTCACTTTATGAGCTTTTTGAGATAGGATTCTATGAGAAGAACATGCTGATATACAGTTACGGATATTTCCACAAGGGACGAGTTCTGTAGTTTACTCTTATATAACTCACTTTTCAACCTGCAACTGACGCGCCTTGGTTGTAAGAGGCTGTGATGATGAATTTCTGTAAAACATTGTCTGAGTAAATCGAATAAAGTTGAGATTTTCCGCATCTTGGCGGGGCATTTTCTATGCAGCCATGGCGGTTTAATCCTCTTTCTTTTGATTCATTTCACAGATCTGAGCCTCACATAAA
Organism: Chrysanthemum makinoi; assembly: GCA_910596185.1. Lineage (NCBI taxonomy): Eukaryota > Viridiplantae > Streptophyta > Magnoliopsida > Asterales > Asteraceae > Chrysanthemum > Chrysanthemum makinoi. The sequence goes on along the minus strand of OU343223.1, from coordinate 200,113,519 downwards.
TTGACTTCTTGCTTCATTGTTTCCATTGAATTTTTTTGGAATTAAAAGTCTATATGCACAAATGCAGTTGTTAATCAATTGGGCTCTTTTTTTATTCACATAGTTATGTGTTATATTTTGTATTTGTTCGTTTATTTTCATTCTAGTTTAGATTGTTTACGTATAAAATTTGAGGGTTCAAAAGGCCAAAAGAGATTCATTGTGGTTTGTGAAACTTTGGTTTTTGCAGAGCTATTATCACAATCATATTCTATTTGAAACAACTCCGATATGACGATGAAGGGCGGAAGATGTCGCGAGTTGCTTTTTTTCATAACGGGGACGGTGGATTTCCATAGCTGATTTTCTTGCAAACAGGGGATTGATCTAATGAGTCCAAGATGTTATTTTGACTCTTACTGTAGTCAAATATGCATGAATGATGAAAATTGCTGCTTGTTTGTTGGAGGTAGTCTGTTATTCCAAGTGTGTACTACAGCTTACATCGAGTATGTATCATGTGAATTTGTTATTAATGAAATACTATTGTCTTTATAAGAGTGTTCATGTGTTCTATTGAAGTTTTCATTCACTTTTTCAAATTTGATTTCCCAACTTTTATAATAAACCGAATCACATTCATCTTCCGAGATACAATAATGTATGTGTATCTTAAAATGGCGGTGATAGAAACCGAAAGAAATGTATATTGTCATCTTATGGAGGTTAAATGTTTCCCAAGTGTAACATAACATCAAACTTATTTTCTAAAAGTCACAAAACATGAAGTTTGTAACAACGGAACAAAATAAGATAGCAAAAGGCTAAAATGTCACCTTTGCCACCCAAAAATTATGAAAAAGAAATTCGTCTTTAAAAGCTTAAATTTTCTAGTTAACATGAGACGGGAGACCGAGATTACTTTCCAACTGCTTAGCATGCGTACAATATGTGTGGGTCAACTACGTTGGATGGAGCATCTATGTAGCAACTAACATAGATTACTTTTTTACAGTGGGTAATTACCAAAATAAGTGTCTGCTGTTTTGACTTTTGAGTTCATCAATTTTTTATGTTTTTTAACTCTCCTAGTTTTGATATTTTAGATACCGACTGTCTACTTTAGAAATATATAAACTTCCAATTGCTGAATGGTGCTGATATCAAGTCTAGTTTCTCATGTTTTGACTTTGTATGGTCAATTTGGGTTTTATTTCACACCTTTCAGAAGGGTCATTGTTTGTGTCTTGTAACATTGTCAGCTTTCATTCATAATATTTTGCAACAAAATTTATTTGGTAACCGTCTATTAGCATTACTTTGTTCACAGATAAATTTGAGGGTTCAAGTTTAAGCATTATTTGTACAGTAATTTGTGGAACTTTTGTTTTGGGAACTTGAAAGGGTATTATTGAGTTATTCGTCAATAAATTAATGTGTATTTGCTTATTTGTCTATCACAATCATATTTACGTGGATAAGGCTGATGAAATGCAAGTATGGTAAGCAGAGGAAAAGCATACGGCCCAAGTCTGACCGGAGAAAAAAAGGTTTGAAAAATCGAGACTGACATTTTTGCGTGTACTAATTATAAGGGCAAAGCTGGTGAAAACTCAAGATGGGATTGTTAGCGGTGGAAGCTTCAGTATGTCTTACTTGTTAAGAAGAGGGTAAAACTGTAGGCCTGTTCCCATCGGAATTATGGGAAATGCAGGGATGATCGTGCCTCTAGTTAACAATTGACCTGACAAAAATGATATATGTGTGGGAAACTGTGTACACTTATAATTAATAAAATCAGATTAGAATAACAGTATATAAATTAACAGAAACAAAGCGATGAAATTAAGCAGGCATGAGCGGGGTAGAAGCGGACTCTATAATAATACGTAAGCGGTAAATGTACGAGGCTGCATTATTGAATACGATTCCTTAAAAGCAGTTAGCCGTCTGTTTCCCGAACGTGCGTAAATTTGTTACCGCGGCCGGACCTGACAAACTTGCACGAAGATTTGAAAAGCTTGCGTGTTTTCGATCGAAGAATTGTACAGTTACGTAATGGGCTGCGTTTTAACGTATATAAAAGCTGAATGAGTGCGTTTTATTTTATAGGCAATACCTATCTTGTTCAAACAAGGCAGATTATATACACAGAAAATAAAAGATATGCATATCTGTTATACAAAAACACGATTTGCATATATCTGTTAAGACTTAAGCACAAAGTCTAAATCTATTCCTAAAATAGATTTCTGGAAACTATCAAATAAGGGAACCGAAATTCTCAGCAGCAAAAAGAATAGATTTCTGGAAACTATCAAATAAGGGAACCGAAATTCAATCAAATAAGGGAACCGAAATTCTCAGTAGAATTGTGGAAACTATCAAATAAGGGAACCGAAATTCTCGGCAAAAGATACCCAGCGTAGATTTGAGTGCATTCGTGTCCATGGTCGCGCATGAGTTCGAAGCTTGAACCCATTTGGCCGAAATCCGAAATCTGCACCCCCTAGCGTAGGTGTTGGAGTAAAACCAACAAATCATTTTGAAGGTTCATATCAAGATTTCTATATAAACACACTCCCACTTCCTTTTCTAGGCGATGTGGGATGTGTTTGTTTTCCCAAATTTGTGTTTCACGTGTCCCACTTTGAGACACGATATCTCATTCATATTAACTCCATTTTGGACATACTTTAGCTCGTTGCGAAGCTCTCGTCGAGGAGAACGCAAAGCTATTAAGAAATATAAATATATATAACATATACATATATTAAATAATGTCCAAAATTTGCAAAAACTCATTTGCAAAACTATTTTTCCAACAATATGACCAGAACTTTTAGTTTCTGAATGAAGATTGTTAATCAAATCAGTAAGATTAGTGCACTAAAAGGATCTCTGGATACATATGTAGAAATGATAAAAGAAATAAGGTACTTGGGTTTCTATGACTGGATAACATGAGGTGTAGAGTGAAAAATGAGGGCAGAATTGGTGGCTACTTAAGGTGAATAAATTAAGATAATTTAGATTTAGTGTGGCAGTTTAGTTGGAAGCACTATTGCAGTAAAGAGGAAGGCAAGGTACGAGCTACTAGAAGTTGAGAACTAAAAGCGACTCGATATGGCTTTATGCATGTGAGTAGGGAATGGGAATTATGTGGGGGACGTTGTCAGGAAGATTGTTTCTACAACAAGTGATGTAGATGTTGATTTTGTTCATACTGAGCTCGAATGTAAGTGCACCTTTATGGTGATTGCCAAGATTTATTAGGAGGTAGAGCAACTAACTAGCTAGCCCTAGTAGTAAGGACGGAAGTCATATAACCTAGCTTGACGTTTTTGCTGAGTTAGTTCAGTCTGAAGTTCAATTGGCAAGCAAGCTCAACAAAGTGATTGCCTATTGATTTTGAAATATATTGATGAAGTAATATTGAACTATACCATAGCTGGATGAGGGTCTTGTAAACTGTAAAAAATACAAGGACCATTTATGTAAGAAACTAAAATGATGGACTGAAAAGAAAATAGGAAAAGAAGAAGACAAGGGTATTTTAGTCATTTAACTTTGGCCAGGGACCAAACATGCAACGAAAACTTGAAAATGAGGACCTTTGGTGCACTTTTAAAGTTTTAGGGACCAAATCTGCAATTTGGCCATACCACAGGGACCAAAAATGCAATTAACTCTTTTTTTTTGAACTTATGATGTGAAAGATTGAAGAGTATGGTTTTAGTGTGTTTTTTATATTAAACTTTGTTGGTATAATTTTCTACACTATTAATCTTTGATGGTTTATTTTTTGCTTACATATAGTTAATCCTGATACGTTTACATTTATAGTCTCTAAATTAATTTCTAACGTTATTATTAGTTTTAGGTTGTATTATAAAATTCGAATTAAGTATAAAGGTATTTTTGTAAAACCCTAAATCTGGAATAACATACTCTTAGTTAAATAATTAAGTTCATGATATTAAAACTTTATGTTATGACAAAATTACAAGTTATGTGATATTTATCCTAAAGCTAATATTATCTAACTAATCCTAAGCTAAATATAATTTAATAGTACAAGTTTACTAATCCTAAATTTTTGCCTAGCTACAAAACGCTACACACCTTGCTCTCTAATACATCTATGCGCTTTCTTTCTTCTAAAGGATAGAGCCAAATCAAGTGTGTATATCTCAAAAAAATAAAATAAAAGATTTCCTTTCCTTATACGATTTTTCTTTGTTTCCAAACCTTACCACACGTTAACTTTTATCATATAAATATTCGGTCCCTTTGTTTCTCCCACATACCAAAAACCGAATACAAACACACACATAATCTCTTTGATTGCTGCCAAGAAGAAGAAAGAGTTTGGTGATCAGTTGCGTGCGACTCATTGGAGTTTTGGTGATTGATTCGAGCCATAATCTCCTCTTCCCATTCATTTTCCTAGCCAAGTCGACACACATGTTTTGTTTTCCTTCTATGTTTTTCCATTCGACAGATTACATGGCTAAACAAGACTAATAATCATGCTACATAACCAATTGAATCATGCTGATACATCTTTTGTTGCCTCGTTTAATCTATTTCATAAATCATGAAATTGTACACCTTGTGTGATTGTTTGTGTCACGGTTTTGTGGTCTGGTTTTGGTGTCCTTGATTCCAGTCGACATATATCACCACATATCAAGCCCTAGAAACTAGTTTTGAATAATCGTTAATGAGCCATAAAATATGGGAAACCCTAGATACAAACTAATAAGGGTTGGGGGTTTAATATTGAGGGGTGTAAGGTCTGAGTTATGTGTGTCACGCATACATGTTGGAGTCGTTCAGGTCTGGTAATCTTGGTGCGTGGGCTGAGTTGAGTTCGAATATGTTTTTCCTTTTTTGTCGACATATAACTAAGCCTAAACGAGCCCTAGATAACCTTTTAATGACACTATTTATTGAGAGCCTAAACTGGAAATCCTAATCGAGAACATTATTAATGTGGGACGAAGGGGTTGCTGTTTAAAACAGGTTTTGGTTTTTGAAGGTTTTGATATTGCATGCATTAGTTTGGAGATAATTCATGTCGCATATGTTGGTGTTAATGTTTATGTTGGTCTGGAGGTTGATCATGTCTTATGTCTCTTTTGTGTATGTGTGTCCTGGTATCGATTTGTCAAGGATTCTGATAAGGATTTAAAACGTACACTTTTAAGGGGGTAATCACCCAATTTTATATCTGTTACTTCTTAATTTCGTTCCTTTTCACTTTTTACTTTTTAGGTCTCTTAAAGGCAAAATGCTGGAATGATGCTTATTTGGACGAAAAAGAGTGAATATGTGAAGAAAATGGATAAAGTCAAGATCAAGACACTCAAGCTGCTGGAAATGCACCCGACGGCGTCCCACAAAAAAGGCGACGTCATCCCTGATTTTGTGACGACACAGTAGCAAAATTGCTATTTTACACCTGACGGCGTCAGGCTTTGAAGAGTAGGGTGTCACGAAGACTTTTCTCTCGAGCGGCCTAGATCCGGATTCAGACGGCGTCGGCTGGCGGCGTCGTCCCAACCACAACGTGACGTCGTCCCAAAGTTGACTTGGCCAAGACGAAACCCTAATGGCGGCGATCTGACGGCGTCACAATTAAAAGGTGACGCCGTTTATTTATTCCCTTGATTTCATTATGTCTTCGATTGAATGTGTGTATGCTTGCATGTTTAACATGTCCGGCTAATTTATTTGTGTGTTTGCCTGGATCTATGAAACCTTGTTATTAATTATTGCTTGGTTGTCTCTTATCTTAATTGTAATTGTTTTAGGAGTGCTTAAAGCCATCGTTGTGTTTTTAATGCTTGATTAATCTTTGTTGAACATTAGCTTATAATTACTAGTGGAATTGTAGGCTAAATATCCAAAGAAACCCTTAGTGTTAAGTTTATGAATCCTAGAGATTTCGTAGTCATTAACCTTAAGGTAGCTTCAAAGAGTTAGGGATAAAAGCACACCCTACGACCTTAGAAAACACAACGCGTTAAGAATAAGGACGTGACAATTCAACCACCAATAAAAGATAACTAGGGAGTAATAGTATCTAGGTAGACACATCTTTAAATCATCATACGAGCACACTTCAAAAAGACATAGACTACCCCTAGATTAGATAATTAGATAGTAGAGTAATCGGTAGAAGTACCACCCCCTAAATCCAAACTCCGAGATCGTACCTTTAGTTTTCTAAAAAAATATAAAAAGATAAAAAATAATCTTCCTCAACCTCAACTTTAGCGTAGTAAATTTCTCACTAGCATTCCTATTCTCCTAGAGAACGATATTAATCCCTGAGGCTTACCCTAATACTACACTACAACAATTAGGTTCACTTCCTAGGTGGCTGAAAAACATGCTCGAAGAAAAGGAAGTTTCATTTGACCCCGAACGCGCGTTGTACGTGTATCAAGTTTTTGGCGCCACTGTTGGGGAATAGAATAGCTAGTTAGGATTCTGTCTCGTTTAGGTTCCCTTGCTTGATTCCTATCAAGTAATATTTTTTCTTATATTTAGCTTCCTCGTAGTCTATCCCCCTTCTTCGTGAATACTCTAGACCAAGCCACTCATCAACCCACCACCAAATGACCCGCCAAGAGGCCGCAATCTTAGTGAATACTCTAGACCAAGCCACCTAGGCTATAGGAACACCATTGAGCTCCCCGATCAAGCTCAAACTATGGCCCTGCGATCCAACACCATCCGGTTGGTGCAAAATGGATGTGCATTCCATAGACTTCGTTCCGAAGATCCTAATCAGCATCTTAAGGATTTTTTTAAAATCGCCGATTCCATCAACCTTGATGCTACTACTCGGGAAACCACACGCTTGAGTCTCTTCCAATTCTCTCTACGGGACCAAGCTAGTAATTGGCTTGAGCGACTTCCCGCCGGCTCCATCTCAAGTTGGGATGATCTCACTACTCGTTTCCTTGCCCAATTATTCCCACCGAGGAGAACTACTAAGCTTAGGAATGAAATCTTGATGTTCCCATAACTTCAAGGTGAATCTCTCTACGAAGCATGGACTCGATTCAAGGACCAAGCTAGTAATTGGCTTGAGCGACTTCCCGCCGGCTCCATCTCAAGTTGGGATGATCTCACTACTCGTTTCCTTGCCCAATTATTCCCACCGGGGAGAACTACTAAGCTTAGGAATGAAATCTTGATGTTCCCATAACTTCAAGGTGAATCTCTCTACGAAGCATTGATCTTTGGCTTCAAGTCCAAATCTTTTACGATCATGTCAACTTCTTAACTAAGCAATCCATCGACCAAGCGCCCGGTGGCAAACTTAGTGATCTCACAGCGGAAGAATCGTGGGGTACAATAGAGGACCTTGCTCTCTATGACAACGAAATTTGGAATGACCCCCGTTAGTTGCCCAAAACCGTCAAGGCAATCTCCTTTCCTTCCATTGACTCACAAACTTCCGATCCTAGGATGCTCGAGCTTGAAGATCAAGTCAAATTCCTAATGAGCTCTTATGAAAATCCTAAGTCTTCTCATCAAGTGAACAAAATCACTCTACCTTGTGAGTTATGTAGTGGTCCCCACGACACTCGTAATTGCACAAGACTCCCCGAACAAGCTTTTGCGGACTACGCCTCCACGCGTACCAACGGAGCGGGAGAGAAGTGGTACAGTTTCAAGCCCGAACAAAACAACTTAGGAAACTCCTACAACCCCTCATGGAGGAATCACCCTAACCTTAAGTGGAGCCAAAACTCAAACCCACCCCAAAGCTCATCTAGTCCACTCAATAGGTTCAACTCTCCAAATACCGGGAACTCCACTAGTCTTGAGGCAATTGTGTCTAGATTCATGTCATCTCAAGAAACTCGATTGACTAAGCTTGAAGCCGATTTCAAGCAACGACAAGGCGAGATGACAAACAAGCTCGACGCCCTCTTAAAAGCCTTTAATGACCGGGAAATTGGAGAACTACCAAGTGACACTATAAAGAACCCAAAATTGAATTCGATTTCATCGACTTCATGTTCTTGCTCACCTTGGGAGAGTGCACATCCATGCCGTTCACACCCGAAAGTTCATCCGGTTAACGCCATCAACACGGGTTCCAAGCGATCCCTCATGAAGTACCAAGGACCCGAACCATTGGTCCAACCAACTTTTGAGAAACCCGTCAACCAAGAACCCAAACCTAATCTAGAGGATGAGTACAAGGAACTCCACTAAGAAAAACCGGTTCTTGAAGTCTTGGCTCATGCGCCTTATTACAATGCTTTGAAAGAAAAATATTAGCAAGAACTAAAGCTAGGAGAACGTGGGTCCGCATTCGTGCAAAATAAGTTACCTAAGAAGTTAGATGATCTCAGGCTATTCATTCTTCCATGCAGGCTTGGAAACTCCAAACCTTTCGACACTTTAGCCGACTTAGGATCAAGCATCAATCTTCTTCCGTTGTCCCTCCATAGAAGCCTTAACCTAGGTAAGATAGAACCAACGGAAACCATCTTAGGTCTAGCGGACGGTAGTATTGCATATCCGGTAGGGATAATAAAAGACATGGTAGTACATGTAGGTGAATTGACTCTTTTAGTGGATTTTCATATGCTAGACATGAACAAAGACCCGACATGCCCATTGTTAGTAGGAAGAGGATTCTTAGCTACAGCTAGTTTTGATTGTAAGATGTCTAAGATAGTGGTAGGAGAAGGGAATGCTAGGTCGGTTTATGATGTTAAAAAGCATATCTACTACAAGGAGGAAGAAATTCCCTATGAAGTCATGTTAGATAGAACACCATCTAGATATGTGATGAGGATTTAAAAGGTACCTTTTTGAGGGGTCATTTAAGCCCTTAATTGATCACTTTTGTATCCGTTACTACTTAATTTCGTTCCTTTTCACTTTTTAGGTCTCTTGAAGGCAAATTGCTGGAATGACACTTATTCAGACGAAAAGGCGCGAATATACGAAGAAAATGGCCAAAGTCAAGAATCGAGACACTCAAGTTGCTGGAACTGAAGGGGACGGCGTCAGGTTCTATTTGTGACACCGTCGGAACATGTTTTGTGACGACTCATTAGCCAAATTGCTTATTTACAAGTGACGACATCAGGTTTTAAAAGAGTAGGGCGTCGCAGCTCAGACGGCCTAGATTTGATCCAGACGGCATTAGAGACTGAAGGAGACGGCGTCACAGTCATAAGGTGATGTCGTCACAATGATAACGTGGCCAAGACGAAAACCTAATGACGGCAACCCGACGGCGTCACAATTAAAAAGTGACGCCGTCGCAGTTTGTAACATTATATATAGAATCCGAATTTTTCAGTTTTTAGAGAGGTAGTTTTGTGGAGTAAAAACCTAAACCGAACCAAGGCTGTCTTGTATAGTATTTTAGGGTTCCATACCCTATCTTACTTCAAGATAAGTGTTTTACTTCATTAATTCAATTATGTCTTCAATTGATTGTGGGTATGCTTGCATGTTCTCCATGTCCGGCTAATTTATTTGTGTGTTTGCTTAGGCAATATGAAACCTAGTTATTGAATATTGATTGCTTGTCTCTTATCTTAATTGTGATTGACCAAGTATTGCGATAGGTCATTCGTTGTGTTATTAATGCTTGATTAATCTTTGTTGAACCTTAGTTTATAATCACCTAGAGTTATTGTAGGCTAAACATCCAAAGAATACCTTAGTGTTAAGATTATGAATCCTAGAGATTTTGTAGTCATTAACCTTTGGTAGCTTCAAAGAGTTAGGGATAAACGCATACCCTACGACCTTAGAAACACAACGCGTTAAGAATAAGGACGTGACAATTCAACCATCAATAGGAGATAACTAGGGAGTAATAAAACCTAAGTAAATACATTCTTAATCATCATACGAGCACACAACAATAGACATAGACTACCCCTAGCTTAGTTAATTAGATAATTAGATAAGTAGAGTAATCGGTAGAAATACCAACCCCAAATCCAAAACCCGAGATTCGTACCTTTCCATTTCCTAAAAAAATATAAAAAAGATAAAAAATAATCTTCCTCAACCCCAACCTTAGCGTAGTAACTTCTCACTAGCATTCCTATTCCCCTAGAGAACTATATCAATACCCGTGGTTTGCCCTAATACTACACTACAACGATTAGGTTCACTGCCTAGGGTGTTGAAAAACTTGCTCGACGAAAAGGAAGTTCCTAGGAAGCTTGCCCGTCAATCTTGTTATGAATAAGTGGAAAGTTGAGAGTGAGAAACCTAAGCATAAGTGGAATTGGGATAAACCACCTAGTGATGGTAATGGAGAATGGCACATTAGGATGACAATCTATGACCCCAATGGAGAAAAGTTTGAAAAGGCGTACCGAACTAAGCGTACCACTAGGAACTTAAAAGATAAGTTTGATCCCTATGACATTCTTGAGGATAAGCTTACTTACATAGGTACGTAGGGGCACGGCTTCGAGTCTAGCTACAAGACTTATAAATAAAGAAAAGCGCTTCGTGGGAGGCAACCCATGCTTAATTGTTTGCTTGTTTGTGTGTCATATATCTTTTTATTGATTGTTTGTTCTCATGTTTAAATTTGTGAAAATGCTTTATTTTGTCTTTAACCTCGTCTTAATTACATATAAAGGTATTTTACAAAAAGGATAAGTGTAGGGAAGATTACACACGTTTTTAAAAGAACGTGAACATGAGAATTACGATTATTGAAAAAGACATATATGTGTGTTTGTTAGAGTCAAATGCTTGTATCGAGTCATAATGGACGTTTTGCAAGAATTTTCCCAGATTCTAAAGATGTAATTTTTTCAGAAAAACGCAGCAGACCAGTTACCTGACGGCCTCAGGAGGAGCAGAAATAGCTTATCTAACTTTCTCTCGTTTTCTGTGCTACTTATAAATTTTTGGAATTTCTCAGGTCTTAATTTTCCAGAAAACCTGCAAACATCCATTCCACAAGCATTATATCCTAGTGTAGTAGAGTCATATGTAGTTTTACCGTAGATTTTACGCGAAGGTTTCGTCTATTTTCTTAAAGTGTGCAGGTTTTATTTATCAAGAAGAAGAAACATAAGATTGGATGGAGCTTTTCACGCATACATTCTACTTGGAAAAAATTTAACCACTACTTCACACGGATCCTACCGAGCTAATCAGGGGAATATTAGTTTCTTTCTCTTTTAATTACCTTCCGTTATCATAACTTTGATACTTTCGGGGAACATTGGGGAAAATGTTCAGTTTAAGTGTAGGGAGGGAGAATAAAACGGGAACTTTGAAACTATGCTTATCCTTGATTATTTGTCTTGTCCTATTTCATTTGTGTAATAAACCATGAAAAATATCGGTTAGGGTAATTTTAGCACCAAATTTAAAAATTTGCATGACTTGTACGAGTGGGTCTTTAGTCTTAATAAAGCGTCTCATGGATATGAAGTTATATGACTAGCACAAAAACCCTTTACCACTCAAATTCCACCCTAAAAATGTGAGGTTCCCCCTAGATTTGTAGGAATTAAAGCATTCATCTTTAATTCTTCGAGAGTGTACCGGTAGAATAACAGATTCTAGAACTTGTTTTGTGATGCATCCCGAGATAGCTAGTGAGACTACACTTGAGTAGTTATGAATAACTAAATGATAAGAGGCATTAGGATAACCCTTGTTTGATACTCGTATTATAATTACTTCTTCCACATCGGTTGAGTAATTCCCCCACACCCTTGCGTTGTACTTATCTTTAGTACACGATACCCCTAGTTAACCCCTCAGAGCCTATCCTTTTCGCGGTTCTCGTGATGTTTCGGTTTTCCCGGAATATCAATGAAGAGCATTGTTTATAATCCACCCCAAATGTACACCCAAATCGCCTTAGCCTACCTTGTATGCACTCACTTTTAGTGCATTATTGTTATCATATTAAACCCTTAGTTCAATTATCTAATTACTTGCATGGTTGCTAAGTCGAGTCATATCTTTTGTACACAGTTTTGGCATGGTTGCTAAGTCGACTCATGGGTAAAGTTAAATTTTATGGAATGACGGGAAAGAACGTTAAATTCAAATTCCCTTTGTTAAATGTACTCCAAGTGTTTTGATCTTTTCAATTCAGGTCAAATTAGTGTTAGAGTAATAAAAAACTCAAGTGTAGGGATGTGCCTATAAATCTCTTATATTTTGATGTTATCGTAGAGGATGGTAGAGTAAAGGCGTATGCAAAAAAAAAATCGAAAAAAAAGTTATTTAAAAAAAATGAAAAAAATATTCGGGCTACCATCCTACATCTATCTTTATATTTATGTTTGTTTGTTTCAAAGTTATCTAGAGTTTAGAGAGTCGAGTCTTGGCTTAGCAACGCCATTCTTCTCATGCTTGTAACATAAAGATTTTTGATTTGCCACCACTAAATCGCCTATCCAACCAAACTCTTTGTTTCCCTACCGTAAGCCTAACGTTACAACCCTTTAAAAGACTTCTTAGATAGTTGTTCCTATGTGCTTAAGCCAAAGCGGTGGAGGTTTGATCTAGTCTCAAGCCTATGGTAATCTATGTACTATGACCGGTTAATGAGTGTTTATCTTCCATTTCCATTTGATATATTTCATATACACCCTAGAGATGAGAGTATCCAAACACCACTTGTGAGGTGCTAGTATATAATTTTCGTGCTTGTTATGACTATTGCAGGGCTTTTACTTGTTATGAATTATGTTAAACCATTGCTTTATGCCCCCTAACTTATAAATTGATTGGCCAAAAGCACATTTGCTTGAGGACAAGCAAATACCAAGTGTAGGGATATTTGATAAGGATTTAAAACGAACACTTTTAAGGGGTCATTTAAGCCCTTAATCGCCTACTTTTATATCCGTTACTGCTTAATTTCGTTCATTTTCACTTTTTAGGTCTCTTGAAGGCAAAATGCTGGAATGATGCTTATTTGGACGAAAAAGAGTGAATATGTGAAGAAAATGGCTAAAGTCAAGATCAAGACACTCAAGCTGCTGGAAATGCACCCGACGGCGTCCCACACAAAGGGCGACGCCGTCCCTGATTTTGTGACGACACAATAGCAAATATGCTATTTTACACCTGACGACGTCAGGCTTTGAAGAGTAGGGCGTCACGAAGAGTTTTCTCCTCAGACGGCCTAGATCCGGATTCAGACAACGTCATGAGCTGAAGCTGACAGCGTCACAACCACAACGTGATGCCGTCCCAAAGTTGACTTGGCCAAGACGAAACCTTAATGGAGGCGAACTGACGGCGTCACAATTAAAAGGTGACGCCGTCGCAGTTGTAAAACTATATATAGAATTCGATTTTCAGACTTTTAAAGAGGTAGACTTGTGGAGTAAAAACCTAAAACAATGTATTCCGGTTTGGACAGTATTTTAGGGTTCTCATACCATATTTTATATCGATATAAGTTATTTATTCCATTGATTTCATTATGTCTTCGATTGAATGTGTGTATGCTTGCATGTTTAACATGTCCGGCTAATTTATTTGTGTGTTTGCTTGGATCTATGAAACCTAGTTATTAATTATTGATTGGTTGTCTCTTATCTTAATTGTAATTGGCTTAGGAGTGCTTAAAGCCATCGTTGTGTTTTTAATACTTGATTAATCTTTGTTGAACATTAGTTTATAATTACTAGTGGAATTGTAGGCTAAATATCCAAAGAAACCCTTAGTGTCAAGTTTATGAATCCTAGAGATTTCGTAGTCATTAACCTTAAGGTAGCTTCAAAGAGTTAGGGATAAAAGCACACCCTACGACCTTAGAAAACACAACGCGTTAAGAATAAGGACGTGACAATTCAACCACCAATAAAAGATAACTAGAGAGTAATAGTATCTAGGTAGACACATCTTTAAATCATCATACGAGCACACTTCAAAAAGACACAGACTACCCCTAGATTAGATAATTAGATAGTATAGTAATCGTTGGAAGTACCAACCCCCAAATCCAAACTACGAGATCGTACCTTTAGTTTTCTAAAAAAGTATAAAAAGATAAAAAATAATCTTCCTCAACCTCAACTTTAGCGTAGTAAATTTCTCACTAGCATTCCTATTCCCCTAGAGAACGATATCAATCCCCGAGGCTTACCCTAATACTACACTACAACAATTAGGTTCACTGCCTAGGTGGTTGAAAAACTTGCTCGAAGAAAAGGAAGTTTTCTTTGACCCCGAATGCGCGTTGTACGCGTATCAGGTTCGAGTCACTTGTTAATCATGTAATCATACGTATGCTAGTATAAATCGAGATTCAAAAGTGTTAATACAAATATCGTCATTAAACGTTATTTATATTTTTGATCTTTACCTAAGTTTTGTTAACGACAAAATTAAATTTGATTTTTATAAAGCTTAAAGCTTGTCAAGTCTAATAGATATTAAAACAAGTTTTTTCAAATAATATCTTCATCACTCAAGCATTTACATTGTGATTAACCATAATGTATGATTGGAGTTTTTAGAATGATTTGGTTTCTTAAAAACTAAAAATTACATATGTATTTATATATTTCTAAAATAGAAAAACAAGCACATGACATCATGTGATGCATCATTGAGATCATTAGAAGATCTCAATAGATATTTTGTAAAGATTTAGGAGCTTCATATCTTACACAATCTTGCATAGATATGGTTGACTTTGGCAAGATTTTGAGATCTTGCTGTCAGACCTTGTTGGCACCAAAATGTATAACGGGCGGAACCATTTAAAGGGTTCCGTGGTCCGTGGTGCCTGCTGAGAGTTTTGGCTATAAATAGCAAAGCCAAACCAAGTAGTTTTTCATCCCTTTCTATCATACTCTCATACATTTCTTCTCTCTAACCTTTCTAACTCAGTTTCATATCATATTAGTGATCTCTTTTGTAGCAAAGAAGATCAAGTCACATTCAAGCTTCAACGAGAAGTTGGAAGTCTTGTTTGTTTGGTGTTGTATGATCTTGTGTTGATTCATACTTCATTGTTGTACCAAACTATCATAATCTTGTGAGTGTGAGTGGTTAGTATTTTAGTCCTCAAAATACATTATGTGTGGGAGTGGTTGTACCCTTGGAAAGAACTCGACATTTAGCTTAGTGTCGGAAATAGCGTAAGCGAAGTGTAAAGGTTTCTCCGCCGGTGAAAGGAGCTTGTTGACTAGTGAAGTTAAACTCTCGAGTGTGAGACTCGGGGAGTGGAGTAGGGCAAGGAAAAAGAGTCCTTGTAGACCGAACCACTATAAACAACTTGTTGTGGTTTGATTGTTTCTTTCCTTATTTACTCTTTACATATTGTTTACATATTTCATTAACATATCTAAGATCAATATCAGTTGATCTTTCAATAAGTTTCAAAACAAAGATTTTTAATCGGTAAACTATTCAACCCCCCTTCTAGTTTTCTACAATTGGTACCAGAGCCTCGTTGCTCAAGAATTTCTAAAATAATTTGTATTTTATAAACTTAAAACGATCCATGGATTCTGAAAACTTTAAAGAAGGGCAATCTATGCAAAGACCACCACTCTTTGAAACCAATGGATTTATCTACTGGAAACCCCGTTTTGAAACATATGTAAAATCAAAAGATATAGATCTTTGGTTTATTATTGTTAAAGAGGTATTTAGTTCTACAACAAAAGATATTTCCGTTAATGAACAAAAGAAACTAATTGCTAAATATAATGAAGCTAAAATGATGCTTTACAATGCTTTACCTAGAAAAGAATATGAAAGAATTTTTATGTGTGAAACCGCCAAAGATATTTGGGAATCTTTGATTGTTACACATCAAGGAAATTCACAAGTCAAGGATAACAAAATTGATCTTCTTGTTCAACAATATGAACAGTTTGTTATCCCTGAAGATGAAACCATTGATTGTGGCTTTGCTCGCTTTAATACTATTATTACATCACTTAAAGCACTTGATGAATCTTTTAGTAGTAAGAACTTTGTCAGGAAATTTCTTAGAGCACTCCATCCAAAATGGAGAGCTAAAGTGACGGCTATTGAGGAATCAAAAGATCTCTCAAAAATGACACTAGACGAGCTAATCGGAAACCTCAAAGTATACGGAATGGTGATGGAGAAAGATTCGGAGATCATCAAAGGAAAAAGGGAGAAAGTCAAATCCGTTGCTCTAGAAGCAAAAGCGGAATCAAGTGATGATGACGAATCTTGCTCCGGTAGTGAAGATGAGGAGTATGCCATGGCCGTTAGAGACTTTAAAAAGTTTTTTAGAAGAAGAGGAAAGTTTGTAAGACAACCTCGAGAAGAAAAGAAGCCATTCCGAAAAGATGAGGATGACAAAAAGGGTAAAGGTGAAAGAAAGTGCTTTAGATGCGGTGATACAAGTCATCTAATAGGAGATTGTCCCAAGCCACCTAAAAGCAAAACTCAACGAGCTTTTGTAAGTGGTGCTTGGAGTGATAGTGAAGATGATGAAGAGTCAAGCAAGGAAGAGATCGCTCTAATGGCACATGAGTCAAACGAGGTACATTCCAACTCTTCTTATACTTCTATTGATGATGATACTTTGCAAAAACAATACAATCAATTGTGTGAGCTAAGTCTAAAAATCATAACTAAAAATAAATTTTTAAAAACTAAAAAGGAATTTTTAGAAAATGAAGTCTATGAATTAAAAGAAAAGGAAAAACGACTAGAAAAGGGAAAAGAAAATGACGATGGTTGCAAATCATGCCAAGAGATCTTGAAATAGAAAAACTAAATCTCTCACAAGATGTTCTAATCGAACACAATTCTAAATTTAAAAGGTTTAACAAAAACATCGCTCTTGCCGATGAAATAGTTAGAATACATAAAACACCGGGAGACATGAATGGGCTAGGATTTAATGAGGTATTAATTCCAAAGAGTCAAAACAAAACGGCCGAAAAAGACAAACAAACTATCAAAACCACTGCAGTACAGCACGGACCAGACGGACCCAAAATAAGGGATCCGTCCGTTGAAAAAAATGGTTTCGTGGGAACCTCAGCAGGACAGAATGTTTGTAATACGGACCGTAGCGAATTTGTCAAAGTAACAAAGAAAACCAAGGATAGTATTAAACTAAAACCTGCTGTTACATCAGGAGTAGCACTTGCTAAAAATGAATTTAGATCAAAAATTACTCAAGAACGACGCAAAACACCTTTTGCCAAACGCCCCTTTCCTAAGAGTAACCACAACGTACAACCCAACTATCAACACAACGGTTGGAATCATAACTTCCCTAGACCATATCAAACTCCAGATTACATGTCATGGAACTCTTACCCATCATTTCCATACATGAATCAAATAAATGGTATGTTTAACCCAAACGGACCCATGAGATATTGGGGACCAAATGCTTGAGTTATTTGCTTCTTAGGTATGCTTGAAAGTTGGATTGGAACCTGATGAGTGGATAAAAGATAGTGGATGCTCACGACACATGACGGGCAACAAAAGTCTCTTCTCATCATACCAAGAGTATGACGGAGGTAATGTCACATTTGGTAGCAATCTCAAAAGCAAAATCATTGGCAAAGGTACGATCGCTCATAACTCCCTAACTATTGAAAATGTTGCTCATTTAGATAGGTTAGGATTTAATCTACTTAGTATTAGCCAATTATGTGATAAAAAGTATAAAGTACTATTTGATGAAAATGGTAGTAAAATACTAAAAGATGGTATCACCATAGCTAAAGGAGTTAGGAAAAATAACATATACGTTATGAAAATAGATAAAACATCTAATGACAAACTTTGTCTAACAACATTAGATGATAGCTCAACTCTTTGGCATAGACGCTTAGGTCACGCTAATATGAGACTTATACAAAACCTATCTTCAAAAGAGCTAGTTAGGAATTTACCAAAACTTAAATATGATCAACATTTTTGCGACGCTTGCAAAATTGGTAAACAAACCCATAGTAGTCATAAGTCTAAAAATATGGTGTCCACATCTAAGTGTCTAGAACTTTTGCATATGGACTTGTTTGGTCCATCCGCTATAAGAAGCTATAGAGGTAACTTATACACTTTGGTCATTGTAGATGATTAATCAAGGTTTACTTGGACGTTATTTTTGAAAACCAAAAATGAAGCTTTTGATAAATTTGAAATTCTTAGCAAGAAAATTCAAAATCAACTAGGTGTAAAAATTGTGTCGATCCGAATGGATCATGGTCGTGAATTTGACAATGAAACACAATTTGGAAACTTTTGTGATACAAATGGTATAACACATAACTTTTGGCTCCTCGAACACCTCAATCAAATGGAGTCGTAGAACGTAAAAATAGAACAATTCAAGAAATGAGTAGAACAATGCTTAATGAACAAAACATTCTTCAAAAGTTTTGGTGTACGCGTTGACACTTCTACATATATTTTAAATAGAGTCTTAATACGTCCTTTCTTAAACAAAACACCATATGAGCTTTATAAATGTAAAAAGCCAACTTTAGGATATTTTAGAGTTTTTGGATGTAAATGCTTCATTCTTAATACTAAAGATTATCTCACCAAGTTTGACCCAAAGTCTTATGAAGGTGTATTTCTTGGCTATTCTCAAACTAGTAAAGCTTACATTGTCTTAAACAAAGAAACAATGAGAGTCGAGGAATCGTTGAACATAACATTCGACGAAAGTCCACCTCCCTCTAAGACATCACCTTTGGTAGATGATGACTTAGTTGAAAGTCAACTTGTAGAAAGTCAATAAGTAATTGAAAATGACAAGGAAGATGAACCATTAAATAATGAGATTATAAACATCAAAGAATCCAAAAGTCATCCTTTAGAAAAAGTCATAGGACAACTAAATCAAAGAACCTTAAGATCACAAGCCCAAAATCAAAGTAATTATTTTTGTTTTGTATCTACCATGAACCGAAAAACATAAATGAAGCAATAAAAGATGAATCATGGGTAATTGCCATGCAAGAAGAGTTAAACCAATTAGTTAGAAATGATGTTTGGAAATTAGTTCCAAAACCTAAGGATCAAACTATAATTGGAACGAAATGGGTTTTTCGAAATAAAATGGATGAAAATGGTATAGTATCTAGAAACAAAGCTAGGCTTGTAGCACAAGGTTATAATCAACAAGAGGGATTGATTATGATGAAACTTATGCACCGGTAGCTAGGCTTGAGTCTATTAGAATATTACTTGCTTATGCATGTGCCTATGACTTTAAATTATTTCAAATGGATGTTAAGAGTGCATTTCTTAATGGGTTTATTAACGAAGAAGTGTATGTTGCTCAACCTCCTAGTTTTACCGACTTTGAGAAACCACATCATGTCTTCAAACTCAAGAAAGCATTATACGGTCTTAAGCAAGCACCAAAAGCTTGGTACGATAGACTTAAGACTTTTCTTGTTGAAAACAAATACACCATGGGATTAGTAGATAATACTCTTTTTACCAAGAAAAAGGAGTCACACATTATCATTGTTCAAATATACGTTGATGACATCATATTCGGATCAACTTGTCAAGAGCTATGTGATGATTTCTCTAAAATCGTGCACGATGAGTTTGAATGAGTATGATGGGTGAATTAAACTTCTTTCTAGGACTTCAAATTAAACAACTAGAAGATGGCATATTCTTTAACCAATCTAAATATATAAAAGACATGCTTAAGAAATTTGGTCTTGAAGATTCAAAACCAACTAAGACACCCATGTCCTCGGACACTAAAGTCACCAAGGATGAGGAAGGTGAATCCATAGATAATACTAAATATAGAGGAATGATTGGTAGCCTACTCTATCTTACGGCTAGTAGACCCGAGATTATGTTTAGTGTTTGTCTATGTGCTTGCTTTCAAGAAAACCCAAAGGCATCACACTTAGAAGCCTTGAAAAGGATTTTTAGATACATTAAGAGAACAACGTGTTTAGGATTATGGTATCCCAAAGGAACGGGTGTAGAAACCATAGTGTATGCCGACTCGGATCATGCCGGTGACTATGTCGATAGAAAAAGTACAAGTGGTATTTGCACTTTTGTTGGACATTGTCTCACCTTATGGTTTGCAAAGAAGCAAACAGCTTTAGCCATCTCAACTACTGAAGCCGAGTACGTCTCAGCCGGAAAAGCATGTCAACAAGCTCTTTGGATGAAGAAAGCTCTCGTAGATTACGGAATTCATCTCAACGATATTGTTATACTTTGCGACAACAAAGGAGCTATCGATCTCAGCAAAAATCCCGTCCAACATGCTCGTACGAAGCATATTGAAATCCGTCATCACTTTCTTCGCGACAATGTTCAAAAAGGAAACATCTCAATTGAGAAAGTGTCCTCCGAAGACAACATTGCCGATATTCTAACTAAGCCTCTCAAACGAGAACCATTTAATCTTCTTAGACTTGGTTTGGGGTTAATGGAACCAAACATGTAGGATAAACATAGCCTAAACCTTAGAATAAACAAAACTAAACAATTTTGTTTTAAACCGCTCTTGTAGCCACGCACCAACGACAACAAAGGCGGAACCATTTTATGGTGTGCGTCTGGTCCGTGGTGTCATCAGTGGCAAAACTGCTACCTACAAAACATCTTCTTCCTCAAAACCCACTTTACCAAAACGTGTAAACATTAAACCCAACTCATTGTTGACACCTTCTCACCCACTAATCACTTGAGATAACATCATTGTAAGTATCCTAACTATATTTTATCTTTTAATTCTGAGTCTAGGATTCTAATTTGTGCACAAAATTACTACATGGGGTTTGTATATATTCTTATACAAAACATGGATTCAATTGGCAAATTGCATAACTAGTCATTAAAATTAGGTACTACATTATCATCTTGCATAAACAAATCATGTTTCCCACTAATCAAAAGATAATGACAATAAGGCTTTATTCAAAAAAACCAAACACCTCATGTCAAATTTTTTTGAAAAGCTTCTCACTTGTAGGAAAACAATTTTTCATTGTTAATACTAATAGAAACGTTAAATTTTCATCACTTGCATGCTCTTGAATACTGAAGGTATTGCATAACTAATATGCATTCCCGGTTATATTCAAATGAAGCCACATTGAATTAGAAGCGTTTGGGTTATCTCATGCCGTTTGCCAAACACCCCCACTAAAGACTATTTTATGCATAAAATAAGTCGAGATAACCGCAACTCCAAATCGTTTTCATATAGACACACACTAGAATCAAAACGTTAAGTTTATTCTCATTCTTAACATATAAATTCTTGCTCATAGGAATAACCATGGTAGCCACAAAATTCTATGATCACAAGGATACCGTTAACTACATTCCCAAACACCACAAAACCAAAGGACTTTCAAAGGAGCAAGTCGAAATCTTTAAGAGTCTAGAGACTAGGTACTTCCATGAGGGTAGAACCATTCACTCCTCTTTTATCGAAAATATCAATCTCCGTGAAGTGCTAGCCGCTATTCAATTCGATTTTCTCCTTGACATCGATGAACCTATTTTTCCTAGGTTTGTGTTAGAGTTTTATGCTAGTGTCACCGGTTTCATTGATGAAGATGATGAGTTTAGCCTTAGGTTTAAGATAAATCAAAACGACTACACCATCTCCTTAACCAACTTTGCTCAAGTACTAGGAATTCCCAACCGAGGGATATGTGTCTACTCGGATAAGTGGTCACTCACCGTCCTTGATGCAATCAACGATCGCTCTCTTCCCTACCAAACACCTTTAGCGGATAAGGATGTCATCCGTGAACACCTATTTAACCCAAGGGGAGATACAACCCGAGTCACCCGAAAGGGAAAGGAGGTGAACCGAGATCCATATGGAATGGAGCTCAATGAACTTAAGCCCGAATTTAAGAAATGGGAAGAACTACTTAGAGCCAACGTCATTAGCACCATAGGAAATAGGGATCATATCAATGCTTGCCTTTGTCACATGCTCTACAACTTTTCCACCCGTCAACCATTCAATTTAGCCTACTACATCGCTAGGAGAATGATTGATATTCCAACTCAAGGATCGGTTGCTCTTCCGTACGGGATGCTTCTCACCCGTCTTTATAGAGCTTATGCACCAATTCCACCAAGCCCAAAAGGGATGCACCTTCACTATGAGCTCATCCCTCACATCTTTGTGCCCTTGAGGGACGAGCGAGTTGCTAAGACAAAAGGCAAGAGAGCAAAACCTCCAACTCCATCATCATCATCATCAAATAGCTCCGAAGATGGTCTTCCAAATTCTCATCTTCCACCTCATGAGTATTATGCATCTCTTCCCGAGATTGAAAATGAATCAGCGGAGTTCAAGCAAACCAAAGGGATGTTCAAGTGCCTTGGTAGGATGATGAACAAGATCTACAAGAAGTTGGACAAGTGAGAATCCGTTTAAGGAGTGTTTGGAACAATACATTTTCTTTAATGTTTGATACAATTTGGTTGTTTCTATTTTGTAGGATGATAATATAACTCAAAACAATGTTGTATGCTAACTATTTCATGCAGGGGGATAGCACAAGTGTGTTATCAAATTTTACCCATTTTCACTTCAATGTGAAAATCATTCACCCTTGGTCAAAATCTATACTCCACTATATTTGTGCATGTGTTATTTACTTTTCCTAACTAGAAATAATTAATGTCACATGTTTTGAGCAAGATTTCAGGTTTCAGAAATGTCCCCAACACTTAAAAATACGTTATGTGGTGATTTCTGGTGTCCACGGATCAGACGACACCAATCTTTTGGTACCGTCTGTTATAAGAATTGGTACCGCCGTACCTATACAAGCGGACTAGGCGGCACCCTTTTAAGGGTTCCGCCTGTGTAAAATTTTGGTGCCGTGGATTCTCCAGGTAATTTTCTGAATTTTGATTATTTCGACTTTCCAAATTACCATACATTGCTTGTAAGTTAATCTTGACTAGTTTTTACCCATATTAGAACTAGTATAACACACTTAGGCATATAGGAAATCCACTTCCCACCAAAATTCAAAAATTTGAAAAATCAACCCAAGGAACCCTTTTGCATAAAGGAATGAACCAAAAATTTGGTTCCTTGCAATCCGTGGGTAATCAGATTGTTAGGATCTTACAATCATTAGAACATATTTATTGAATATCTTTGCCTCTTCACTCCATCCCTCTTGTATGGCTTGACTTGGGTGATATGACTAGCATTTAACCCACTTCCAAATCATTAGGAACCTCATCTCTTATATGGTTTAACATCAAATCAAACACGTTTCTCCATAATTTTTCACTTCTATAAATTAAGAGATTTTACCATGATCATCTTCACACCTTCTTCATTCTTACCATCAACTAGCAAAAACTCAAGTCAAAATGACAAAAACTTCTCCTTCAACCAAGCCTTGCAAGAAAACCGCTAGGATTAGCGTAAGACCTTGTTGTTTTGTCAACTTGAGCTCTTCATCCGAGTCATCTCCACTCACCATCTCATATCCTATAAGGGATGATACACACCTCACTTTAGCTACTCCTACACCCATTACCATCACCACTCCACCACCAACAAAGACACCAAGCTCACCACCACCGGCACCCCTCCAAACATCAAAAACACCATCACCACCAAAATCTCCAACCCTCATCCCATTGGAGTTATTTTCCACACCTCCCACTTTTCCAAATCCTTTCTTGGAGGACTTGGTAGATTTTCCTCCTAGGCCCAATCATCCACCACCATTGCCATCATTTGGCACTATTGAGCGGATTGCTCATGAGTCTCCTAGACCATCCTTCGACCCAAACGCCCCGTTAGGGCCAAGACCTCTTCTCTTTCACCCCATCCACAAAGACATCCATGGTCCTTTGTATGGGGAACAACCACTCCCTACATCAATGTCTCCTCACATAGAGGACATTGAGGAGTCCATGTGGGAAGATCATCCCACAAGAGAGGAGATTCAAGCCTAACTCCAACATCTCCACCAATTTTCCAACATAGTGGATGATTCTCATCTAAATGAGACTATGCAAATGCAAAGTGCTTTGCTAGCCTCATTAATCACCACTCCAAACACCAACACAAACATCAATACTTCCACCATTCCACCACAACAACAACATGCAATATATTACCCTCCTAGGCATGGTTGCTCAAATTGTGAGCAAACCGCCCAAACAACCGAACGGACCCGGGTGATGGTCCATGAGTTCCAAGAGGAAATGAGGTTCATCCTCAATCACATCCTCGAGCGTCTCAATGCTCTTGCTCATCCACGACCTCAATAGGAGGGTCCTAGCTTATTTCCTTTTAGGCTCTTTTTATTTAGTCTTTTTCTTGTATTTTGTTAGGATTATTTCTTTTTCATTGTATTCAACACTTCATTGTGTTCTTCCTTCATGATTCTTAAATCATTAAAATTTTAACAAATGAATGATGTTTTTTATATTGTTGTTGCTTATTACCTAGTATTTGGAAATGCTTGTGATGATGATTATTACTAACATTTTTTTGTAGCTTTTTCACAATCCATGTCTCCTTCCATTGGCACCCAATTTAAGGGGAGCTTTGGTCAAGAGGGAGATAATGGCTAAGGGCTCATTACACATTCCGCCTTGCATCTTCTTTTTGTTGAGACAAAAAGGGGGAGAAACATATAGAACTTGGATATTTGACTTTCTGAAAAAGTCAAACTGCATACATTGACTTTCTGAAAAAGTCAACATGATATTTCATTGGTAATATTTGACTTTATGAAAAAGTCAAACTGCATACTTTGACTTTCTGAAAAAGTCAACATCATGCTTCAACTAGTGAAGATTTTGACTTTCTGAAAAAATCAAACATCATATACTTGCATTATCATTTCTCTTTCAAGTTCTAAAACTAATATTTTTATAACTCTTGTACAATCTTTACATCTTTTATAAAAATAAAATTTATGTTTTGTCCTCAACAAAAAGGGGGAGATTGTTAATACAAATATCGTCATTAAACGTTATTTATATTTTTTATCTTTACCTAAGTTTTGTTAACGACAAAAGTAAATTTGATTTTTATAAAGCTTAAAGCTTGTCAAGTCTAATAGATATTAAAACAAGCTTTTTCAAATAATATCTTCATCACTCAAGCATTTACATTGTGATTAACCATAATGTATGATAAGAGTTTTTAGAATGATTTGGTTTCTTAAAAACTAAACATTACATATGTATTTACATATTTCTAAAAATAGAAAAACAAGCACATGACATCATGTGATGCATCATTGAGATCATTGGAATATCTCATTAGATATTTTGTAAAGATTTAGGAGCTTCATATCTTACACAATCTTGCATAGATATGGTTGACTTTGGTAAGATTTTGAGATCTTCTTTGTCGACCTCGGCACCAAAATGTATAACGGGCGGAACCCTTTAAAGGGTTTCGTGGTCCGTGGTGCCTGCTGAGAGTTTTGGCTATATATAGCAAAGCCAAACCAAGTAGTTTTTCATCCCTTTCTATCATACTCTCATACATTTCTTCTCTCTAACCTTTCTAACTCAGTTTCATATCATATTAGTGATCTCTTTTGTAGCAAAGATGATCAAGTCACATTCAAGCTTCAACGAAAAGTTGGAAGTCTTGTTTGTTTGGTGTTGTATGATCTTGTGTTGATGCATACTTCATTGTTGTACCAAACTATCATAATCTTGTGAGTGCGAGTGGTTAGTATTTTAGTCCTCAAAATACATTGTGTGTGGGAGTGGTTGTACCCTTGGAAAGAACTCGACATTTAGCTTAGTGTCGGAAATAGTGTAAGCGAAGTGTAAAGGTTTCTCCGCCGGTGAAAGGAGCTTGTTGACTAGTGAAGTTAAACTCTCTAGTGTGAGACTCGGGGAGTGGAGTAGGGCAAGGAAAAAGAGTCCTTGTAGACCGAACCACTATAAACAACTTGTTGTGGTTTGATCGTTTCTTTCCTTATTTACTCTTTACATATTATTTACATATTTCATTAACATATCTAAGATCAATATCAATTGATCTTTCAATAAGTTTCAAAACAAAGATTTTTAATCGGTAAACTATTCAACCCCCCTTCTAGTTTTCTACAAAAGTTTTCTTTGTGAACTTGGTTTGTGTCTGGTACATGTGACCATGCGTAATCATAACATATACAAGTTTAATCTGGTCAAGGTTATGAGGTTGTGATGGGACAAATGTGTGTTGGAGTATGTAGGGGTTTGGTGAATCGTTCATGTTTTATTTTGCTTGGCGATCATATTTGTGTCGACTAATGAAACGTTCAAGTTGCATTTAAAAATCTAGTTATTAACATGCCACACACTAAGTATTATATGATATATATAAAAATGGATCGTGGGTCGAATCTATGAAGTAGCAACATTTATAAACATGCATACAAATAGTGATTTAAAAAGAATTTGATTCTTAAGACTTAAAAGGTTTGTGTTCTTTTATTCGAGTGTAACTTCGAGGGTTGTTCTGAGATGAGTTACTTTCGAGCTAGGGTAGTACTTAGTTTCGAGAATGGTCTCAAGTTTACCTTTGTCTCTAATTAGGTTGTCCTCATTTCAATTCAATCCATCATCATTTCTAAATCGGTATTTTGAGGTTCGAGTTACAATTCCAAAACCTATGTTTTGACTACTAATTAAACCCTAAACATAATGATTTACTATACCCTAAAACATGTTGATATTATTTACCTAAACATATTAAATAATCAGTTACGTCATTAGAAGAATAAATGGACTTATAAATATTAAGCGATTCCTAATTCATGTAGATTCTTTGAAGAAGGAGTGACTGTGTTTTCCGAGTGATCTTTCATTTGCATTAAGGTACAAATATTCTGCCCTTTTTCAGTAAGGGTTTCTCATGACTCTTGATCTTTGATTTTGTTTCATTTGTTATGACATTCGTTTGTGATCTTATTTGTTATGATTCCTTTGTTTAGATATTCGTTTGGTTATGCCATTTGATGCTTATTCATTTCATTCCATTTTCATATATCTTTGATGAACAACCTTTGATCGTTACCCTATGTTATTTATATTGTTTGACCTAATTCATTGCCCAAGGTACTAACTAGTCATGGAGGTACCATGACCATGTCATTGAGGCACCAATGGCATGACACTATCTGAGGAGGTGTGCTTTTGTCCACATCGTTCCCTTTTGTGCATGCATTTGATTATGATTATTGTATGATTAATTTCACGCGCCTATATATTTGCCGAAAGCAAACGTATTAGGGACGTGATGTTTTATTTTTGACATGGGGCGTATGGATACATCCTAGGTACTCAGTTCAGATATATGTGTCTGCCATACACTTTTGGGAGCTGAACACTCCATTTGATTTGATTTGTTATAATGTGATATGGTATGATTGATTGATATGATATGTTTGGTTGTTTTGGTCTATTCATGTAGCATGTTTAGACACTTGGGTATTTCTTTGACAACTCCGTTATTTCATTATGACCCTTTGATTATTCCTTATTTCTATATTCAGTCCTTATCTTATTTTAACATATTTGTTCAGCAGGTTTTCGTTGGATTCGTTTCGCTTATTCATTTTTGACTTATTGATTTTCATTATTTATATATGTACACTGAGCATTAGCTCAGCCGCATTTCTTTTCTCAGCAGCAGGTATTAAGTGTATGCTGGGATTGAGTGATGAGAGTAGGAGCTTTTAGTGGACCGACCCAATCTTAGTTTTCCTTGTTATCTGGAATTAGATGGAGACTCATGTTTTGTTTATTTTCGTTTAAGATTTGGAGTTGTTTTGTATTCCCTTAGTAGTTATTTGTTTCATAACATGTATTTTATTTATTTAAGTCTTCCGCTTGCGTTTATTATATTCTGATTGACACTATAATGTGACTTTTTGACCTTTGTCATTGGTGTGTTACAATTTTATTTCTAAAGACTAAGAAAGAAAAAAATTATGAGCTATCTATATGGCATGAAAGAAAAAAAAATGAATATAAAGAGACAAAAAAAGACCAAAAACATCCCTCAATTTCTTATTAATAGTTCACTTTCATAAAATATAAAATTTTAAGAAATTTTAATAACTACGTTTTCTATCAATCAAATATCACATTTACCAAATAAAGTCTATTTTTATCGATTAAAATACATCATAAACACTTAGGGTGCGTTTGGGGAGGGCTTATGGGGCTTGGGCTTCTAAAATAAGCCGACTTATAAAATAAGTCTCGTTTATCATGCGGGCTTATGAAATCATAAGCTCCTAAAAGGGGCTTAAAACTTTAGCCCCATAAAAGGGGCTAAAAACTTTAGCTCGGGGCTTATGAATTATAAATTACATATTTACCAACAAAAATATCTAACTTATACCATAAAACTCATTTAATTATATCATTTTTAGTAATTTTGCAATAATAAGTCTCAGCCCATTTTCCAAACAAGTCTACAAAAATACAAATTTCAACTTATAATAAAAGCCCTAGCCTCAACCCAAGCCCTAACCTATTGTGCCAAACATACCCTTATTATAGGGAGTGGGATCCTCTCAAGTTGAGAGCACCAACTTGAGTCAAGTTAAGGCACTATGAGCCGTTGGATCAAATCCAACGGCTCAAATCAAAAGAACTACTTTTAATTTAAACCATTAAATTTGATCTAATGGCTTATAGTGCCTCAACTTAAGTTGATACTCTTAGTTTGAGAGGATCTATCATTCCAAAATAAGAGCACTTTCAATGTTAACGGGGTAACACCCGTTATCGGCATAATAACGCCGTTAGCGGCGTTACACCCTTGGAAGTTTGATTGTTTAACGCCGTTGGTCCCTTTGCGTTGCCACTATACCGCGCGTTATGCGCTGAAAAAAAAATTCAAAAAATTTTCATTTCAAGTCCCTCTAACGGCTACTAGCCGTTAAGTTTTAAAAAAAATTCAAAAACCACCCCTAACGGCTAGTTTTTATTAAAAAAAAATTCAAAAACCTTTTTTTACCACTATAAATACACAATTAAAACACCATTTTTTCCACACTTCAACTACTAAATCCTCTCAATACTCTCAATCTTTCAACCAATGTTGCAAAAATCGTGAATAGGTAGTCGGGCGGTCGACCACCCTGCAGAGAGTAATCGTTCAAGTCGGGATTAATCGGTGATTAATCGGATTGGCATTTCCTGCAGTTTTTTGGTATTTCTGGAGACCAAACTAAAAATCTTAACCGATTCCAAGCCTGCTATGTTTCCAAACCTCAATAAAAGGCTCCAATTCTGATTATGATGCTCATTGTGCGTTATAAGTGAAATATACGATCCCCAAATTAAGTATAATGCCTAAATTATTATTATTTTTAAAATGACCGATTTTCCCGATTCGGCCGATTTTTTGCCGATTCAACCAATTTTGACTGATTCGACCGATTAATCGGCCGATTCGGCCGATTTTTTGACTGCTTAGTGTCGATTTTTATCCTAGGCCGATTTTTCGACCGATTTTCAAAAATCGACAAGGTACTCGGCCGATTAACGATTAATCGGACGAGTTGACCGATTTTTGCAACATTGCTTTCAACTTCGATTAACTGCAAAAAAAACAATGTCGGGAGGCAACGACGATAGTTTCTTGAATCTTCTCGGTGGTGGGTGGAATCCCTCAAACCTGGGTTCATCATCTAACCCGAACGCGGGTTCATCTTCAAACCCCAACACACTAGGCTTCTCGAGCCAAGAAATGTGGCAACAACATCAAACATTATTGTTTTGGCAACAACAAAACCAACAAAGCACCTTAAACTCCAACTTTCAAAACCTACAATTCACACAACAGTCACAACAATCACAAACTGAAACACAAGATGTTGCTGAGACACCCACGTCTCCTCCAAAAAAAAGGAAAAGGTCGTGTTAAGCGAAAATCAAAAAAATCCAAAGACCCCGAGCTCGAACCAATTGATTCTGATGAGGAGGTTGTCGTTACTGCGCGTTGGAATTCAGCAGAGGAAGCATTACTTGCAAGGTGTTACATAGTTGTTTTGGAGGATCCAAAAGTTGGAAAGTGCCAACCTAGAGATACGTTTTGGTATCGGGTCAAAAATGAGTTCAATAGACTCAACTTTCAACAGCGCACCAAGGATATGATGTCAAGCAAATGGAAAACGTTGAACGGGATATGCACAAAGTTCAACTCTTGTTACATACGTGCGCAACGGGATCAACGAAGCGGGGAAAGTGAGGTGGATGTGATGAAACGGGCAAAGCAATGGTATCGTGAGGAAAACAGAGGAGCACTGTTTGGTCTCGATGACGCTTGGGAGGTTTTGCGTCATTATAAGAAATGGGAGACGCCGGAAGCGGTTGATTTAACCGGCGAAGTCCCAAGCCAAACAAACGAGGCTTTGTTTGGTAATGATGAACAACCTCGCCCCATGGGAAAGAAACGTGCTACCAAGAAAGTAAGATCCGAGACTACAACAAGTACTGGGGGAACAAGCACTGGATGAACGAGCTTGTCAACTTATTTCACCGAAACTATGGCAAACGAGTATCGTTTGAAACGAGAAGTCTCCGAAGCGGAGTATCGGGCCGCGCAGGAAAAAAATCTCACAATAACAAGGTTGGAAGAGATAAAGTTTTTGATGACGCCTACTGAAGGGCAAGATCCAATGGTCATGCAGTGGATCAATGACGAAAAAGATCGAATCATCAAAAAATATAACTTGAAACCTCGTCAGTAGATCGTATTCTCGTCATTTCCTTTAATTTGTTGTAACGTTTTATTTGCAGTGTGTTTTTTTAATTCGTTGTAATTATTATTATTATTATTTTTTTTTAATCTCGTTTTGTAATTTTTTTTTAATTTTAATGAAGTGCTTGTTTTAGTTTAATAAATGAAGTGTTTGTTTTAGTTTATGGGTTGAAATTGAAAATATGAAATGTTATTGATGTTATTGGGATGTTATGGTTGTGGGTGTGAGGATGTTAATGTTAAATGTTAAAGCTGATGTGACGCTGAAGTGAATGGTGTTATTGGTGTTATGGTGTTATGATTAGGAGTGCTCTAATGTACGAAGAAATATTACACTTCCCGTAACCATGGGCAAAACAGTAAATCTAGGAACAAAACTTGCTATATAAACAGACCATCTTCTACAATCTAGGGTTTGGGGCAAACAAAACAATAAACTCAGGCAATTTCAGAAATGAGGCGACAGAAGGTACGGATGTTTTTCAAAGGTTGTTTACCACCTCTGCCACCAATGATTTTCTATTTTGCCCCAATTTTAAACAACCTATATCTATACAAAGGGTTGATACTCACACCACATTTTTTGATGCATGCACCACTGTGGTGTAGGTATCAATTCTCCTATACAAATATATCCATACACACACACACTATTTCTTATACATTCGATCTATAGATCGGTTTGTATATAAGCTCGCTCAATAAGCAATCATGAACACCCCTATATTTATATATATACTTCCTTCCGTTCCAAAATAATAATTATTAGAGGCTGTGATGATAAAGTTCTAGAAATTGTCTGAGTTAATCGTACAAATTATTTGAGATTTAACTGTATCTTGGCGGGGTAATTTAACTATTGCAGCCATGGCGGTTTTATCCCTTTTTGTACGGTTTGTTTTTTTAAACAGATCTGAGCCTCTTTTTATTGTTTCATTATTTTGGTTACAGAGGTTGTATCTATAAAAATATGTTGTTTTCATACAAAATATATCAATTGAAAGGGGGTGAAGACGAGGGTATATTAGTCATTTGTGCAGAGATGAAAATGAACTCGGAAACCAATAATCACCGATTTTTGGGCAAAACGAAATAAATGAAGAACTCAGACAATGAAGAAATGAGGCGATGAAGGGAATGGATGTTTTATAAGGGTTGTTTACCCCCTCAGTCGTCGTCGATGATTTTCATTTTGCCCCATTTGTAAACAACCCTTAACGTTATGTTTTAACTATGGAGGTGAGTTCATTGAAGAGTGTGGTTGTGGTAACTTTGCATTCTTCGCATTTTTAATTCTTTTTCTCATTTGATCCTAACTCTAAATAAGCCACATCTTGTTTATTTGTGACGGAGGGGGTATATATTTCTGGGATGAACGGTGTAATTTAGGGTCTACCGAGGCAATGATGATGAATTTCTAAATGTCTGAGTTATCATGCAAAGGTGAGATTTCGTATCTTGGCTTGGCAATATATGGTTGTTATTTGCTAATGCAGCTGCGGATTTGCAGCCATGGCGGCTTAATCCTCTTTGTTTTGATTGTTTCACAGATCTGAGCCTCATCAATTGTTTGACATTGCATTGTTTTGCAATCAAAATTGACACTTCAAATGTTTTTATAAACTTTTACGCCAAAACTGCATTTATCCAGCTTTTAACTTCTAAATGATCAGTTCTTTATACATTTATTTCTATTGACATCCAAGTTCATGCACTTTTTCATTCTCTTATCTATTCTTAGGCTTGCAGCTAAAATCACCTTTTAGCTCGGTAAATTCTGGACAACAGGTCACTGAACCAAAAATATTTTCAACAAAGTGATAGGTGGCTAAATAAAGTTTGTGACACAGTATGAAGAATGTGTTTAAGCATATACTCTGCAGATCATTTGACGACTAACATGACTTTCCTGTTGCAATGTTTGTCGAAATAAGCCGCTTAGTGGATGTAAGGTGCTCCTGTATAGAAATCTTATATGCGAATGAAGGGTGAAAGGTGAAGGCATGATGAGATACCTGACGGGAAGTGGAGCAACGCACCAGCATTCTTTTAAGCATCAAGTAGTTTGCAGATGGAGCTGATAGTGCTGTTGAGTCTTTGGCTGGAGACTTGGGTCATATAATTCAGTCATTCAGATTATCAGAAAGATTATATATAAAATTCGTAGCACGTGGGGTGGAAGTGAAAGTAATGGGGGTGTGAAGTAAATTGATTTGAGTAGCTAAATGCATCTGATGTTTCTAGTATAGTTTCAAATAGATGTTGGGGACCTAACACGAGTAAACTGTAATATTGTAGTTTTGGATGAGTGCAGTAGTGGTATGTAACTGAATTTTGATAATAAGAATGCATCTGCGTTGAAGAAATAAATTTATGTATTGAATTTAGTTATGATTATGTTTGTTTGGTTCATGTTTTAATGGAAGATTATGAACTCATGCTTTTTGGGACAAAGAGTTCAACCCAGCCAAATGGAAGGAGCCAGATTTAAATAGTCTTACAGAGCTGGAAGGAACCTTGAGGTCCTGGCCTTCCTGTGAGATCGATGAAGTCCCCAACACAGCTAAGTGAACATGCAGCACACTATTACCTTATCTCAGATACCTTACAGTAAGGCAGCCCAAGTCGCAAAACTAGAATCGATCTGTGCTGAATTTGCAGTCACAAAGAAAGCAACTGTATATGCAGAACACAATCTTCATATGCAGCTGCTTAGACCTATAAGGGATGGGATTGCAGTAGCATGTTCCGCCATTTCCCGAGCCCACACAGAAAAAACCGAACCACATAGAAAACATTGGAAACAAAAAGATTCCCATACGCATTTTTGAACTTTGACGAGCTTCATACATACGAGACATGCTGTGCCATCGAAAGCAGGATCCACAAACAGGGGATCTGCTGATTCTGGAGACTCATCATGATCGTAGCCGGTGGCGCATAAAAGACCTTCACTTTATCCACTAGGTCCAATTTGGCTCTCAAGCCAAAATAATGACCTGCAAGCAATAGATCGTCCGCCAGGTTGAAGAGCCGAGTAAATAGAAAGTTACCTGAATGATAAATCATCCAATGTCATCTGATCCAGTGGAAAAGAGTAACGTCATTTAACATATAATTGGGCACCATTGATTCAAACTTGGATCTATCCATCGGTCCACATCTCCATTTCCATGCATCATCATAGACATTAGACTCCATCTATCATAATATAGGAAATACATCCTAATCGTAATATAGGAAATTTTGTCTAAAGATTAGTCTGAATTAGCAATTTAAACTTGGGTTCCATCCATTCCCTAATATGTGTTTTCTTTCGAATGAGAGAAATACATCCCCAATCTATCGAGCAACCAGCGCCAATTAACTAAGTCTCATTCCAAACTGTAGGCGCACTCATGCTCTTGACAGACCAAGGACCCCATTAACCCGATAAAATGATTAGATAACTTTTTTTACGTCTAATTTGATTGCTTGGTGTATTAGTGCAAGCATACTGAAGTCGTGTTATAATTTGTTGGAGCAAAGAGCTGAACTGCATCAAGGCAACCCACATAATAAAACCTAAAACTGACCCGTTTTCGGTTTGCAGTCGCAAACTTAGAACCAACATGTGCCCATAGTTTCAAAACCCTTATCAGCAGTAGGCAGTAGCTTAGACTTAGACCTCTAATGGACGAAAATGCAAGAGCATATTTCGTCTTTATGAACAATACCATTTGAAAACTTCTTCAGGAAAAGGATTCCCACCATTTGAACCAAACCCCTACCAGTGGTGACATTTGAGACACATTATGCATCTAAAAACCATTATCTGCCACCACTGAAAACCTTTGACTTTGGAGCATCTTACAAAGAGATGATATCTGGATTCAGAAGATTTATTAAAGACACTAGCAAACAATTGAGATCAGTTAAACTAGGATCCATGATGGCTCTTGATAAGTGACGATCCTGTGACATTCGCCAAATAAAGACATTCAATTTTTAAGAATCTATGAAATTAAGTTTGACGTCAAGCCCAAGATGATGGCCTGCAAGCAACAAATTGACAAAAAAAAACTAGTCGAATAGGCAGGCTTATAACAGAAATGATCATCTAATCTTGTGGAAAGAGTAAAGTCATTCAGCATAGCCAAAAGTGTAATTCAGTGTTTCTCGAGACTGTAAAGATGGTTATCTAAATGTTTGAGTAAATCTGGTAAAGCTGAGATATACCATATACAACAACAACAACAAACCCAATCCCGCCAGGGCAGGGTATGGGGGAGGTAGAGTGTAGACAGATCCTACCCCTACCCAAAGATAAACCCGTGAGTAGGGAGACTGTTTCCAAAGAGACCTCCGGCTAGTGCAGGTGTGCGGGTGGAAGGCGTGGAGAGATAGAATTAGGATCAGCGGGTAGTACCGGCGTGTTGTTTAGCGGGTGTTGGTTGTTTTGGGCGTTTAGTGGGCTAGGTGCTTTGCCTTAGTTTTAGGCCCCGTGCGTAGCTTCCCCTTATTTGCGTTTGTTTTGGCCCGTGTGTTTCTCCGTTTTGTTTGCCTGCTTTTCTTGCCTCTTGCGTTTTGGTTTTTGCTTGGCCCCAGCCGTAGGCCCCTCGCGT
Source organism: Chrysanthemum makinoi (assembly GCA_910596185.1). Taxonomy (NCBI): domain Eukaryota; kingdom Viridiplantae; phylum Streptophyta; class Magnoliopsida; order Asterales; family Asteraceae; genus Chrysanthemum; species Chrysanthemum makinoi. The sequence continues at coordinate 200,078,200 of OU343223.1, read as the reverse complement.
TGGTTTTAACTTTTGATGATATACCATATCATTTTCTTTATGTACCTGATTGGTTTTAACTTTTGATGCATCAGTGAATTTGCAACCATAGTGGTTTATTCCTCTTTCTTTTGATTGTTTCGCAGATCATATCCTCGACGATTTTATTGACATTGTCCTTTTCTACCTTTGATAGAACCGGAAGCAGTCTCTCTACCTTAGGTAGGGGTATGGCTGTCTACGTCTTAACCTCCCCCATACACCGTGGAAGACGGTATTGGGAGTTATTTTACTTTACTTTTTATTGCTTTGCAATTGAAGTCAACATTGCCATTGTCTTTTTATACTTTTTTGGGTCAATAGTATGAATATGCAGTTATCATGTATAAGTTTAAAGTTCAGCCTTTTTCTCTCAAATATTTGATCTAAGGCATGCAGCCAAAAATCCCCTTTTCAGCGTGAAGAATTCGGCCATTTGACAGGCAGAACCGCTTTCTCAACTAAACTGATAGGTAATTTAAGTTTGTGACAGTCGTAACTATGAACAATGTGTCTAAACTCTAAAGCATATAACTCTGGAGATCCAAGTTGGTTGCAAATTACAAGGTTCGTCTAATTCAGCAATCCGTAAAATTCTAGAGTATGAAGCATATTGTGTATATAAAAAATTATGCATGCATATCAGTACACAACTGGTTGTAGGCTTGTAGCACTAGAACCTGAATCGTCCTTGACTAGAACTATGATAAAACACATAGAACTTTGCAACAACGGTTTTTTTCCTCATTCGGCTCTATGTAGTACTTAGTTTCGTCTCAGGTGTAACATTGTGAGTGTGAACTGTCCTGGGTTAGTTGGTTATTAATATAAGCGTGAAACTGCTTGTTGACCTTTACTGCATTGTAACAAGTTTCATGGTTTAAGTTAATTGAGTTTATGTGTTTTTGGTTGATGTTTTTAATGGAAAACATTTGAGCACTTCTTATTTGTGGAATAAAAAGCTCAACCCAATTAAAAGGAGAGGAGCAAAATACAAACATACAGCGATACCAACCAGTGCCCAAAGTTGCAACACTGACCAAGACATAACTCGGACTATAGCCAACAACGTCGTCTTGGGTATGACTGCTGAATCATATTAACAGAAAAAGATTGTGTAGTGTTGAGATGTAATCTGTTAATACAAAAGCAACTGAATTTGCAGGACCAAAATCTTCATTTGCAGCAGCTTGGAGCTGTAAGCTTCCATGGGAAATGCAGGAGCAAGTTCCACCATCCTGACCGCTGTTTGAAAAACTTCATCAAAGAGGAATTATGTAATACACATTATGCACAAAAAAGACTTGATTCTCCCCGCCGTTGAACTTTTTAAGACCTACCAAGAACTACTTTGGAGCATTTTACAAAAAGGCCATTCGTGGATTCAGGAGATTCATCATAGATAAGAGCAGAAAGACGAGATTAGTTCTACGAGGATACCAATTGGTTCTGTAGGGGAGATGATTTAGTGCCAATAGTAAAAATACGACATTCTCTTTCTTAGGCAAAGCTGAGATTGTATCTTGGCCAGGCAGATTGTTATGTGTTGAAAATGATCATTTTCTAGTTTTACTTGTTCGGTATCTGCCGTTACTGCAGCAGAGATGTCAATGTGCAGCCATGGTGGTCTAATCCTCTTTGTTGTATGTGTTTCATAGATCTGAGCCTTATCAATAATTTAACATAGGATTGCTTTTCAATTGAAGTCCACACTGCAAGTGTTTTCATACAACTTTTGGATCAAAACTATGAATGTGTACTTTTTGTATTGTTCAATTATTTAATCAAGTTTTTTTTATCGACCTCAATATTTATACATTTTTCTGCCAAATAATTGTTCTTAGGGTATGTAGCCAAAACCCCCTTTTTAGCATGTTGAATTCCACTAATCAAACAATCTTTAATCAGGCCACATGACAACTAAAATTGCTTTGGCTATTACTGTTGGAATTATATAACATGACAATCATATATAAAACACATAAAACATCAAAGAAAACTTACGGAAGCGTATAAGAACGTATAATGAATAATTAAATAACGTAAACATAAAATATGCGTACCTTTTTTATTATAGCCGAACAAGAATCAATTCCAAAAAAAAAACTGGCAAGTGATGAACCATTATTAGGGTTTATAGGATTATAAGAATTACCCCTTACCGTTTTTGTAATTCAATCCAAGATACCAACAAAAGTATGTTAGTATCACTTTCTTGTACACACGTACTAAATCAAATTAAAGTAATGCTAGTTTTAATCACACAAAATAATTTGTTTTGGGAAAACAAGGTGATCGACACCCTATGGGAGTGGTCGACCGGTTTCAACACAAAAAAACACAAACACTTTTTGGTTTTTAGGTTATGAGTACAAAAGATGCAAAACCAAGACTCTAGGCCTTGTATTTATACCCAATATAACTTGGTGACCAAGTTAGGCATGGATTTGGTTGGGGAATACCCTTGGCCGATCGGTTGGGCTATCCCAAGGGATTCCGGAACCTTCCCAATCTCTATTTTGGAATCTAGTCCTTCCAATTAACATTTAACGATCGTTAGTCCATTACACTTAATTAACTTAACGTCCGTTATATATTATTTCGTGTAATTAATAAATAAATATAACATTTACATTTAATTATTAACTTTAATTCTCATATGTAAAGCGTGCAATTCAGTGGTCCGAGTTCGATCCTAACTCACGATTACTAATTTATATCCATAAAACTAACAACCTCCACTGGATATATCTTATATAGTCATCACATCGGTAATAGCGTTTATAACACTTCGATGCCTCTAGTATAACTCGAGCAAGGCTCCTGGAAAACCTTTTAATGATTCTCATTATTATTATCCTTTTGTTTCTAGAGCTGCGATCGCTTGCAAAGCGAAGAGTTTTTAAAAAGATTAAAAAGCATGTTATAACTTGACACGTGTCCACCAACAATTCTTCCTCCGTACTTTTTATTTTAATATTTTCGTCTAGGGGCATTTTTGTCTTTAACATGTTTTTAATTTCACCCGCGACTTAAAATTGTGATAACTTTAAAACGACAAACTTTTACGAAAAACCGATTTCACCATAATTTTCAAAATTTAATTCTCTTTAATTTGATATGCATTTTGATATAAAAATCACAATTTTTTTTAAAAAATTTTAAATGGGTTATGATTTACTTGAAATTTTCGATAACTTCGGCCATATTTTTGTCTAACTTAAAAGTTGAATATCGCAAAACTTAAAATAGAAACTTGTAGATTTTTGGTCATTCTTTACTCAGAAATTTGAATTACTTAATTCCGATATGAAATGAGTGAGATATTTTAGTTTAAAAAAGAGGTTTTACAAATATTTAGTGCACACATGGTGTTTGATAAAATGCTTAAGAAAGATTTTCTATATAAAAGTGCATTTATATGGACTAATTGGTTTACCACAATAAATTTTGTGTCATTTTTAGTTATTGTTCATGGTAAATATGCAAATTGATGATAAAAAAAGAACTAATAATGAAATGATGAACAACAACTAACTGATGAATTGATGAAAATTGTGACATTCCTGATGAACATTATGAATTTATAGAGAACCAATGAATATTATGATTTTGTTTAAACAACGTTTTTTATTTATTTATTTATAAACACTGTGATGTAATTGATGAACAAAATTAAAGAGAATTGATATGAACTGATGAACACTATTTTTATTGATGAACAAACTTAAAAAGAATTGATGAACATAATGATAAACTGATAAACACTCTTTTTTATTGATGAACACGATATACGGTAAGCAACGTTTTTATTTATAAACATCACGTAAAAGTGATGAACCATATGATTGTTTTTAGAAAATTGATAAACTGATGAACAACGTGATTTTTTTAGAACACTGATGAACACTCTTTTTATTGATGAACAAAACTAAAAAGAATTGATGAACTGATGAACATTCTTTTTATTGATGAACAAAATTAAAAAGAATTGATGAACATCATGATGAACTGATGAACACTCTTTTTATTGATGAACAAAATTAAAAAGAATTGATGAACATCATGATGAACTGATGACCACTCTTTTTACTGATGAACACGATATAAGGTAAAAGTGATGAACCACATGATTGTTTTTAGAAAATTGATAAACTGATGAACACACTCTTTTATTGATGAACAAAATTAAAAGAATGATGAACATCATGATGAACGATGACCACTTTCATGAACAAAAAGATAAACCGATGAACCACATGATTGTTTTAGAAAATTGATGAACTGATGAACACTCTTTTTATTGATGAACACATGATTGTTTTTAGAAAATTAATAAACTAATGAACAACGTGATTTAAAAAAAAAACTGATGAACTGATGAATAACGTAAATTTTCTTAAAAAACTGATGAACAACGCCATATATTTTTTTGAAAGAAAACTTATACACCGATAACAAAATGATTTTATTGATGAACAACAATAACTAATTCATAATAAAAATGCTAACTATAGTGTCAAAAAATAAACAATGACAACAAAGATCATTTGTCTTTTATTGATAACCTGACATACATAAAAGTTAGGTGCAAATGAAAAGCAAACAAAATGACACTCAAATGGAAAAACAACAAATCTTCCGTAAAATGATAGTCACCAACTTCATCTTTCATCATTTTCTTCTTTCGTTTACAACTCAAACTCTCACAAGCAACAAACTCACAAATTTGTCTTTGTGTTTTCCTTCTTGAATCACGTACCTTAAACTAAAAACCTTGACCTCTTCCTTTTCTTTCAAAATACAACCAGGATAAGCACCTTTAAAGCCTCGCCGAAAAGAAACAATTCATTTCCACAAACACATCAATTATCTCAACAAAATTAAATATAACAACTTACTGGACATAGTTTTTGCTTCCATATACTATCCAAGCACACACGCACCGGAATCGGATCGGTCCGACCACCGGAAACTGCCATCATCCGGTAAAAAAGGTGTAAGATTTGAGGTAGTTTGGGCGGAGGCCGATGGGGAGGGAATATTGGTGGAGGATGTCGCAGCCTGTCGAGGTGTTGCCGTGAGCCGTGACGGTTGTGGTGAGAAAGAGAAGGAATTGAAAAAAATAAGAAGAAAAGGAAAGTGGGTAATAAGGGGTAGGTTAGTCATTTAAATGGATAAGATTGTTACCAGATATGTTTTGGATATTTTTGCAAGATCAACGGATGAGATTACTTTTTATACTTTGTAAAATTTGTTGACTTTTTAGATGATCCGCCATCTTTGTTTCTAATACCATGTTAAATAAAGATATGGAATTAAGTCATTCTTTATTCAACTATTTTGTTTCTCGTTTTAAGTAACTGACCAAGATTACCAAATCTTACGAGGGGTGCGGCCGCACAAACATCTTGTCAACCTTACGAGGGGCCCAACAATATTAAACTCTAATAAATTTGAATGAACAAATTCTATCTTGACCACGAGACTAACCCACTAACTTTGCAACACTTCTGAAAACAGCCCTTATGACTACCGCTACGTATAGCGTTAAGTTGTCCCACAGAAATGCACTACATTTATGACACTTATCTAGTATCTCAAGTCTGAGGATAACTATTCATAATTTACTTATAACAATATCCACAAAGTAAATTATGTTGTTGGGATAAGTCATAAATTCAATTCATTGAATATCATCTGAAATTGGTATGCTTTCTCATCAATATACTTTCAAGTATATTCTACCACATCTCTCATATTTGTCTTAGTTTAATGATATTCCCATATCACTAATTGACAACGGATAATTTAGAATAACTTAGTTACTCATGGATTAAACATGCAAATATAGGACAATAATATTATAAATGAAAATAAACATAATCAAAATTTTATTTCATCAAAATAATAAATATTTACAATATCCTTTATCCAAATACTAATCATAGTTTTGCATGAAACTATTAGCCAAACAAAGTCCAATGCCATTGGCAAGTCCAATAAGCTTTTCTCTAGGTAAAGCCTTAGTGAAAGGATCAGCTAAGTTGTCATCTGTGTGAACTTTCAATAGATAAATTTCACCTTCGCGGACTTGTTCCCGAACATAGTGATACTTCCATAGAAAATGTCTGGTGCCCTTTATGACTCCATGTTCATTGGAAAATATGATTGCAGTAGAATTGTCACAATACATATCAATAGGCGATTCAATTGAAGGCATAACACCAAGCCCCGAAATGAATTTCCTAATCCAAACAGCCTTCATTGCAGCTATGTATTCGGCCTCTGTCGCGTATGAACATCGCAATCGTGCTCGCTTCTTGCTCTTCCAGTCAACTGCTCCTCCATTAATGACAAAGACATAACCCATCTGAGACTTCGTATCATCTTTATCGCACTGCCAGGACGCATCACAGAAGCCTGTAACACCAAGCTCTATGTCTGGATTTCCACCATACACTAAAAACATATCTTTCATATTTTTAAGATACTTTAGAATATGTTTAACAGCAGTCCAGTGAAGTTCACATGGATTCTGTTGATATCGACTGGTCATGTTTTGAGTGAACGCCACATCTGGCCTTGTGCATCTCACAACATACATAATAGATCCTACTGCCAAAGCATAAGGAACTTTCTGCATGCGTGCCACTTCAGCAGGTGTTGAAGCACACATATCGCTACATAAGTCATGCTTTACTTCCATCGGCAAATATCCTTTCTTGGAATTTTGCATACTGAATCTCTTCAATATTTTATCAATGTAAGCGCTTTGACTTAAACTAATTAACCGCTTTGACCTATCTCGGTAGATCTTGATTCCCAGAATGTATGCAGCTTCTCCTAAGTCCTTCATGGAAAAACATTGTCCAAGATATGCCTTAACACTTTGCAAACTTGGAATGTCTTTTCCCATAATTAATATGTCATCGACATAAAGGATAAGGAAAATTACACCACTCTCACTAACTTTGTGATATACACATGGCTCATCGAGATTTTGAATAAATCCATACCTTTTGATTTATTCATCAAATCTCTTATTCCATTTCCTCGATGCTTGCTTTAATCCATAAATGGACCTTTGAAGGATAAGGAAAATTACATCACTCTCACTAACTTTGTGATATACACATGGCTCATCGAGATTTTGAATAAATCCATACCTTTTGATTTATTCATCAAATCTCTTATTCCATTTCCTCGATGCTTGCTTTAATCCATAAATGGACCTTTGAAGTTTGCATATACGGTTTGGAAATTTTGGATTCACGAACCCCTCAGGTTGCTTCATATAGATGTCTTCATCTAAGCGACCATTCAAGAAGGCAGTTTTGACATCTATCGGTCATATCTCATAGTCATAGTACGCTGCTATAGCTATGAGAATTCTAATAGCTCTAATGTCTACTACAGGAGAAAAGGTCTCCTCCTAATCTATGCCAAAAGTTTGAGTAAAACCTTGCGCAACTAGACGGGCTTTATAGATGTGTACATTGCCATCCATGTCAGTCTTTATTTTATGGAGCCACTTACTTCCAACCACCTTAGCATTTGGAGGTAAGTCAACCTCTTCCCAGACTTTATTATCTTTCATGGATTGCATTTCCCCATTCATTGCAGCTTGCCATTTATCCATTTCAGGACTTGCCATTGCAGCTCTATAATTAGCAGGCTCTCCAAGATCTCCTAATATAGTTTCCTTAACTTCTACGTTAAGGCATAGACGTTCAGGTGCACGCGTAGTCCTTACAGATCTACGAACGGGAATCACTTCAACTTTTGGTGGAGGACCCAGACTATCAGGTTCTACCGGAACTACGTTAGTGTTTTTAGAAGGTAATGTATCTTCATGATCATCTTTCAGATCATAAACTCTCCCACTGAATTCTTGAGATACGAGATCCTTTTCAAGAAAATCTCCATACCTAGCAACAATTACTTTATTTTCAGTTGGATAGTAAAAGTAGTAACCCATAGTTTCCTTAGGGTATCCTACAAATATACACTTTACAGATCTTTGTTGGAGTTTATCTGCTGAGTTACGTCTAACATACGCCTCGCAACCCAGCACCTTTAAATAAGACAAGTTAGAGCTTTTACCATGCCATATTTCATATGGTGTCTTATCAACCTTCTTTGTGGGAACCATATTTAGAATGCGAACAACTGATTCTAAAGCATAATCCCAAAAGGATAAAGGTAGAGTAGTAAGATTAAACATTGATCGCACCATGTCTAACAATGTACGGTTTCTTCTCTCAGATACACCATTTTTTTGTGGAGTATATGGAGATGTGAGATTCTGGACAATTCCATTCTCAGCTAAGTAATCTTTAAACTCTTGGCTTAGATACTCACCTACTCTATCGGATCGAAGAGCTTTAATCTTCTTTCCCAATTGCAGCTCTACTTCTGCTTTGAAAACCTTGAATGTTTCAAACACCTCATGCTTATTTTTAAGTAAATAAACATAACCATAACGGCTGAAATCATTAGTAAAGGTTAAGAAGTAGCTAGCACCTCTCTTTGACACATGTCTAAGTGGTCCACACATATCAGTATGAATAAGACCAAGTAGATCAGACGTCCTCTCCATATTGCTATGAAAAGGTTTCTTCTTCATCTTCCTAGATATGCATGACTGTAACACCCCAACTCGAAAAGGGTAGAAGTGTCACATTCTGGTGTCATATCAGAACATACACATAAAATTTTACAAACGAAAGCATTATAAAATAAATTACCAAGTCATATAACGGATGACTTACAAAGAAAATACAAAATCCAATAAGTCCAAAATAAAATCTGAAAACAATAACTCTTCAAATTAAATCCAAAATGATAAGGTAGCTAAGGTCGCAACGAAAAGGAATCAATGAGTCAATGAGGATCCTGCAGAACACAATTATACCGATATCCAGAATGAACAGATAACAAGGAGAACGAAGCAGGGTAAGGCATCCACGACATATACATAATCACATATAAGCACACCGACATACAGGTACCGAAAACAAAATCAAACATAGCAAACGCCGTATTCTCTCAACAAGAATAGCATACAATCAATTCAGGAAGTCAGAATATAATTAAGCCAAATGGAGAACTAAATGCAAGCGGAAGGAATTAAATTAGAAAGTGAGCATGGCAATCATACAAGTCAAATAACCACAGTTAATAACATCACAAGTATCACTACAGCAGAAATACTATTAGTAGCCAGACATGGTAACCACACGTATCAAACATGAACTCAGCATGAACACTACAATTGAATGACTTAAGGACATAGTAGAGCAAATTGACAAGTTAACAAGCCAGACCACATAAGTCGAACCATTTATCCAATCATACAGTAACATAACAAAAATGTAAACATGGCAGGTCAACAACAAGCAGATAAGGATACAACGGATAAGTCATAGTCCACGAGATTAACTGAACGAAGTACCCATAATAAAATACAAACTATCGACACACTAGCATGGTCACCGCATTCAACGACGAAAAGCGGTCACAAAATCGATAACCATATGTTAATATTATCATAGCAGGGTAATCAGTAGTCACCTAAAACATGAATAACATAATCAAATCCAATAACATATAACAACCCGGTACGTGAATGGAACAATAGTCTGAAATAACGGAATGAGAGTGTGACAGATCAAAGCAATGGAATATATACATATCTTGGTAGTAGGGTGAGTCATATAATGGTACTGAGTAACAGACAATCAATACAGAATATGGTGCGTTGGGGAATACAGAAGGTACAATATAGGTATATCAACAAAGGTAAGGGTTGTCAGAAATCTATCCCGAGCCAACAAAACAAATCAATATCAATAGTCGCCAATAGTATCCAATAGTAGCCATTGTATTCAGAGGGTGACCTCGAATACCAAAACCAATAGTGAGGGGAGACCTCGTACCAATGGAGTAGCTATTCCCAGACTGTGAAGACGCAGTGCATACCGACATCATTCACCGCATGTATCATATACATATCGATAATGTAACAAATCTAGGATGCATCCATACCCCGCAGACAATAGTGGCCATAAAATATATATCGAGCTCATAATCGATAGAAAGGACGGTGTGGAACATCACTCAACCACACTAGAGTCATGCCATTGGTGCATCAATGACACGGCCATGTTACCTTCATGGCTAGGAAACATATTTGGCTCGGGTATCAATCTGAAGGGTCAAAGCATAATCATATCATAAGATTTCATACCAATGGTTCAAATATCAAAGGTTCATATCAGAGGTTCCATAAGATAGGTTCATAATCAGAGGTTCATATTCAAAGGTTCATAAGCATAAGGTTCATAATCATAACAAACGAATATCATAGCGAACAAAATCATATCAAAGAATTATATCGGAATCATATAAAAAGGATCATAGCATAAGGAATCATAGAAATGGAATATCACAGGTGAAGCAAAGTCAAAGGATCGAAAAGTCATGAGAAATCCCTACTGAAAAGGGATAGAATATCTGTACCTCATTCGAAGCAAGAAAAATAGGAAAGAAAAGGTCACACGATGATCAATCCCGCTGCACAGAACCTATACGATTTAATACCCAAATATTACTTATACGCTCATTAATGTCATAACTTCTTTTACACATTTATCATGAATCGTATTAATATTTTTAGAGTTATTAAGCGTATTCTCATTTTTAGTGATGGACTGGATAAGAAGACTTTAGGGTAATAATCATTAGTTGGCCAAACTTAGGGGTTACAAATATTAAATGGTAAACTTAAAGGTTTATTATGCCAATTATCCTATTTTAGAGTTTTATTAGATCATAATTCGAAGTATGAGGTTCGCATGGTAAATCTCAATGTATAGGGTTTATAATTGTAATTAGCTTAAAGGTTTATTCTATTTTATTTTTATACCATGCACATTGATAATAAAATGTAATATGGTTCATATGATTTTCAAAGTACTAAACCGACCCCTAAACAAGCTCGCTCGCGGCCCAAAACACTTATTTTTACGACCAAGCAAACATGCCAAATGACTAACTCCCGACTCACCTTCCCGACGCCCCATCAAAAATGCAAAACGGTTTACCCATTTGCCCCGCGATCGCCCTTAAACATACTCCCCGACAAGACCAAGTATACCCATTTTATTTAATGAAACAATATAGGAGACATGATTCATCTAGGGGACCTTCGAAGACCTTGATCATGCATTTAAAAAAATAACTAGACACATCTCATTCTTATTGATCCATTCATGCACACAGACCATGATCAGATATGAGGTTATATACATATTCAGTTTCCATCATTGACCTACAACTCAAATCAAAGACCCAACCTTTATTTTATTTTATTTTTTTTCCCACGCATGCAATTAGACACCCCTCAAGCATATATCACGTACAACTTATATATATGATTTAGTCGTGCATATTTCATTCATGATTTCATGCATCATTTACGTATCATCTCTTGCGACGAGGATTACATATCATTCATGTGACAACTCATTTGTTTGTGATGATTATATTAACGTATAACATGCATGTCAACCGGATTCAAAAGAGAGTGTAACTAGGTCACTTATATTGTCTTACATACGTTATTTTATGTAGCATGGGTTATTATTTTATGAAAAGTCTTAACGTGAATAAACAAGCATGCTTCGAATCGGTATCTCGCGACACAATCAAAGGAAGACAAAAGAAGGAATATTGAGATAAGATTAGTGGTACAATACCATTATGATTGAGTGGGAGAAAGCAAGGGCCAAGGGCAACAAAACCCACGACCAGGCCACACACCAAAACAGTCACGCCTCGAACCTTGAGGACTCACGACAGCAGCGACATCAACCCTCGACAAAACAAGCAGCCCCTCGAACCAGATGCCCACGATCTCAGCAGCTTAAGACCACGTACAAGCCTCCTCTTTGAATCTCTTTGGTCGACAGAAAAATGGAAGAGGGAAGGGATTTGTTTTGCCGTTACTTTTGCTTGGAGGAATAAGGGTTTTCTTGGGTTTATTTTGGGAGAGAATATGGAGTGATAAAGAAGATAAATAAGGAGATTATATGAGGAGTATGGGGCGAGATTTTGGGGATGCAGTAGTTTGTTTTGGACGAAAAATAGGGGAGTATCAATGAAAATTTCCAAAGTTACCAATTTACCATATTTAGTTTATCATTTAGTTTTAATTATCTTTGTATTTGATTAGGTCCAAGTGACATACATAATGTGTTACATTCATCTAGTAAATAAAGTTTGTTACCCTTATCTAATACGTAGTATAATTTTTCTAAGTGTCAATATAAAATAACCGGCTTGACGCATATTACGTATTTCACATTTATTACTCTTGAGGGGCAAAGTAGTCATTTAACATGTTTATGATTTTTAGGGTTTTACAATGACTCACATTTATCAAATGATTCATCATTGATATTTTGCAAAAGCCCTTCACGTTGTAGCTTTTGTATGCGAGTCTTGCCTATATGAGCAAGTCTGCAATGCTAAAGATAAGAAGAATTCAAGTCCAACTTTATTTTCTTATTGATGCTAAACATCGAATTATTATAGTTGTTAGATTCATTTCCAATCATATCAATTTCAAACACACCATTCACAGTAATCGCATTAAAATAAAATACACCATTTAAAGAAACATAAATTCCATTATGTGAAATAGTATGAGTAAAACCAAATCCAACAATGTCTGAAAAGGAAACAACACCTCTAATTATAGTGCATAATAACAATTGTTTAATCACAAAGATTTAAGCCCAAGGCAATACTAAACTAAACACCCTATGGCTTCAATACTGCAGTGCCCCATTGCCCACATGGATATTGCTCCCCATAGGCCGCCTTCCTCTCCATTCTAAACCCCTCGCAGTTGTATCACAAATGTGAATACCACATCCAAAGTATCATATACCCGTGAATTTTATGATTTAGAGTAAATAATTCAATCATAAATAAGTTACTCAAGAATGTACTGAGGATCCGAGAGATACTTCAACTTATTTTTCCAATTCATTAAGATAGAGAGCACGCTTTCCAATGCCCAACGACTTTGCAGTGGTGGCATGCTTGATCCTTTTTAGGATTTTCCTTCCTTTGAGTAGGGTTCTTCTTCGGTTCTGGTTGATAGGCCATAACTTATTTACCCTTGTCAACCTTCCCTTCCCTTACCCTTTTGTTGTTCGCGACGCTAAGGTTTTGGTTAATCCTTCCACCTAATAGCAAGTACCCTGAGAGGGAGTCTGAAAACCATTTTCAATCAATTAACAATGCCCGTAGGTCAATAACCGCCTTCCCCACGCAGTGCATATTGAAGTTCCGAACAAAACCATTGAAATCCTTGTTAAGGGATTTGTTGATCAAGTTCACAACAATGTCCTTTTCATAAACTTTGCCAAGTGCTTGTAATTGGTCCATGTATCCTTTCATTTACAATACATGAGCACTTACGGGTTTACCCTCTCCTCGCTTGCAAATAGAAGTGCATCAATCAAATCATATATTTCTACGTACCTGTGTTTCTCAAACATGGTTCCCAGTTCATTAAGCATGTTGTATGGGAAGTAATTTTCAAACTGATTTTGGAGAGCACATTCCATCGTTCCCAACATCAAGCAAGCCACATCATTATGACGCTTTATACTCATTTCCACGCAGCTTTTACCTCGTAGAGGCGCCAACTAGTGGTTCATCGTAAGCAAGCATGTACGTGATAATCCATCCGACATCAAAGAACTCTACGTAGACAATTTGTGCTAATCATTGAAATTTTAGAGCTACCAACTTTTATCGATCAAAAAAGGTTTTGAATGCGTAACTTAAAGTGGTTATCATTGTTTTGAGCCATTTCTACGTAAAAGTTCAAGTATTAGTATTTTCGATGATACAATTTTTCAAGAAAATAAAATATACCCAAGGTAATATAAACATATAACCATATAATTTTCTCTAAAACTAGGATCCAAATTATCATAGGTTCATTATATCATTGATCCGCTAGTAACGAAATCATATAATAAGGTAATCTGTCGTACAATAATTGGCAAACGTTTTCCAATTCCTAGGTCATTATGGGATTTATATTTTCCAACGCTATTGCAAATATGAACATGTTTTATCCTCATCTTGTGCCTTCCAGGTCTCATTTACTACTCAATTTAAGTCGCCTAACATAAAGAATCGCAATATGTTCATGCAAGGTCTGACTTTACATAAAGATTTACCTTTCCATCATAATCTCGCTAAGTTCTACATGACGAAATTGTAAACTGTGTTCCTTTAACTAGATGGCACTAACTTATTTTATAAAGGTACTATTGATTTATGGAAAATAATCAAATATGTACATGTCATGCATTCATCTTGTAACATAAATTTTAATAAAAAACTTTTATTAACCAATTCATAAAGATCAAATTATCAAAGTTTTGATTGAGGTATTGTTTTCACCAATCAAGGAATTTACCTTTAATTATCGGCCCATTATATCAGATTTTGCATAAGTCTAAAGACTTAGTGTTTCGATAATTACCACAAAGTGGCTGATGGAATCAAAGCTTACTAGCCTTAAGATGATTTTGTACAATATAGCTATTTGGTAACTCCATTTGACTCTCAAAGTTAAGCGAGAATTTGGTCAAAGATCGGGCAATAACCTCCTTCTTTGTGGTCACAATTTAATGCGCCCTCCTTGTACCCCTTATAGTCCGGCCAAAATTGGGTGAGCCGTTCTCACTATTTGTACCAAAATCATCAATCAATAAACTACAAAATTTAACTCTTAAAAACAACAAATTTCACCACTTAGTCAAATTTATTTTTCTATTCAAAATTACCCTTTGCTTAAAACTTGTCACACGTAATAAAACAAAACAAGTACAACAAAAAATAAACAACTCGAAACAATGCGAACATAACTAACAATTAATACGTGTAAACAAGTAGCCACATGCAACTTATTTGATAAAACCTATTAATAATTAATGTCTAGGTTAATTAACGATATATTAATAGGGCTTCACAGACAATTGAAAGTGAGCCACATATATCGCATCTAATCGATTATGTAAGCCATAATTAAAATATACCAATTTGAACATAATTGATTCATTAATATATTATTTGAGTCTTCCCCAATTCAAGATTTATCAAAACAAACATGTGATAAAATAACTTAACTGTTAAAAAATTAACTAACCATCCATTTAATTTGAACATGCATGTATCATCATGGATATAACATAACAATTATTCAATTAAGTCACAAGATCGCATACAATTCCATGTCACATAACAATTTATTCATGAATATATCACGTAACAAATATATTAATTGTAGGTTTTGATATGGTAAACATAGCAATTAATATAAACCCTAAAACAATTTTAAAAAAATCGACTAAATTTCTTTTAGGGTTTCGACCCATAAAAAAAATTTTGGATCCATAATTTTTTTTAAAAACAAATTAGGGCAAAAGCCCTAACCCTAAAATTAGGGTTTATATAATCGTAACCAAAACCATACAACAATCATATCAAACAACATACAATATTCATTTTTTACGTGTTTAGTAATTAATTACTCATTAAAACCAATGACTCGGATGCCACCAAGTGGAATTATATAACATGAAATCATATATAAAACACATAAAACATCGGAAAACTTCATAAGCGTGACATATGAACGATAATGAATAATTAACTAAAAGTAAACATAAAGTATATGCATCTTTTTATTCTAGCTCTAACAAGAATCAATTCCAAAAAAAAAAAAAACTGTAAAGTGATGATGAACCATAATTAGTATTATATGATTATAAAGAATTACCCCCGACCGCTTTTGTAATTCAATCCAAGATACCAACAAAGTATGTTAAGAGCCCACGCCAGACACACGCATTCAAATCAAATTAGTAATGCTAGTTTTAATCACGCAAAATAATTTGTTTGGGAAAACAAGGTGATCGACACCCTACGGAGTGGTTGACCGTTTCAACACAAAACATACACACTTTTTGGTTTTTAGGTTATGAAAGTATAGTACTAAAACCAAGACTCTAAAGCCTTGTATTTATACTCAATATAACTTGGTGACCAAATAGGCATGTATTGCTGTAGGAATACCTGGTCGATCGGGTTGGGCTATCCCAAGGGATTCCTAACCTTCCAATCTCTATTTTGCAATCTAGTCCTTCCATTAACATTTAACATCGTTAGTCCATTACGCTTAATTAACTTAACGTCCGTTATATATTTTTCTCGTAATTATAAATAAATATAATATTTACATTTAATTATTAACTTTAATTCTCATACGTAAAGCGTGCAATCCCGTGGTCTCGAGTTCGATCCTAACTCACGACTACTAATTTATATCCATAAAACTAACAATTACAACATTTGTTTAGTTGTGCAATTGGTGAAATTCCTTACTATGTCACATATATAATATAGTATGATCATGCATGTTATACGAGTTCAAAATGGCTTGTACCAATAGAATCTACATTGTGGAACTTAGTTTCATCCGAGGTTAACCTTGTGATCTGTCCTCGATTATAGATATGTTCATGTTATTTTAAGAGTTGATAGAACTAGTATATGACACAGCCATGCTGAGCTAGTTACCTTTTACATAATTGTAACAAGGTTAATGTTTTAAATTTTAATTAATTATTATGTTTGTTTGCTTGATGTTGTAATGGAAGATTATTGAACTAGGGTGTTTTTTGGAACTTAGAGGTGCAAAGTTCATACGAGTAAAATGGGGAGTAGAAAATATTAAGCTGGAAAGAACTTCTAAGATAGGGGCATTCCTGTGATTCACAAAGACACCAAACGCAGCCAAATGACTATGCAACCCAAAATTACCTCATCTCAGATACACTACATAGCTGTGCCGAGGTTGCTAAACCTGACCAAGAAAAGACTAAGACTAGTCAACAGGCAACAGCCCTTTGTGATTGACTCAGCCATTGTGCTAGCTGCAAAAAATTTATCCATAGATATGAAAGCAATTGAATTTTCAGAACCAAATCCTCATTTTCAACCAGCGTAGATGTCTAAGGGGCGGGACAGCAGGATCATGTTACGTCTTTCCAGACATCCCATGCAAAAACAAACCAAAGTACCAAACCACTTAAAAGCCAAATAAGAGGAGTTTAGGACAATGGGACATTCTTTAACTTGAGGGGTATATATAGTTATTACAAAATCTAGAAAATAAAAATGTACAACACTAGTCCCTATACATTTAACTACTGTCATATTTATCCTAATCTAGTAAAACTATTCTCACATTTTTTAGGCTAACAATCCACCCATATGTAATGATGGACTAGATTTGGATTTACATTGTCTTCAAGTCTATAGTGGCTTTAAAAAGCTCGTAATGCTGAGAAAGTTTAACGCGACCTTGAAGCTCTTTCTTTTAATGATGACTCATCTTTGAGTTTTTACTCTTGAACTCTTGGTCAACATTCTTGAAAACAATGCTCAAACTAACAATTTCTTCAAAAAGTAAGAAAGGTGTCATGCATGTTCATTGAAGTTTATCGAACAATCTTGAGTAAAATCTTTACTCTATCTTGAACGTTCATCTTTGTCATAATTGCTTTTGATTCTCTACACATTCACTTGATCAATGAACTTCTTATAAAATATCACACTTTATTTCATTGTTGATTGTTTGTTTGGTGTTGATGACGTTGAAGTACTGATCATGGATGGTGTGTTGTTGATGACGTTGATATTGTTGAGAAATGTGTTGGAATTATATAACATGACTAATCATAAATATAAACAATAAACATCAAAGTAAGTGCGGAAGCGTATAGGAACATATAATGAATAATTAATTAACAAAAGAATAAAGTATGCTGCATCTTCTTGATTCTAGCCGAACAAGAATCAAATCCACAAACTAGCAATTAGATGAACCCTAATTAGGGTTTATAGGATTATAAGAATTACCCCTTACCGTTTGTAATTCAATCCAAGATAATAACAAAAGTATGTTATTACTATGTTCTTGTACACACGCACTAAACCGAATTAAAGTAATGCTAGTTTTTATCAAATAAATAACTTTGTTTGTGGAAAAGATTGTGTCGATTAATCTTATGGTGTTTGGTCGATCGGTTTGATAAAGAAAACACACAAAACGCTTTTAGGGTTTTAGCTTATGAGCACAAGAGATGGAAAAATAAAACCCCTAGCCTTGTATATATACACAAGCAAACTTGGTGAACAAGTTAGGTTTTTCTTTCCTTCTTCTTCCCACGATCGGTTTGGATATCCCATAGGGATTCCGAACCTTCCCAACTTTGCAATTTAATCCTTTTCCATAAACATTTAACGATCGTTAATCCATTACATTAATTACTTAACGTCCGTTAGTTATTTCGTTTAATAAATAAATAAATATAACATTTATATTTAATTATTAACTTTAAATTCTCATACGTAAAGTGTGCAATCCCATAGTCTCGAGTTCGATCCTAACTCACGTCTATTAATTTATTGTCCATAAAACCAACAGCTCCCACTTGGACATATCTTTATAGAGTGATCACATTCGTTAGCGCTAGCAACACTTCGATGCCTCTAGTACAACTCGAGCAAGGCTCCTGGAAAACCTTTTAATGATTTCTCATTATTATTATCCTTTTGTTTCTAATACCATGTTAAATAAAGATATGGAATTAAGTCATTCTTTATTCAACCATTCTGTATCTCGTTATTAGTGATTGAACAAGATTACCAAATCTTCGAACATATTCGGGGAGAACTTTGGGCATGGCCACGAAACATCTTGTCAACCCTACGAGGGGCCCAAGAAGATAAACTCCAAAATAAATTTGAAGGAACAAATTCTATCTTGACTACGAGAATAACCCACAAACTTTGCAACACTTCAGGAAACAACCCTTATGACTACCGCCACGATAGCGTTAAGTTGTTCCAAGAATGCACTACATTCATGACACTTATCTGGTATCTCAAGTCCGAGGATAACTATTCATAATTTACTTATAACAATATCCACAAAGTAAATTATGTAGTTGGGATAAGTCCTATATTCAATTCATTGAATATCATCTGAAATTGGTATGCATTCTCATCAATATACTTTCAAGTATTTTCTACCATATCTCTCGATTTGTCTTATTAATGATACTCCCATATCATTAATTGACAACGGACGATTTAGAATAAATAAATTTATTCATGGATTAAACATGCAAATATAGGATACAATATATTATAAAATCAAACATACCAAGTATTTGATTTATTATAACAATTGTTTAACATCCCTTATCCAAATACCAAATAGATCAATGCATGAAAATTCCAGTTGATGAATTATGCCTCAAGTAATGACAATCATACTTGTTGACAAGGCATAAATCAACCAACTTGATCTATCATAATTTTGAGAATACTTATTTCAAGAATTCAATTAATGAAGTCCTTGTATGGGTGCATTCACCAATCCATATAATAATCCATAAAGTGTGTGACATCCTCTATCACCAATTTATGACAATTTAAACTTTCAAACATTTTAAAGTTTAAAGTATTCTTATTCTTTAATGTATAATGCACCTATGCTTTTAGTAGCACAACTAGTTCACATGGCCAATAACAAAGATGAAATCCTACCATGACTAGTATTGAGTGTCATCTCAATTAAACCAGCATCATTGTATACAAACAACAATATGCTTATTAAAACTCTGTAAACTTTAATATCTTATTGTGTAATGTTTGATGTCTTCCAAACATTCAAGTTTGTTGATGACAATTTGCACAACATTGACATATTGTTCATCCATAGAATCTAGGAGCAATTCGGTGAGGATGTAATTTTTAGAATATTCATTACACAAGTTATCTAATAACTTTTAGTTAGATATCAATGTTGTCAAATCACTTCTTATTTAAGAATGATACAACAATTTTAATACACAACATGATGTACATGATGAATCTACAAGTCAAACTTAGACTTCATTCATGTTCTATCTTGTCAAAAGATATTTATCCATTTCCCAAATGATATATCATGTTTTATTAGAATCATTTATTTTACTGCACATGTTTATTAATAAACATATATTCCAAGTTTGTATGTTTTAATTCTTAAATCTTACAAGTGAAGTTTCATTCCAATCTAAGACTTAACATTTAGCTTACAAGGAATGTTACTTCCTATATGTTATACAACATATAAGATTTAAAACCTTAACATAATACTCCCACTAGCTTTCAGAATACTTAAAATTTATCTTATTTCAATTATAAATCAAAACTAGATTTAATAATTAAACATAAGAATAATTTCATAGATGCATGCATTTATCCATTCATGAATTATTGCACTTCATACACTTCCAAAGATTATATATGAACTCAAAAAACCTTTCGATTACTTACCGTCCTCGCTCAAGTAATTTCTCAAGAAAGAGTTTTGATATTCCATTGTCATATTTCATATTAATGAAAACAAGTATGACAATTATCATCTTTATATATTTAATGTGTCTATAAAGAATATTCAATCACAATTAATTGCTTAAGTATGATTAATAATCTTGTCATAAAACATGCATTAAATATGTGTACAAATTTTGTCCATATGATTTCTACATAGAAATTCAAACCACTAGAGTTTTTCATCTCTTTGAAGAAACTCATTTCTATTCTCTAGTCTAACTATTAAGATAAACCAAATTTCTAAAATTGATTATCTTTATGGACAACATCTTTAACATTCATAGTATGAATTATTTACCCAATTCAATATTTGGTAATCTATCATAATGATTATCAGGTTTACTATAATCTGTAACTCATATTTCTCAGCATATAAGTCAAATATCTGAGATATCCTTGCTGATCTATGAATGAAAATTCCATCATCATGAGGTCTATCAATTACATGTCTAACCTCATCATGATATTTACTAGTGTGTTTTAGAAGATTATGTATCTTGTAATTTTATCTTTCAAAATAAAAAAAACTCCCACTTGCCTTTTGTAATATATAGACTATCTATATATACTTAGCAATTAGAGCAAAACTACATTGTTCTCTTTTTGGGACATTACAAATACACATTGATAATTCATGATTTTACTTTGTTAATAACCTATTCATAAGTAGTTTAACAAATTCAGAATCTTCAATTTTTAAAACTTAATGTGATTCTTCACATTCCATAATAAAATGGTGTTTTATTAATCTTCTAGGTTGGAGTCATATTGAGTATATTCAATCCATACTCAATTTCTAACCTTGTTACTTTTTTAAGAAAGAAGATATGGTTATCTTGAATCAAACAAATCAAATATACTTTGATTCTCCTAACTGGACATACCATCAACTTGTGGTATTCATTAGAATTAATATTGTAAGACAATCTAACAATATATAAGATAAACATATTCCTTTTGGCTTACCTATTTACCAACTAAGTCAACTTAATGGTATAATAGACTTTCCAAGCCAATTGCATGCTTTATAACACAAGTACCTTTTTAACCAAGTCACTTCATATCCATGTCTCATCAAGAAACATAAACTGTTATAATCCCATTATACGTTATAAATCATTGAACTCAATGACTTCTTGTATATGTCTTAATTAAAAACATAACAAGTTAACGTCTTACTTTATTATAAGTCTTAAAAGACTTTATGTTTATGTCTTTACAATGAATCATAAACATGTTTAACTAAAGTAATTATGAACACAACTCTTGGTTTCAATAGTAATTTCAAGTTAATTTATTTTACTTCACAATAATGTAGGACTACATTATTTTTCATTTATGTCATTCCAAAATACATAAATAAACAAATTGAAGTAGTATTAGATTACTTCATTTATTTATGTCATTCTAATAATACATAAATATTTAATTTGAAGTAGTCTTATATCTATCATCTTGACACATATTCTAAATACTTGTCTAATTTAGAAACTGCAAATATGTCCATGCAAGATCTCACTTTACATAGAGATTTACTTTGTTGTTACAATCTCGCCAAGTTCTCACATGACGTAAATTGCAACACCAAGTGTTTCTTGAATTAGATATGTACAAGTTATATTAGAACGTTAGTCTCTTACCTTGCAATCAAGAGAATCCTTTAAATCATATACCTATATGTTGTACCTTGCACACAATATAGATTTCTCCCACTTGTGCATGGAACAACATCATGTAGCCGATAAACAACACGACATATGTTTGTTTATGTGACTAATATGATTGTGTCATTGATATTAGCATAACTAGTAGATGTAGAACCACTTCATTGTCTAATAAGGAAACGTGCATGACTATCCTTGAAAACATAAGTGTCTACAAGTGGAAAGTAATTATCTTAAGACATTCTAGAGATAATCTGAGTTACTACTAATATGACAAAGCTTGTAACCCTACCTAATAAGAGATCATTACATTAATTCCTTATTCAAGAATAAGAACAAAATACTCCCAATTGGATTTGACAACATTGCAAGTGTTTCATTAACCAATGAAAGAAAATAGTGTTCTATTTACTTCCCTACACCTTTGATAAAGTCCATACATAACAATTACTTATGTACTAAAAGAGTGTATTCTACTATGTAGATGATGAATTATTCATCAATGCTATTAACTTGAAAAATTGGGCATGCAATTTCTTTCTTAATAGTTCTACTATTCCAACAATTGTAAGTAGTACTTTTAAATGGTCAAAACAAAACAACTAGATAAAATATGCTAGTTTGTCTTTTACCAATTATACAGAAATTAGTCTAGCTTCTAATTTAATAACTCAGAACATATGCAATTTTCTTAACTATTAAAATATGCTTACAAGTTATGTATTTAGAATTTAGACAATTCTAATTGTCCTATCATACCTTTCTTCATTCATGAAAAGGAATAGGATTGAATCTCACTCTTTCTTATATAAAGAGGACTAGGTTTATCCTTTTAGCAAAGTTGACTCTACCAAAAACCCTTACAGGTGTAGATCAATTTACCAATACAGTAATAACCTTCGTTTACTTTAATGTTGCATTAATACATTTAAAGAATTAGCAAAATTCAATTTTAGTATTTTCGATAATTAAACTTTTCAAGAAAATAAAATACCCAAGGTAATATTCATATAACCATAGAATTTTCTCTAAAACTAGGATCCAAATTATCGTAGTTCCATTACATCAGTTGATCTGCTAGTAACGAAAGCACATAATAGGGTAATCTTTCGAACAATAATTGGCAAACAATTTCCAATTCCTAGATCATTATGGGATTTATATTTTCCAACGCTATTGCAAATATAAACATGTTTCATCCCATCTTATGCCATTGAGTCCAAGATCTCACTTCCTACTCAACTTAAGTGTCTAACTTAAAGAACTGCAAATATGTCCATGTAAGGTCTCACTTAACATAGAGATTTACCTCTCCATCACAATCTAGCCAAGTACTCTCATGACTTAAATTGCAACTTCAAGTGTTCCTTTTAATTAGATGGCATATAACTTAATTTTTAAAGGGTACTAGTTTTGATTTTATGTGGTCAAATCAAATATGTACAAAGATGTCATGCATTCATCTTGTAGCATAATTTTAATAAAAAACTTTTATTACCAATTCATAAAGATCAAATTATCAAAGTTTTGATTGAGGTATTGGGTTCACCAATCAAGGAATTTAGTGTTAATTATCATCCATTATACCGTACTTTTGCATAAGTGTAAACACTTAGTGTTTCGGGTAATTACCACCAAGTGGCGCATGGAATTAAAACTAATTCGCCCTTAAGATGAGCTTGTACTTTTATGGCTTACTTAGTAGCTCCATTCGAATTCTGAGGGCAGAGGACCGTGTAGCGCAAACGATAACCTTAGACATCCATTCAAGTGATATGCGACTTCTTAAATAACCCCTTTATAGTTCATTCTAATGGGTGAGCCGTTCACCATTGTTGTAAAGTCACCAATCAATTAAACTATTGAAAACTTAACTCTTCCAAAACAAATCAAATTTCACCATTGTTTAGTCCGATTTATTTTTCTATTCAAAATTACCTTTTGCTTAAAACTGCTCGCATAATAAACAAACAAGTAATAATAAATAAAAATATAAACAACTAAAACAATGCGCACATAATAAACAATTTATACATGTAAACAAGTAGCCACATGCAACTTATTCGATAAAACCCTATTAATAATCAATGTCTAGGTTAAATTAATGTATATATTAATTAGGGCTTTCACTCTCTCAATTGAAAGTGAGCCACAAACATCGACGAATCGATAAGTAAACCCATAATTAATGATATACCAAATTGCACATAATTGATTCATTAATGTATATAATTGGAGTTTTCCCCAATTCAAGATTTATCATAA
Source organism: Chrysanthemum makinoi (assembly GCA_910596185.1). Taxonomy (NCBI): domain Eukaryota; kingdom Viridiplantae; phylum Streptophyta; class Magnoliopsida; order Asterales; family Asteraceae; genus Chrysanthemum; species Chrysanthemum makinoi. The sequence goes on along the minus strand of OU343223.1, from coordinate 200,053,706 downwards.
ATATACATGTGTATAAAACTTAACAATTAATATCGCATAACCAATCTTAACAATTAAATATTTAAAGCAACTTATCCATGACTAACATGCATGTATAATCATGGATACATCATAACAATTATACAAATAGTCACAAGATCGCATACAATTCCATGTCACATAACACTTTATTCATGAATTTATCACGTAACAAATATATTAAATCTAGGTTTCGATATAGATAACATAACAATTAATATAAACCCTAAAAAAAAATTTAAGGAAATCGATTAAAAAAATTTAGGGTTTCCACCCATAAAAAAAAATTCGATCCATAATAGATTTTTAAAACCAAATTAGGGCAAAAGCCCTAACCCTAAAATTAAGGTTTATATAATCATAACCAAAACCCTAGAATAAATCATATCAAACACAATACAATATCCGTTTTTACGTGTTTAGTAATTAATTACTCATTAAAACCAATGACTCGTGATGCCATGTTGGAATTATATTACATGACTAATCATAAATATAAACAATAAACATCAAAGTAAGTGCCGAAGCGTATAGGAACATATAATGAATAATTAATTAACTAAAGAATAAAGTATACTTTCTTGATTCTAGCCGAACAAGAATCAAATCCACAAACTAGCAATTAGGATGAACCCTAATTAGGGTTTATAGGATTATAAGAATTACCCCTTACCGTTTTGTAATTCAATCCAAGATAATAACCAAAGTATGTTATTACTATGTTCTTGTACACACGTACTAAACCGAATTAAAGTAATGCTAGTTTTTATCAAATAAATAACTTTGTTTGTGGAAAAGATTGTGTCGACACCTTATGGTGTTTGGCCGATCGGTTTGATAAAGAAAAACACACACAAAACGTTTTTAGGGTTTTAGCTTATGAGCACAAGAGATGGAAAAATAAAACCCCTAGCCTTGTATATATACACAAGCTAACTTGGTGAACAAGGTTTTTTCTTTCCTCTTTCTCCTTGGCCGATCGGTTTGGATATCATAGATTCCGAACCTTCCCAACTTTTGCAATTTAATCCTTTTCCATAAACATTTAACGACCGTTAATCCATTACATTAATTACTTAACGTCCGTTAGTTATTTCGTTTAATAAATAAATAAATATAACATTTATATTTAATTATTAACTTTAAATTCTCAAACGTAAAGTGTGCAATCCCATAGTCTCGAGTTCGATCCTAACTCACGTCTATTAATTTATTGTCCATAAAACCAACAAAATGATCATTTGATATTATTGAAGTTGTGATTTTTGATATGATTTGAGTTTGATGGAACACTACCACTTTTTTCAAACACTTTCTTGTCGTAACCTCAATCCGCCCCGACATGATCAGGTATGTTGTTGTTGTTGTAACCCCTCTACATCATCGTTCTTTCAACTTACCATTCTTGACTACTTACGAATCAACACTTTTGATATCTCCATAAGACTTTCTACCTTCAAACATTTCATCTTGCAATTGTGAATGTTAGGATTAAAAGCGGTGATCATTATATGATTACGAGTCTTGTAATAGTTTGATAAGTGTAAGCGTGTACTAGTTAGCAGATAATCTAGTCCAAGTAAGCCTATAAGGCTCGGCCCATTAAAACCCGGTCCGGTTTAGATAGGCATATATAAGCCCCTCTCCACACTTGGAAAGGGTGTGTGTCTACTATATGTAAGAACATCACCTCCTTCCTCTTAATCTAATCTTCTACTTTCTTTCTCTATCTCTACATCTTCCTTTCTAGTATTTTCTGCTAGTAGTAATTTAGTATGTTAAACTAGGTATTTTGGAACCTACAGTCAACCAGTATACCATCTGGCAGAATCTGTCTAAAACCAAATGACTATGCGCCTTTCCAGACTAGGTCATCAAGGCATTTGGGTTACAACAACTTCTTTTTTAAAAGAAATATGGGCATTTTAATTTGTAATAAAGATAAGTACATCATAAGATATAAGTACTTTTTTATATTTTTAAAAAATTTTCAAAAGTATGTTAAATTAACACATTGGTCAAATAATTGGTATTGCGTTAAATACACTGTAAAAATACGCTGGTAATTGCTAATACCAAAAAATGGATCAAATTTGATGTATCGGTTGGAGATGAAACTTCACAACAAAACATCATATTTGATGTTTTAAACAATCCATAATGTACACACCAAAACATCAAATTTGGTGTTTTGGGTGAAGATTCGTCTCCAACTAAAACATGAAATTTGATGCAATTCTTGGTATGGTGTAATAATCAATTCATTATCACCAATTTGTTATGCCAAATTCAAACCATTAATTTTAATGAATTTAAAATAAAATGAAATATTATTTAGATTTTAATGTATTTACCTTTGTCATAACTCATAAGTTTTTTTTTTCTTTTTTTTAGAAAATAATTATATTTAAGATAACACTAACATGTACCAGGTAAATAGTTGATTTGGAGTAAAATGCATGTTTGGTGTTATAAGATTCTCTCATTACACAAAATTTGATTTTGGTTTTTGATGCATACATTTGAGATGTTTCTAGACTAGGTGTAATAATGACCGCAAAGTGGCCGTCAATTTAACGCCACATCATCTTTTCTCTTCAACGCCAACATCACAACCAACATAGTGTAATGAGCAACTAACATCACCACCAACTTCTATTTTTATTTTATTTTTATTCTAAATACTAAAATTAAAATTTCATTAATAATCAAAAAGCATTACACTAAAAATTAAAAACTTAAATTAATAGTTTAAATCATATTTGGTCTTATATTGTTGCTTCATCTTCTGTTTTTGCGTTGTTTTATTGTAAAATCTGCATAAGGACTTGTATAAACAAGATGTTTTTTTTTCAATGTTTTTCTTGTTGAAAGTTGAACATTTGTCATTGTAGTTCAATTTCTTCTTGTCTTTGTGTGTACTTCTTTTCTTCCATTTCCGTTTCTCGCTTATTTATCTCCAAAAAAAAAAGACTCGATTTTCCTTATTTTGGAGGAAAAAAGGTGAGTGGGCGTTTGTCCACTTATCCACCGCTAAATCAACAAATGGTGTAGGAGAAGCAATTGAAGATTCCTATGAAATGGATGAGGATGACACTTTCTTCTTAGCTTTGTCACTGCCATTGATCGAACTTCTCGTACCTCTTCCTCCTCATCCTATGAATCCTCAACTTCGACGTTATGATTAAAACTACTATGAGTTGAGTCTCATGTGTTGAATGAGGTAGAATCTGATGTCTTTGATTTATTTGTTTGAACTTTTGGTTTTGTAAAATTTTGGCATTTCTACCCCTTTCCAATTTTTATGTTCTTTCTAAGTTCTCTTGGGCTCAACAAGTGTAAAGTAGTATTCATACATATGACGATATTCAACTATTGCCTTATCGAACATCACTTGGTCATTTGACTAACACTCGTTCATCCTAGCAACATTATCGCAAGTTGCACAAACTTGACCAACTTTTGGATGAATATGCTATTTCCATTTGCAGTTGAGCATATCGTAATCTCTTTAAAGGGGCAATCGAAGAAAAAAAATTGAGTTTGATTCGTTGGTGGTGACGATGAATCGCGGTACATGGGTGGTGATGAAGGATAGATTTGTAGATGATACGAAGTTTGCTGTTGTTGTTGGTACATTTGTTTTTTAAACGGATGGTACGAAAGGATTGTTTGGGTAAAAAGGTTGTTGGTGTTGTTGTGACTGTGATTGTTTGACGTAAACAAAATTTCGGGTTAAAATGGTTTGTGATTAACACAAACGAAAATTGAAATTGGATGTTGAAATGTTTTAATGACTTGGATTTGGGACTTTTTTAGACATTTTTTGAGTTGAGAATGTAAAGAAAGAATGTGTTTTTAATCAATTAAGGGTGGCCTAGGGGCAAAAGGGCTTGTGACTATCACTCTAAAATGTGTGAGGTCTCAAGTTCACTTCCTGCTAGGTGAAAATAATCTAAGATGGGCACGCCAACCTTTTGAAAAAAGAGGGTTTTACTTGGATTGAGTCTGTGTGGCGGTGGGTTCAAACCCCGTGGATTAGTCGGCCAAAAGGGTTGAAAATCATGGTTACCCAAAAAAAGAAAAAAAAAAGAGAGAAAAGAATGTGTTTGAAAGTTTAAATAAAAATGAAAGTGTATTAGGGTATTTATAATGAAAAAATTATTTAAATTTTAAAATATTTTTTTAAACACCAACAACGGTTCATTTTTTCGACGTTGGGTTTTCTTTTCTCATCACTAATTCGGTCTGAGGGAAGACCAACATCTCACAACCATGACGAACGTGTCATGGGAGTCGGTGTTTTAAGATCGACGCGTCGGTGGAGTTGAAGCACGCGTGGGGTGGGCCCTATTACACACAGTCTTAGTGTATAAATTGGAGATGGTATAATGATAAACTATACGAGAAATTTTGAGTACTTGCGACCTGAAAATCCTCGTGTATGAAGAAATAAAAACGATGACAAAAAGCTTTGGAGGAGAACAAGGACAAACGCATGGATACCAGCACTCATAATACTAGGAGCATCCACTATGGTGTTTCAAGAATAGGTCTAAAAACTTATGAAGAGGTCCAAGATTTTTTGCACCATAGTGAGGAACCATTTCACGTCTAGGTGGCATGAAAAGGTCTAGAATTTTGAAGAGGTCCAAGAAGTGCTAATATCATTTTTTGATTTTTCTTTTTTAACTAAATAATTAATGTGATTTAAATGGTGATTGCAATATAGCCGTTGAGTTTACATTGAAGTGCAGAAAACAATAGCATTTTTTTAGTGATGGACATTTCTATATAATATGTTGTATCTTTTAAACAATTCATCTCAAACGCTCCCTTGTCTCAAATCAATTTGTTTAATTTTTCGTGATGGATTCAAATAAGTCATTTATGAATTTGTTAAACTCTCTGAACCCTCAAACCACAAAACCCCGAAAAGCATCAAGTTTTCGATCTCCATCAAACAGCCAAGATCGTCCAAATTTTGAAAGTCCTTTAAATATTCATTTTCCAAACTTTCAACATGCTACACAGTTTCATGTTCATCCCGATTTTGGAAATTCATCATCAACCTTTACAAATTTCCCATATCTTCCAAACTCTCAAGTTCCGAATTCCTTTAGTCAAGGGTACTTTAACCCATCAATTGCAAATTCCTATATGAATGGATACTATAGCCCACATCCATCGGTACCAAAAGATACAATTGATCAACCTCAAATGCCATCATTTTCTACGCAAGAGGGTCCAGAAAATATCGTTCTTGAAGAAAAAAAGGACAATAAAGCGGAAGCAAGCCCAAAAAACAAACGGAGTAAAGAAGAAGAAAACTACTTGAGCTCTTGGCTTGTTGTTTCCACGAACAAATAGTAGTAGGAAATTCACAACAAGGTAAAGATTTTTGGAGAAGGATTGGCGAGTATTATAACAAGTATCTTGATTGTATGATTGAAAGACCAATAAATGTCTTGAAATCACGTTGGTTTTTATTTGTTCCTAAAGTTAACGACTTCAACCAATGTTATATTCGCATGAAAAAAGAACATCACAAAGGTGGTCCGATGATCGTGAAAGATGTCTGCGCGTGATTTATACTTTTCAACAAATAACAAAAAGAGTTTCAAATACGAGCATGTGTGGCTTATGCTTAAAGATGAGCCTAAATGGAATAGTGGAAGTTCAACTGATCAATCTTCAAAAGAACAAAACCTCTGCATCAGGGGCTTACTCGTCATCATCTGATGTGCAAACCAGAATCAACATTGACGAAGAAGAAAGGAGAGTCCGACCAATAGGTCAACAAAGGCCAAAAGGAAAGGGAAATAAAAAACATCCGAGAAAAACAAAATACACAGTGAAGATATCATTGAACTAATTACGTCATCGAAAGAAACAAGAGATAGCAAAATAAATGAAATAAACGACAATATCAAAAATAAGAACTTGCTTTTTCTGAGAAAATCAAAGGCATGGAAATCCTAAGCAAAGTTACACAAGGCATGAATGAACAAGAACTACATTATCACAACATGCTTTGTGATGTAATCAAAGCCAAATATAAAATATAGATATTATTGTTTCATGTTTTGATAGTCACTGGGATATCTTAATAATGCTTTGAAGCTACTTTTGTAGTTTATAGCTATTGTGATTTACTTTATGATTATATTTTTATATATAGTATTGATTATGTCTATTAGATTTCTTTTTAAAATGTTTATCTCTGTTTGGTTTTAGCCTATCAGTTTGAAAGCATGTTCATAGACGAAAATATAAACTCAAAGACTAGTTTAATCTTTAGAAAGTATATATTTTCAAAATTTGTTCTCCTAGCTACTTTTAATTTTAGAAAATATATATTTTGTTAATATTGTTTCTTCTACATAAACTAGTAACTTTACTACTTTTTTAAAAACCAACTTAAAAATTTATCACATTCCAAACACATCATTCAAACTAGTACATCTTTACTTAACAATGTCCCAAGATGCCATTAGAAAGCTCCTATTAGAAGTGAATAAGTTCTTGTACGAGGAACTAACAGATGATACATAAGAGAAAATGCTTCTAATGCTTGAAGAGAAAATCAATCAAGAAGAAGATGCTAAAAACATTCGAAAGTATATAAATCGAAAACGTGTTGAAGGGCATACTCGTCTATTCGAAGACTATTTTTCGGATGACCCAATCTTCCTACCTGAAATGTTTAGACCAAGAAGAGTTATTCATCCGAATCACAGAAGCCATCTCTAACAATGCACCATTTTTTCAAATGAGATATGATGCCGCGGGTAAGATAAGGCTCTCCTTGCGTAAATGCATGTACCGCTATTCGTCAATTAGCATATGGAACACCTGCTGATCACTATAATGAGTACATACAGATCGGTGAAATGACTGCGATTGAATGCCTCAAGCAATTTTGTCAATGTGTCATTAAGGTATTTAGGCCTGAGTACCTAAGGAAACCTAATGCTGATGATATTCAACGCTTAATGCAGTTACATTCAGACTATCACGGGTTTCCCGGTATGTTAGGAAGCATTGATTGCATGCATTGGGCATGGAAAAATTGTCCTAATGCGTGGAAAGGTCAATTTACTCGAGGTGATCAAGGAGTACCTACAATTATGCTTGAAGCAGTTGCTTCACAAGACCTATTGATTTGGCATGCATTTTTTGGCGTTGCGGGGTCTAACAATGACATCAATGTCCTCAACCAATCTCATTTGTTTAAAGCTGTATTGCAAGGTAACTCTCCTGAAGTTAATTTTATGGTGAATGGGAGTGAATATACAAAGGCATATTATCTTGCGGATGGTATATATCCCGAATGGGCTACAATAGTAAAAAGTTTTCCACACCCACAAGATGCTAAGAGAATAAAATTTAAGAAAATGCAAGAGGCTGCTAGAAAAGATGTCGAACGCGATTCTAAGTGTTCTCCACTCGATGGGCAATTGCACGAGGAGCATCAAGATTTTGGCACCCACATGTAATGAGTGATATAATTTATGCTTGTATCATATTGCATAATATGATAATGGAGAATGAAGAAAATGCGATAAGTAGTTTATCGATGACGAGTAAATGCACCAAATTACACAAGGGCATATTCAACAATTTCAAGAGTATCTTTAAAAGCGGAAGCACGCGGATCGTTTAGTACATCATCAACTTCGTCCGATTTGGTCGAACACGTTTGGGAGCGATTTAACACGATGAAGAAGAAAACTAGAGTAACATTGATTTAGTAGTTGAATAATTGGATTTATCTATATTGTGATAAAGCTTTTATATATCTATATTGAAATAAAATTTCTGCAAATATGTTACAAAGGTGTATGCAAAGGGTTTAAGGTCTGCAAGTCATTGGTTCTATGATCTACTGTGGTTTGGAGTTGCAATATGCAATTTAAGTTTATGGGTGTTTGGCTATTTCATGACAGTTGGTACAAGTTTTATATTTAATTTGTGTGTGGTCCTTTAGTCATATAGTTTATATATTTCGTGGGTCATGACATGTTCTATTCTTCTTTGTGTGAGATACTTGCAGTGGTTATATAGTTTATGGGTGTGAGATACTTGCAGTGTCTATAGAGTTTATGGGTGTTTGGCTATTTCATGACATGTTATATTCTTCTTTGTGTGAGATACTTGCAGTCATAAATATAGTTTATGGGTGTCTACAGTATGTATTCATGCAAGTCACAAAGTGTTTAGCTAAGTGGGTTAAGTTTATGTTGGGGCCTAGTGGCCTACTATCCATTGCACACTTTATCAAGCATTAAGCCAAATCCTTATTTGGTGTTGCCGTTTAACATTTCATGTGGGGATTGGGTTTTTTATTTGGTTACTTGTGATTTGTGAATGGTGGTCTCCTGGTTCTATTTCTAGTATAGTATTGTGATGGGTAATTTTTGTTTTAGTTGCTTTTTGCTTTTAGTATCTTTTATTTAATAAACCTTTTAAAAGGTTTAACCATAGTGAAAATAGGTTCATAATATGAAAAGTTTTAAAAATTAATGACAATGTAATAGATGGCAATTTTATAAACCTTTTAAAAGTTCCACCATAGTGGATGTCCTAATGCAACTTGACCTCAGTAACGGTTATTTTGAACTTTAAAATTTTGATTCCTCAGTAAAGGTTATTTTGAACTTCAAAATTTTGATTACCACCACAACCAAGAGAGTGACGAATAAATATATGGAGTAACTCTTTTCGACAAATTTTGTACTTGAAATTATAGCTAGTAATCACGAATGTATTGTTGGAAACGAGGTAATATTATTTTTATTGTTTAGTTATTTAGAGAGCTTTTATGGCGTATGTGGGTAAGGTTATGAATACAATCGCGTAAATGGAGTTGAGTTATT
>OU343223.1:200012420-200044709 GCA_910596185.1 Chrysanthemum makinoi | reverse complement strand
TTACGTGATGTTTATAAATAAAAACGTTGCTTACCGTATATCGTGTTCATCAATAAAAAAGAGTGTTTATCAGTTTATCATTATGTTCATCAATTCTTTTTAAGTTTGTTCATCAATAAAAAGAGTGTTCCTCAGTTCATATCAATTCTCTTTAATTTTGTTCATCAATTACATCACAGTGTTTATAAATAAATAAATAAAAAACATTGTTTAAACAAAATCATAAAATTCATTGGTTCTCTATAAATTCATAATGTTCATCAGGAATGTCACAATTTTCATCAATTCATCAGTTAGTTGTTGTTCATCATTTCATTATTAGTTCTTTTTTTATCATCAATTTGCATATTTACCATGAACAATAACTAAAAATGACACAAAATTTATTGTGGTAAACCAATTAGTCCATATAAATGCACTTTTATATAGAAAATCTTTCTTAAGCATTTTATCAAACACCATGTGTGCACTAAATATTTGTAAAACCTCTTTTTTAAACTAAAATATCTCACTCATTTCATATCGGAATTAAGTAATTCAAATTTCTGAGTAAAGAACGACCAAAAATCTACAAGTTTCTGTTTTAAGTTTTGCGATATTCAACTTTTAAGTTAGACAAAAATATAGCCGAAGTTATCGAAAATTTCAAGTAAATCATAACCCATTTAAATTTTTTTTAAAAAAATTGTGATTTTTATATCAAAATGCATATCAAATTAAAGAGAATTAAATTTTGAAAATTATGGTGAAATCGGTTTTTCGTAAAAGTTTGTCGTTTTAAAGTTATCACAATTTTAAGTCGCGGGTGAAATTAAAAACATGTTAAAGACAAAAATGCCCCTAGACGAAAATATTAAAATAAAAAGGACGGAGGAAGAATTGTTGGTGGACACGTGTCAAGTTATAACATGCTTTTTAATCTTTTTAAAAACTCTTCGCTTTGCAAGCGATCGCAGCTCTAGAAACAAAAGGATAATAATAATGAGAATCATTAAAAGGTTTTCCAGGAGCCTTGCTCGAGTTATACTAGAGGCATCGAAGTGTTGCTAGACGCTAACCGATGTGATGACTCTATTAAGATATATCCAAGTGGGAGCTGTTAGTTTTATGGATATAAATTAGTAATCGTGAGTTAGGATCGAACTCGAGACCACGGAATTGCACGCTTTACGTATGAGAATTAAAGTTAATAATTAAATGTAAATGTTATATTTATTTATTAATTACACGAAATAATATATAACGGACGTTAAGTTAATTAAGTGTAATGGACTAACGATCGTTAAATGTTAATTGGAAGGACTAGATTGCAAAATAGAGATTGGGAAGGTTCCGGAATCTCTTGGGATAGCCCAACCGATCAGCCAAGGGTATTCCCCAACCCAACCCATGCCTAACTTGGTCACCAAGTTATATTGAGTATAAATACAAGGCTTAGAGTCTTGGTTTTGCATCTTTTGTACTCATAACCTAAAAACCAAAAAGTGTGTGTTTTTTTTGTGTTGAAACCGGTCGACCACTCCCATAGGGTGTCGATCACCTTGTTTTTCCAAAACAAATTATTTTGCGTGATTAAAACTAGCATTACTTTAATTTGATTTAGTACGTGTGTACAAGGAAAGTACTAACATACTTTGTTGGTATCTGGATGATTTACAAAAACGGTAAGGGGTAATTCTTATAATCCTATAAACCCTAAGAATGGTTCATCACTTGCCAGTTTTTTTTTTTTTTTTTTTTTTTTTTTGGAATTGATTCTTGTTCGGCTATAATAAAAAAGGTACGCATATTTTATGTTTACGTTAGTTAATTATTCATTATACGTTCTTATACGCTTCCGTAAGTTTTCTTTGATGTTTTATGTGTTTTATATATGATTGTCATGTTATATAATTCCAACAGTAATAGCCAAAGCAATTTTAGTTGTCATGTGGCCTGATTAAAGATTGTTTGATTAGTGGAATTCAACATGCTAAAAAGGGGGTTTTGGCTACATACCTAAGAACAATTATTTGGCAGAAAAATGTATAAATATTGAGGTCGATAAAAAAAACTTGATTAAATAATTGAACAATACAAAAAGTACACATTCATAGTTTTGATCCAAAAGTTGTATGAAAACACTTGCAGTGTGGACTTCAATTGAAAAGCAATCCTATGTTAAATTATTGATAAGGCTCAGATCTATGAAACACATACAACAAAGAGGATTAGACCACCATGGCTGCACATTGACATCTCTGCTGCAGTAACGGCAGATACCGAACAAGTAAAACTAGAAAATGATCATTTTCAACACATAACAATCTGCCTGGCCAAGATACAATCTCAGCTTTGCCTAAGAAAGAGAATGTCGTATTTTTACTATTGGCACTAAATCATCTCCCCTACAGAACCAATTGGTATCCTCGTAGAACTAATCTCGTCTTTCTGCTCTTATCTATGATGAATCTCCTGAATCCACGAATGGCCTTTTTGTAAAATGCTCCAAAGTAGTTCTTGGTAGGTCTTAAAAAGTTCAACGGCGGGGAGAATCAAGTCTTTTTTGTGCATAATGTGTATTACATAATTCCTCTTTGATGAAGTTTTTCAAACAGCGGTCAGGATGGTGGAACTTGCTCCTGCATTTCCCATGGAAGCTTACAGCTCCAAGCTGCTGCAAATGAAGATTTTGGTCCTGCAAATTCAGTTGCTTTTGTATTAACAGATTACATCTCAACACTACACAATCTTTTTCTGTTAATATGATTCAGCAGTCATACCCAAGACGACGTTGTTGGCTATAGTCCGAGTTATGTCTTGGTCAGTGTTGCAACTTTGGGCACTGGTTGGTATCGCTGTATGTTTGTATTTTGCTCCTCTCCTTTTAATTGGGTTGAGCTTTTTATTCCACAAATAAGAAGTGCTCAAATGTTTTCCATTAAAAACATCAACCAAAACACATAAACTCAATTAACTTAAACCATGAAACTTGTTACAATGCAGTAAAGGTCAACAAGCAGTTTCACGCTTATATTAATAACCAACTAACCCAGGACAGTTCACACTCACAATGTTACACCTGAGAAGAAACTAAGTACTACACTGAGCCGAGTGATGAATAAACCGTTGTTGCAAAGTTCTCTTAGTTCAGCATAGTTAAAGTCAAGGGCGATTCAGGTTCTAGTGCTACAAGCCTACAACCAACTGTGTACTGATATGCATGCATAATTTTTTATATACACAATATGCTTCATACTCTAGAATTTTACGGATTGCTGAATTAGGAACGAACTTGTAATTTGCAACCAACTTGGATCTCCAGAGTTATATGCTTTAGAGTTTAGACACATTGTTCATAGTTACAACTGCCACAAACTTAATTTGGCTATCAGTTTGGTTAAGAAAGCTGTTCTACTTGTCAAATGGCGAATTCTTCACGCTGAAAAGGGGATTTTTGGCTGCATGCCTTAGATCAAATATTTGAGAGAAAAAGGCTGAACTTTAAACTTATACATGATAACTGCATATTCATACTATTGACCCAAAAAAGTATAAAAAGACAATGGCAATGTTGACTTCAATTGCAAAGCAATAAAAAGTAAAGTAAAATAACTCCCAATACCGTCTTCCACGGTGTATGGGGGAGGTTAAGACGTAGACACCATACCCTACCTAGGTAGAGAGACTGCTTCCGGTTCTATCAAAGGTAGAAAAGGACAATGTCAATAAAATCGTCGAGGATATGATCTGCGAAACAATCAAAAGAAAGAGGAATAAACCACTATGGTTGCAAATTCACTGATGCATCAAAAGTTAAAACCAATCAGGTACATAAAGAAAATGATATGGTATATCATCAAAAGTTAAAACCAACGCGAGGGGCCTACGGCTGGGGCCAAGCAAAAACCAAAACGCAAGAGGCAAGAAAAGCAGGCAAACAAAACGGAGAAACACACGGGCCAAAACAAACGCAAATAAGGGGAAGCTACGCACGGGGCCTAAAACTAAGGCAAAGCACCTAGCCCACTAAACGCCCCAAAACAACACCCGCTAAACAACACGCCGGTACTACCCGCTGATCCTAATTCTATCTCTCCACGCCTTCCACCCGCACACCTGCACTAGCCGGAGGTCTCTTTGGAAACAGTCTCCCTACTCACGGGTTTATCTTTGGGTAGGGGTAGGATCTGTCTACACTCTACCTCCCCATCCCTGCCCTGGCGGGATTGGGTTTGTTGTTGTTGTTGTATATGGTATATCTCAGCTTTACCAGATTTACTCAAACATTTAGATAACCATCTTTACAGTCTCGAGAAACACTGAATTACACTTTTGGCTATGCTGAATGACTTTACTCTTTCCACAAGATTAGATGATCATTTCTGTTATAAGCCTGCCTATTCGACTAGTTTTTTTTTGTCAATTTGTTGCTTGCAGGCCATCATCTTGGGCTTGACGTCAAACTTAATTTCATAGATTCTTAAAAATTGAATGTCTTTATTTGGCGAATGTCACAGGATCGTCACTTATCAAGAGCCATCATGGATCCTAGTTTAACTGATCTCAATTGTTTGCTAGTGTCTTTAATAAATCTTCTGAATCCAGATATCATCTCTTTGTAAGATGCTCCAAAGTCAAAGGTTTTCAGTGGTGGCAGATAATGGTTTTTAGATGCATAATGTGTCTCAAATGTCACCACTGGTAGGGGTTTGGTTCAAATGGTGGGAATCCTTTTCCTGAAGAAGTTTTCAAATGGTATTGTTCATAAAGACGAAATATGCTCTTGCATTTTCGTCCATTAGAGGTCTAAGTCTAAGCTACTGCCTACTGCTGATAAGGGTTTTGAAACTATGGGCACATGTTGGTTCTAAGTTTGCGACTGCAAACCGAAAACGGGTCAGTTTTAGGTTTTATTATGCGGGTTGCCTTGATGCAGTTCAGCTCTTTGCTCCAACAAATTATAACACGACTTCAGTATGCTTGCACTAATACACCAAGCAATCAAATTAGACGTAAACAAAGTTATCTAATCATTTTATCGGGTTAATGGGGTCCTTGGTCTGTCAAGAGCATGAGTGCGCCTACAGTTTGGAATGAGACTTAGTTAATTGGCGCTGGTTGCTCGATAGATTGGGGATGTATTTCTCTCATTCGAAAGAAAACACATATTAGGGAATGGATGGAACCCAAGTTTAAATTGCTAATTCAGACTAATCTTTAGACAAAATTTCCTATATTACGATTAGGATGTATTTCCTATATTATGATAGATGGAGTCTAATGTCTATGATGATGCATGGAAATGGAGATGTGGACCGATGGATAGATCCAAGTTTGAATCAATGGTGCCCAATTATATGTTAAATGACGTTACTCTTTTCCACTGGATCAGATGACATTGGATGATTTATCATTCAGGTAACTTTCTATTTACTCGGCTCTTCAACCTGGCGGACGATCTATTGCTTGCAGGTCATTATTTTGGCTGAGAGCCAAATGGACCTAGTGGATAAAGTGAAGGTCTTTTATGCGCCACCGGCTACGATCATGATGAGTCTCCAGAATCAGCAGATCCCCTGTTTGTGGATCCTGCTTTCGATGGCACAGCATGTCTCGTATGTATGAAGCTCGTCAAAGTTCAAAAATGCGTATGGGAATCTTTTTGTTTCCAATGTTTTCTATGTGGTTCGGTTTTTTCTGTGTGGGCTCGGGAAATGGCGGAACATGCTACTGCAATCCCATCCCTTATAGGTCTAAGCAGCTGCATATGAAGATTGTGTTCTGCATATACAGTTGCTTTCTTTGTGACTGCAAATTCAGCACAGATCGATTCTAGTTTTGCGACTTGGGCTGCCTTACTGTAAGGTATCTGAGATGAGGTAATAGTGTGCTGCATGTTCACTTAGCTGTGTTGGGGACTTCATCGATCTCACAGGAAGGCCAGGACCTCAAGGTTCCTTCCAGCTCTGTAAGACTATTTAAATCTGGCTCCTTCCATTTGGCTGGGTTGAACTCTTTGTCCCAAAAAGCATGAGTTCATAATCTTCCATTAAAACATGAACCAAACAAACATAATCATAACTAAATTCAATACATAAATTTATTTCTTCAACGCAGATGCATTCTTATTATCAAAATTCAGTTACATACCACTACTGCACTCATCCAAAACTACACTATTACAGTTTACTCGTGTTAGGTCCCCAACATCTATTTGAAACTATACTAGAAACATCAGATGCATTTAGCTACTCAAATCAATTTACTTCACACCCCCATTACTTTCACTTCCACCCCACGTGCTACGAATTTTATATATAATCTTTCTGATAATCTGAATGACTGAATTATATGACCCAAGTCTCCAGCCAAAGACTCAACAGCACTATCAGCTCCATCTGCAAACTACTTGATGCTTAAAAGAATGCTGGTGCGTTGCTCCACTTCCCGTCAGGTATCTCATCATGCCTTCACCTTTCACCCTTCATTCGCATATAAGATTTCTATACAGGAGCACCTTACATCCACTAAGCGGCTTATTTCGACAAACATTGCAACAGGAAAGTCATGTTAGTCGTCAAATGATCTGCAGAGTATATGCTTAAACACATTCTTCATACTGTGTCACAAACTTTATTTAGCCACCTATCACTTTGTTGAAAATATTTTTGGTTCAGTGACCTGTTGTCCAGAATTTACGAGCTAAAGGTGATTTTAGCTGCAAGCCTAAGAATAGATAAGAGAATGAAAAAGTGCATGAACTTGGATGTCAATAGAAATAAATGTATAAAGAACTGATCATTTAGAAGTTAAAAGCTGGATAAATGCAGTTTTGGCGTAAATGTTTATAAAAACATTTGAAGTGTCAATTTTGATTGCAAAACAATGCAATATCAAACAATTGATGAGGCTCAGATCTGTGAAACAATCAAAACAAAGAGGATTAAGCCGCCATGGCTGCAAATCCGCAGCTGCATTAACAAATAACAACCATATATTGCCAAGCCAAGATACGGTAAATCTCACCTTTGCATGATAACTCAGACATTTAGAAATTCATCATCATTGCCTCGGTAGACCCTAAATTACACCGTTCATCCCAGAAATATATACCCCCTCCGTCACAAATAAACAAGATGTGGCTTATTTAGAGTTAGGATCAAATGAGAAAAAGAATTAAAAATGCGAAGAATGCAAAGTTACCACAACCACACTCTTCAATGAACTCACCTCCATAGTTAAAACATAACGTTAAGGGTTGTTTACAAATGGGGGCAAAAATGAAAATCATCGACGACGACTGAGGGGGTAAACAACCCTTATAAAACATCCATTCCCTTCATCGCCTCATTTCTTCATTGTCTGAGTTCTTCATTTATTTCGTTTTGCCCAAAAATCGGTGATTATTGGTTTCCGAGTTCATTTTCATCTCTGCACAAATGACTAATATACCCTCGTCTTCACCCCTTTTAATTGATATATTTTGTATGAAAACAACATATTTTTATAGATACAACCTCTGTAACCAAAATAATGAAACAATAAAAAGAGGCTCAGATCTGTTTAAAAAAACAAACCGTACAAAAAGGGATAAAACCGCCATGGCTGCAATAGTTAAATTACCCCGCCAAGATACAGTTAAATCTCAAATAATTTGTACGATTAACTCAGACAATTTCTAGAACTTTATCATCACAGCCTCTAATAATTATTATTTTGGAACGGAAGGAAGTATATATATAAATATAGGGGTGTTCATGATTGCTTATTGAGCGAGCTTATATACAAACCGATCTATAGATCGAATGTATAAGAAATAGTGTGTGTGTGTATGGATATATTTGTATAGGAGAATTGATACCTACACCACAGTGGTGCATGCATCAAAAAATGTGGTGTGAGTATCAACCCTTTGTATAGATATAGGTTGTTTAGAAATGGGGCAAAAGCATGGAAAATCATAGGTGGCAGAGGTGGTAAACAACCTTTGAAAAACATCCGTACCTTCTGTCGCCTCATTTCTGAAATTGCCTGAGTTTATTGTTTTGTTTGCCCCAAACCCTAGATTGTAGAAGATGGTCTGTTTATATAGCAAGTTTTGTTCCTAGATTTACTGTTTTGCCCATGGTTACGGGAAGTGTAATATTTCTTGTACATTAGAGCACTCCTAATCATAACACCATAACACGAATAACACCATTCACGTCAGCGTCACATCAGCTTTAACATTTAACATTAACATTCTCACACCCACAACCATAACATCACAATAACATCAATAACATTTCATATTTTCAATTTCAACCCATAAACTAAAACAAACACTTCATTTATTAAACTAAAACAAACACTTCATTAAAATTAAAAACAAATTACAAAACGAGATTAAAAATAAATAAATAAATATATAAAATTACAACGAATTAAAAAAACACACTGCAAATAAAACGTTACAACAAATTAAAGGAAATGACGAGAATACGATCTACTGACGAGGTTTCAAGTTATATTTTTTGATGATTCGATCTTTTTCGTCATTGATCCACTGCATGACCATTGGATTTTGCCCTTCAGTAGACGTCATCAAAAACTTTATCTCTTCCAACCTTGTTATTGTGAGATCTTTTTCATGCGCGGCCCGATACTTCGCTTCGGAGACTTCTCGTTTCAAACGATACTCGTTTGCCATAGTTTCGGTGAAATAAGTTGACAAGCTCGTTCCTCCAGTGCTTGTTCCCCCAGTACTTGTTGTAGTCTCGGATCTTGCTTTCTTGGTAGCACGTTTCTTTCCCATGGGGCGAGGTTGTTCATCATTACCAAACAAAGCCTCGTTTGTTTGGCTTGGGACTTCGCCGGTTAAATCAACCGCTTCCGCGCGTTCCCATTCTTATAATGACGCAAAACCTCCCAAGCGTCATCGAGACCAAACAGTGCTCCTCTGTTTTCCTCACGATACCATTGCTTTGCCCTTTTCATCACATCCACCTCACTTTCCCCGCTTCGTTGATCCCGTTGCGCACGTATGTAACAAGAGTTGAACTTTGTGCATATCCCGTTCAACGTTTTCCATTTGCTTGACATCATATCCTTGGTGCGCTGTTGAAAGTTGAGTCTATTGAACTCATTTTTGACCCGATACCAAAACGTATCTCTAGGTTGGCACTTTCCAACTTTTGGATCCTCCAAAACAACTATGTAACACCTTGCAAGTAATGCTTCCTCTGCTGAATTCCAACGCGCAGTAACGACAACCTCCTCATCAGAATCAATTGGTTCGGGCTCGGGGTCTTTGGATTTTTTTGATTTTCGCTTAACACGACCTTTTCCTTTTTTTGGAGGAGACGTGGGTGTCTCAGCAACATCTTGTGTTTCAGTTTGTGATTGTTGTGACTGTTGTGTGTGAATGTAGGTTTTGAAAGTTGGAGTTTAAGGTGCTTTGTGGTTTTTGTTGTTGCCAAAACAGTAATGTTTGATGTTGTTGCCATTTCTTGCTTGAGAAGCTAGTGTGTTGGGTTTTGAAGATGAACCCGCGTTCGGGTTAGATGATGAACCCGGGTTTGAGGGATTCCACCCACCACCGAGAAGATTCAAGAAACTATCGTCATTGCCTCCCGACATTGTTTTTTTTTGCAGTTAATCGAAGTTGAAAGCAATGTTGCAAAAATCGGTCAACTCGGCCGATTAATCGCCGATTAATCGTTAATCGGCCGAGTACCTTGTCGATTTTTGAAAATCGGTCGAAAAATCGGCCTAGGATAAAAATCGACACTAAGCAGTCAAAAAATCGGCCGATTAATCAGTCGAATCAGTCAAAATTGGCTGAATCGGCAAAAAATCGGCCGAATCGGGAAAATCGGTCATTTTAAAAATAATAATAATTTAGGCATTATACTTAATTTGGGGATCGTAAATTTCACTTATAACGCAAAGAGCATCATAATCAGAATTGGAGCCTTTTATTGAGGTTTGGAAACATAGCAGGCTTGGATCGGTTAAGATTTTTAGTTTGGTCTCCAGAAATACCAAAAAACTGCATGAAATGCCAATCCGATTAATCACCGATTAATCCCGACTTGACCGATTATTCGTTGCAGGGTGGTCGACGCCCACGACTATATTCACGATTTTGCAACATTGGTTGAAAGATTGAGAGTATTGAGAGGATTTAGTAGTTGAAGTGTGGAAAAAAATGGTGTTTTAATTGTGTATTTATAGTGGTAAAAAAGGTTTTTAAATTTTTTTTTTTTTTTATAAATTCTAGCCGTTAGGGGTGTTTTTGAAATTTTTTTAAAACTTAACGGCTAGTACGTTAGAGGGATTGAAATGAAAAATTTTTTGAATTTTTTCAGCGTATAACGCGTGTTATAGTGGCAACGCAAAGGGACCAACGGCGTTAAACAATCAAACTTCCAAGGGTGTAACGCCGCTAACAGCGTTATTATGCCGATAACGGCGTTACCCGTTAACATTGAAGTGCTCTTATTTTGGAATAATAGATCCTCTCAAACTAAGAGTATCAACTTAAGTTGAGGCACTATAAGCCATTAGATCAAATTTAATGGTTTAAATTAAAAGTAGTTCTTTTGATTTGAGCCGTTGGATTTGATCAAGGCTCATAGTGCCTTACTTGACTCAAGTTGGTGCTCTCAACTTGAGAGGATCCCACTCCCTATAATAAGGGTATGTTTGGCACAATAGGTTAGGGCTTGGGTTGAGGCTAGGGCTTTTATTATAAGTTGAAATTTGTATTTTTGTAGACTTGTTTGGCAAATGGGCTGGGACTTATTATTGCAAAATTACTAAAAAGGATATAATTAAATGAGTTTTATGGTATAAGTTAGATATTTTTGTTGGTAAATATGTAATTTATAGTTCATAAGCCCCGAGCTAAAGTTTTTAGCCCTTTTATGGGCTAAAGTTTTAAGCCCCTTTTAGGAGCTTATGATTTCATAAGCCCGCATGATAAACGAGACTTATTTTATAAGTCGGCTTATTTTAGAAGCCCAAGCCCCATAAGCCCTCCCCAAACACACCCTAAGTGTTTATGATGTATTTTAATCGATAAAAATAGACTTTATTTGGTAAATGTGATATTTGATTGATAGAAAACGTAGTTATTAAAATTTCTTAAAATTTTATATTTTATGAAAGTGAACTATTAATAAGAAATTGAGGGATGTTTTTGGTCTTTTTTTGTCTCTTTATATTCATTTTTTTTTCTTTCATGCCATATAGATAGCTCATAATTTTTTTCTTTCTTAGTCTTTAGAAATAAAATTGTAACACCCCAATGACAAAGGTCAAAAAGTCACATTATAGTGTCAATCAGAATATAATAAACGCAAGCGGAAGACTTAAATAAATAAAATACATGTTATGAAACAAATAACTACTAAGGGAATACAAAACAACTCCAAATCTTAAACGAAAAGAAAATAAACAAAACATGAGTCTCCATCTAATTCCAGATAACAAGGAAAACTAAGATTGGGTCGGTCCACTAAAAGCTCCTACTCTCATCACTCAATCCCAGCATACACTTAATACCTGCTGCTGAGAAAAGAAATGCGGCTGAGCTAATGCTCAGTGTACATATATAAATAATGAAAAGCAATAAGTCAAAAATGAATAAGCGAAACGAATCCAACGAAAACCTGCTGAACAAATATGTTAAAATAAGATAAGGACTGAATATGGAAATAAGGAATAATCAAAGGGTCATAATGAAATAACGGAGTTGTCAAAGAAATGCCCAAGTGTCTAAACATGCTACATGAATAGACCAAAACAACCAAACATATCATATCAATCAATCATACCATATCACATTATAACAAATCAAATCAAATGGAGTGTTCAGCTCCCAAAAGTGTATGGCACACACATATATCTGAACTGAGTACCTAGGATGTATCCATACGCCCCATGTCAAAAATAAAACATCACGTCCCTAATACGTTTGCTTTCGGCAAATATATAGGCGCGTGAAATTAATCATACAATAATCATAATCAAATGCATGCACAAAAGGGAACGATGTGGACAAAAGCACACCTCCTCAGATAGTGTCATGCCATTGGTGCCTCAATGACATGGTCATGGTACCTCCATGACTAGTTAGTACCTTGGGCAATGAATTAGGTCAAACAATATAAATAACATAGGGTAACGATCAAAGGTTGTTCATCAAAGATATATGAAAATGGAATGAAACGAATAAGCATCAAATGGCATAACCAAACGAATATCTAAACAAAGGAATCATAACAAATAGGATCACAAACGAATGTCATAACAAACGAAACAAAATCAAAGATCAAGAGTCATGAGAAACCCTTACTGAAAAAGGGCAGAATATTTGTACCTTAATGCAAATGAAAGATCACTCGGAAAACACAGTCACTCCTTCTTCAAAGAATCTACATGAATTAGGAATCGCTTAATATTTATAAGTCCATTTATTCTTCTAATGACGTAACTGATTATTTAATATGTTTAGGTAAATAATATCAACATGTTTTAGGGTATAGTAAATCATTATGTTTAGGGTTTAATTAGTAGTCAAAACATAGGTTTTGGAATTGTAACTCGAACCTCAAAATACCGATTTAGAAATAATGATGGATTGAATTGAAATGAGGACAACCTAATTAGAGACAAAGGTAAACTTGAGACCATTCTCGAAACTAAGTACTACCCTAGCTCGAAAGTAACTCATCTCAGAACAACCCTCGAAGTTACACTCGAATAAAAGAACACAAACCTTTTAAGTCTTAAGAATCAAATTCTTTTTAAATCACTATTTGTATGCATGTTTATAAATGTTGCTACTTCATAGATTCGACCCACGATCCATTTTTATATATATCATATAATACTTAGTGTGTGGCATGTTAATAACCAGATTTTTAAATGCAACTTGAACGTTTCATTAGTCGACACAAATATGATCGCCAAGCAAAATAAAACATGAACGATTCACCAAACCCCTACATACTCCAACAAACATTTGTCCCATCACAACCTCATAACTTGACCAGATTAAACTGTATATGTTATGTACGCATGGTACAGTAACAGACACAACCAAGTTCACAAAGAAAACTTTTGTAGAAAACTAGAAGGGGGGTTGAATAGTTTACCGATTAAAAATCTTTGTTTTGAAACTTATTGAAAGATCAATTGATATTGATCTTAGATATGTTAATGAAATATGTAAACAATATGTAAAGAGTAAATAAGGAAAGAAACAATCGATCAACCACAAAGTTGTTTATAGTGGTTCGGTCTACAGGACTCTTTTCCTTGCCTACTCCACTCCCCGAGTCTCACACTAGAGAGTTTAACTTCACTAGTCAACAAGCTCCTTTCACCGGCGGAGAAACCTTTACACTTCGCTTACACTATTTCCGACACTAAGCTAAATGTCGAGTTCTTTCCAAGGGTACAACCACTCCCACACACAATGTATTTTGAGGACTAAAATACTAACCACTCACACTCACAAGATTATGATAGTTTGGTACAACAATGAAGTATGCATCAACACAAGATCATACAACACCAAACAAACAAGACTTCCAACTTTTCGTTGAAGCTTGAATGTGACTTGATCTTCTTTGCTACAAAAGAGATCACTAATATGATATGAAACTGAGTTAGAAAGGTTAGAGAGAAGAAATGTATGAGAGTATGATAGAAAAGGATGAAAAACTACTTGGTTTGGCTTTGCTATATATAGCCAAAACTCTCAGCAGGCACCACGGACCACGAAACCCTTTAAAGGGTTCCGCCCGTTATACATTTTGGTGCCGCCGAGGTCTGACAGCAAGATCTCAAAATCTTACCAAAGTCAACCATATCTATGCAAGATTGTGTAAGATATGAAGCTCCTAAATCTTTACAAAATATCTAAAGAGATATTCCAATTATCTCAATGATGCATCACATGATGTCATTTGCTTGTTTTTCTATTTTTAGAAATATGTAAATACATATGTAATGTTTAGTTTTTAAGAAACCAAATCATTCTAAAAACTCTTATCATACATTATGGTTAATCACAATGTAAATGCTTGAGTGATGAAGATATTATTTGAAAAAGCTTGTTTTAATATCTATTAGACTTGACAAGCTTTAAGCTTTATAAAAATCAAATTTACTTTTGTCGTTAACAAAACTTAGGTAAAGATAAAAAATATAAATAACGTTTAATGACGATATTTGTATTAACAATCTCCCCCTTTTTGTTGAGGACAAAACATAAATTTTATTTTTATAAAAGATGTAAAGATTGTACAAGAGTTATAAAAATATTAGTTTTAGAACTTGAAAGAGAAATGATAATGCAAGTATATGATGTTTGACTTTTTCAGAAAGTCAAAATCTTCACTAGTTGAAGCATGATGTTGACTTTTTCTGAAAGTCAAAGTATGCAGTTTGACTTTTTCATAAAGTCAAATATTACCAATGAAATATCATGTTGACTTTTTCAGAAAGTCAATGTATGCAGTTTGACTTTTTCAGAAAGTCAAATATCCAAGTTCTATATGTTTCTCCCCCTTTTTGTCTCAACAAAAAGAAGATGCAACGCGGAATGTGTAATGAGCCCTTAGCCATTATCTCCCTCTTGACCAAAGCTCCCCTTAAATTGGGTGCCAATGGAAGGAGACTTGGATTGTGAAAAAGCTACAAAAAAAAATGTTAGTAATAATCATCATCACAAGCATTTCCAAATACTAGGTAATAAGCAACAACAATATAAAAAACATCATTCATTTGTTAAAATTTTAATGATTTAAGAATCATGAAGGAAGAACACAATGAAGTGTTGAATACAATGAAAAAGAAATAATCCTAACAAAATACAAGAAAAAGACTAAATAAAAAGAGCCTAAAAGGAAATAAGCTAGGACCCTCCTATTGAGGTCGTGGATGAGCAAGAGCATTGAGACGCTCGAGGATGTGATTGAGGATGAACCTCATTTCCTCTTGGAACTCATTAACCATCACCCGGGTCCGTTCGGTTGTTTGGGCGGTTTGCTCACAATTTGAGCAACCATGCCTAGGAGGGTAATATATTGCATGTTGTTGTTGTGGTGGAATGGTGGAAGTGTTGATGTTTGTGTTGGTGTTTGGAGTGGTGATTAATGAGGCTAGCAAAGCACTTTGCATTTGCATAGTCTAATTTAGATGAGAATCATCCACTATGTTGGAAAATTGGTGGAGATGTTGGAGTTAGGCTTGAATCTCCTCTCTTGTGGGATGATCTTCCTACATGGACTCCTCAATGTCCTCTATGTGAGGAGACATTGATGTAGGGAGTGGTTGTTCCCATACAAAGGGACCATGGATGTCTTTGTGGATGGGGTGAAAGAGAAGAGGTCTTGGCCCTAACGGGGCGTTTGGGTCGAAGGATGGTCTAGGAGACTCATGAGCAATCCGCTCAATAGTGCCAAATGATGGCAATGGTGGTGGGATGATGGGCTAGGAGGAAAATCTACCAAGTCCTCCAAGAAAGGATTTGGAGAAGTGGGAGGTGTGGAAAATAACTCCAATGGGATGAGGGTTGGATATTTTGGTGGTGATGGTGTTTTTGATGTTTGGAGGGGGCCGGTGGTGGTGAGCTTGGTGTCTTTGTTGGTGGTGGAGTGGTGATGGTAATGGGTGTAGGAGTAGCTAAAGTGAGGTGTGTATCATCCCTTATAGGATATGAGATGGTGAGTGGAGATGACTCGGATGAAGAACTCAAGTTGACAAAACAGCAAGGTCTTACGCTAATCCTAGCGGTTTTCTTGCAAGGCTTGGTTGAAGGAGAAGTTTTTGTCATTTTGACTTGAGTTTTTGCTAGTTGATGGTAAGAATGAAGAAGGTGTGAAGATGATCATGGTAAAATCTCTTAATTTATAGAAGTGAAAAATTATGGAGAAACGTGTTTGATTTGATGTTAAACCATATAAGAGATGAGGTTCCTAATGATTTGAAAGTGGGTTAAATGCTAGTCATATCACCCAAGTCAAGCCATACAAGAGGGATGGAGTGAAGAGGCAAAGATATTCAATAAATTTGTTCTAATGATTGTAAGATCCTAACAATCTGATTACCCACGGATTGCAAGGAACCAAATTTTTGGTTCATTCCTTTATGCAAAAGGGTTCCTTGGGTTGATTTTTCAAATTTTGAATTTGGTGGGAAGTGGATTTCCTATATGCCTAAGTGTGTTATACTAGTTCTAATATGGGTAAAAACTAGTCAAGATTAACTTACAAGCAATGTATGGTAATTTGGAAAGTCGAAATAATCAAAATTCAGAAAATTACCTGGAGAATCCACGACACCAAAATTTTACACAGGCGGAACCCTTAAAAGGGTGCCGCCTAGTCCGCCTGTACAGGTACGGCGGTACCAATTCTTATAACAGACGGTACCAAAAGATTGGTGTCGTCTGATCTGTGGACACCAGAAATCACCACATAACGTATTTTTAAGTGTTGGGGACATTTCCGAAACCTGAAATCTTGCTCAAAACATGTGACATTAATTATTTCTAGTTAGGAAAAGTAAATAACACATGCACAAACATAGTGGAGCATAGAATTTGACCAAGGGTGAATGATTTTCACATTGAAGTGAAAATGGGTAAAATTTGATAACACACTTGTGCTATCCCCCTGCATGAAACAGTTAGCATACAACATTGTTTTGAGTTATATTATCATCCTACAAAATAGAAACAACCAAATTGTATCAAACATTAAAGAAAATGTATTGTTCCAAACACTCCTTAAACGGATTCTCACTTGTCCAACTTCTTGTAGATCTTGTTCATCATCCTACCAAGGCACTTGAACATCCCTTTGGTTTGCTTGAACTCCGCTGATTCATTTTCAATCTCGGGAAGAGATGCATAATACTC
The DNA here is from genome assembly GCA_910596185.1 of Chrysanthemum makinoi. Taxonomy (NCBI): domain Eukaryota; kingdom Viridiplantae; phylum Streptophyta; class Magnoliopsida; order Asterales; family Asteraceae; genus Chrysanthemum; species Chrysanthemum makinoi. Next base: position 200,027,812 of record OU343223.1, on the reverse strand, counting down.
ATGAGGTGGAAGATGAGAATTTGGAAGACCATCTTCGGAGCTATTTGATGATGATGATGATGGAGTTGGAGGTTTTGCTCTCTTGCCTTTTGTCTTAGCAACTCGCTCGTCCCTCAAGGGCACAAAGATGTGAGGGATGAGCTCATAGTGAAGGTGCATCCCTTTTGGGCTTGGTGGAATTGGTGCATAAGCTCTATAAAGACGGGTGAGAAGCATCCCGTACGGAAGAGCAACCGATCCTTGAGTTGGAATATCAATCATTCTCCTAGCAGTGTAGTAGGCTAAATTGAATGGTTGACAGGTGGAAAAGTTGTATAGCATGTGACAAAGGCAAGCATTGATATGATCCCTATTTCCTATGGTGCTAATGACGTTGGCTCTAAGTAGTTCTTCCCATTTCTTAAATTCGGGCTTAAGTTCATTGAGCTCCATTCCATATGGATCTCGGTTCACCTCCTTTCCCTTTCGGGTGACTCGGGTTGTATCTCCCCTTGGGTTAAATAGGTGTTCACGGATGACATCCTTATCCACTAAAGGTGTTTGGTAGGGAAGAGAGCGATCGTTGATTGCATCAAGGACGGTGAGTGACCACTTATTCGAGTAGACACATATCCCTCGGTTGGGAATTCCTAGTACTTGAGCAAAGTTGGTTAAGGAGATGGTGTAGTCGTTTTGATTTATCTTAAACCTAAGGCTAAACTCATCATCTTCATCAATGAAACCGGTGACACTAGCATAAAACTCTAACACAAACCTAGGAAAAATAGGTTCATCGATGTCAAGGAGAAAATCGAATTGAATAGCGGCTAGCACTTCACGGAGATTGATATTTTCGATAAAGAGGAGTGAATGGTTCTACCCTCATGGAAGTACCTAGTCTCTAGACTCTTAAAGATTTCGACTTGCTCCTTTGAAAGTCCTTTGGTTTTGTGGTGTTTGGGAATGTAGTTAACGGTATCCTTGTGATCATAGAATTTTGTGGCTACCATGGTTATTCCTATGAGCAAGAATTTATATGTTAAGAATGAGAATAAACTTAACGTTTTGATTCTAGTGTGTGTCTATATGAAAACGATTTGGAGTTGCGGTTATCTCGACTTATTTTATGCATAAAATAGTCTTTAGTGGGGGTGTTTGGCAAACGGCATGAGATAACCCAAACGCTTCTAATTCAATGTGGCTTTGATAAGTGTCTAAATACTCATCATTTTTGTACCATCTAAACTGCAAAATCATCTGAAAACACTCAGAAATGCATCAAAATGATGAAAATATCACAAACAAGTGTTTTATGTGTTTTAAATGTAAAAATATCAAAATCAGATGAAAAATGTATCAAGTTTGCAAAATTGGCAGTTTTAGTCCCCAAGTTTCAAAAGTTGTCAAAACAGTCCCTGGTAAATCTAAATAAAGGAAAATATCATTCAAGGTCCCTGAAATATTCTAAATTGTCAAAAATGGTCCTTGAATGAATCTTTGGTCAAATGGCAGAAAAGGTCCCCTAAGTTTGAAAAATGGCAAAATTAGTCCTTGGATATCTAAAAATGGAATTTTATGCAAAAGTGGTCCTTGTAATATTCATAAATGGCAAGTTTGGTCCTTGTGTTAGCATTGGAAAAAGTTCAGTTTGGTCCCTCAAGTTTGCAGAATTTGCAACTCTAGTCCTTGTAATACTACTAAACCAAACGGACAACATTTTAATATCACAAGCCCACACATCCAGCTGGCCCATCTTGCAAACCCAAGCCCAAACAAACTTAACCCTTGAACCCCTCCCACGTTATTAATACCGGTCAAAAAGTCAAATACCGGTATACGGTGCTTCTCTCACGTTTACCCAAATCCCAAAACCACCATGGTTTCCTTGATTTGCTCATCCACCATTTCCACTGTCTCAAACTTGTATACCACCCCCTCACTACCACAATCATCCAAGAAGCTTTAATTGATTGAAACCTGCTTATAGACTTTTGGCGCCAAAATATCCAAATGGACGATTATGATGATTTTGACCAATCCAATGGTTGGAATAAAGTGGGATATGTTCAGAGATGTCGACAAGAGTGGAAAAGATGATTATAAAGAGGAGAGAAGCATTGTAGCAACATAACGAGTGTAATTTAGTTTATCTTAGTCGTTTTTAGTAATTTTTAAATTCTAGTGTATGTTTTAGCTTTCAAACTATCGTATTTCAAGTCTTTAATGTATAATTGAGCTTTTGTTAACAGCAATTTCAGTTTTAAGTTTCATTTGCAAGTTTATGCAATTTCAAGTTAAAATTCTCAAAATGATCAAATGAAGTTAATAGTTGTTATCTTGGACTGATAGGCTCATATAAGCTCCTAGATAGCTTCTAAAAGTATATTAGATATCATAAAATCAGTTTAGTATCAAAAAGCAAAAATCACCAAAAATACAAATAAAATAGCTGAAAAATAAAAAATCCCATGGAAATGGTATTCACAGCTGGAGCAGGGTAAATATTGGATTGCCTTGGGTTAGAAGCTTTGTGGAAAGCTATTAGGATTGGTCTTGTGCTTTGGTTCTCAGCTTTTACTTGGAATCCAACTTGTAAGCTTAATTTTCCATTTTGGCATTTCATGTTAGAGTCTCATTAGCTTAAATTTCTGTTTGTTCATGTTTATTAGTTATAATTAAGTATATTTAAGCATTAAAATCAGTTGTTTATTCATTTAAATTTGTAGTTGTTAAAAATCTCATTTTGACAGTTATAATAGCATTAGTGTCATTCTAGAGTTTTATGTTGTTATTGTTGTTGTTTTATACTTATTTAGCCTTCATATATGATATTATAAGGTCTGGAATCAAGTACATGGTTTTAATCTTTAAAAGTCTTTGAAAAGCTTCAAATCAGTTTAGTTAAAGGGTGTTTGGATTTGCTTGTTAAAACTGTAGTAGATATTGTTTGTGTTGTTGTTTGTGCTTGTTCTGTGTCACATAAGTGTCTAATATCTAAGTTCAACCAAGAAAACCAATGCTTATTTGTGAAAAAGTCAAGATAACTTTTGATCATGTCTTGTTAGTTAACTGTTGGATTATCATGATCCATGATTATGATTTCTTGTTCATAAGTTGTTAAAATCAATCAAACAAGTCTTATTTCACCTTAACATAACATAATCAGTTGGTAGGATCAATTCAAAGTTCATTTTAGTCAACTGATTTGGTTTTCTTAAAAAGTCAAATTTTCCATTTGGGGGTTTTGAATAAAATAGAATATTTTATATAGGGCTTAACTTTGAGTTTTATGATTTGAACTTTTGGGATATCAAAATATAGTTGCTCAGCTTTATACTAGTATTTTTTATATTTTCTAAAAAGCTTATTAAATAGCTTATTTTCTAATAGTACTTATTTTACAGTAGTCCGTTTAAAACTTTTAAAATAATCTTCACAAAAGCTTATTAGTTGGTCAATTTGTAAGCTCACAATAGCTTATTAGTTGGTCTAATTTTGTGAATCTTGGTTCTTTGGAAAGCTGACCTAGCCATCTTGAGGTCCCAAGCTTAATTTTCCACTTTTAGCTTGTTTGCTAGGGCTGCATGTAGCTTAAACCTTGTCCCATTTCTGTCTTTTAACAATAAAATCATAAGTGCTTATCTGCTTATTCCTAGCTTTTCAGTATGCTTCTTTGTTCTTTTTAGTTTTAGTTGAGTTTCTCTAGCTTATTTGCATCTCAATCTACCTTTGTTTCAGGTTGAAAGCTTGTTTGAGCTTAAAAACTCATTTTAAGCTTATTAAGCCACTGTGAGCTTTTAAGCTCTCAAATAGCTTATTTTTAAGTTTGTAAAATTTTTGTTTTCATAAAAGTAACTTATAATCAGTAGTATAATAGTTTTCAAAAAGAAAATCAGAAAAAAAACATCATTTTAAATATAGTGATAGCGTTTATTTAATATTAATTAGCTTTTAGATTTTTCTTTTTAGCTTATTATTAAGCAAATTATGTTTTTATATTTTTCTTAACCTTCTGTCACTTAAGTTATTTTTGAAAAAGTTTCATAATTTTCCTAATCTGTTTAGTATTTATTATAATTTTAAATAGTTAAAAGTATTAGATAATTAGTAATAAATAATTAAAAAGCATAAAAAATATCTTTTCAGTTCTAAAATTAGTTTTATCATATTTTAGATTTTTATAAGTTAAAATTTCATTTTTACAGGTTTATTTTATATTTTCTAGTATTTAAGTGTATTTTAAATAGTAATTAATTAGTATTAAATAGATAAAAAGTGTAAAAAATATATTTTCAGATTTAAAATAAGTTTTATAATATTTTAGATTTTTCTGAATCATAATTTTATTTTTCTAGCCTTATTTCATATTTTCTTTTATTTTGGAGTATTATTAAATAGTTTAAAATAGTTTTTAATTAATAATAATTAAATAAATAGTTATAAAAATAATTTTATTTTTCTAATAATTTTCTTTTATTTTTTAGGATTTCAAAAATATCATTTTCATATTTTTAGGTCTTTTATTTCTTAGATCTCACTTTTTATTTTGTACGTTTACGTAGTTTAATAAACGTACGTATTTACGTTTTTTTTTATCTGATTGTTGTGCTTTACAATTCTGTATTCAAAATTCATTCCAAGCAACCAGTAGTGTAGTAATCCATCAAAATCTTTATTGATCACTATCCTTAGTGATCATTCTATCGTCTGAAAGTTTTGAAACACCATTGAGTCTCCGTAGGACTTAACGACCCAGGAATCCACTATATTCCTCTGATCTTAATTGCATTTGTTTCTGAGCTATTTTAAGTTTATTACGGTTGACCATTCACAAGTGGTCAGCTTGTGTGATTAAACTTGACGGTTCGGGAGCGAATCAGGCTTCATTTGAATATAACCGGGAATGCATATTAGTTATGCAATACCTTTAGTATTCAAGAGCATACAAGTGATGAAAATTTAACGTTTCTATTAGTATTAACAATGAAAAATTGTTTTCCTACAAGTGAGAAGCTTTTCAAAAAAATTTGACATGAGGTGTTTGGTTTTTTTGAATAAAGCCTTATTGTCATTATCTTTTGATTAGTGGGAAACATGATTTGTTTATGCAAGATGATAATGTAGTACCTAATTTTAATGACTAGTTATGCAATTTGCCAATTGAATCCATGTTTTGTATAAGAATATATACAAACCCCATGTAGTAATTTTGTGCACAAATTAGAATCCTAGACACAGAATTAAAAGATAAAATGTAGTTAGGATACTTACAATGATGTTATCTCCAGTGATTAGTGTGTGAGAAGGTGTCAACAATGAGTTGGGTTTAATGTATACACGTTTTGGTAAAGTGGTTTTTGAGGAAGAAGATGTTTTGTAGGTAGCAGTTTTGCCACTGATGTCACCACGGACCAGACGGCACCATAAAAATGGTTCCGCCTTTGTTTTCGTTTGTGCGTGGCTATAAGTAGAGGTTTTAAAAACAAAATTGTTTTGTTTTGTTTATTTTAAGGTTTAGGTTATGTTTATCCTACATGTTTGGTTCCATTAACCCCAAACCAAGTCTAAGAAGATTGAATGGTTCTCGTTTAAGAGGCTTAGTTAGAATATCGGCAATGTTGTCGTCGGAGGACACTTTCTCAATTGAGATGTTTCCTTTTTGAACATTGTCGCGAAGAAAGTGATGGCGGATTTCAATATGCTTAGTGACGAGCATGTTGGACGGGATTTTTGCGAGATCGATAGCTCCTTGTTGTCGCAAAGTATAACAATATCGTTGAGATGAATTCCGTAATCTACGAGAGCTTTCTTCGTCCAAAGAGCTTGTTGACATGCTTTTCCGGCTGAGACGTACTCAGCTTCAGTAGTTGAGATGGCTAAAGCTGTTTGCTTCTTTGCAAACCATAAGGTGAGACAATGTCCAACAAAAGTGCAAATACCACTTGTACTTTTTCTATCGACATAGTCAACGGCATGATCCGAGTCGGCATACACTATGGTTTCTACACCCGTTCCTTTGGGATACCATAATCCTAAACACGTTGTTCTCTTAATGTATCTAAAAATCCTTTTCAAGGCTTCTAAGTGTGATGCCTTTGGGTTTTCTTGAAAGCAAGCACATAGACAAACACTAAACATAATCTCGGGTCTACTAGCCGTAAGATAGAGTAGGCTACCAATCATTCCTCTATATTTAGTATTATCTATGGATTCACCTTCCTCATCCTTGGTGACTTTAGTGTCCGAGGACATGGGTGTCTTAGTTGGTTTTGAATCTTCAAGACCAAATTTCTTAAGCATGTCTTTTATATATTTAGATTGGTTAAAGAATATGCCATCTTCTAGTTGTTTAATTTGAAGTCCTAGAAAGAAGTTTAATTCACCCATCGTGCTCATCTCAAACTCGTCGTGCATGATTTTAGAGAAATCATCACATAGCTCTTGACAAGTTGATCCGAATATGATGTCATTAACGTATACTTGAACGATGATAATGTGTGACTCCTTTTTCTTGGTAAAAGAGTATTATCTACTAATCCCATGGTGTATTTGTTTCAACAAGAAAAGTCTTAAGTCTATCGTACCAAGCTTTTGGTGCTTGCTTAAGACCGTATAATGCTTTCTTGAGTTTGAATACATGATGTGGTTTCTCAAAGTCGGAGAAAACCGGGAGGTTGAGCAACATACACTTCTTCATTAATAAACCCATTAAGAAATGCACTCTTAACATCCATTTGAAATAATTTAAAGTCATAGGCACATGCATAAGCAAGTAATATTCTAATAGACTCAAGCCTAGCTACCGGTGCATAAGTTTCATCATAATCAATCCCCTCTTGTTGATTATAACCTTGTGCTACAAGCCTAGCTTTGTTTCTAGATACTATACCATTTTCATCCATTTTATTTCGAAAACCCATTTCGTTCCAATTATAGTTTGATCCTTAGGTTTGGAACTAATTTCCAACATCATTTCAACGAATTGGTTTAACTCTTCTTGCATGGCAATTACCCATGATTCATCTTTTATCGCTTCATTTATGTTTTTCGGTTCGATGGTAGACACAAAACAAAAATAATTACTTTGATTTTGGGCTTGTGATCTCAAGGTTCTTTGATTTAGTTGTTCTATGACCTTTTCTAGAGGATGACTTTTGGATTCTTTGATGTTTATAATCTCATTATTTAATGGTTCATCTTCTTGTCATTTTCAATTATTTCTTGACTTTCTACAAGTTGACTTTCAACTAAGTCATCATCTACAAAGGTGATGTCTTAGAGGGAGGTGGACTTTCGTCGAATGTTATGTTCAACGATTCCTCGACTCTCATTGTTTCTTTGTTTAAGACAATGTAGGCTTTACTAGTTTGAGAATAGCCAAGAAATACACCTTCAAAAGACTTTGGGTCAAACTTGGTGAGATAATCTTTAGTATTAAGAATGAAGCATTTACATCCAAAAACTCTAAAATATCCTAAAGTTGGATTTTTACATTTTTAAAGCTCATATGGTGTTTTGTTTAAGAAAGGACGTATTAAGACTCTATTTAAAATATATGTAGAAGTGTCGACGGCGTTACACCAAAAATTTTGAGGAATGTTTTGTTCATTAAGCATTGTTCTACTCATTTCTTGAATTGTTCTATTTTTACGTTCTACGACTCCATTTGATTGAGGTGTTCGTGGAGCCGAAAAGTTATGTGTTATACCATTTGTATCACAAAAGTTTCCAAATTGTGTTTCATTGTCAAATTCACGACCATGATCCATTCGGATCGACACAATTTTTACACCTAGTTGATTTTGAATTTTCTTGCTAAGAATTTCAAATTTATCAAAAGCTTCATTTTTGGTTTTCAAAAATAATGTCCAAGTAAACCTTGATTAATCATCTACAATGACCAAAGTGTATAAGTTACCTCTATAGCTTCTTATAGCGGATGGACCAAACAAGTCCATATGCAAAAGTTCTAGACACTTAGATGTGGACACCATATTTTTAGACTTATGACTACTATGGGTTTGTTTACCAACTTTGCAAGCGTCGCAAAAATGTTGATCATATTTAAGATTTGGTAAATTCCTAACTAGCTCTTTTGAAGATAGGTTTTGTATAAGTCTCATATTAGCGTGACCTAAGCGTCTATGCCAAAGAGTTGAGCTATCATCTAATGTTGTTAGACAAAGTTTGTCATTAGATGTTTTATCTATTTTCATGACGTATATGTTATTTTCCTAACTCCTTTAGCTATGGTGATACCATCTTTTAGTATTTTACTACCATTTTCAGCAAATAGTACTTTATACTTTTTATCACATAATTGGCTAATACTAAGTAGATTAAATCCTAACCTATCTAAATGAGCAACATTTTTAATAGTTAGGGAGTTATGAGCGATCGTACCTTTGCCAATGATTTTGCTTTTGAGATTGCTACCAAATGTGACATTACCTCCGTCATACTCTTGGTATGTTGAGAAGAGACTTTGTTGCCCGTCATGTGTCGTGAGCATCCACTATCTTTTATCCACTCATCAGGTTCCAATCCAACTTTTAAGCATACCTAAGAAGCAAATAACACAAGCATTTGGTCCCCAATATCTCATGGGTTCGTTTGGGTTAAACATACCATTTATTTGATTCATGTATGGAAATGATGGGTAAGAGTTCCATGACATGTAATCTGGAGTTTGATATGGTCTAGGGAAGTTATGATTCCAACCGTTGTGTTGATAGTTGGGTTGTACGTTGTGGTTACTCTTAGGAAAGGGGCGTTTGGCAAAAGGTGTTTTGCGTCGTTCTTGAGTAATTTTTGATCTAAATTCATTTTTAGCAAGTGCTACTCCTGATGTAACAGCAGGTTTTAGTTTAATACTATCCTTGGTTTTCTTTGTTACTTTGACAAATTCGCTACGGTCCGTATTACAAACATTCTGTCCTGCTGAGGTTCCCACGAAACCATTTTTTTCAACGGACGGATCCCTTATTTTGGGTCCGTCTGGTCCGTGCTGTACTGCAGTGGTTTTGACAGTTTGTTTGTCTTTTTCGGCCGTTTTGTTTTGACTCTTTGGAATTAATACCTCATTAAATCCTAGCCCATTCATGTCTCCCGGTGTTTTATGTATTATAACTATTTCATCGGCAAGAGCGATATTTTTGTTAAACCTTTTAAATTTAGAATTGTGTTCGATTAGAACATCTTGTGTGAGCTTTAGTTTTTCTATTTCAAGATTAAGCTCTTGGCATGATTTGCAACCATCGTCATTTTCTTTTCCCTTTTCTAGTCGTTTTTCCTTTTCTTTTAATTCATAGACTTCATTTTCTAAAAATTCCTTTTTAGTTTTTAAAAATTTATTTTTAGTTATGATTTTTAGACTTAGCTCACACAATTGATTGTATTGTTTTTGCAAAGTATCATCATCAATAGAAGTATAAGAAGAGTCGGAATGTACCTCGTTTGACTCATGTGCCATTAGAGCGATCTCTTCCTTGCTTGACTCTCATCATCTTCACTATCACTCCAAGCACCACTTACAAAAGCTCGTTGAGTTTGCTTTTAGGTGGCTTGGGACAATCTCCTATTAGATGACTTGTATCACCGCATCTAAAGCACTTTTTTTCACCTTTACCCTTTTTGTCATCCTCATCTTTTCGGAATGGCTTCTTTTCTTCTCGAGGTTGTCTTACAAACTTTCCTCTTCTTCTAAAAAACTTTTTAAAGTCTCTAACGGCCATGGCATACTCCTCATCTTCACTACCGGAGCAAGATTCGTCATCATCACTTGATTCCGCTTTTGCTTCTAGAGCAACGGATTTGACTTTCTCCCTTTTTCCTTTGATGATTGATATGTGTCTAAAAACACATATATTTTACCTTGTTTAAACCCACAAAAACAGCCAAAAACACACAAATGACTATATAAATGTTACAAATATCATGAAAATGTGTTTTTATGTGTTACAAATGAAAAAGGATTGAAAACTGATGAAAAACAACAAAGTTTACAAAATTGGCAGTTTTAGTCCCTGAACTTTCACAGATTGTCAGAAATGGTTCCTGGATAAAATATTTTGAAGAAAAATCAACAATAGTCCCCCAGGAATCATGAAATGACAAATTTTACCCTTGAAGTTCAAATTTGCAAAAATGGCAGAAAAGGTCCCTCAACTTTGAAAAAATGTCAAAATAGTCCTTGGTTAATTTAAAAAGTGAAAATAATCAAAAGTAACCTTGTACTATTTAAGTTTGCAAGTTTGGTCCTTGTATTAAACTTTGGAATATTTGCAGGTTTAATCCTTAATTTTCAGAAGTTACATAAATGGTCCTTGTATTAATACAAAACCAAACGGACACCCTTTGTTATTAACAAGCCCAATCCAGTAACTAGCCCAACCCAATCCCATTTGACCCTTGGACCTAGAACCATGACCCTTGACCCCAGTCCAAAACCATTTTGAACCCCCCAAAGTCCAATCCCGTATTATTAATAAACGGTCAACAAAAGTCAAACCCCGTCTACTGTTCATCCCCTTCCTTCCTTCACCACCTGTTACCAGCCACCACTCTCCACCTGTGTTACCACCTCACCAATACCTTTCCACCTCACCTTAACTACTCCACAGCTGTATACCAACCCCCTCCACCTCCACAACCTCCCAAAGTTCTTTAATTGCAATAAAACTGCCCCAAGCAACCTTTAGGACTTTTGGCGCCAAAATACCATTTGATGGCCAAGATGAATTTGACCCATCCAAAGGCTGAGATTATTGATGGGAAAGACCAAGTGGGACCCACAGAGTCCTAGAGATCATTATAAAGAAAGAAAGAAGCAGTGTGGAAGGACAAGTAGAGTAGTTTAGTTTTTTTACATATCGTAGGTAGTGTAACTTAAATTCCAGTGTATTTCTCAGCTTTCAAGTACTTTCTTAAGTATTCTCAGTGTATTTTAAATCCTTTTCAATAATAAATTCCAGTGTTCAAGTTTCAATTTCAGTTTGTGCAATTTTAAGTTCAAAAATCTCAATATGTTCTAATGTTGTTGTTAGTTGTTAATTTGGACTCATAAGCTAATATAAGCTCCTATATAGCTTATGTAAGCTATTAGATACATTTAAAATCAGTTTAGAGCTTTAATTCAAAAATTACCAAAAATACCAAAAAAATTAGCTAAAAATAAAAAATCAATGGAGAAATGATAAAGAAGCTGAAGCAGGATTGACTATGGATTGCTATTGGGTTAGAAGCTTTGTGGAAAGCTATTAGGAGTGTTCTTGGTTCCTATTTCATGGTCTTTGGCTGGAAAACAGTTGTAAGCTTTTTCTAAGAATTTTTGCATTTCACTGTATAAGTAGTTTAAAGCTTTAATCTTGGTAAGTTTATGTTTCTTAGTTATAGTTAAGTAAAAATAAACATTAAAACAGGTTGCTTGTTATTTAGAATTAGTAGTTGCTTTAAAATCTCATTTTTACAATTTTTATAGCGTTGATGAGTGTGTAAATACTCATCATTTTTGGGTCAATCTGAACTGCAAAGCGTTTAAAAATGCTCAGAAATGCATCAAAATACTGAAAATATTCCAAAATTACATTTTATATGTTTCAGATGCAAAATGTTCAAAATCAGATGAAAAATGAGCTAAGTTTGCATAATTGGCAGTTTCAGTCCCCCAAGTTTCAAAAGTTGTCAGAAATAGTCCCTGAGCACATAATTTCAAAAGAAAAGTCACCAAAGGTCCTTTTAAAATCATAAGTTGTCAAAATTAGTCCTTTGGTGAAAAATATCAAAAGTTTTGAGAAATTACAAAATTAGTCCTTCAAGTTGAAATTTGGCAAAAATGGCCCTTGGAAATTTGGAAAATGTCAAGTTTGGTCCTTGTACTATGGAAACTTGTCAATTGTGGTCCCTTGAAACAAATTTGCAAATTGGCAGCATTGGTCCTTGCATTTTCAGAAATTACAACAAAGGTCCTTGTGATTTAAACCCTTTACACCCATTTTGACCCTGCCATAACCCTTTTGGACCCCCTGTCATTAGCCAATTTGACCCTTCCCCTTTTTTATATTAAATCCCAGTCAAACCGGTCAAACAAACAACACCCGCCATCCCTTTCCTCCTTCCTCCCTCCCATGTCGCCCACCCAGGTGCAACCACCCAGCTCACAATCTCATCTCCTTGTTCCCCCCACCTCCACCAAACTCCAAATTGCATTTAATGCACCTCTCCCCCATTTCACTCATTCTCCCAGTTGATAAAATCTAGTTTTGGCGCCAAAAATCCATTCAAAGGCCAGGATCAGTTTAAGCCATCCAATGGCTGAGAAACAAGTGGGAATTATTCAGAGATGAGAGAGAAGACTCAGTGATTATAAAAGAAACAAGAAGGAAGAGTAGAAAAGAGTCTCTACTAGTTTTTAAATTTTTATTAATGTCGTTTTTTATATAAAGTTTTAGTTAAGTTAAAAAACCTGTAATCTTTAGTTGTAATGTACTCATTATAAGTTATTGGATCATTATAAATCATTTTCAAGTGTTAATTCAAGTTGCACTATCAATTTATGTTGTTGAGTTAACTGTTGAAATTTTCCAATTCAAAGTCTTATACACAAGCTCTTCTTAGCTTATTTATAAGCTCATACAGGCTTATAAGAGCTTATTATAGCTTTTTATAAGCTTAAGTTCAAGTTTCTAGCTAGTTTGGATATTGAACAAAGAAAGTCAAACAGGTTTCTTTTGGACTTGCAAATGGAAATGGGTTGAAGCAGAAATGGAATTGGGTTGATATTGAGCTAGGATAGGGTTTGGATTAGGTTAGTGTTCATTGGTTTCAGTTTCAAGCCATAGTGGCTAAGGACCATGTGTAAGTGATTTTAAAGGTCTCTTTGCATTATCTGTTTTTGTAGTTTTAACTAGTTCAAATCTGGTTACTAAGTTGTATTTAGGGTAGTTATAGTTAGTTTAATTGTTTGCTTAAGCTAGATCTGTGGTTATCTTACTTTACTTGCAAATCAATAATTAAAGGTGTGTTTGGATTTGGTCTTTAAACTGTGTTACAGGTTTATGCAGTGGGTAGAATCTGTTGTATCATGCTTGTTTATCTCTATTGAACTCAAATCTGTCTTCATTTTGTGCCTGCACATCACCAAAGTCAAAATCACTTATCCACTGTCCTAATTCCTTAACTGTTGTGATTTGTGCAAATCAAAGTCTTGTTTTATGTTTCAAATTCATAGACAAAGCCTGCATTAAGTTCATTTCACCAATATACTTCATTATCAGTCTACAAATCAAGTTCAAAACTCAAAAAAGTTAAAGTTTCACTTTCACTTCAAAAGTCAAAAAACTGAAAAAGTGGTTTTTAGCCAACTAAGAGTGATTTTTCTTGGATTCATTTCTGAGCCTAAATAAGTGAAACTTGTTGTTTTAAAACCTCCTGTTGGTCTAGTTTCTTATTAGCATTTTTGTATAATTTTGTGAAATTTTTATAAGGGTCAAAAGTGTTTGTCAAAATGGTTGAAGTTGCCCTGTGCACACTGCATTGAGCTGCACAGGACTTGTGCAGTTCTTGCAACCTTTGCACCAAGCTCATCTGAGCTCAACTTTGGCTCAATTTTGGTTTACAAGGTCCCAACCAGGTCTAGTACAAGTCCCTACTTTGGTTTTCCATTTTCTAGCTTATTAGGTGTCTTATTTTTAAGCTGCAAGTTGGCCTCAAAACTGTTTGTTGCACTTTAACTCAAATAAGCCAAATCTTTGTAGATTGCTAGCCAGAGGTTTAGACTTGTTGTTTTAAGTTGCAATTGGGTAATTTTAGCTAAATAGAGCTTCGTGATCAGGGGTTGTCTTTGGCTTTCATTTGGCTTATTCAAGTGCTTATTTATAAGCACATTGCATAGCAGTTGCTTAATCTTACACACAACCATCTGTTTTATATTTTCCTTGATTCTAAATATTATTTTAGAGTTATCTTGAATTTTTCATATTTTTCCAAGTTAGTTTGCTATTTTTCTTGATTTTAATTAGTTTTTAAGCATTTTTAATTAGCATTTAATACAATTAATTAAGAAAAGTTTCAAAAATAATTTTAATTTTATTAAGTTAAGATAAATATAAAAAGCCAAAAAATATTTTTCTAGATTTTTCTTAGTTAAATTTGTATTTTTAAGTAATTTAAGTAGTTTTAAATAGTTTTTAATTCCTAGAAAATACAGAAATAATCAGAAAAATACAAAAATAGTTTTGAAAATTCTATTTTGTTATTTTAGGTTTTTCTAAGTCAAAATTTTTATTTTTCTAGCTTTGTTTCATATTTTCTTGTATTTTAGGCTATTATTAAATAGTTTAAATTAGTTTTTAATTAATAATAATTAATTAAATAGTTGTAAAAATAATTTTCTTTTTCTAAATATTTTCTTTTATCATTAGGTTTGTAAAAATATCATTTTCATATTTTTAGGGTTAATATTGATTTAGTTTCACGTTTTTATTTGTACGTCACGTAGTTTTTATTTCAGTTTTGTAAAAACATAAAAACAAAAACATCATTTTAAATATAGTGATAGCGTTTATTTAATATTTTTTTATCTTTTTAATTTCCTTTAATTTGCATTTAAGCCGTTGTAATTTGTTGGCTTTTTCTGTAGTTATAATCATATCAGATCCTTTTTCCATTCAAATTCCTCGATCACTTTACGTTTGGTGATCCATTGCATAGCTCGCTGGGACATAACGACCCGGGGAAACCCTATACTCCCCTGATCTTCATTGCATCTGTGCTTAAGCTGTTCTAAGTTTCTTACAGTTGGCCATTCACAAGTGGTCAGATGCGTGAGAAAACTTGACTGGTTTGGCGCGGATCAAATTTTTGGCGCCGCTGCCGGGGAGCTGTGCTGATTATCCTCCGTTTAGCAGATTAGTAGTTTGAATACTCACTCTTTGTTTATATCATCCATATCTATCTATATATATATCCATATTTTCTTATAAAAAAATCCAAAAACCCAAAAACATCCAAAAACGTATAAAACACAAAAATATTTTCCTTTTTGTTTCTATATATGTATCAAAGATAAAAATACAAAAAGATTTGTCGTTTTCTTTAATAATAACAACATAAAATCTTACCACCGCAAACCAAGGCAGTGTACTACCTAACTGGGGGTACGACCATAATAAGTTCCTGAACTAAAGATTTAAACTTGCCTTTGTGTCCTTGTGATTGGTGTACCTTTTTCAAAGAAGCCATTCATCTTGTGATTATTGGTTAAGTTCACTGTTGTTTTGCCTCGATCTTGTTTTAATTGGATTTGTTGTTATATATACTTGTCAGAACCAGAAAACCCATAAAGATTCTTCTCACCCCATTTTTTTTATAAAACGTCTTCATAATTCCCATTTATCTCCTTAACTCTGAGATTC
>OU343223.1:199990725-200012320 GCA_910596185.1 Chrysanthemum makinoi | reverse complement strand
CTGTCCTCCACAGTGTTACTTAACTAAATACTACTTAACATCAAATAACTACGACTACGAGCTCTCTAACGATTACATATACTTGAGGTGACCGACACTTTAACTACTGGATTTTCCAAATCCTAACATGGAGTTCTTGCTTTTGTACCCAGTTTTGAAAACTTTTCTTGTAAGTTTAACTTTCTTGTTTTAGCCTTCTTTTCTCTAAAATTACTTTTTCTAATAATTATGCATTTGGTTATCCATTTCTTGCTCACTTGGTAGTTAACTCAAACTTAGCCGTTGTTCATAAATAGCAACTTGTTCTTTATAGGCATTGGTTAGGAGATAATAAAGTCATGCGAGGGGGCACATGCAGTGTATTCATCGAAAACATAATCATCATTATTTGCGAAGATGCATCACGAACAATCTCACTTTCGCTGTATCATATTGATCATATGGGACAATATTACTATTACCCGCGTATCAATATCGCATTTCATAAGTTTCATGAGATTGTGCCGTTCTTATCTTTTGCTCATCAACTTTCATCATTATAGTTTTAATACCTGCGAAATGATTGAATCTTTGGATGGACCCGACTGTTGGTGATGAGACCTTTAGAGAGACCATAGGTGAAATGCTAGCCATGAATATTTTTTAGGCGGTAGGTTCATCATCGACATCAGTCGAATGCATCCGCGGTCGGCAACGAAGGCATTTTGATGATTGTGACCTATTTCCTGAAGTGGCTATTCATCTACATCAGCATCATATGTTTTTAAGCATTTCACCGAGGCGAAACAGCAACTCTTTGCTTCCATTTCAAAGCAACAATTTGTCTTTGACTTATACGGCCAATCTTGTCACTGGAAATACTCTTGCATTTTGAGGCGTTTGGAGATGTATGCGATTCCTTGCAATATCTCCTTCAACACCTGATTGTAGCACTTGATTGGCTTTCCTTGTCCTTAAATTGCATTTACTTCCACGTTGGGTAGCCATATACCCTCCACCTACTCCACCTTTTCCTTGTTCATCTTTGTCTTCTTTTGGTTGCACCATGATCTTACCATCTCGACAATAGCATGATTGTGTAGATTAGATCTTGATTCATCTCATTGTTAGTGTAGGAGGGGTTTGATTTTGCTTAACCATAGGCAGTTGATTGTTGAAATGTTCCGCTGGTGTGTTTGAGTGCGGGCTTATATCTTTGGATGGGAATGAGCTTGTGGATTTACCGTTACCCACATTGGTATGACTTGAAGAGGCTTTGGTGGTAATTCTACATTGGGTGTAGAATGTTGTTGGAGTCATTTGTGAGGTTGCCTCTCACAGATTAGATTTGAACTTTTCAAGAATCATTACGTTCAAACATAGCATGCTTCTCATTCGGAGAGTAGAAGCATACAATTATATAGTGGTGTTCCTTAATCCTTTGGTTAACTTGTTGAGGTGACAAATTTGTGCCATTAGGGATTCATGTTGTTCACAAGCTTTGGTGTGAATATTTGGCATGGTCATTTAGATATTCCTCATATCATTCTGGTTTGTGGAACCTCATAGTATTGATTGACACACTTTCTCGAGGTTCATTTCAAGTTCTCAAAATCATCATACAATTGAGATTCACTGTCTTCTTTGGTCAATTAGAGGCGAGAGAGAAGCATCTTAACATTGTCCCAACTGCCTTAGCTGATGTTGTGATTGATTAACTTGTAGATGTCTTTTGGAAGACCACGAAGTATAATGTTTAAAGCCACGATATCAACATCGTATCTCTTTTCTCCTTATCCGGAGCTCATCATACGTCTTTGGAATTGCATCCAAACCTAAGATCCTTTGTACCATCGTAGTAGTTTCAAATTATTGTACTTGGTCTCAATCGATAAGGTCATTCATCAATGATTTAAGAATGTTAACCCCATTTCCTTTCCTAAGCAGTCTGACCCACAGATTCGTTGAGCCCATGAGGTCATAGTCGATTCGAGTCAAGCATAGGTGGGCAGTATCGAGATCGGTTGCCCGAGCGTCTCAGTACAGAGATGAGATTGTAGACACGTTGGTAGACATGATTCAGATTTCGAGTTTTATAACTCTATGTTAAACCGGAAATAGATTCTTTCACGAGTTTTACTAAATCAATAGAAAACCGTATTAGAAACAATAATTAACCAAGTCCGCCCAAAACCTTGAAGACAAATTGATTTAACCCAACTCGCTAGGTATACAAGTCGCTTCAATGGACAAGTCGCTAGTCACACAAGTTGCTAGGTGACAGCTAAGCTAGAACAAGTCATTGGTGACACAAATTACATTTATGAAACGTCGCTAGACGAAGTTGCTAGAATAACCAGGTCGTAGGGACAAATCGCTAGACAAAAACTGATCACGACCACTACTTTGTACTATTTTGCATAAAACTTTGTCT
The DNA here is from genome assembly GCA_910596185.1 of Chrysanthemum makinoi. Classification (NCBI taxonomy): domain Eukaryota; kingdom Viridiplantae; phylum Streptophyta; class Magnoliopsida; order Asterales; family Asteraceae; genus Chrysanthemum; species Chrysanthemum makinoi. The sequence goes on along the minus strand of OU343223.1, from coordinate 200,009,907 downwards.
CCAAAGACAAATCTCTGAAACACAAAGTAAGCTTCCACACAAATTCAAATTCGTGAAGAGCGTAGAGACAAGTAGCTTCTGATGACAGTAGCTAGCCAAAACAGTCACGACCACTACTTTGTACTATTTGTCACTTTGTCTCAAAATGAAATCGCTAGTGCTCAAATCAGCTTCCTGACAAAAGAACAAAGTGGCTGAAAGTAGAGACAAGTAAGCTACTAAGAAATTTAGTCCATTGACACAAGTAAGCTAGGTAGAAATGTTCAAAACACCACTTTTCAATCCAAAAAAGCCCAACCACGATTCAAGCCTTTTGAAATCAAAATCTAAGCACTTATAATGATTCTAAACACAGAAGTACAATCAAAATCCAAACTTTAACACTAGAAATAGTCCAAATGATGCAAATACCACTAAACTTTTTAAACAGAAACCATATAAAACCACTAGAAATCCAAGAATATGTAAGAGAGATGATCAAACCATGGTTCTTGATACCATTAGTAGCATATTGGATTTCACAAACACATCAAACCATGATTCTAAGTGGCGTACACTATAGGGTTTTTAGAGGATTAAGAGGTTTAAGGAACTTAGAGAAGTAAAATCTTATTATGAGCTCCAACCCTCTACCTTGGAAGGTAGAGGGTATTTCTGATATCTTACACAAATGCCACCTCACGGTACGTGGATCAGGGCATCACAGTGGGTAAAGACCGTCGATCCTCCACGGTGTTACTTAACTAAATACTAACTAACATTATACTACGACTACGAGCTTTCAGCGTTACATATACTTGAGGTTGAGGCACTTTAACGACTGATTTTCAAATCCTAACATGTTATCTCCGAATTGTCTGTGAAGATTATGACCAGCGGCCGAGTGGGGCATGGCAAGGCTTTAGGTGGTGTAAAACATAAAAGTTGTCATTTCTTTCAACTCATGATGCGTATTTTTGGGAAAAATGCTTGAACAATTCCATTGTTTTGTAACAACTATGAGTTTTAGATGAATGATAAATACTTTTATTAAAGCGTCTCTTTAAAATTAAGTTTTTCTATAATTATTGACTATGATGCCATTCAAGTAACTTTTTGAATTAGTCTTCGCTGTCATTAAAGATTTTAGGAGATTATTCAGGTTAATTTAGAGCTATCTGTTATTGTGTAAATGTTTGCATAAAATTTTAAGCTGCAGAATGAATTACGGCGTAACCAAATGAATGGGTTACGCCGTAATTATTTTGAACCTTGAAATCTTCTAATCGGAAGACAGGTTACGATGTAATAATAGAGGATTCACGTCATAAGGTTGAAACACGGAATTGACTGCTATTGAAGAAGAGCGATTGCAGTAAAATATGATAATAGTTACACCGTAACTGGCTTAACGGGATCAAATCAAGGGACCCTAAATGCCATGCTTTCGACTTCACTTCCGGAAAAAAGGTTAAAACAAATGTACAAAACCAAACTATACTAATAAAATAGAAGTGAAAAAAGGATAATTCGGTTGTCTCCCGAAAGAGAACTTTTGGTTATTTTACAAGTCTTTAAGTTAGACTCAAAGCCAAGGGGCTTTATGTCGGTGCGAAGAACATGGTGCTAGTTAGTTCACTAATGTCCTTTCCATAATATGTCTTCGCCCTGTGCCCATTTACCTTGAAATATCCCCCCTCTTTAATGACAACTTCAATTGTCCCATAAGGGAACACCTGACTAACCATACGGGATCTCATCTTTCTGGGGAAGAGCTTAAGCCTTGAGTTGAATACAAGCTCCTCATGTCCTACCTTAAACTCCTTTTCTTTAATTTGAGCATTGTGCCATCTTTCGGTCCTGTCCTTATAGGCTTTTACGTGATCATAGGCCTCATCTCTCAATTCAGCAAGATGATTTATTTGAGAGAATCGGTGTTCCTTTATCATATCAGTATCTAAATTAGCATTTTTAAGGACCCAATATAGTTTATGTTCCAACTCAACCGGAAGATGAAAAGCCTTTCCATACACAATCTGAAATGGTGTGCTACCTATCGAGTCTTATGTGATCCTAAGCGCCCAGGCCGTCTAGCTTGTCAGCCCAATCTTTTCTATTACTACTGATGGATTTTTCCAAAATGTGTTTTAATGGCCGGTTGGTGTTCTTGGTTTGCCCACTTGTTTGGGGGTGGTACGGTGTAGCATCTTATAGGGCACTCCCTATCTCGTAAGCACTTTCTTCATAATAGCATTGCAAAATTGTATCCCCATATCGCTTATAATAGACTTAGGAATTACAAACCTATAGAAGAAACTTCTTTACGAATCCAATAACGCTCCTAGCGCCACAAGTTTGTACGACCTTGCCCGACTGACTTTGATATATAATCACTTGACCACTAAAAATAGGCATTATTTTCGAAGGGTGAAAGGTCCATGAAGTTGAATCCCATACATGAATACGACACACTAAGATGATATTCAAGGCATCGATTCGAAAAGAAATATTATCTGACTGCTGACATGCATCACAGCTCCTTACATACTTACCGGCATCCTTGAAAATGCTTGGCCAAAAGAATCATGCTTCAGAAACCTTCCTAGAATTTGTGTCAACACCATAATGTCCTCCAGATGGTCCATTATTGCAATGTTCCAAGATTTTTTATTGTTCTTCCCTGAAAACGCATCTTTGAATGATTCCGTTAGCACAAGACCTAAGCTAGAAAGGGTCATCCCATAAATAATACTTTAAATCTGAGAAGAACTTCTTATTTTGATCATACGTCTTATTGCTTTGCAGGACTCTAGCGGCTAGATAATTTTCATAGTTGGCATACCACGACTCAGGCTCAGGATCCGTAACTTTTACGGACATTAGGTATTGAATTAGGAAATGAATCGCGTAGAGTTTCGATGTCAAGTTCTTCTAACTCAGGATTCTATAGTCTAGACAGATGATTTGCCGCTAAATTCTAAGCCCCTTTTTTATCCTTGATTTTGATCTTGAACTCTTGGAGCAAAAGTACCCATCTTATCAACCTGGGTTTAGCATCATGTTTACTAAACAACTACTTCAAAGCTAAATGGTCATTATAGACAACAGTTTTAGACATTACCAAATAAGACCTAAATTTATCAAAGGCATAGACTACATGAAAGTTCTTTTTCTGTTAATTGTTAATATTCTGTATGCGTCATTTAAGGTTTTACTAGCATAATAAATCGGTTAATTTTTTTTTCTACCCTCTGTCCCAAAACAGCCCAAACAGCATTGTCGATGGTATCACACATTAATTCAAAGTCATTATTCCAATCAGGAACGATAATAATAGGAGCTGTAGTCAATTTATTTTTCAAAATATCGAAGGCATTTTTACACTCATCATTAAAATCAAATTTCACATCCTTCGTGAGCAGTTGAATAGGTTTGGCAGTTTTAGAAAAATCTTTAATAACTCTTCTATAAAACCCAGCATGCCCTCAGGAAACTCCGAATCCCCTTGAGATTCGTGGGGTAAGGGAGTCTAGAAATTACGCCAGTTTCTGCCTTATCGACTTCAATTCCAGATTGGGAAATTTTATGGCCCAAAACAATCCCCTCCTTAACCATGAAATGGCATTTTTCCGAATCAAGGACCAGGTTAGTTTCTTCACACCTAGCAAGCATTTTAGATAAATGTTTCAAACAAGAGGAGAAAGAGTTATCAAAAACCGACAATTCATCCATAAAGACCTCCTTGAAATCTTGACACATATCAAAAAATATAGCTGTCATGCATCTTTGGAAAGTGGCCGGGGCATTGCATAATCCAAACGGCATTCTTCGATAAGCAAATGTTCCATATGGGCAAGTGAAAGTAGTCTTCTCTTGATCCTCAGGAGCTATTTGAATCTGAAAATACCCAAAAAATCCATCAAGGAAGCAATAATATTCATGCCGAAATCTTTCTAACATTGGTGATGAAAGGAAGTGAAATGATCCTTGCGAGTTCGTCATTTGTTTTTACGTAATTAGTGCAAACTCTCCTTTATTCACGATCCTCGTAGGTATCAATTAGTTTCTTCTTCTGCGATATTGTCATCCCTCCTTTCTTCGGTACTACATGGATAGGGCTAACCCATGCGCTATCGGAAATCGCGTATATCAATCCTACGTCTAAGAGTTTAATGATTTCATCTTTTACCACATCTTGAACCTTTGGGCTCAATCTCCTTTATGGTTGTACCACGGGTTTGAAGGCATCTTCCATTAAGATCTTGTGAGAGAAAAACGAAGGGCTAATTCCGTTGATGTCTAAAACCTTCTACGCAATTTCTCCCTAGTGCTTGCTTAAAACACAATAACAACAAATCTTTTCTTTGCGGATAATAATGGAAAATAACAGGCATTAAGTTTATTATCAATAAATGCATATTAAATGGAAGGAAGCTTTTTGAGTTTTGGAGCATTTCTTGTTTTTTCCCGAGGCATTGGCTGAACACAAAGTATGGTTATCTCCAATGTCTCCTTCATACTTATCAATCTCTTGAAACCCCGATTCATCGGATGAATCGACCTCGTTACCATTTACCAGGAGTATTGAATCCGATGGATCTGAAGTTTGAAACATTCACGTATATGCTTACGAACATTCATCTCAACCAAGTCAAGATCTTCAAGGTTATGCGTCATTGAAGTGGCGTATTTCATGGATTTCTCGAGATCGAAGGTTATCTTATCATTTCCAATTTCTAAAGAGATCTTTTTATTGAATATGTCAATCATGACATGTGCGGTGGCTACGAACGGTCTTCCGAGTAGGATTGGAACGTCAACATCTTCTTCCATTTCAAGGACAACTAAGTCGACTGGAAAAATGAACTTATTAATCTTGACTAAGACATTTTCAGCAATTCCTTTAGGGTATTGAGTTGATTTATTGGCCAGCTCAATACACATTCTTGTAGGCTTCAGTTTGCCGAATTCCAGTCTTGAATATAGCAAATAAGGCGTAATGCTAATGCTGGCTCCCAATCGGCAGGGCTTTTTAGAAAATGATACACCCTATTGTGCATGGTAAGTAAAACTCCAGGGTCCTTTTCTTTGGAAGGCGTCATTTAGGAGTACAACGAACATCTTTTGGTTCAAGGTCACTGCGTTTGGTGAGAAAGTCTTTGTGAGTAAGAAGGTCCTTCATAATTTATATTTGGGCATTTGTTCTAATGCCTCTACAAAGAGGAATATTAATCTTTGAGTTGTTCTGTGTTTCTCCATGAATTTATGAAATTGTTGTTGTTCATGCTCCTTCCTAATTCTTTCAGGAAATGGAATTGGTGGAACGTAGGGCCAAACTTTTTTTCTTCTGTTGTTAAGTGGCTTGATTATATCATCATCTTTGTCCTTGTTTTTAGGGATTTTGCTATCTTGAATTTCGGAGTTTGATGGATAGGCTGGCTCTTTATAATTGAACCCACTTCAGGGTGGTAATGGCATAAGCTAGGTCCTGGGTTGGTTTTAGGTGGTACTTGGTAGTTCTCAACTATCGATTCCTATGATCGGCTAGTTTTCTACGATTTTCAACCTTCTTGTGCGGCTAGCTTTCTCAATATATAGTCGTATTCCTTCTTGATATTCTAAAAACATCTTTTAAACTCTCTTGCTTTTTCTAGATTCCTACACAGGTTTTTAATTGCTTTTCGAGGTTGGATACCCTTCCTTCCATGGGGTTGTAAAATTATGTTTTAACCATTTTACCTCTTACGTTAGTGATGCATATCAAACTCAAATTCTTCCAAGTCCTTCATCAGTGGTTGAAATTCAATAGAATTTCCTATAATCTTAGTATTCTCTTCAAGCCATGATGCAAAATGTTAGGCAATCTCTTCAATTCTTTTCCATCCTTTATCAGCAGTCATCCTTGGAATAGGTTCCTTGGAGTCCAATATTTTTCAAGTCTCAATGTTTAGCCCGTTGTATAAAATCTAAAGCTCCTCGTGTTTATTGAGTTTATGCTTTGGACATTTGAGGATGGCTTATTGAAATCTTTCCCAGGCCCTTGAAATAATGATTCACCATTGTTCTGTCAGAAACTTATGATTACATCAACTTGTTGTAATATCATAGCTGGAGTTTGATACTCTTTTAAGAAGGATTTTTAAAATGTACTCCACATCGTAATGGATCCCATAGGCAGCTTCTTCATCCAATCCCTAGGTTTTCTTTTTAGGGTGAAAGGAAATGCTCTCATCATGCTGTAGTCTCACAGGCCTTTGGCGCATGAAATAAATCTGCGATTTCATAGACCTTAGAGATGTGCTTGTGTGCTTCCTCGTCCTTGTTCCCATAAAAACTGCATTTCTTCAATTCATCCAGACACATCCCCCAAAACTCGAACCTGATGTTTTCCTCGAGGGCAGGTATAACAATCCCTTGTTCAAGTTTAGAAATGGTTAGATAATCATTCATGGTGAGGGCCATAATATCTGAAACTAAAAGTAAATTGTGAGAAAAAAACAATAAAATAAAAGACTTAACAAAAATCCTAATATAGCTCCCCGGCAGCGGTGCCAAAATTCTGATGCAGGATTTTCGACCAGTATTTAAATTTATAATTTCTCGTCTACCTAAGGTCTAACTATTGCACTAACAAGCAGTGAACCCGGTCGTGCGTAGTATAGAAGATGGTAAAGCCGAAGTCATTCCCAAGAGCTATGTAGTTTTAGATCCTATTAAGTCCAGTGTCACGGTTTTAAAAGAGGTTTATGTTGAAAGATTAATTAAACTAATAAGTAGGTAATAAAATGCGGAAATTAAATGAGGTTGTGAACAATAGAGAGAAAATGTGCTAACCTAATTATTCATCATATCATGCTATGTCTATGTTTTCTAATTATTACTTCTTATTGCTTCAAATGATGTTTAAACTCGATATACTCCTTTGGTCAATTCATCATAGCCTATTAGAAATAGATTCCTACCTGAAATCAAAGGCATTACCCTTTAGGGTGACGAGGATCTCTAGGAACCTATGCTAAGTAATTAAGTTCCCTACATGCAAGATTCGAAACAATGTGTGTCCGGGCGCTAGCATCTTAGACCTGAATCCCTAACTTCTAGTTCCTCCTTCGAGCGGTCCTTTGGTCAATTCGCAAGATAGGGATTGATAATCCTTTGGTCAATTCTTACCAACCCTCACTAGCTACTTCCCTAGGGTCCTTTGGTCAATTCTCCTAGGAAAATACGACCGCGACTTAAAACTGCCGAAGCTAGGGTAACTACCAACAAACTATGCATGCATACACTAGAAAAAATAATAGAAGTTCGAAAACATAAACAACACAACCAAGGAATCATAACTAGGCTAGCACCAAATGTGCTTAGCCGATCATATTAAAACACACAAATCAATTCAATGTTTAACATAGTGAATGAAGACATGAATTAAAGTATAATGAAATAGAAATTGTTAAAGCTTATCGATGATATGGTGTGATTTCTCCCTTGGAAATAACTCCGTATGCTGAGTATGATCTTCCTCTGGAACCCTCTTCACGTTCTATGCCTTTTTGTGGTGAGTGAATGATGAAAAATGTAGAATTTTGGGTTTGTATTTATAGGACCGATAATGTTACGGCGTAACCTAATAATGTGGTTATGTCATAACTTAAATATCTTCAAATATCAAGTCTCGGTGTGATGATTACGGCGTAACCTAAGGAATAGTTACGCCACAATTTCGTAAGCTTCATCATAAACTCAATAAATGGTTACGCCGTAATCTTCAAAGATCCCATAAGAACTCTCGTAATGTTGGTTATGTTGTAACTCATGCAGGAGGTTACGGCGTAACTAATGGAGGTGTGAAATTCCACATGACCTAGATGGTTATGGCGTAACTTGAGTTGATAGTTACGCCTTAACTGATGTTGACTTGGTCTTCATAATCGTAATCCTAGCTACGGTATAAATCATTAAGTATATCACGAAGGTAAGGAGTTACGGCATGGCTTAACAAAGCGTACTAAGGTATAAATCATTAAGTATATCTCCAAAACCGCGTCTCTTTAGCTCCTATGCTCATATATTACCTAGAAACGAAATATGAAGGAATAAGAGTATAAATCCATATAAATGACGTAAAATATGAGCATAATCGGGAGAAATTGACACTTAAAAATCAAGATTATTTGATGTGATCAAACGTGTATAAGCGAGGGCATTTAAGTCATTCAGTTTAAGCAAGCACGATAAATGCATACGTAAGTTTCTAACACAAGTGCACTTTCAAAATGATAGGGACTGCATTTTTGCAATTTACTCTAACAAATATTTCAATAGTTTAAAGCCCATACTTTATCGAGTTAATTACATGGTTGGTCTTTTAGGTTGTACCAAAATTACAAGTTGCGTCCTTTTTTTAAGAATTACCCTAGTAATCCTTGACATATCCATTATATAACACCATTGGTCCTTGGCGGCACAAACAATCCTTTTATGACAATTTTACCCCTGTATTTTTATCCAAACACTCCTTCGTCTACACTTGAACTTACCTTACTACTACACAATAATACAAACTCCCCCTTCTTTAACCTCTTTTTCTACGTATATCTCATTCTAAGGAGTTGTTTCTTTTTAGCTTAATATCTTAATACAACCAGTTTTTGTGGGACAGTAATATTCACATGTTTCTTTTTTACTTACTACAAGTATAATATCTTAATGTAGAAGCCTGCCAAAAATACACCCTTTCCCATCTAGATACAAATTACTCCATATCCGACCAATCTACTCTCAATTTTATATACCTATTTTTCCACTTCTTCTCCATCAGCTAAAATTCCTTGATTCCTTTCTTCTTCTTCCTTGGTCTAGACAAATCCTCTCACCAAAGCACCACGATAAGCCACCACGCATCACTGCTGACGCAATAAAACAGCCCATCACCTTCACAACCACAATATCCACCGCCATCATCTTTAACCATGTTGCTTCATAACCCCAAATCCCATTTATAGTCCACATCTCATGGCGCGGTCAGGCATATCTAAGGACCACAACTATCTTTGATGTCTCCATATCTTCATCTGCTTTGTAATGTAGAATAGTCTTGGCGGGATATATAAGCTTTGGCGGTATTTTAAAATTATTTAGGGTTTTCTGTGATTTGTTGTGTTCATCAAAATTAATGTAGAGATAGTCTTGATGTTTATATAGAAGTTGTAATCTCAAGCGTTCATGAAAACTTGTAATGGCAATGTTGTCTGAATATGTTCAAATGTTGGTAGATGGGTTTAGCTTTATCATGTTCTAGATAAACACAGGGTAAATTGTCATTATTCTAATGAGGACAATTTCATAATATAAGAAACATAATATTATTATACTTCTTAGTGTAAACATATTGAGTCGATATATTTGTGAAATACATGAATTGTATGAACAAAAGCTTGAGCAAATAAAAGTAACAAATGTTCATCAGAAATAAGAACATGTTTACACAATATTGACCTGAATCAACTAATAATACCCATTTTTACATTACGACAATATCAGTCTCACTTTAAAGTTTAAGATGAAGGCTTTACGAGGGATAGTTGCGGAATACTATCCCTGGTAATGACAAATGATGCTCGTCAAGTTATGAAGATGAAGATCCCACTTAGAAGAGAAAGATTCTAGTGGTGTAATCTGTTATCTATCACTACTACTAACCTTCTTTATACACTAGGGAGATTCACTGTTACTAGTTACAATAGAATAGTGATAACTTGACTAAAAGCAAACTTGAAGTAAGGTACGTGTGCACTTGTATGACTAGGTTTGCTTTACTGTGCTGAAAAGTTTGTTACATGCAAATTGATTTCCCTGCTCTCGATGAATCATTATCTTTCTAAGGGTTTTCCCGCTTTGCTTTATCTTAAATTACTCCCGCGTAAGTATTAGAACATCAATGGATCCAAGGATATACTTTGCAAGTATGTTGAAGAATACTCTAAGTGTATGTGATATGTAAATTTGGTTCACATGCATGGCTTAAGATGATAAGTCTATTTCAAAGTACTAAAGACATTTGTAATCCTTTAGGTCTCGATGATTTTGTCTATTCTTAGCTCTTTGTTAGTTGACTCCGTTATCAAGTTAAAGTTTTCATTCCATTTAGATTTTGTCTTTTGTGAAATCTGATTGTTTCATGGAAGATTGTTAATACAAATAAATCGTAAAAACGTTTATTAATATTTTGCGATCTCTTTGTGTTTTGTTGATAACAAATATAATGTTATCTTAAGTATAATTATAAGAATACATGTTATTTTTGTAAAGCATTTACATATAGCCATTTAAATACAAAAATGTAGTAATTAAGCATTTGTTGTAATAGTTTATTAGGATGGGTAAAAACCATAACCCATGGACCATAACCCATGGATCTTAACCCATACCCAAGTAGATTAGATACAATGTATACTTAGATACATTGAATCTAAAGAAAACCCATGGACCAACCCATAACCAAAAAAACCCATGGGCAAAGAGGAGCGTTCCACGGATCCCTAGGATTACACTAGACGGATCCCAAGTGGAAGGTCCGGAAGTGGGATCGAGGGAACGAAGATTTTGCCTAGAAATTAGAGAGCCATTTCTTCATTCTAACTCACCCCTCTTCTTACTAAATCTCTCATACACTCAAATTCTCTTCTAACATATAGATCACTTGATCTAGAGAGTTGTTCTTCTTTCTTTCTATTTGTGATCCTCATATAGGTCCTTCTCTAAGGCGAGATCACGAGCATTCTACAAGTCATCCAACCAAGGGGTCCTTGATTGATTTGTCACTCTGCAAGATTTCTGTAACGAAGATCTTGTATTTGATATTTCACATACTTGTTGTGTAATAGTCGTGTTGGTTTAGTCCACCGTGCTACGGACTCGGTATTTAGCTTTGTACAGGAAAAAGTGTAAGCAACGTTATGAAGGCTTCTCCGCCAAGTGAAGGAGTTTGTTGACATAGTGCTTGAACTCGCGAGTAGGTGACTCGGGGAGTGGAGTAGGGGCAAGGAAGGTGTCCTTGTAGCCGAACCACTATACATCGGTTGTGTCTTTTCTTTCCCTTGGCTTTACTTTATTTACTTGCTTTATCATTAGATCTATACTTTCTCTACATCCATAAGATCTCACATATTAACGAATCTAAAAGTTTTTGAAACTAACGTAAAATCGGCAAAACTATTCAACCCCCCCTTCTAGTTTTCCACAATTGGCATCAAGAGATAAGTTTATAAAAGTTTTAAAATAAATTTGTATTTTAAAAACTTTTCGATCACTATGGGTTCAGAAAATTATAAGGAAGGGCAATCTATGCAACGACCACCACTACTTGAAACTAATGGTTTTATATATTGGAAAATAGATTCGAAACATATGAGAAATCTAAAGATATTGATCTTTGGTACATTATTGTTGAAGGCGACTTTGAGGCTACCTCAAATGATGATAAAGGAAATATAGTTAACATACCTCATGATAAATTAAGTGATAAATTGAAGAAAAAGCTTTCTAAAATAGTGAAGCAAAAAATGGTTTTATATAATGCTTTACCCAAAAAGGAATTTGAAAAATTTCTATGCTTAAAACCTCTAAAGAGATTTGGAATTCTTTAGTTGTAACTCATCAAGGCAACCAACAAGTTAAAAATAATAAAATTGATTTATTTGTTCAACAATATGAACAATTTTCAATATCGGATGAGGAAACTATAGATCATTCATTTGCTAACTTTAATACTATTATTATACCTTTACAAGCACTTGATGAATCTTTTTCTAGCCGTAACCATGTTAGGAGATATCTAAGAGCACTTCCATCGAAGTGGAGATCCAAGGTGGCGCGATCAGAGTCAAAAGATTTGACAATCCTTACTCTCGACGAACTCATAGGCAACCTAAAAGTCTGCGAGCTTGTCCTTGCTAAAGACTCCGAAGCCTCAAAGGTGAAAGAGAAACACAAATCTCTTGCCCTTAAAGCCAAAAAGGCTTGGCGATGAAGAACTCCTCTTCAAGTAGTGACGACGAGAATGCGCCATGGCGGTAAGGGACTTTAAAAAGTTCTTTAGAAGAAAGGGAAGATCGTCAAACAACCGTATGACGATAAGAAAGGCTTTCGAAAAAGCAAAGAGGACGAAAAGCCAAAAGATGATCGTACTTGCTTTAAATGTGGGACCCAAACCACTTTATTAGTAAGTGTCCCAAACGGGATGATCAAAAGCGTTAGTGGCGGCACGTGGGGAAGGAGCGACGAGGAGGACGAAGAAATTTGTCTCATGGCAAATGACGAGGTATGTCACGAATACTATAGTAGCTCATCACTTGATGACGACTCATTGCATAATGAATATCATAAACTATGCAATATTAGCATAAAACTAGTTAACAAAAACAAGCTTTTAAAGAGTCAAAACCAACGTTTAGACAAAGAAGTCATAGAACTAAAAGCAAAACTAAAACGTTTGGAAAAGGGTAAAATAGCAAGTGGTGAATGTGAACTTTGTGTTCAACTTCAAACACTAGTTGATCATCTAGATTCTAAAATTGCTAGAATGAGTACGAACACTTTAGATGCGATATTAGATGGTGTTAAAACCGGCAACAACCAAAAAGGTTTAGGTGTTCAACAACTTGATCCATCAACTAGTGAAAATAAAGAAACAAAATTTGTTAGGGCACTAGAAAAACCGACCCTTTGTTGTGGCCGGATCCCGGATCCTTGATAAAGGGAACGGCTAGTGTACTAACCATGGATCCGTGGATCTGCTGTAGCAAATAGTAGCAATAACGTAGCTTCTTCATCTAGAACTGAGTTTGTTATAGTTAATAGGAAGAAACCAACTCATGTCACCACTAGACAACCACATCCAAAATATAATCCTACTTTTGCAAGAAACAAAGCTCCATCTTTTCAAAACCTAATTCATTTAGGAGACCTAATAGTTTACCGAAAAGTAACTATCAAATGGGATGGAATCCAAATATGCAAAACGGTTTTCCTTTTCAAAACTTTGCTCCATGGAATGCATACTCATCTTATCCATATATGTCTAACATGAATGGAATGTTTAACACTAATGGACCCATGAACAAATAGGGACCAAACTTTTGAGTTTATTATTGTTTTAGGTGTGCTTAAAGGTCGACCTAGACCGCAATGAATGGGTCAAGGATAGCGGTGCCGCGAGGCACATATGAGGCAATAGGGATCTATTCTCTACATATGAATACATAAATGGAGGTAATGTGGTGTTTGGAAATAGCAAAAGTAGAATCATCGGTAAGGTGCGATTTCTAACAAATCTCTAACCATTAATGATGTGTTGTCGTAGAAAACCTAAACTTTAATCTCCTAAGTATAGGACAAATATGTGATAAAAGGTGCAATGTACTTTTTCCAAAACGGTAGTAAGATACTAAAAAATGGCATAACCATAGGAAGAAGAATTAGGAAACATGGAGTCTATGTCATTAAAATCGGTAATGAACCTAAAGACAAACTATGTCTTACCTCTATGGATGATACTTGGACCTTATGGCATCGAAGATTGGGTCACGCCAACATGCGACTTCTTCAATCGCTATCATCCAAAGATCTAGTAAGAGATCTACCTAAGTTGAAATATGAACATCACTTTTGTGATGCTTGTAATGTAGGAAAACAAGCTCATTCTAGTCATAAAGCTAAAACATGGTGTCTACAACTAGGTGTCTAGAATTACTACATATGGATTTATTTGGTCCATCCGCTATCCAAAGTTATGGAGGCAACTACTATACTTTGGTCATAGTGGATGACTATTCTAGGTATACATGGACAAAATTCTTAAAGAACAAAACGATAACCTTTAATTACTTTGAAATATTAAGCAAAAAGATCCAAAGACAACTAGGAAGTCCCATAGTGTCTATTAGGGCGGATCATGGTAGGGAATTCGATAATGAAGTGCAATTCGGAGCTTTTTGTGGCGCTAATGGTATTACTCACAACTTCTCGGCTCCACGCACTCCACAATCGAATGGGGTAGTAGAAAGAAAGAATAGAACCCTACAAGAAATGAGTGAACCATGCTTAATGAGCAATCCATACCTCAAAAGTTTTGGTGCAATGCGTTGATACTTCAACGTACATACTCAATCGAGTCTTAATTAGACCAATCTTAGGAAAAACTCCATATGAGTTACTTGGAGGCAAAAAGCCTACGTTAAATCACTTTAGAGTCTTTGGTAGTAAATGTTTTATTCTTAACACTAAAGATTACCTTACAAAATTTGATCCTAAAAAGTGAAGGTATCTTTTAGGTTACTCGCCGAATAGAAAAGCTTACGTCATATTAAACAAAGAAACAATGAAGGTAGAAGAGTCATTAAATATAAAATTTGATGAAAGTCCACCCAAACCCTCTCCACCTCTTGTCGATGACGAGATTATAGAAAGTGAAGCTATAGTAATAAAGAAAAGGATAAGTGAAGAAGAAGAACCTCTAAGTGATGAAATAATAAACATTAAAGAGTCCAATCACCCACAGTAGATAAGTCATAGGAAAGCTAAGAGAGCGAACATTAAGGTCTCCAGTTCAAAACCAAAGTAGCTTGTTTTGTTTCGTTTCAACCTTAGAACCTAAGAATACACAAGCAGCCATAAAAGATGAGAGTTGGGTAATGGCTATGCAAGAAGAACTAAATCAATTTGTTTCTAATGATGTTTGGACACTTGTCCCTCCACCTAGTAATCAAACCATAATAGGAACCAAATGGGTTTATAAAACAAATTAGATGCAAACGAGGTAGTGTCTAGGAACAAGGCTAGACTCGTTGCTCAAGGTATATAACCAACAAGAGAGAATAGACTTTGATGAGACCTACGCCCCCGTGGCTATATTAGAGTCTATAAGAATACTTCTTACGTATGCTTGTGCTAATGATCTAAAGCTTTATCAAATGGATGTCAAAAGCGATTTTCTAAATGGTTTCATTAATGAAGAAGTATATGTAGCTCAACCTCCTGGCTTCATTGATTTTGAAAAACCAAACATGTGTATAAATTAAAGAAAGCCCTTTACGGTCTTAAACAAGCTCCAAAAAGCTTGGTATGATAGACTCAAGTCATTTCTAGTTAAACACAACTATACCATGGGGTTAGTTGACAACACACTTTTTACTAAGAAAAGAGTCACATATAATCATAGTACAAATATATGTAGATGATATTATATTCGGATCCACTTGTCAAGACATGTGTGATGATTTCTCTAAATCATGCATGACGAGTTCGAAATGAGTATGATGGGAGAACTTAGTTTCTTTCTTGGTCTACAAATAAAACAAGTAGAAGATGGTATCTTCTTCAATCAATCTAAATACATCAAGGAGATGTTAAAGAAATTCGGTCCAGAAGAGTCAAAACCAATTAGGACTCCAATGTCATCCGACACCAAACTCACAAAAGATGAAGACGGCGAATCCGTAGATAATACTAAATATCGTGGCATGATAGGTAGTCTTCTATACCTCACGGCAAGTAGGCCGGATATCATGTTTAGTGTTTGCTTATGTGCTAGGTTTCAAGAGAGACCTAAAACATCACACCTAGAAGAAGTAAAAAGGATATTTAGATATATTAAGGGTACAACACAATTAGGATTATGGTATCCTAAGGAACGGGGGTAGAAACAATTGTATATGCAGATTGACCATGCGGTGATTACGTTGATAAAAAAAGTACAAGTGGGGTATGTACTTTCATGGGATGTTGTTTAACATCTTGGTTTTCTAAGAAACAAACGGCACTTGCAATATCAACAACCGATGCGTCTCCGCGGCAAAGCATGCCAACAAGCACTATGGATGAAACAAGCATTAGTAGACTACGACATTCATCTAAGCGACATAGCCATCCTATGTGACAACAAAGTTGCCATAGACTTAAGCAAGAATCCGTTATTGCATTCTCGCACAAAGCATATAGAGATTCGTCATCACTTCTTAAGAGACAATGTTCAAAGGGGAACATCTCTATTGAGAAGGTAGCATCCGAAGACAACATAGCCGACGTCCTCACCAAACCGTTGAAGCGGGAACAATTCAACCTACTTCGACTTGGTCTTGGTCTAATGGAACAAACGTCGTAACTTATTTGACTCTACAAGGTATGTAAACACTAGCCTTCTGAGTCTAGGATCTCTATTTCATGCACAACTCACAAACAATACTGGAATTTTCAAAACCCAAGATAAGTTTTTCCACTTATAGCTTTCTTATTTTTTTAAAAACACATACACATTTTCAAAGAAAACCTCTTTTCAAAATGTTTTCTAAAAGGATGATACCTTCCGTATCAATTTCACAAAAGCAATTTCTCACGTCTAGGACAAATCGCTTTTCATTATTAATACAAAGTAAAAACCCGTTTTCATTGCATCTCATGTCTTTTGAATGCTAAAAGGGACACATAACGAATATGTGTTTTTGGGTACATTCATTTAAGCAACAATGAATTAGGAGCATTGATAACACAAATTTACGTACTTATGTACTAAATATGTGTTTTCGGGTTATCTCAATAGGATTTTTTTACCTCTAGTTTATTTTCCTTTTCTTTTTAGAGGTCGAGAAAACCGCAACTCCAAATAGTTTGCATATAGGCACACTAGGCAAAAATGTTTCCAAAGGAAAATTTTGTGTACTGGATCACTGACCCACGGATCCCGCCTTAATATGGGCGGATCCTCAAGGGAAGGATCCGTGGGATCCGTGAAAAGCAAGCTATTTTACCTTCTATTTTTTTTTGGATGAAAAATCCACATTTGTTTCATTTTTGGGAGTATGCTCTTTAATGCTTGTGTTCTCATGATCACATGCCTTGAATTCATATATAATCATTAGATTTTAATCCACATTTTGGGTCAAGCATTCATTACAATGCTTTGTTTTCTATATATAGAACTCCCAAAATGCTTGCATAATCCATCTCATCCTCATAACCACAATACACCATGTCATCCAAAAACCCTTTAGATGAATCACCTAGTACAAACAATCATCTTCATGATACCCAAACCTTTGTACTACCACCATCCAAAATACCACAATCAAACTCTAGGATATCCGCACGGATTAGTATCCGATCTTTTTGTTTAGCAAAACCAACCTCAAATGGTTCATCCTCAACAAATAACTCACCACAAGATGCTTCCATTATAGCACCTCCTCATCACCAACAAGTACACCAACTTCATCACCACCTAAAGTCACTCTTTTGGAACTCCTTAAGACTCCAACAAGATCTAAACAACCTAAACAAAAAGAAATAGTCTTTTCAACACCCCCACATCTCCAAATACTATTTTTCAAGATCTTGAAACATCACCACCATTAGCTCCCATCACATTACAAGAACATCTAGGTTTTTTACCACCATTCCAAACATTAGGATGTTGATCCATATTTTCCTATTTTCCACCATCTTCCGCGTAACTCAAATCAAAAAAACCTGGAAAAATTCCGCACTCATTACCCACATCATTTACATTGTGAACATTGCCAATCCACTAGGGAAATCGCAATAGAAGTTAGGGAAGAAATGCGTTTCATACTTAACCTCATCCTTGATCGCATCAATACAATCACTCTCAAAAACCTCCATCCATAACCTTATGCAAGCATGGAAGGAATCATTACTACTATTTTCTATTTTAGTACTTTTTCTTTTGAAGTCATTTTCAAGAACAAGTCTTGTTCTTATTTTAACATGCTTGTAGTTGGCATAAACACCACTACACTTTGTTGTTTTATTACAAGGCCTTGTTTACATACCTTGGCTCCATCTTGATTCTCGCAATCTCAAGATTATTTAAACATGTTACTAACCTTTCTTTTTGTAGGATTTTTATTTTTCTTCACTTGACGCCCCAAACAAGGGGGAGCTACCGTCAAGGGGGAGTTAGCGATACGTGGACTATTTTTTTTCCACACTTTTATGTTTATTTCTTCCGAGGGTTAACTTTTTGTTTCGACAAAAAGGGGGAGAAGAAGTAAAACTTAGGGGCTTTCAAAACTTACATCTATTCTTAAGTTTTACTCATCATAACATTATGTTTTGTCATCAACAAAAAGGGGGAGATTGTTAATACAAATAAACCGTAAAAACGTTTATTAATATTTTGCGATCTCTTTGTGTTTTGTTGATAACAAATATAATGTTATCTTAAGTATAATTATAAGGATACATGTTATTTTTGTAAAGCATTTACATATAGCCATTTAAATACAAAAATGTAGTAATTAAGCATTTGTTGTAATAGTTTATTAGGATGGGTAAAAACCATAACCCATGGACCATAACCCATGGATCTTAACCCATACCCAGTAAAACTAGATACAATGTATACTTAGATACATTGAATCTAAAGAAAACCCATGGACCAACCCATAACCCATGACCCATAACCAAAACCCATGGGCAAGAGGGCGTTCCACGGATCCCTAGGATTACACTAGACGGATCCTAGTGGAAGGATCCGTGGGATCCGGGAACGATGAAGATTTTTGCCTATAAATAGAGAGTCATTTCTTCATTCTAACTCACCCCTCTTCTTACTAATCTCTCATACACTCTCATTCTCTTCTAACATATAGATCACTTGATCTAGAGTTGTTCTTCTTTCTTTCTATTGTGATCCTCATATAGGTCCTTCTCTAAGAGATCACGAGAGCATTCTACAAGTCATCCAAGCAAGGGGTCCTTGATTGATTTGTCACTCCCACAAGATTTCGTAGCGAAGATCTTGTATTTGATATTTCACATACTTGTTGTGTAATAGTCGTGTTGGTTTTAGTCCACGTGCTACTGGACTCGGTATTTAGCTTTGTCCGGGAAAAAGTGTAGCAAGCGTTGTGAGGCTTCTCCGCCAAGTGAAGGAGTTTGTTGACATAGTGCTTGAACTCTCGAGTAGGTGACTGGTGGAGTAGGAAAGGAAGGTGTCCTTGTAGCTGAACCACTATACATCGGTTGTGTCTTTTCTTTCCCTTGGCTTTACTTTATTTACTTGCTTTATCATTAGATCTATACTTTCTCTACATCCATAAGATCTCACATATTAACGAATCCAAAAGTTTTTGAAACTAGTAAAATCGGAAAAACTATTCAACCCCTCCCCTTCTAGTTTTCCACAAA
>OU343223.1:199874512-199990625 GCA_910596185.1 Chrysanthemum makinoi | reverse complement strand
TTCATGAGATGGAATGTAAACTACTTGGTATAGCCCCATCCAAAGTGTATGGTTCATAGTGGTGCATTAAAAGGTGTTCTTGTGATGGTTTTGCTGTTGTCATCTCGGCCCATGGTTGTATGATATGGGCAGCTTTGTTTTTGTTATCGACTTATAAGAACAGCTTATATCGATATTGAATAGAGTTACTTTGTATGCAACTTGATATGGGACTTGTCCATATCAGTGTGTGTTGCTTTTTCATTTTATAAAGTTTCCTTGATTAATACAAGTTCATCTTTGCACCAAAAAATATATATATATTTTGTGTTGTGGTCTACTTATAAACAGAAAAATTTAGTGGTTAAAGCCGCCAGTATAAAAGTTAAGTCCGTAGGTTAGTTTTAGTGGTTAATACGCCAAGTATAAAGTTAAGTGGCAGATATAAGTTAAGTCTTTATAGTATTCGTAGTTAGCTCACATTTATGAAAACATAATAGTTTTTTGTGTGACTATTGATAATCCAATGGCCACATTAAATTTCTTTTTGTGTGGCCATTTCTAACATTTAGTCACACAAAGCATGTTTCTTTTGGTTATTTAGTCGTATACAATTAAGCATAAAATGGCCAAAAGTGTTAATAAGTGTGACCATATGGTGTTTAAGGTGAAGAAATATGTCTTTGCGGACTATTGATCATCCAATGGCCACTTGAATTTTATGTTTGTGTGGCCTTTTGTAACAATTTAGTCACACACAGCATGTTTGTTTTGTGTATTTAGTCACATACAATTAATCATAAAGTGGGCAAAAGTGTTAATAAGTGTGACCATATGGTGTTTCAAGTGAAGAATGTATTTTGTGTACTGTATTGATCATCCAATGGCCATTAAATTTATGTTGTGTGGCCTTTTCTAACATTTAGTCACACAAAACATGTTTGTTTTGGGTATTTAGTCACATACAATTAATCATAAAGTGGCTAAAAGTGTTAATAAGTGTGACCATATGGTGTTTCAAGTGATTAGAAACATGTATTTTGTGTGACTATTGATCATCCAATGGCACATGAATTTTATGTTTGTGTGGCCTTTTCTAACATTTAGTCACAGAAAGCATGTTTCTTTTGGGTATTTAGTCACATACCAACCATAAAGTGGCTAAAAAGTATATAAGTGTGACCATATGGTGTTTAAAGTGGAGTGAAACGCGGTATTTTGATGACTATTGATCATCTAATGGCCACATATTAACTTACGTGACCATATGCACTAGATTTTGGCTACACTTAAATAATATGTGTGACAAAACGTTTAGTGTGACCATATATGGCATTTGGTCACGGTGTTAGTAGCAAATGTGACTTTATAGATTAGCTTTTAGCAAGCTAACACAAACTAAACTTTAAACACACATATTAACTTACGTGAATATATGTACTGGATTTTGGCTACACTTAACTAATATGTGACAACACATTTAGTGTGTGACCATATATGGCTTTTGGTCAAGTGTTCAAGTGTGTATATATATTTGTCATCGCTTATATGTATATCGTGACTAATGCTTCAAACTTACTTTTCATTTGTCACTCGTTCCAATTTCAGATATGGCTAAAGAGTTGGCAAAACATATCAGTCACCCTTAAATAAGGTGTGACAAAACTTGACTCTATGATTTAGACATACAAAAAATTACTTCATGTGACTAACGCATCAAGGTTACTTGTATTTGTCACGTGTTCCAAATTCATATGTGGCTAAATGATCCAAAAATCACCAGATATACCTTTAGCCACACAATGTGGCAATGTTCTAATGTGGTCACACAATCAAAATATTCATGTGTGACTAATTAGTAAATGTTGTCAATTTTCGTACCTTCAGCCACACAAATATGCGAATGTGTGGCCGCTCCATTCAATTCATGAGACCAAATCCCGTTTTTGTACTAGTGTAATCAATTTCAAAATCATACGCACATGTTGAGGGGGAGCATTTCTAAATGATCAAAAACAATTAAGGTACAAAATGCTTTTGATATTATATCACAAGTACCTTGATTGATTTTCCAAATGATTTTTCAATTGGTTTCAAGAAGAGAAAGAACAATACCAAATGACCGACCAATTTACTTTATGCATGGTTTTATAAGGATGGTTAGTTGGTGTGTCCCATGATCCCTACCAGAGTGGAGGGATCTACCTGGGACAATCCAATGGATAATCGTAGAAGTCCTTAGGTATGATGAAAAAAGGAGAAAAATGAGAATATGGGAAGAGTGTCGACCGGAGATGTGAGCTAGTAATCGGAATAAACCTAACAAGATTCTGAAAGTTTGGTAAGCCCTAAAGGGTTGGGGTTAGAATGAAAAAGAATTGAATGTGAAAAGGGTGAAAAGAAATAACCCTCCATTAATTAAACTTAGGGCGAAACCGGGTTCAATACATATGCTAATGGTGTCTACTAAGGTAACACTGTATTGAAGACAAGACGTCATGGACCTAAAGTAACTACACTAAACTTCCTAAGCTACTCAAGTTCCTCTTAAAAGGGCTTGTTTCATTCTCACGGGAACCTACATAATCTATCGACTTTCTCTTAGAGATTGTTGATATTGAAGAAGGAGACCCTCTCCCTTGTCTCCGGCATAGGAAACCAAAGTGTAGAATTGAGTCTAGAGCCAAGAGATCAACCACAATATCTCATTAGGACACAAAAATAATGAAGACTTGATGGTTCACACAATGTGTAAAGTAAGTATATATTGAGAGTCCTACGCATTATCCTTGTGGTATTGCCAGAACATCCAAGTGGAATGTAAAATATTCACGATGAAGATGGAAATCCTTCTAGAGCGAACGTCAAACAAGCTCTTGGTGGGTGGCATGTGAGATCTATCCAATAGATCAAGCTTGTGACAACTGGACAAAGTCCGATGGGGGATTCATTTTGAATCAACTTGGTCCAGAAATGAATTGACGAATACTTTTGGAAAACCATTCGATGTGCAAAATTTTCTTTAGCACAATCGAATGTGTACTGTTTTCAAAAAAAGTATTCTTAATTGAAAAAATACTTTTGTAAAAACCGTTCGATGTGCAAATCTCTTCTTTTCTCTAGTACATCGAATGTGTATTCTTTTCCAAATACAAAAAGTATTTCAGATTGAAAATTGATCATTCTCATAAAACCTTCATCGTATTGCAAAACTCTTTCTTCTGAGCAATACGTGATTGTTTTTCAAAACAATTTTTCATCAATCAGTGAATCTCAATTCGCTGGTTCACTCACTCCGTGTTGTCTACTTTGGTATGCCCAGGTTTGAGAACGGCTAGAACAGCCATGAAACCCCCACGTCAAGGAGGTTCTTCGAACTCTACCCGATCACAGAAGTACTTGTAATTGATCAACGAGGAACCGTGGTTCTTGCAACTATATTCAAATCTAAAATGAACAAAGACACTTTCTCGCGGTGTTTTAGTGCTAGTTGTTGTTTGCGTGAACATTGACGGTTGCGTACCGATCGATATTGAGGAGTCAATTCATAACCGCATGCTCACAGCATTCACGCTTAATTGAAGAAATCATGACAAGTGCTTATCTACATAACTGCCTCGATATTTTCATACTGCTTACACATCCCTGGCGCAAATATCATGAATCAGTAAAAGCTTCCGCTACTCTGATGAAAAGATGTCATGGTCCAGAAAATGTGAGCATGTCGGTCCAAAAAGTCACAACATCACATGAAGGCAACACTACAAAGGGTGATCCAGAGATTTACTGTGGCTGATGATCTCGATGAAAGCTCGAAGATCATCAAATATGTGGATCAGTTCAAAGACCTCCACTTAAAGTACAAAGCTCGACTTTGCAGAATCAAATATGTGGATCAGTTCAAAGACCTCCACTCAAATATGATGATCTCGATGAAAGCTCGACTTTGCAGAATCACTGCTCAAGCACAAAGAATGCGGAAATTGAATAATTGAAGTCTACGAGCTCAGAACTGAAGACAAAATAGAATGCTAGGGTTCAAAATGTAAATCATGGGGTGACCTCCCTTAGGGGGAGATTGTTAGGAATTGGAAATTCCATAAGGAAGTGTCGGTCACCCTAATTATAGTCTAGCATATATTAGCTCATAGACATATCGTTATTTATGTTTTTTAGTAGTTAAGTAGTTAGTTATTAGCGTAGATTAGTTTAGAGCAACACCGTGAAGGACGGACGGGTCTTTACCCACTGTATGCCTGATCGACAGTCTGAAGGAGGACGTGTAATATGTAACTATAAATACCCTCTACCTCCTAAGGTAGAGGGTTAGACCTTTCACTTAACTAACCTTTCTTTCTTTCGTTTACTTTCTCTCTCTAGAAAGGCTCCCATTCTACTTTCTCTCTCTAAAATCTATCTCATTCGAACCATATTGTGATTTGTTATGTGCATATGAAAACTAATATCTAACAATATAAATAAAACAACTTTATTCAAATTCGACACCAAATAATTGAAACTAAAAAAACAGTATACCAGATTTATGAGGAATGACCAAGATAGTTTTAATAAATCTGCTTAGTAGTCGAAAGAACTTCCAAGAACACAATACCAATCTTCCACTTTGAACCTACAAAATCAAATTTTATATTTATACAACCATTCTGTAATATGTCATTAAAGCATTTTATCAAACACGTCATATGCAACTTAAAACCTTAATAAGCTTTAGTGTATTTATAATAAAATAAACTGTCTTAAACGTAGAACATAATCACCTTTATAGTTTATCTTAATGCATATGTAGGTGCATAATGTTTCAAAAAGAGGGAGAAGCTCAAATGCAGACTTTAGAAAAGGATAGATAGGTAGTTTTTGTAAATAAGAAAATAAACTTCCTTGAACTTCACTGTATCGGTAACATATGAACTTTTCTCAATATCATTAAAAACATAGATATCCATTCCTAACACAACATAGAGACACATGTTATAAAGTTAAGATGTAAAAAAGTCTTGATACCAGCATTTATATTTACATCACATTTTTTATTCCGCGCAATAGTACAACCTATGGTATTTGTAATGGTTACACAAAAAACATCATTATCTAGCACATATTCAACGTCATTCAATATATAAGTATAATCTATTTTACCAGATTCACTAATAAATATTATTGCAGCCTTTCTATACACGGGTGTCTACCTATCCACTATAGCACTTGCAATCTCCACCTCGACATGTGTATCTGTCAATGCATAAATACCTCGAGCCTTAAATTCGAAAGCACGTAGAAATAGTAACTGTAGGATATTGGATTTCACATACACATCAAACCATAACACAAAGTAGGTGTATAAGTGGAATTCTAGAGAGAGAAAGTTAGAGGTTTATGGAACTTTAGTGAGAGAAAGAAAATTCTTATTATGAGCTCCAACTCTCTACCTTGGAAGGTAGAGAGTATTTATAGTCTTACAATAAAACGCCACACAACGGGCGTGGATCGGGCATACATGGGTAAAGACCGTCCGTCCTCCACGGTGTTACTAAACTAAATACTACTTAACATAAAAGTACTATGACTACGAGCTTTCGAACGATTACATATACTTGAGGTGACCGACTCTTTAATACCGGAATTTCTAATTCCTAACAATCTCCCCTAAGGGAGGTCACCTCAAACATATACTAAAATGACATTGAATACAATCAGATATTACATTAACAATTGATCTTGCATTCTTGATGTAGTACTTTGCTCAAAAGCTCGTAGTCATTGATTCCACTCATTGCATGTTTGGTTAATCCAAGTGGAGGTCTTTTCCTGATCCACGTGATAATAATGTTGAGCCGACTTTTGAGATCATCAACAAATAGAAAATCTCTGATACATCCATTGTGGTGTTGGTATTATGTGATGTTGTGACTTTCGGACCGACATGCTCACATTCGGGATCATGATATCTTCTCATCAGAGTAGCGGAAGCTTTCGTTGATTCATGATATTGGCGCAGCGCGTAAGCATGGAGTTAGATTATCAGAGTCATTGATGCACCAATCATGATTTCTTTCGATATGAATGTGTTGTATGAGCATGCGGCTATGGATTGACCGCTCCATTCGATCACCGCAAACGCGTCGGGTGTACGCATAAGATAGTTAGCAATAAAGCGCCGCGAAAGTGTCTTTGATCACTTTCGATGAATTGAGGTACACGCCCACGGTTCCCCGCTGATCGATACAAGTCTTGCCCGTGATCGTATAATTCGAAGAATTTCCTTGACAGGGTTTTAGTGCTCTAGCGTTCTCAAACCGAACGCCTCAAAGAAGACAACACGGAGTGAGTGAACCGGCGAATTTAAGTCCACTGATTGATGAAAAGAGATTTGAAAAACAATCGTGTATTGCTCAATAGAAATTGTTTTTGCAATATAACGAAGGTTTTAATGAAAATCAATTATCAATCATAAAACACCTTTTGATTTGAAAAATTAGTACACGGACGACGTGCTAATGAAAAGAGTTTTAAAGCACAAAGACCGGTTTTTCAAAGGTATCCGTCAATCCATAACTGAACGGGATTGATTCAAAAGATTGAATAAGCCCCATTGTTTTACGTTCGGTTGTCACATGGTTGTTCTGTATAATAGATCTCACATGCCACCTACCAGGAGCTTGTTAGATGTTGGCTCGAGAAGGCTTTCCATCTTCATAGTGAATATGTAAACACATCACTCGGATGTTACCGCAATACCACAAGGATAATGCGTAGGACTCAGATATAATTTCTCTTTCCACATTGTGTGAAACAGAGAGTCTTCATTGAAATTGTCCTAATGAGATTTATTGATGATCTCGTGGCTCTAGACTCAATTTGTGCATTTTGGATCCTATATCGGAGACTAGGGAGAGGGTCTCCTTCTTCAATATCAACAATCTCTAAGAGAAAGTCGATAGATAATGTAGGTTCCCGGTGAGAATGAAACAAGCCCTTTTAAGAGGAACTTGAGTAGCTTGGGAAGTTTAGTGCGTCGGGTCCATGACGCGTCTTGTCTTCAATACCGAGTTACCTAAGTAACCACCAATAGCATATGTATTGAACCGGTTTCTGCCCTAAGGTTGAATTATTGGAGGGCTATTTCTTTTCACCCTTTTCTCATTCAATTCTTTTTCATTCTTCAACCCTTCAGTGCTTACCGAGACTTCATAACTAGAACCTTGTTGGGTTTATTCCAAAGATTACTAGCTCGGTCTCATCCGCACTCTTCCCATTTCTCACTTTTCTCCTTTTTCCATCATACCTAAGGACTCTACACTATCTAGTGGATTGTCCGTGTAGATCCCTCCGGCGGGATCATGGGAACAAAATTCCTAACCTTATCATCCTTATATCACCATACATAAAGTAAAGTTGGTCGGTCTATTTGGTATTGTTCATCCGCCATAGGAACCAATTGAAAACCATTTGAAAATCAATCCGGATACTTGTGATATATTATCAAAGCATTTTGTACCTGAATTGTTTTGATATTTTTAGAAGAAGAACTCCCCTCAACATGTGAATCAAGTATTTGAAATAGTTTTCCACACGGAGGCAAGAGAAAGAATTAACTTCTTTGATTACCATTTTCTAAAAATATCAACATCACTTCCCTAATCGAATCAAGTAGATAAAGCATTTTGGGGAAGGATGAGGTTTTCATGATTTTGCTCCCCTCAATATGTGCCTCGAGATTTGAAAAGAGTTTTGCACATACTAGAGGGAACCTGCACATTGAGATAAGTGATCACGTTTCAAATCATAGGTTTAAGATAGATGCTCCCCTCAACATGTGCATGGAAAATTTGAAATCGTTTGTCACATGTGGGAAGGAGAGCTTGTACATCCTTATAAAACCATTTACCGAATTATCGTTTAAATCCAATTTAAATCACACATTCTCCCCTATCACAATTATCAAATCATTTGAGATTTGTGATCTCTTATAGATTTAAATTGATTTTGAAAGCTTTTGAGGAGAATTGTGACTTGATTATGAAAGCGTTTTAACCGATAAGGATCTGATTTTGAGATTTTAAACTCCATTGGTTAAACATGCATGATTATCTTATGAAAACAATTGAATGCCAAATAACTTTTTAATTTAATTGAAATCATTCTCCCCCTCAATCAATGACATAGGTTGTTGATTGAGAGATTGATATTTTGACAAATAAGTCCAAATGATTATCAAAAATAGAGACTGAGTTATTTTTCAAAGCAGTTAGTTTTCAGCAGATAAATGTTTTAGAATCAGAGCATGGAATTTTGAAAATATGATACAGTATGGCTCTGTTCTTTCTTTGACAAGCGGTTCTTGCGACATGACAATAAACCATTTTTTCTCTTTCTCCCAAAATTTTTTTTAAAATTTTTTTTATTAAATTCGAGCAACATCTAAAGTCCCGTGTCATTCTTTGAATGACAAGACAAAGACCGTAGATATTATCGAATCGAGAAAAACATGACAAATTGACAATATTTTTGAAGATTTTTCGAATTTTTCTGATTTTTATGGATTTTGAAAGTTTTATAATTTTGTATTTTGTTTTTCGAATAAATATTTACAAGAGATAGATGAGCATAGACCTTTACTCCTCGTCTTCTTCACGAAGGCGTTTGAGTGTTTCTGGTTGAAGGCTTTTCAAGCCTAGTCGTGGAAGTATGAACTCAAAGCGTTCTCTTGGAAGAGCTTTGGTGAAGATGTCGCTAACGATATTGAGACCTCACAAAATAGAGTTCCACCACACCCTTTTCCACTTGTTCCCCGATGAAATGATGACGAATGTCGATATGCTTAGCTCTTGAGTGTTGAGCGTTATTGCATGAAGAGCAATAGCACTTTTATTATCCGCAGTCTGAGAGGGATTTTGTTAAATACAAAGCCATAGTCAGATAATTGAGATCTCATCCAAAGGATTTGAGCACAACAAGATGACATGGCTATGTATTCTGCCTCTGTAGAGGAAATAGAAGTACTCATTTGCTTCTTTGAAGACCGTCTCACAAGCTTATCACCCAAAACTGAGCACCTCGGGCGTGCATTTCGGCGAGTATCTTGACATCTGCATGATCGGCATCGCATAGGTTGTTAGTGACATTCCGGTGTCCTTCGGGTACCAAAGTCCCATATTGATGGTTCCTTGGAGATACCGAAAGACCCGTTTAACCGCTTCAAGGTGCTTTTTAGTAGGCTTAGCATGGTATCTAGCACACATGCAAACAACGAACAAGATGTGCGGTCTACTAGCGTGAGGTACATCGGGGATCCAATCATACTACGATATTTCGTTTGGTCAATCATGATCCCAGAGTGGTCCTCATCTAGTTTGGTTCGATCAATCATGGGAGTGTCAACAGGGGCACTTGAATCAAATCCAAATTTCTTTAAGATCTCAGTAGCATATTTAGATTGATTTATGAAAATGCCTCAGGGACTTTGTGAAATTTGTAATCCCAAGAAAAATGACATTTGTCCCATCATTGACATTTGAAATTTTGAACTCATTTCATTTGAAAACGGTCACACTCATTGGGGTCAGTCGAGGCAAAAATGATATCATCAACATAAATTTGAACATGAATTAAATGTTTGCCCGACTTTACGGTGAACAATGTTGGATCAACTGCTCCTTTGCTGAATCCGGTAGATAGAAGAAACTTTGATAGCGTATCATACCATGCCCTTGGAGCTTGCTTTAAACCATAAGAGCCTTCTTCAAACGATAGCGTGGGTAGGATGTTCGGATTCACAAAGCCTTCGGGTTGGTGACATAGGCGACTTCTTTAAGATCTCCGTTCAGGAATGCCGTCTTCACGTCCATTTGATAGACTACCATGTTCTTACTTGCGGCATTAGCCAAAAAGATTCTAATTGCCTCGATTCGAGCAACAGGAGCAAAAGATTCTTCAAAGTCTATACCCTCCTCTTGACGGTATCCTTTAGCAACTAATCGAGCCTTGTTCTTCAACACATCACCATGCTCATCAAGTTTCACTTTGAAGATCCATTTTAGAGCAATAATCATAGCACAATCTGGAGCGGTACTAATTCCCATACATCTAGTCGATCGAACTCATGAATTTCATCTTGCATGGCATTGAACCAGCTATCTTCATTCATGGCGGTTTTGACATCTTTTGGTTCGATCTTAGAGAGTACGAAGTTGAAGAAGCACCATAAGGCATCGGTTGCAAGTTGTTTCCGTGTTGATCTTGGGCGAGAAGGATTTCCATTGATGTTGTCTAATGGATGATCGTGAGTCCATTTTCTGAGGTGTTCATGTGGTAGTTGTTGAGGGATGAAGTAGCATAGTCGATGTCTCTGAAGAAGATGGTTACGATGAAGATTCAGGAGCAAATATGTTTTCAAATGGAGCATCTTCAGGGGTAGCAAAGGGATTAACTTCATCATTGATGCCGAAAAGTTCCATGATGTACATTTGAAGAATGATGATTTGTTGATGAGACTGAAGGATCGGCAGCATGCGCTTCTTGACTTAATGATATTGAGACTGAGGGATTGACTTCATTCACAGGGAATATGAACAGCCTCTGTTGTAGGAATTGACACCTCATTAGTACTTGGATCATAAAGTTCATCAAACATAGGATCAAACAATTTCTTTAAATCATCTTCGGATGGAGGTACATATGGAGTTTCTTGAGAAAAGTTTGGAACAAGGGATGAACCAATGGGACTGTTTTGAAGTGCGGGTTCGAAGCTGGATTGTCCAGTAGCCATTTGACCGGTCAGCTCATCAAACGTAACGTGAATTGTTTCCATGATATTTCGGGTTCTTTTGTTGTAGATTCGGTATCCCTTTTTGTTTGGTGCATACCCTACAAATATTCCAATGTCCGCTTTAGCTCTAAGTTTGCCTAAGTCTTGACCCTCATTAGTTGGATAACACAATGCACCAAACACACGAAGGAAAGAGAGATTAGGTTTTACATTGTGGACAAGTTCATACGGAGTTTTTCCATGAGCAGTGTGAATCAGGGAACGATTTTGTGTGTAGCATGCAGTGGCAATAGCTTTAGCCCAGAGAAACATTGGAACCTTTGAGTAAATCGGCATTGTTCTAGCGGCTTCTACAAGAGTTCGATTTCGTCTTTCAACTACACCGTTCGGTTGAGGAGTTCGTGGAACACTTCTTTGATGGCTGATTCCAATGCTTTCATAAAATTCACTAAGTTGTTTGTTAACAAACTCGGTTCCATTGTGCGTCGATAATTCGGCGGTTTTGTTAAGTCGAACTGCGGTTGTTTGATGAGTTTGATGATGATATTCGGAGTTTCATCCTTTGTCCTTAAGAACTTGACCCAGGTGAATCTAGAGTAATCATCAACCACAACTAACACATATTTCTTCCCAAAGATATTATGCACTCTCATTGGTCCACATAAATCCATATGAATTGTATGAAGAACTTCGTGATGAGTTAGTAGGTTTGGATTTATGGGCATACTTCTTGCTTTTCCCAATTGACATGCTGAACAAAGATGATCCTTTTCATACTTTAGTCGAGGTAAACCTACAACTAAGTCCTTTCGGGAGAGATCATTGATGGTGCCAAAGTTCAAGTGATTGAGACGACGATGCCATAACCATGACTTTGTTTTGGAAGCCTTTGACAACAAGCATTGGAGAGACTTCATCATATCATTTATAGAGATGGTGTAAAGATTTGAACCACGAGTTCCTCTTAAAAGTTCCTTACCATCAAGTTCTCTAACAAAACAAGTATGTTTTCTCAAGGCTACTTCTAGATCGGAATCACGAGAATTGACCGACGAGAACAGATTATGATCAAGACCTTCCACATAGTATACTCTAGAGATAACACTATCACCAACAACATAATCACCATAACCCATAATTGCACCGAAATGATCATTACCGAATCTAAGCGTCGATGAATTTGCTCACGAAGTTCATGAGCGCGACCGGTCTCGGTCATATGCTTGGAACGGCACGAGTCCGGTACCACGAACGATTTGAACGATCTACAGTTGAACACAGATAAGAATGGATAATTGGATAATTGGATAATTGGGATCCCCATGCAAGAATGGGTTCCACTTGGTTAGTAACAAGAATGGTGGAACACCACATCGAAATAAAAACATCCATATCGAAGTAGAAGCAATGGAATCATTGGGAATAGATGCAATCTTTGGTGTCGTATTTGACCTATTAACAGTATGTTCACTTCTTAAGGGAATAGTTCTACCAGTAGGCATCCATTTTCTAGTGGGCATAATCTTAGCGGTTTGAGACAAAAGCTGATTATTCTTATGGCCAAAAGGTATCCAATAATAACCTATCTTTATAAAAGTTCTTCCCGTGGGTTTCCACTATTTTCTAACAATCTTTCGTTTTTGCCTTTTTGCCTTCTTTGCACGATTATTAGCGTTAACAATTTTAACTGGGCATTTGACAGCATTAGACAAAGCATTCACACCACATTCATGATTAGCAACAAAATTCAAGCAGACATCATTACAAGGTTTGCAAATAGTATCGAATTGAATTAATTACAGATGCGCTAAGGCTAATACTATAATCAACACGATTCGTTTTATTCAACTCAAGCTTAAAGATCCTAGGTTGGTCTTCTACTCTCTTCCAATGCACATTTTAGCTTGCGAGGTCCTATCATTCCTTGTATTGTCTTGAGACTTTGACACCTTCGCTTTAATGTCATTGATTACTCTTGTACAGGGAATTATGGGAACATTAGTTGGTTGATCTACTTTTGCATTCTGAACTAGGCGTGCAAGGATCTGTATTACTAGACGACACATTGATGTATACTTTCTTAAAACTGGGCCTAGAATGGTTTGAAGGCTCGGCACTAGGCATAGAACAAGGCATCACAGCTTTGCCTTTTGCACCTAAGGTTAAGGATTTGGGACATGTTGCAATTACACATTCTAGCAGCTCTTGAGATCGTTTGGCATGGAGGCAAGCAAACCTAATTTCACTATCAAGAGGTTTGTTAATGAAATCCTCTTCGACAATCTCACGGAGACATTCTAGACTATCCTTAAGGTGAGCACAAGAGTCATGAAAAGCATGTTCATTATTCCTAAGATGAGGAGGAATATATTTAAGCGTCACAGTGTATTTGCAGTCTAAGGGTGACTTTGAGACAACATTCTTATTGAAAACAAGTGGTAGTTTCCCATTTCCACGACTTCTCGATTCTCAATTTCCTTTTGTAAAGACGTTATTTTTCGTTGTTTTGGTCACGGGTGACTTTTATTGAATCATATAACTCTTTAAAATGTCGTTTAACTTTTTCATTTTCTTCTAGAAAACTCTCGTTTTCCTTTTGTAAGGCATTAACTAAGTTTTGAAGATGAAAAGTTTGAGAATTCTGATAATCTAAAGGAGGAGGCATTTGGGAGCCTATCATATTGTTCTTTTGACCCTTTAATTGAGAGATTTGGGCTTTCAACTTTCGGATCGTGTTGCAATGAGCTTGAATCTGTTCATCACGTTTGTTAATTTGAAAAGCTGCATCAAACTCTGGAGCATCTGAGGATGTCTTGATATTTGAAGTTTTGACATTTTCTTTAAGATGTTGATATTTTAGTTGTAAATTAAAATGCTCAACTTCTAGTTTAGAAAAATGTTTAACAAAATTGTTGTGATCATCCAGTTCAATTTTCTCAGTTAATTTAGAATTAGTTTTTCAAGCTCAATGACACGATCATGGGAGACTTTCAGGGCAACAGATAATTCATGAAATTGAGAAGCATTAATAGAACAATTTGTAGCGGTGAAAAACACATCTTGAGCAATACATTCAGAAATCATATTCTCATTCAGTGTATGCAAGTTCTTCCTTTCAATCTCATTATATTTTAATGCTCGCTCATAGTCACTAACCTCAACTATCATAGCATCAAATTCCTTTTCCATTTCTTTAATATCGAATTCATTCCTTTTTGACTTCAGGTTAAATAACATTCTTTAGTTTGCTCAAAACCTCTTTCTCCTTCAGTTATACCAGTGGGTTTGAACCTTTTCTTTCAAGTTTTCTCAAAATCAACAAATAGTTGAAAGATAACATATTGACTGATTAAGGTTTTGCTTTTAGTGGCAATTGTTCTAAGAACTAGATGCATTGGTGTATTTGGAGGATACACAGTCGCTCTAGGCATTTTCCAAAGGGGGTGGGTTGGTTTCAACAATATTTTCACTTTACGCTTATCTAAATCCATTTTCCGAACACTTGTTCGGAGTTAACAATGTCTAAGGCTTAAACTTGTTTAAGGCAATCCAATTCTCCTTTTTGTAATCATGGGGTGTGATGATTACTTTCTTTTCTTTACATTTTGGATCATCTAGTTTCTTGTTTAACTTTTCCCTAGTGATTTCATCTGATTTCTTATCTTCCTCTGTGCACTCAGCGCAACTAGGTTTCTGTCTAGGTTTAAGGATTTCCTTGCCATCATAAAGAACCTTATGAGCATTTCTAGCCTTTTTAATGACCTCTGGATTTGGTTCCTCAACAAGGGGAATGCTATGCTTATCGCTTAGGACTCTATGCTTAGTGATCATGTGAGCAAATGAATGGTGTTTCCTTGTACGTACAACTTATTTTCAAGCTTGTTTTCAAGGTTTTTAGATTAGAAAAATCATTCAAAAGTTTTGATTCCTTAGCATGAATTCTTGCTTAAGCATTTTAACATTTTCTTGAAGTTCTTGTTTTTGCTTAGCAGTTTTGAAAGCTTTTCTTGCAAGGAGTTTAACTCTTGTTTTAATACTTCTTCTCTAAACCTACTTTTTCTAATAGTTGTATGCATTTGGTCATCCATTTCTTGCTCACGGGTGGTCAACTCAAATTTTGCACGTTGTTCATAAATAGCAACACGTTCTTTATAGGCATTTAGAGAGATAACGGCATCATCGGGGCACATGCGGTGTATTCATCAAAACATAGTCATTTTGATGCGAAGATGCATCACTTTATACAATTTCACTTTCACTTTGTTTCACATATTGATCATATGGGACAACATTGATATTACCCATATTTTCAATATTTGATTCAATAGTTTCATTTGATTGTACTTTGTCATGCATCTTTTGTACATCAACATCATCGTATAGTTTTAATACCTCTGAGATGAGTTTGTCTTTGGATGGGCCACCTTGTGGTGAAGAAAAGACCTTGGGAGAAACCATTGGAGAAATGCTAGCCATAAAAATTGTGTGTGCAGTAGGTCCATCATCCACATCGGAGTCGTATGCATCACAATCAGCGACTTGAAAGGCGTTCGGATGATTGTGACCTATCTCCCGAATTGGTACTTCATCCAACATCAGCATCATAGGTCTTTGGCATTGCCCTCGGAGAAACAACAACTCCTCTTCATCCAAAGCGCACCATTGTCCCGAGCTTGCACAAGCAGATCTTATCCTGAAGTATTCGCATTTTGTGGACGCGTTTTGGAGATGTGCGGTTCTAGCAATGTGTCCTCTCCTCCACGTTATAACATTTGATCGTATTAACTTGTCCTTGATTTCCATTTCTTCCCTATTCGATTTGCCACATATTCTCTACCGACTCCACCTCTTCCTTGTTCATCTTGTCTTTCTTGAACTGGCTGCACCATGACTTTCCCATCTCTGACTAGAGCATGATTGTGAAGATTGGAAGCAGTTCTAATTTCATTGTTGGTGTGAAGACGGTTGGTATGTGGACTGAGTGTCAAGTTTTGTTTAACCATAAGGGCCAGTTGAGTAATGAAGTGTCCCACGGTGCATCAGCATCGGCTTGTTTGAATCTTGGATCGGGAATGATTTTGTGATTGCCATCACCCATGGGTATAACTTGAGATGCTTTAGTGGTAATCCCAATGTTTGAGTAGAAGGCAGTTGAATCATTTGATGAGCTTGTCTCTCCCGGATTTGTTTTGAATTGTTCAAGAATCCTCTTTTCAAACATGGCATGTCTCTCATTCGGAAGAAGGAAGGCATAGAGTTGCTCATAGTTTGTATTCTTCAATCCTTTAGTGAGCTTCACGGAAGTAACAAATTTGTGCCATTCGGGATTCATGTTGTTTACAAATTTTGAGTTCATCTGAATGTTAGGCATAGTCATTCTGATGTTCCTCATGTCATTCACCAGCTTATGGAATCTCACATAGTACTCATAGACACTTTCATCTGGTTTCATCTTGAAGTGCTCAAATTCATCATAGAGTTGTGATTCTCGGTCTTCAACAGTTAGCTCAGAACCAGAAAGAAGCATCTTGACATTATCCCATACAGCTTTTGCCTCGGTGTTGTGATTGATAAGCTTGCAGATGTCCTTTGGTAGACCTTGCAGTATAATGTTGGAAGCTCGGATATCTGCATCGAATCTCTTTTTCTCCTTATCGTCAAGCTCATCATACATCTTTGGTCTGTCCATTCCGTAAATCAAAGTTCCATCTTCAGCAGTATCAAGTATATCTCTTGTAGTTTCAACTCGGTAAGGTCCTTCATCAATGGATTTGAGAATGTTAACCCCATTTTCTTTTCCAAGACAGTACAATCTGATTCGTTGAGCCCAAGAGTCATAGTCAGTTCTGTCAAGCATGGGTGGGCGGGTATCGAACCACTGCTTGAACATCCTCGGAAACAGTGGAGATGATTGTAGGAACGTTGGTAGACATGATGACAAGTTAAACGAGATTTTATAACTCTATGATTAAACCGGGAAATAGATTCTTTCACGGGATTTTACTGAATCAAGAGAAAACCGTATTTAAAGGAAATCACTCAAGTCGCTAGGAAAATTTGAACCAAATCGCTATGTGCCAAGTCGCTATAGTCCCAAGTCGCTATATAACAACTCGCTACAATCCAAGTCGCTAGCAAAATTTTGACAATTAAGCTTATCACCAAGTCCCTGATTTGTCAAGTCGCTAAATAGCAACTCGCTAGGTACCAACTCGCTAACACCAAGTCGCTAACAAAATAAAGTACAAGTCGCTAACTTACACTAAGTCGCTACGTGTAGTGGAGAATCTACTACTTGTACTTTTTGTCGGCTTGTCTCACTAGACAAGTCGCTAACCCAACTCGCTAAGACTTTCAACTACAACTAGCTACCAAATTGTAAAGCAAGTCGCTACCAAGAAAACTTTTCCGTGGCTCAAGTCGCTAGCATGAAAAACACATAAACACCACTTTTCAATCCAAAAACAACCCAACCACTATGATTCAAACCTTCTAAATCAAAACCTAAACACTTGTGATGATTCTAAACACAAAAGTACTAACAAAATCCACCCTTTAACACTAGAAATCAACCAAATGATGCAAAAACCACTAAAGTTTTTCAAGCTCAAAAACCACCTAAAAACCACTAGAAATCCAAAGATATGTAAGATATGATCTAACCATGGCTCTGATACCAATTGTAGGATATTGGATTTCACATACACATCAAACCATAACACAAAGTAGGTGTATAAGTGGAATTCTAGAGAGAGAAAGTTAGAGGTTTAGGGAACTTTAGTGAGAGAAAGAAAATTCTTATTATGAGCTCCAACTCTCTACCTTGGAAGGTAGAGAGTATTTATAGTCTTACAATAAAACGCCACACAACGGGCTGTGGATCAGGCATACAGTGGGTAAAGACCCGTCCGTCCTCCACGGTGTTACTAAACTAAATACTACTTAACATAGAAGTACTATGACTACGAGCTTTCTAACGATTACATATACTTGAGGTGACCGACTCTTTAATACCTGGAATTTCTAATTCCTAACAGTAACCAATAGCTAATATATTACATGCGAATTCCCCAGCTTGCGTCAGTAACCTATATAACCTGTAATCCATATAACCTGTAATTAAAGAATATTAGAGGCTAGAAAATAAGCAAATCTGGATTATCAAAGATCAGTTGTGGATTGTAAAGTGTGTTGGTAGTACCTTTTAGCAGTATATACTTTAAAACGCTCTGATGTATCTGAATCGTCATTATTCATTGTGCCTCTGTTACTTTTCAAGTGTCATGAACTAAAAAAACACCATCAGTCGCTTTCAGGGTTGTGTATATGACAACATAGTAATGTAATAAATCTATTCAGGGTTGCAAAAGGAATAAATAATACATATTTTGACTTCATTTTACAAACATATAACTATTTTAAGAGTTGAGACTAACCTCAGCTACATTCAATATATTTTTATCTATCATTCGGATGGACTCAGAAACATAACTGTTCTTTGTGAACACTAAATGTATCATCAAAACAACATCAATTTCTCGCCCAATCTGACAACAGAAAACGACACCACATAAAACTGAAGACCGAGGTATGATAAATATAGATGTGTCGGGAAGACAATGATTTACCTGGATTAAAAACATGATAGTCACAAAGACAACCTCTGCCATATGTATCCAAAAATTCACTCTGATGGGACCATTGAACTTCAGTCGTTAATGATACAACTGTACGTTTTTTTTCTTAACACCACGTTCAGTAAGTCCCAAAAGTATGATATACAAATACTCAGATAAGCAGTTTGAAAAAACGAAACCCAATCGCACCTATAAAATTACAGGTAACATCAAAAGGGTGTTAACTTGAAGTCATATAATCAGAGAATGGAACTTGTTTTTTAAAAACAACTATTGGTAAAAAAAAATAATATTCGATTATACCTTCAAAAACCACATACTTGCAGCTGCACCGTAAGATAGGCGTCAAGACGATGTTGAAATGTTCGCCATAAAACCCAAATACACCACGATGTCGGTAAAAGGCACATATCAAATAGGTTGGCCTTTTTTGTTTGCCGATGGCCAAAGGGTGAGACCCCCCAAGGGTATGTCGGCTACAGTTGTAGCATAGATTAGTAAGTTTAATTAAAGAATTAGATCATTAAAAATTTGAAACCGTAATAATAAAGGTATGAGCTTTACCTCTCAAGGCTTTGCTTGACACCCTCAATAGTCAGCCCATCATAAAAAGTACTCCAAGTGCACCAACCGAATCATATTTCACGATTTCGTCATGTTAGAACCTGCAGCACTTTTAGAAGCTGATCTTGCTTCTTCACACACTCTATCTGCAAGTCTGATAACGATTTAAAAGGTACACTATTGAGGGGTCATTTAAGCCCTTAATCGACCACTTTTATATCCGTTACTGCTTAATTTCGTTCCTTTTCACTTTTTAGGTCTCTTGAAGGTA
Organism: Chrysanthemum makinoi; assembly: GCA_910596185.1. NCBI lineage: Eukaryota > Viridiplantae > Streptophyta > Magnoliopsida > Asterales > Asteraceae > Chrysanthemum > Chrysanthemum makinoi. The sequence goes on along the minus strand of OU343223.1, from coordinate 199,971,388 downwards.
AAATGCTGGAATGACACTTATTTAGACGAAAAGGCGTGAATATGTGAAGAAAATGGCTAAAGTCAAGATCAAGACACTCAAGCTGCTGGAAACGTACCCGACGTCGTCCCTCTAATTGCGACGGCTCAGAAGTGAAATTACTATTTTGTACCTGACGGCATCAGGCTTGAAAGAGTATGGCGTCACAACTATAACAACTCGTAAAACTTCGGATTATTATAATAATATTTATCACGTTAGAAAATTCAAATCGGTTATTTTCTGACAAATGTAAATATTTAGATTTAAAAGCGAGAGGTCATCTCGTTTCTTTAAAAATAAGACACCGCGCACACGATACTTGTCCACTAAGTATCTGTATAATAAATGTGAAATTTATTATTTTCCAAGTTAAAATTTAAGCATACATAAGCTTAATCCATTCTTTCGGGAAGTTATTCCGCATACTGCAGCGCAGTAGCATACAAAACTAAAAATAAATAATGAGATAAGTGAAATATACACATTTTATCATTCAAGGATAATTTACGGAAGAAAATGAGAGGTTATCTCATGAATTTAGAAAGGCACGGCACCGCACGCATACTGACACCAAATTAATAACGGCAAACAGTTATAATCAAATTCCAACATAATAAGAATGTCATATTATTACGTTTAAGAAATCGTTTCTGAAAATATAATTTCTAAATTTTTTGGGTACCGGGAAGGTACGTTTACTCGAGGATTCGACAAAACACGGAGTACCGATTGTACTGTTTTGTATAATAAAACAAAAGAGATAAAACTTGTATCACTCTCTCTCCCACGTTTCTACCTTATCTGTTCCCTCCTCTCTCTCTCTTGTCAACACAACAAGATCGACAAACACAATAATGGTGTTTTCCTTCTTCTTTTGACTTTCAACCCCAAAGGTACACCATCATCACCCTTCAAAGAGGAAACCTATATCCATAGTATTCATGTGAAGGTGTCAAGGGACGGCTGTGTAAAATGACTCGAAAGAAAGGATTCTAACCTACACGAGACTAAGATGGCTAGGGTCTTCATTCCTCTTATTCTTCTCCAAATAGAGCAACAAATTTGCAGGTTACTCTTCACTTTCACACAACAATCACAAAAATTCGGGTTCCAAGAATTAGGGCTCTTCAAAACAAATTTGGGGGTTTTGTAAATTGATTGATGAATTGTTCAATTCAAGTGATATAAATCTTTGTAATCGATTCTTGATTTGAAGAAATTGTTGAGTTTTTCTTGTGTTCATGCTCTGGTTCATCCTCACTCGACCCACCCTCACGTGGTAAGAACCTTGTTAATCTCCTTGTCATCTTGTTAATTTTTAAGTTGTAATAAAAATTCTTGGTTTGTTACCAATCGAATGAAATCAAAGTATTGGTGGTGTCGATGTTGTTGTTGAATAAATTGTGTGGCAAACTAATAACAAGCATAATGACTCTTGGATTAAAAGTGTTAAATGATTTGTTAGCCTATATTCTCTCTGCTTAATAAAAATGGGGGTCATGGTAGTAATTGATTCATAAGTATGGACATGGCATGCTCGTAAGAGATCGTGTCTCGTCATCTACCCTCTTGTCTACTTCCTGCTTCTATTTCGACCCCTATGGTAAGTCGACCCACTCTTGACTACTACTATTTGTTTTCCTTTGACATAGAACCAAAAATAAGTATCTCGAGTAAATCTCGTGGTTAGAAAGATCGATCTGAAATCAAGATTTTAAATAACGTCCTGAGTTGTAAATCCGAAGTGTTAATAGTTTTGTTTGGAATAGAAGTGGGTAAAACGTGTGTGAGATGTTTCGGTTACGGGTTAAACCCGGTTGGGTCATGAGTCACCCTCAAATGGGTTACGTGCTCAGTTTAAACATCGAGTAATTGTGGTGACCCAAAATCTGTTTTCTTGGGTTGAGTATCTCGCTATTGAACCATGTAATAGTAACCATACCCACGAGAGTGTTGAGCCGATAAATCATGTCGAGTGGTACCCATCTATTTTAATCTCAAGTTGAGCAAATCATCTATGTCAATGTTCTTGTTATTGTGTTTCAGTATATGAGAAATATCCCAAGGAACTAGTAGTTGTGGTTATTCCAAGTTTCCCAATGAGCTTGCAATTGTATCTGCCTCGGGTCAACAAGAGACACCCCAAAGGTGTGGATGTTCAACTACTACTCGACCCGAGAAAGACTCGTACGAGTCTTGTTTTGAAGGATTTCATTTTCTTATTTATGCTCGTAGTTTGATTTTACCCCTCACGTCAAAAACTATGTCCAAAAATAACAAAAATCTTCTAAATCTACTTTGAGTAGAAGTAGTACATGGGCTTCAAGCCCATATCTCATTTTAGGCTCTAAGTGGTTTGTTTGAGATGGATTAGCAGCTGGGCTGCGAGGTCCAGTACTCAGAAGAGTTCATTAGTTGCTATGGTACACGTAGTACACTCGCATACTTCTCGCCTCATCTCGACTTGTCGCGACTCGAATCCAATCCTGTCGCAACGCGACCTTTTCTATAAGCAAATCGACATACTCACAAGTTAACAATTTAAAATGAGATTTATTAAAACTAGTATTTATCTCAACTCGTAAACTATACATAAACTTGTAAATCCATATATATATATACACTTGATGAGAACCGGATATAAAACTCAATTGACATCAACTATACAATTTTTGACAACCAATTAAATAGAAGGATTACCACGGGTTATACCTATTTTTTCAATAAACTAATTTTACGATTTATAAACAAAATAAATTACTTGAAAACTTATATTGTGATATATTTATTAGTCGGGGATATATACAACTTTTTGAGATATATTGGTAGAACTTGATATTTTTACATCTTTTGAACTATAGGTTTAAATCAAACTAATGAGTATATAAATTGTAACATAACTTTTGAAATCGTTAATTTACATTTCATAAATTAATTATTTAGATTAAATAAAACCTCTTTCGATTATAAAATTTATTTGAACAAAATAAAACGATTTACCTTTCTATACAAAATTTTGACATCTAGTCGAGTCATACCCTATTTTGCCAAGATATGTATATAAAAACTTATCAGTTTATTTGTATACATGGGTCATATCCAACTTTCGTCAAAATATAATTAACTTGTTATATTTTATAATAACCAAGATAACATTATATTTTTATATAATAACCATCAATGAGGAGATTTATTCATAACTTGCACCATCAATTTATCTAAATACAAAGGTATTAAGTAAGACTATTACTTAAATTTTTGAAATACTCTTATGTTATCCACTAAAAGAGATACATAGAGATATTTGTACAAGTATGTACGTTAAGTATATACCTTTAAAATAATGATTACGTGATCCATTAATGTCAAAAACCATATGTAAATATTTCCGTACATCGTCATTCGGTTATCATCAAACCGAAATCTTGTTCATCCTTGATATCTTTTTCTGCGAGTACTCTTCCAAGTATTATCATTCGGTCATCATTAAACCAAATTCGTAATTCCTTCTTCGAGATTTCCTTCCATGTCATACCCTCATAAGCCGAGATCCATCCAAATCTTTGTAAATTGTTCTAAGATAAATGATGTCACCTCAACAACAACAACAACAAAACAAACAATTAAAATTTATAAAGTTAGTTAAACTTTATCGAGTCTTAAGCATAAAGGCTAAATTGTCGTATTAATTAGGTTGCGTGTCAGAGCCGTGCACTACCAATAATTTATTTAATTCCCTTCGGACTACTAATTGCCAAGGTGAGTTTCATTGCCCCTACTTTTAATCTGTTTTATAATTGTTTTGGGGGAAGATACATGCTCATTTTACTTAAATGATTTTAATTATTGAAATTGTGCATTTCCATGCAAACTATGCTTTATGATTGATATGTTTAAAGATACATCACACATAGATGTATTATGGACCATACCATGATGTTTGACTTAGAATATTACGCAGCTTAGCCTAAGTCCTTAGACCCCAAATTGCCCTATTCATGAACCGTCAATTCCTGCTGGGAAGCGCGAATGTTATAAATAGATCTATTGGGGGTGACTCCCCTGTTCGGTTGGCCCCGCATGGGTCAAGGCGAAACATATAGCATGTCGGAACCGAGTGTATTGGGATAAACACTCGCCATGGGCTCCTTATTTGTATGACTACATTTGCATACAGAAACTGTCGTAGCTTCGGTTGCATGAACTTAGTGTTGGCGTAATAGATTTATAATATATGGCATTATATTCATTGTAATGTGCATATACCATGCTTATGGTCCACCAATAAAATTCTTTTATGTAATGTAATCATAAATTTTTATGAAATTATGCAAGAGGTAATGATCATCAAAACCAAATGTTAAATGGTATACCGTAGTGCCATCTAAATAAACCTATGAACTCACCAACCTCGTGTTGACACTTTTTAGCATGTATCTTCAGGTTTTGAGGTGATAGCTTATCTTTGGAGGCGCAAGGCAAAGGCATGGCATGGTCATAGACGACTCTGATTTATGTATTGGGACCACCACCTTTTTTTATAATGGGCCATTTTCCGCACAAATCAATAATGTAAACATTGTTTAAGAATGAATAAAAGTTTCTTTATGAAAATCAGTTGTTCTATGCTTATGTTGTGATATCAATTTAGTAGCACCCCAATACTTGTGTGCTTCTGCTGAGCCATTTTGGGGGTGTTACAGATTGGTATCAGAGCCTAGGTTATAGAGAACTGGGTATTTTAAAACCTAGACTATAACCACTTTTACAAAAACTTAACCCTATGACCGACACGTGCCTGCCTGCCAAGCTGATGCCTCACTTATGATCCTGTTGAGATCATACTTGATAAGATACATGTTTTATCACTGCTCATCTAAATTCATTATAGGTTATAATTATTTCCCCTATACGTATATTTACGTATCACAGCACTGCACCTTTTCCCTCACATAAATGGAATAATTGTTCTAGTCTTTAAGATAACTTTTAAAAGTATTGGGACATATTACTAGCGTAACTAAGCTAAGTATTTCAAAATTCATTGAACCTCGGTTGAATATAGATTGATCACCTATATTCAACCAGGGATAGTGGGACATAGCCTGATCACCTATGTCCGACTCAGAGGTGAATTTTGCAATACTTAGGATAGTTATAATAGCGTTATGTCCAGTAAAACTTGATTAATGTTAATATTTTAATAAACATGTAATAAGCCATTCATTGGCATTCCTTAATCATAAGCTACTCACTGGAATTCCTTAATCACAAGCCACTCACTGGCATTCCTTAATCATAACCACTCACTGTCATTCCTTAATCATAAGCCACTCACTGGCATTCCTTAATCGTCAGCCACTCACTGGCGTCACATTATTATTTCCCTATATAGAATATTTCCATGGCACAATCGGGTTATGTTATAGTCACTCCTACCCCAAACCTTACATTTCGTGGACGAATCAAACCATTTTAGAAGCAACCTTCCAATAGCACCTATGAGAAAGATTCCCTAGTGGGAATAGGCAACAAAAAGAACAATAAACCTTCGGCAAAATCTAGAAAGCCACAGTAAATGACCTATAATCCCACAAAACTTGAAAATTTTTCCATTGAAAATTTGATACCTAGAAACTCCACCCACCTCTTAAGAATAACCGTGCCTACCTTGTTACCCTCCTACAAACAAAAGAGTTGCCATACAAACTATTTTCGATTATATCACAGACCATTATAATCAAAATACTTCATGAATCACTTCATGAATTATTATACAAACCAAGTTGCCACCTTACCATTACACTGTAAAGTAAACTACAATTCTACCCATACCTTACCAAAATAAAGCTTTCTAAGTTAATACCTCATAAACAGAAATGACCAATGTTCCCCTTGGTAGCTAAGCCTGACCTTAGGAATATCCTACACCTCTACCTAAAACCATCGATAATCATGAGGTTCATCAACTATTAAATCCCTAACCTTACCTACCTTAGACAACTAAACTCTACTCGTAGCTATGGGTAAACGTTATATCCTGCTACACATCCTTACTACAATATAGTTTCCAAATTGGAGGATTCCCCTTTAAGATCCAACAATAATACTTTCCAAATTCCTCATTAAAATGAAACGAAAGGCCGAAACACTAAAAGTTTCGCAAAATTTCCCTTCTACATACCAAATTAAGAACCACTTTTACAATCTTGTGAAAATGTGTCATTTTTACACATTATTGATTTTGAAATCTGGTCTTAGTCAAACTTGTGTAAACATTTATTCGAAAGGAAAATTCGAAAACAAATGTTTCCCCATCCCTTAAAGAAGAAAACACACAAACCCGTAGCAAACCTTAAGAATTAACCACTATACTCTAGAATCATTAAATACCAGAAATGGGTACGTTTTACCATGGAAAGTTAGAGATTTTCACATTAACAAAATAGTGAAACTTCATAACATCAAGAATTAGAACTTTCACTCAATGAACCTACCCCAGAAAATCATGGCTCCTCAGATAGAGGATGTGCTACTGGCATAACACCTAGGTACCCATACCCAAAGGGGAAACCCTAGATCAACCTAGGGAAAATTCAAAACTTGTTCCAAATACCATCACCTCGTTCCCGACACCCTATTGGGTAACGTAAACTGAGATCCAGGACGAATCTCCTGTAAGGTGAGTAGACTATAACAACCCGTAAAATTTTGGATTATTATAATAATATTTATCACGTTAGAAAATTCAAATCGGTTATTTTCTGACAAATGTAAATAATTAGATTTAAAAATGAGAGGTCATCTCGTTTCTTTAAAAATAAGACACCGCGCACACAATACTTTTCCACTAAGTATCTGTATAATAAATGTGAAATTTATTATTGTCCAAGTTAAAATTTAAGCATACATAAGCTTAATCCATTATTTCGGGAAGTTATTCCGCATACTGCAGCGCAGTAGCATACAAAAGTAAAAATAAATAATGAGATAAGTGAAATATACACATTTTATCATTCAAGGATAATTTACGGAAGAAAACGAGAGGTTATCTCGTGAATTTAAAAAGTCACGGCACCGCACGCATACTGACACCAAATTAATAACGGAAAACAGTTATAATCAAATTCCAACATAATAAGAATGTCATATTATTACGTTTAAGAAATCGTTTCCGAAAATATAATTTCTATATTTTTCGGGTACCGGGAAGGTACGTTTACTCGAGGATTCGACAAAACACGGAGTACCGATTGTACTATTTTGTATAATAAAACAAAAGAGATAAAACTTCTATCACTCTCTCTCCCACATTTCTACCTTATCTGTTCCCTCCTCTCTCTCTCTTGTCGACACAAACAAGATCGACAAATACAAGAATGGTGTTTTCCTTCTTCTTTTGACTTTCAACCCCATCATCACCCTTCAAAGAGGAAACCTATATCCATAGTATTCACATGAAGGTGTCAAGGGACGGCTGTGGAAAACGACTCGAACCAAAGAAAGGATTCCTACCTACAAGAGACTAAGATGGCTAGGGTCTTCATTCCTCTTATTCTTCTCCAAATAGAGCAACAAATTTGCAGGTTACTCTTCACTTTCACACAACAATCACAAAATTTAGGGTTCCAAGAATTAGGGCTCTTCAAAATTTGTTTGGGGTTTTTGTAAATTGATTGATGTATTGTTCAATTCAAGTGAAATAAATCTTTGTAATCGATTCTTGATTTGAAGAAATTGTTGAGTTTTTCTTGTGTTCATGCTCTGGTTCATCCTCACTCGACCCACCCTCACGTGGTAAGAACCTTGTTAATTTTTAATTTGTAATAAAAATTCTTGGTTTGTTACCAATGAAATGAAATCAAAGTATTGGTGGTGTCGATGTTGTTGTTGAATAAATTGTGTGGCAAAATAATAACAAGCATTATGACTCTTGGATTAAAAGTGTTAAATGTGTGGAAAACTAAATGGGGGGGGGTTGAAAAGTTTTGCCGATTTTAAGTTAGTTTCTAAAAACTTTAGATTCGATGTTATGTGAAATCGTACGGATGAAGACAAAGTATAATTCTAAAAGTAATGAAAGTAAATAAAGTAAAGCAAGGGAAAGAAATGACACAACCAATTTATAGTGGTTCGGCTACAAGGACACCTTCCTTGCCCTACTCCACTCCCCGAGTCACCTACTCGAGAGTTCAAGCACTATGTCAACAAACTCCTTCAACTTGGCGGAGAAATCTACACAACGTTGATTACACCTTTTTTTGGTACAAAGCTAAATACCGAGTCCGTAACACGGAGAACCAAACCGACACGACTATTACACAACAACTATGTGAAATATCAAATACAAGATCTTTGCTACAGAAATCTTGTAGAGGAACAAATCAATAAGGGACCCCTTGCTTGGATGACTTGTAGTGAGCTCATGATCTCGCCTTAGAGAAGGACCTATATGAGAATTACAATAGAAGAAAGAAGAATAACTCTCTAGATCAAGTGATCTTTTGTTAGAAGAGAGTAAGAGTATATGAGAGATTTAGAAATAAGAGGGGTGAAAAGAAATGAAGAAATGACTCTCTATTTACAGGAAAAATCTTGCCACTGTTCAACGAATCCTACGGATCCCTCCCTTAAGGGATCCGTCTAGTGTAAACCTAGGGATCCGTGGGACGCTCCTTTTTGCCCATGGGTTTTTTGGTTATGGGTCATGGGTCAGGGGTTATGGGTTGGTCCATGGGTATTTTATTAGATACAATGTATCTAATAGATGCAATGTATCTAGTCAAATGGATATGGGTCAATACCAGGGGTTATGGATATGCTCCATGGGTTGTGATTTTTACCCATCCTAATAAACTATTACAACAAATGATTTATTACAACAATTTGTATTAAATGACTATATGTAAATGCTTTACAAAAATAACATGTATCCTTATAATTTTACTTATGATAACATTATATTGGTTATCAACAAAATACAAAGAGATCGCTAAATATTAATAAACGTTTTTACGGTTTATTTGTATTAACAATCTCCCTCCTTTTGTTGATGACAAAACATAATGTTATGATGAGTAAAACTTAAGATTAGATGTATGTTTTGAAAGCCTAAGTTTTACTTTTTCTCCCCCTTTTTGTCGAAACAAAAAGTTAACCTAACGAAGAAATAAAAGGTGGAAAAATAGTCCACGTATCGCTTACTCCCCCTTGACGGTAGCTCCCCCTAGATTGGGGCGTCAAGTGAGAAAACTAAAAAAAATCCTACAAGGAAAGGGTTAGTAGGAACATGCATAAATAATCTTGTGATCGACGACAATCAAGATTGGGAGCCAAGGTATGTAAACAAGGCCTTGTAATAAAACAACAAAATGTAGTGGTATTTGTGCCACATACAAGCATGTAAAAGTAAGAACAAGACTTGTTCTTAAAAATGACTCAAAAGAAAAATACTAAAAAAAATCGTAATAATGATTCCTTCCATGCTTGCATAAGGTTATGGATGGAGGTTTTGATGAGTAATGATATTGATGCGATCAAGAATGAGGTTGAGTATGAATCGAATTTCTTCCCTAATTTCTATTGCAATATCCCTAGTGGATTAACAATGTTCACAATGTAAGTGATGTGGGTAATGAGTGCGGAAGTTTTCCGAACGACTTTGATTTGTGAGAAGTGGAAGTTGTGGTGGAAAAGATGGAAATAGTGGATCAAAGTCCGGAATGTTTGGAAGAGATGGTGGAAAAGAACCTAGATGTTTGTCACACCCTCGCCGGAGCCGAAAACACGAGGTGTAACAGAAAGGAACATAAGCACAAGATAATAGAACATACCAATGTTAAGATTAAAAAGAAATAGTACACCATTACAATACCAGTTTAGCCGACATCGGCAAATATATTACAAAGTTTAGATCCCAAAATATTGCGTTTTATTACATAACGATTTGTAGTGACAAGTGAAAACTTCATTATGCAAGACCTGGTAGAAAAGCTTACTAACGATCACCTGAAATGCATGAGAGAAAAACGGGTCAACTATGAAAATAGTTGGTGAGTATACACGTTTCGTAAAATAAGAAACTAGTAAGAGAGATTCAAAGTTTTCGGTCATCAGAAATAGTCCACAAAGCAAAGGCATTGTAAATCCACTCAGTTCCAAGTTCCGCCCATACAAAACTTGCAACCTGTGTGTTCACAACCCATTGCACAAAGAAATAGCGTGTCAAGTAGTCAAGTATAAATGGTCATAATAGTTCACAATATAGTACCACGTATATAATAATGTATGCCAGGCAAAGCCCCTAGAATAAATAATATGCGTCCCGTAACATAGTGGACGAGAGGTTGGCCGACCTCTAATAGCGCTATCCATACTACCTACTAATAGGAGACTAACAATGCGAATGTACGAACAGTACATCATACAACTATTATATACAATTAAGAACACTCCGAACATGGGAGAATTTAGATTGAAAATGCTCCGTTCCCATAGGGAGACATTCTGCTCCGGACCGGGGAGGCTTAAGGTTGCTCCGAACAAGGGAGACTTTGTACGCTCCACCAATAAGGCGAGACTTTTAGGGTCATAACAAGTACGGTCCAATAAGTTCAAACAAGTCATAGGTTCGTAATTATGTTTAAGGATTTAATTCGAGTTCACAAGGTCTACTCAAACAAGTTAATAAAAGTAGTAATCAATTTAGCTCAAGAATGGTTCATGCATTTCGCCCCAAAATATAGTAAAAACGGTAAAAAGGGGTGTGATTACTCACCTGTTGCAATAGTTATGATGACAGAGTGGATGCACAGAAATGAGACGCAACACTCTAACCGCGACCTATTATGAATGATATGCTCTAATATAAGTCATGAAACAATGTCGTGCATGCAAACTCATATGATATCCATACCACTTGTACACTTTTGAAATATAAAGTTTATCGACGAAAAATAATCTTATAACGTCTTGACAATTTATAAATTACTTTCCAAGTATATACGATGAAACGATATCCTACGATAATCATTTAGTGATTTATTATGAAATTATAACTTTTCGTCGTAAAATAATGTCATTGAAAATTTCATGAAAGTGAATAAACGGCCTTGAAAAGCTAGTCATAAAATGGTGCACATCGAGTGTTAGGAAACAAACTCAACGGTTTTGGGAAGCTTGTATCATTATCTCAAAGTTTTAGCATTTAAGTTTTCATCCTAGAGGTCTCGATCATGGATAAAAATATAGGTTAAGTATGGTACTTGTGTCCAAAATATTGTTTAAAGGTCGTTTTCGGCAAAGTTTAAGTGACCGTATTTTATTCATTACAACTCCGCTTGACGAACGGTTGGAAATTTTGGAAAATTTGCTTGGCGAACTTACTTTTACTAGAAGACATCATTTTATAAAAAGTACTACATCCATGTTAAAAACGACCCTCAACATGGTCCCTTGTTGCCGTAGTATGTGTCTAATAGAAATATATTAATTTTTGCTTATATAATAAAGTTACGGCAACTTTGTTTAACGCGTGTAATTTAATCGTTACAAGTCCGTTTTCTACATCCTTATATTCGTATTAAAGTATACTAATATATTTTTGATAAGTCGACACATTTAATAACGCTTAAGCCTCATTTTTGACTCGTAAAAAGTGATAGTAACATGCTTAAATTTCTGAAATTAATAGTTTTCGTCGTCAAACTTGAAAATAGCATAACTTTTTCGTTATAGCTCCGTTTTAACCCGTTCAAGCGGCCACGTTTTCGTTTTAAAGTATATTTTCTAAATATCTAGGCCAATAATTTTTACTCACTGTCGAAATTTCCAGAATTCAAAAATATGGACAGACCCTTAATTAAACTTGTCGAAATGAGTTTTTCTCGCGCAAAACATATTCTAACCAATTCAAACCAACTCCGAAGCTATTCTAATCCTACCATACACCTTCTTAAGGTGTCATGGGTTCCTAGGCATCACCAAAAGTGATATATTTCAAGGAGTAATTATAGGATGATAATTATATATATAACACTTAAAAACATTAAAAGTGGTATAAACATCAATATGACTTGTATGTTTTTCTCAAATATGATGAAATGAACATAAAATAAATATGAAGGATGAAAATGGATATGAGATGCTTACTAGTTAACTTGATGAGATGAAGTGAACAAAGGTTTAATCCTAACACCCTAGGTTTTTATTTCAAAACCTTATATAGAAGTAAACTAAGGTTGTGAAATCACAAGAGTTATGAAAAATATGGTCTTCTTCTTCTTCTTGGAGTCTTGGCCGAACATCAAAAAAAGATGAGAGGATACTTGCTTCTTTTTTTGTTTACACCTTTTGGTATATGTTATTATGTGTTATAATTTTTGAAAAGAATACCAATACTAGCAAAATATCTAGTCAAATGTATATAGGTGTTATTTTTGGTCAACAAACTCAAGCAAACATTGTGACATAGGGGGGGAAAGTCGGCAAAATATAAGGGTGCAAGATTTTTGATAAGATTTTTGTAATAAAATATATATATAACTTAATATTAATTAAATTAAGTTTAGATATTTAGTTATTAAGTATAAAGTTGGCTAGAAATTGATTTTAACGGAACAAAATAAAATATATTGAAGTCATAAAAATTACAAAAATACATTTCTTACAAGAATTGAGTGAATAATTAATTATCGAGTTGAATTTACGAAAACCGTCGTAAATATTTATATATAACAATTTATATACAAAATAAATTTAAAACACCGGGTAAACTAATAATATTATTTTTATAATCTTAATATGAGTATAAAAATATATCGGGATAATTTTTGGAAGTATCGGATCAAATGTTCAAAATAATTAATTACGCGATAGCATTTATTTAATAAAAAATTATGCGTTTAATGTAAAATGCAAAACCATGCATGAACTAATATGATGATAATGATGCTAATAATATGTAGACTAAACCTAGTCTATATGAAATATCCTTGGTGATTGTTCATGAATTCGCAGCTAAACCATTAAGGTTACGCGAATTTGATACTCGTAAACCTAGTTTACAATAAACGATGAAATAGTAAATTTGAGAAATGACCAGAAATTGAGAATTGTGATAATGTTCTTGTAACAAAATGGGAGCTAAGGGTGGTGAGGTTTCAAGGTCTTTGAAAATTGTGTTTGGAGAAGTGGGAGGTGTTAAAAAGACTATTTCTTTTTGTTTTGGTTGTTGAGATCTTGTTGGAGTCTTAAGGAGTTCCAAAAGAGTGACCTTGGGTGGTGAGTTTATGGGTGATGAAGTTGGTGTACTTGTTAGTGATGAAGGAGGTGCTATAATGGAAGCATCTTGTGGTGAAATAGTGGTTGGTGATGAACCATTCGTTGATGGTTTTGCTAAACAACAAGGTCGGATGCTAATCCGTGCGGTTTTCCTAGACTTTGATTGTGGTATTTTGGAAGGTGGGAGTACAAAGTTTTGGATTTCTTGAAAAGGATGTTTGCACTAGGTGATTCATCTAAGTTGGAAGATCTTTTGGATGACATGGTGTTGTTTGTTTGTGAAGAAGAGATGAATATGCAAGCATTTTGGGAGTCTTATTTATAGAAAAATAATGCATTGTAATGAATGCTTGACTCAAAATGTAGATTAAAATCTAATGGTTAGATATGAATTTAAGGCATGTGATCATGAGAACACAAGCATTAAATAACATACTCCAAAAAAAATGATGAAAAATAGTAAAGTTTTCATCCAAAGTGAGAAAAATAGAAGATAAAACTAGCTTCTGTCTCACGGATCCCACGGATCATTCCCTTGAGGGATCCGTCCAGCATTAAGGCTGGGATCCGTGGTACTGGTGATTCAGACAGCTCAAAATTTTCCTTTTGGAAACATTTGTGCCTAGTGTGTGCCTATATGCAAACCATTTGGAGTTGCGGTTATCTCGACTCCTAAAAAGAAAAGAAAAATAAACTAGAAGTGAAAAAGCACACTATTATGTGAGATAACCCGAGTGCTCCTAATTCATTATTGCTTAAATGAAAGTACCCGAAAACACATATTAGTTATGTGTCCTCTTTAGCATTCAAAAGACATGAGATGCAATGAAAACGGGTTTTTACTTTGTATTAATAATGAGAAAGCGATTTGTCCTAGACGTGAGAAATGGCTTTTGTGAAATTGATACAGGAAGAGGTATCTTTTTAGAAAGCATTTTGAAAAGAGGTTTCTATGTGTGAATAAAAAAGTTTATCCTTTGAAAAGAAGATGTGTATGTAATTACGTGTTTGCAATTTGTACTTATTTTGAAAAAAGAAAATAAGAGAAAACTATGAGTTATAAGTGAAAAACTTATCTTTGGTTTTGAAAATTCCTGTATTGCTTGTGAGATGTGCGAGAAATAGAGATCCTAGACTCAGAAAGAAGAAGGCTAGTATTTACATACCTTGTAGAGTTAAAAAGCAAATTATGATGATTTTTCCATGAGACCAAGACCAAGACGAAGTAGGTTGAATTGTTCCCACTTCAACGGTTTGGTGAGGACGTTGGCTATGTTGTCTTCGGATGCTACATTCTCAATAGAGATGTTCTCCTTTTGAACATTGTCTCTTAAGAAGTGATGACGGATCTCTATATGCTTTGTGCGAGAATGTAATACCGGATTCTTGCTTAAATCTATGGCACCTTTGTTGTCACATAGAATGGCTATGTCACTTAGATGAATGTCGTAGTCAACTAACCCTTATTTCATCCATAGTTCTTGTTGGCATGCTTTGCCAGAGGAGACATATTCAGCTTCGGTTGTTGATATTGCTAATGCCGTTTGTTTCTTTGAGAACAAGGATGTTGAACAACATCCCATAAAAGTACATACCCCACTTGTACGTTTTCGGTCAACATAATCACCTGCATGATCAGAATCTGCATATAAAATTGTTTCTACTCCCGTACCCTTAGGATACCATAATCCTAATTGAGTCGTACCCTTAATGTATCTAAATATCCTTTTGACGGCTTCTAGATGTGATGTTTTAGGATCTTCTTGAAACCTAGCACATAGACAAATACTAAACATGATATCTGGCCTACTAGCCGTGAGGTAGAGAAGGCTACCAATCATGCCACGATATTTTGTGTTATCAACGGATTCGCCGTCTTCATCTTTTGTGAGTTTGGTGTCGGATGACATTGGTGTCCTAATTGGTTTTGACTCTTTTAAACCGAATTTCTTTAACATTTCCTTAATGTATTTAGATTGATTAAAGAAGATACCATCTTCTACTTGTTTGATTTGTAGACCAAGAAAGAAACTAAGTTCTCCCATCATACTCATCTCGAACTCGTCATGCATGATTTTAGAGAAATCATCACACATGTCTTGACAAGTAGATCCGAATATAATATCATCTACATATATTTGAACAATGATTATATGTGACTCCTTTTTCTTAGTAAAAAGTATGTTATCAACTAACCCCATGGTGTAGTTGTGTTTGATTAGGAACGACTTGAGTCTATCATACCAAGATTTTGGAGCTTGTTTGAGACCGTAAAGGGATTTATTTAGCTTATACACATGTTTGGGTTTTTCAAAATCGATGAAGCCCGGAGGTTGAACTACACATACTTCTTCATTAATAAAACCATTTAGAAAAGCACTTTTGACATCCATTTGATAAAGCTTAAGATCATTAGCACAAGCATAAGCAAGAAGTATTCTTATAGACTCTAATCTGGCCACGGGGGCATAGGTCTCATCAAAGTCTATTCCTTCTTGTTGGTTATACCCTTGGGCAACGAGTCTAGCTTTGTTTCTAGACACTACACCGTTTGCATCTAACTTGTTTTTATAAACCCATTTGATTCCTATTATGGTTTGATTACTAGGTGGAGGGAAAAGTGTCCAAACATCATTAGAAACAAATTGATTTAACTCTTCTTGCATGGCCATTACCCAACTTTCATCTTTTATGGCTTCTTGTGTATTCTTAGGTTCCATGGTTGAAACAAAACAAAATAGGCTACTTTGGTTTTGTACTTGAGACCTTAAGGTTCTTTCGTTTAAATTTCCTATGACCTTATCTACGGGGTGATCTTTGGACTCTTTAATATTTATGATTTCATCATTTAAAGGTTCTTCTTCTTCATTTATATTTTTCTTTAGTATAATAGCTTCGCTTTCGACAATCTCGTCATCGACAAGAGGTGGAGAGGGTTTGGGTGGACTTTCATCAAATTTAACGTTTAATGACTCTTCAACCTTTATTGTTTCTTTATTTAATATGACGTAGGCTTTTCTATTAGGAGAATAACCTAAAAAGATACCTTCGGTTGATTTAGTATCAAATTTTGTAAGGTAATCTTTAGTGTTGAGTAGAAAGCATGTGCTACCAAAGACTATAAAGTGATCTAACGTAGGATTTTTGCCTCGAAGTAACTCGTATGGAGTTTTACCTAAAATTGGTCTAATTAAGACTCGATTAAGTACGTATGTTGAGGTATCAACGGCATTTCACCAAAAATTTTGAGGTATAGATTGCTTATTTAGCATGGTGCGACTCATTTCTTGTAGGGTTCTATTCTTTCTTTCAACTACCCCATTCGATTGTGGAGTGCGAGGAGCCGAGAAGTTGTGAGTAATACCATTAATATCACAAAAAGCTCCAAATTGCACTTCATTATCGAATTCCCTACCATGATCCGTTCTAATAGACACTATAGGACATCCTAGTTGTCTTTGGATTTTCTTACTTAATATTTCAAAATGATTGAATGTTTCAATTTTGTTCTTTAAGAATTTAGTCCATGTGTACCTAGAATAATCATCCACTATAACCAAAGTGTAGTAGTTGCCTCCATAACTTTGGATAGCGGATGGACCGAATAAATCCATGTGTAGTAACTCTAGACACTTAGTTGTAGACACCATGTTTTTAGCTTTGTGACTAGAATGGACTTGTTTTCCTATGTTACAAGCATCACAAAAGTGATGTTCATATTTTAATTTCGGTAGATCTCTTACTAGATCTTTGGATGATAGCGATTGAAGAAGTCGCATATTGGCATGACCCAATCTTCGATGCCATAAGGTCGAAGTATCATCCATAGAGGTAAGACAAAGTTTGTCTTTAGGTTCATTACCAATTTTAATGACGTAGACTCCATGTTTCCTAATTCCTCTACCTATGCTAATGCCGTTTTTTAATATCTTACTACCGGTTTTGGTAAAAAGTACATTGCACTTTTTATCACATATTTGTCCTATACTTTAGAGGTTAAAGTTTAGGTTTTCTACGTGACACACATCGTTAATGGTTAGAGATTTGTTAGAAATCGTACCTTTACCGATGATTTTGCTTTTGATATTTCCAAACACCACATTTCCTCCATTGAAGGATTCATATGTGGAGAATAGATCTTTATTGCCGGTCATGTGCCTCGTGCACCCGCTATCCTTGACCCATTCATTTGGATCTAGGTCGACCTTTAAGCACACCTAAGAAAACAATTAACTCAAAAGTTTGGTCCCCATTTGTTCATGGGTCCATTAGTGTTAAACATTCCTTTCATGTTAGACATGTATGGATAAGGTGAATATGCATTCCATGGTGCAAAGTTTTGAAATGGAAAACCATTTTGCATATTTGGGTTCCATTCCATTTGATGGTTACTTCTCGGGTAAACATTACTAGGTCTCCTAGATGTGTTTTGTTTTGAAAATGATGGACCTTTGTTTCTTATAAAATTTTGATTATATCTTGGGGGTGGTTGTCTAATGGTAATATGAGTTGGTTTTTTCTTATTAACGATGACAAAATCAGTTCTAGAAGAGGAAGCTATGTTATTACCACTGTTTGCTTCAGCAGACCCACGGATCCCTGGCTGTACACTAGCCGGTTCCCTTTTTGTGGGATCCGTGGGATCCGCCACAACAGTGGCTTGTTTTTCTATTGCTTTTACGAATTGTGTTTCTTTGTTTTCACTAGTTGACGCATTAAATTGCTGAATACCTAAACCTTTTTTGTTGTTTCCTGTTTTAACATTATCTAATATCATATCTAGAGTATTAGAACTCATTCTAGCAATTTTAGAATCTATTTGATCAACTAGTGTTTGAAGTTGAACGCAAAGTTCACATTCGCCACTTGCTATCTTGCCCTTTTCTAGACGTTTCAATTTTGCCCTTAACTCTATGACTTCCTTATCTAGACGTTGGTTTTAATTTTTCAAAAATGAGTCATCATCTATTGATGAGCTACTATAGTATTCGTGACATACCTCGTCATTTTCCATGAGACAAATTCCTTCGTCCTCCTCCTCGCTCATTCCCCACGAGTCGCTCACGAATGGTTTTTGATCATCGCGTTTGGGACACTTACTAATAAAGTGGTTTGGATCCCCACATTTAAAGCAAGCACGATCATCCCTAGGCTTCTCGTCCTCTTTACTTTTTCCGGAATCCTTTCTTGTCGACATACGGTTGTTTGACGTATCTTCCCTTCCTTCTAAAGAATTTTTTGAAGTCCCTTACCTCCATGGCATACTCCTCGTCATCACTATCCGAAGAGGAGTTCTCTTCATCACTTGAGGTCTTGTTGGCTTTGAGGGCAAGAGATTTGTGCTTCTCTTTCACCTTTGAGACTTCGGAATCCTTAGCGAGGACAAGCTCATAGACCTTTAAATTGCCTATGAGTTCATCAAGGGTGAGGATTGTCAAATTTGTTTACTCTTCGATTGTCGTCACCTTAGATCTCCACTTAGTTGGAAGTGCCCTTAGATATCTCCTAACATGGTTACGGCTAGAAAAAGATTCATCAAGTGCTTGTAAAGATGTAATTATAGTATTAAAGTTAGCAAAAGAATGATCTATAGTTTCCTCATCCGATATTGAAAATTGTTCATATTGTTGAACATATATATCTATTTTATTGTTTTTCACTTATTGATTACTTTGATGAGTTACAACTAAAGAGTTCCAAATTTCTTTAGAGGTTTTGAGCATGGAGATTCTTTCGAATTCCTTTTTTGGGTAAAGCATTATACAAAACCATTTTAGCTTCACTATTTTTGAAAAGCCTTTTCTTAATTTCATCGGAGAGTTTATCATGAGGTATGATAATTAAAACTCCATTTTCATCTTTTGAGGTGGCTTCAAAATCGCCTTCAACAATGATGTACCAAAGATCAATATCTTTAGACTTCACATATGTTTCGAATCTATTTTTCCAATATAGAAAACCATTAGTTTCAAGTAGTGGTGGTGGTTGCATAGATTGCTCTTCCTTGTAGTTTTCAGAACCTATAGTGATCGAAAAGTTTTTAAAATACGGTTTACTTTAAAACTTTTATAAACTTGGCTCTTGATGCCAATTGTGGAAAACTAGAAGGGGGGTTGAATAGTTTTGCCGATTTTAAGTTAGTTTCTAAAAACTTTGGATTCGATGTTATGTGATATCGTATGGATGAAGATAAAGTATAGATCTAAAAGTAATGAAAGTAAATAAAGTAAAGCAAGGGAAAGAAATGACACAACCGATTTATAGTGGTTCGGCTACAAGGACACCTTCCTTGCCCTACTCCACTCCCCGAGTCACCTACTCGAGAGTTCAAGCACTATGTCAACAAACTCCTTCAACTTGGCAGAGAAGCCTACACAACGTTGCTTACACCTTTTTCCGGTACAAAGCTAAATACCGAGTCCGTAACACGGAGGACCAAACCAACACGACTATTACACAACAACTATGTGAAATATCAAGTACAAGATCTTTGCTACAGAAATCTTGTGGAGGAACAAATCAATCAAGGACCCCTTGCTTGGATGACTTGTAGTGAGTTCGTGATATCGCCTTAGAGAATGACCTATATGAGAATCACAGTAGAAGAAAGAAGAACAACTCTCTAGATCAAGTGATCTTTTGTTAGAAGAGAGTAAGAGTATATGAGAGATTTAGAAAGAAGAGGGGTGAAAAGAAATGAAGAAATGGCTCTCTATTTATAGGCAAAATCTTGCCACTGTTCCACGAATCCCACGGATCCCACCCTTAAGGGATCCGTCTAGTGTAAACCTAGGGATCCGTGGGACGCTTCTCTTTGCCCATGGGTTTTTTGGTTATGGGTCATGGGTTATGGGTTGGTCCACGGGTATTTCATTAGATACAATGTATCTAATAGATGAAATGTATCTAGTCAAATGGGTATGGGTCAATACCATGGGTTACGGATATGCTCCATGGGTTGTGATTTTTACCCATCCTAATAAACTATTACAACAAATGATTTATTACAACAATTTGTATTAAATGACTATACGTAAATTCTTTACAAAAATAACATGTATCCTTATAATTTTACTTATGATAACATTATATTTGTTATCAACAAATCACAAAGAGATGGATAAATATTAATAAATATTTTTACGGTTTATTTGTATTAACAAAATGATTTGTTAGCCTATATTCTCTCTACTTAATAAAAATAGGGGTCATGGTAGTAATTGATTCATGAGTATGGACATGGCATGCTCGTAAGAGATCGTGTCTCGTCATCTACCCTCTTGTCTACTTCCTGCTTCTATTTCGACCCCTGTGGTAAGTCGACCCACTCTTGACTACTACTATTTGTTTTCCTTTGACATAGAACCAAAAATAAGTGTCTCGAGTAAATCTCGTGGTTAGAAAGATCGATCTAAAATCAAAATTTTAAATAACGTCATGAGTTGTAAATCGGAAGTGTTAATAGTTTTGTTTGGAATAGAAGTGGGTAAAACGTGTGTGAGATGTTTCGGTTACGGGTTAAACCCAGTTGGGTCATGAGTCAGAACCCTCAAATGGGTTACGTGCTCAGTTTAAACATCGAGTAATTGTGGTGACCCAAAATCTATTTTCTTGGGTTGAGTATCTCGCAATTGACCCATGTAATAGTAACCATACCCACGAGAGTGTTGAGCCGATAAATCATGTCGGGTGGTACCCATCTATTTTAATCTCAAGTTGAGCAAATCATCTATGTCAATGTTCTTGTTATTGTGTTTCAGTATATGAGAAATATCCCAAGGAACTAGTAGTTGTGGTTATTCCAAGTTTCCCAATGAGCTTGCAATTGTATCTGCCTCGGGTCAACAAGAGACACCCCGAAGGTGTGGATGTTCAACTTCTACTCGACCTGAGAAAGACTCGTAAGAGTCTTGTTTTGTAGGAGTTCATTTCCTGATTTATGCTCGTGGTTTGATTTTACCCCTCACGTCAAAAACTATGTCCAAAAATAATAAAAATCTTCTAAATCTACTTTGAGTAGAAGTAGTACATGGGCTTCAAGCCCATATCTCATTTTAGGCTCTAAGTGGTTTGTTTGAGATGGATTAGCAGCTGGGCTGCGAGGCCCAATACTGAGAAGAGTTCATCAATTGCTATGGTACACGTAGTACACTCGAATACTTCTCGCCTCATCTCGACTTGTCGCGACTCAAATCCAATCCTGTCGCAACGCGACCTTTTCTATAAGCAAATCGACATACTCACGTCAATATAAATAACACAAGTTAACAATTTAAAATGAGATTTATTAAAACTAGTATTTATCTCAACTCGTAAACTATACATAAACTTGTATATATATATATACACACACATATATATATATATATATATATATATATATATATATATATATATATATATATATATATATAGAGTTAGGATCAAATAAGAAGAAAAATTAAAATGAGAAGGATAAAAAGAAACCAGAACCATTTCAGATGCACCTATTAAAATAGATGCATCTCCCCTTGAAAATCTCTCACTTATTTGAAATGTGTGGCTAGAAATTCTTCTTATTCTTCTTATTTTAGTTTTTCTTCTTACCGGATCTCTTCCCTATATATATATATATATATATATATATATATATATATATATATATATATATATATATATATAGTGCGGTTCTAGAGAAAAGTGTAATTAGAGAGAAAAGTGAGAAAAAAAAGTTATAGGGTATATTTTGAAACATCTCAAACTTCAGGGGTAAGTTTTGAAAACCACCCAAAAAAATTTTTTTTAGGCAATTTTTTTTTTCCCGCCAAAAATTTATAACTGTGATGCACCTTTTTTTTTGTGCATCTCAGTTATAAAAATTAGTGCATCATAGTTATAACTACTTTTTTTAACTGTGATTCACCAAAATAAAAAGGTGCATCAGATCGCATATGTTATTAACTTATTCCAGAAAAAGTTTTGAATTAGAACTTTCAACCTTTGTGTATAAAAGAGAGATTTTTCAAATGATTCAACAAGTTTATTTTATTAATCACTAATATATAATGAAATCAATTATCCTAACATGTTTCAAAGTTATTTTGTTTTACTTTTCATCAATTCACGATGGTTAATATGCACTGGCATTATCCCAATGACAAAGCATGTTATAACAAAGAGATGCGGCACTACCATGGCTACCATCCGTCCCTGGTTGTACAACTAATGCCCCTTATAGAGTATAGTACACTAAGTTATTGCAATGTTATAGGAGCATATTAGGTAATGATCGGTGTAACTACTTTTTGTAACTGGTTGTAACTACACTAAGTTGGGTGCATCTCGGTTATAAAAATTGGTGCATCATAGTTATAACTACTTTTTTAAGCGTGATTCACAAATATAAAAAGGTGCATCAATCGCATATGATTAACTTATTACAGAAAACTTTGAATTACAACCCTCAACCTTTGTGTATAAAAAGAGATATTTTTAACTGATTTAACACACTTATTTTATTAATCACATGGTTAATATACAATGAAATCAATTATTCTAACATGTTTCAGAGTTATTTTATTAATCACATGGTTAACATACTTTTCATCAATTCACGATTGTTAATATGCACTTACGTTATCCCAATGACAAAGCATGCGGCGCTACCATGGCTACCATAGCTCCGTCTCTAGTTATACAACTAATGCCCCTTAAAGAGCATAGTATACTAAGTTATTGCAATGTTATTGAAGCATTATAGGTAACAATAGTTGGGTGCATCTCGGTTATAAAATCTGGTGCATCATAGTTATAACTAATTTTTATAACTGTGATGCACCAAAATAAAAAGGTGCATCACAGTTATAAAAATTTGGCGGGAAAATTTTGGCCCAAAAAAAAATTTTTGGCCCCTAGAAAAAAAATTTTGGCGGGAAAAAATTTTTTCCGGGGTGGGTGGGTGGGGGCGGGTCGGGGTAGGGTGCGAATTTTCAAAACTTCCTTAAAGAATGAAGGAAAATACAATTAGGTCCCTGTAGTTTGGTGTGAAAAAAGGGAGGGGAAGAGGGGGTGATCCAATGGTTGAGATTACTTTTCTCTTGAGATCAACTTTTTAAATGATTCAATCTCTCTCTCTCTCTCTATATATATATATATATATATATATATATATATATATATATATATATATATATATATATATATATATATATATATATATATATATATATATATATTTATATATATATATATATATATATATACACACACACACTTGATGAGAACCGGATATAAAACTCAATTGACATCAACTATACAATTTTTGACAACCAATTAAATAGAAGGATTACCACGGGTTATACCTATTTTTTCAATAAACTAATTTTACGATTTATAAACAAAATAAATATCTTGAAAACTTATATTATGATATATTTATTAGTTGGGGATATATACAACTTTTTGAGATATATTGGTAGAACTTGATATTTTTACACCTTTTGAACTATAGGTTTTAATCGAACTAATGAGTATATAAATTGTAATATAACTTTTGAAATCGTTAATTTACATTTCGTAAATTAATTATTCAGATTAAATAAAACCTCTTTCGATTATAAAACTTATTCGAACAAAATAAAACGATTTACCTTTCTATATAAAATTTTGACATCTAGTCGAGTCATACCCTATTTTGCCAAGATATGTATATATAAACTTATCAGTTTATTTGTATACATGGGTCATATCCAACTTTCGTCAAAATTTAATTAACTTGTTATATTTTATAATAACCAATATAACATTATATTTTTATATAATAACCATCAATGAGGAGATTTATTTATAACTTGCACCACCAAATTATCTAAATACAAAGGTATTAAGTAAGACGATTACTTAAATTTTTGAAATACTCTTATGTTATCCACTAAAAGAGATACATAGAGATATTTTTACAAGTATGTACGTTAAGTATATACCTTTAAAATAATGATTACGTAATCCATTAATGTCAAACCATATGTAAATATTTCCGTACATCATCATTCGGTTATCATCAAACCGAAGTCTTGTTCATCCTTGATATCTTTTTCTGCGTGTACTCTTCCAAGTATTATCATTTGGTCATCATTAAACCAAAGTCGTAATTCCTTTTTCGAGATTTCCTACCATGTCATACCCTCATAAGCCGAGATCCATCCAAATCTTTGTAAATTGTTCTAAGATAAATGATGCCACCTCAACAACAACAACAACAAAACAAACAATTGAAATTTATAAAGTTAGTTAAACTTTGTCGAGTCTTATGCATAAAGCCTAAATTGTCGTATTAATTAGGTTGCGTATCGGAGCCGTGCACTACTAATAATTGATTTAATTCCCTTCGGACTATTGATTGCCAAGGTGAGTTTCATAGCCCATACTTTTAATCTGTTTTATAATTGTTTTGGGGGAAGATACATGCTCATTTTACTTAAATGATTTTAATTATTGAAATTGTGCATTTCCATGCATACCATGCTTTATGATTGATATGTTTAAAGATACATCACACATAGATGTTGTATGGACCATGCCATGATGCTTGACATAGAATATTACGCAGTTTAGCCTAAGTCCTTAGATCTCAAATTGCCCTCTTCATGAACCGTCAGTTCGTGCTGGGAAGCGTGAATGTTATAAATAGATCTATTGAGGGTGACTCCCCTATTCGGTTGGCCTCGCATGGGTCAAGGCGAAACATATATCATGTCAGAACTGAGTGTATTGGGATAAACACTCGCCATGGGCTCCTTATTTGTATGACTACATTTGCATACAGAAACTGTCGTAGCTTCGGTTGCATGAACTTAGTGCTGGCGTAATAGATTTATAATATATGGCATTATATTCATTGTAATGTGCATATACCATGCTTATGGTCCACCAATAAAATTCTTTTATGTAATGTAATCATAAATTTTTATGAAATTATACAAGAGGTAATGATCATCAAAACCAAATGTTAAATGGTATACCGTAGTGCCATCTAAATAAACCTATGAACTCACCAACCTCGTGTTGACACTTTTTAGCATGTATCTTCAGGTTTTGAGGTGATAGCTTATCTTTGGAGGCGCAAGGCAAAGGCATGGCATGGTCATAGACGACTCTGATTTATGTATTGGGATCACCTCTTTTTTTTATATAACGGGCCATTTTCCGCACAAATCAATAATGTAAACATTGTTTACGAATGAATAAAAGTTTCTTTATGAAAATCAGTTGTTCTATGCTTATGTTGTGGTATCAATTTAGTAGCACCCCAATACTTGTGTGCTTCCGCTGAGCCATCGACGGCCTAGATCCAGATTCAGACGGCGTCAGAAGATGAAGCCGACAGCTTCAAAACCCCAATGTGACGCCGTCACAAAGTTGACTTGGCCAAAACGAAACCTTAATGGCGGCGATCCGACGGCGTCACAATTAAAGAGTAACGCCGTCGCAGTTGTAACTCTATATATAGAATTCGAATTTTTAGACTTTTAAAGAGGTAGAATGCGGAGTAAAACCCTAAAATGATTTTTGGTTGTCTTGGGCAGTATCTTAGGGTTCTCACACCCTATTGTACATCAAGATAAGTAATCTACTTCATTGATTTCATTATGTCTTCGATTGTATGTGTGTATGCTTGCATGTTTACCATGTCCGGCTAATTTACTTGTGTGTTTGCTTAGATCTATGAAACCTAGTTATTGAATATTTATTGGTTGTCTCTTATCTTAATTGTAATTGGCTTAGGATTGCAATAGGCCATCGTTATGTTTTTAATGCTTGAGTAATCTTTGTAAACTTTAGTTTATAATCGCCTAGAGTTATTGTAGGATAAAAATCCAAAGATAACCTTAGAGTTAGTTTATAAATCCTATAGATTTTGTAGGCAATAACCTTAAGGTATCCTCAAAGAGTTAGGGAAAAAAGCATACCCTACGACCTTAGAAGACACAACGCGTTAAGAATAAGGACGGACAATTCAAACATCAATAAAAGATAACTAGGGAGTAATAGCATCTAGGTAGACACATTTTTAATCATCATACGAGTACACATCAATTAGACATAGACTACCCCTTAGCTTAGTTAATTAGACTAGATAATAGTAGAGTAATCGGTAGAAATACCATCCCCCAAATCCAATACCCCGAGATTCGTACCTTTCAATTTTCTAAAAAATATAAAAAAAGATAAAAAAAATAATCTTCCTCAACCCCAACCTTAGCGTAGTAATTTCTCACTAGCATTCCTATTCCCCTAGAGAAAGATATCAATCCCGATGCTTACCCTAATACTACACTACAACGATTAGGTTCACTGCCTAGGTGGTTAAAAAACTTGCTCGAAGAAACGAAAGTTTCCTTTGACCCCGAGCGCGCGTTGTACGCGTATCAAGTTTTTGGCGCCGTTTCCGGGGAATAGAATAGCTAGTTAGATTTCCACCTCGTATAGGTTTCCTTGCTTGATTCCTATCAAGTTAGATTTTTTCTCATTTTTAGCCTCCTCGTAGTTTATCCCCCTTCTTCGTGACCTTTATTCGCAATCCTATCACTTTTCATCATGGAAGGTGATAATCAACCACCACTCATCAACCCACCACTAAATGACCCGCCAAGTGGCCGCACTCTTGGTGAATACTCAAGACCAAGCAACCTAGGCTATAGGAACACTATTGAGCTCCCCGATCAAGCTCAAACTATGGCCCTTCGATCTGACACCATCCGGTTGGTGCAAAACGGATGTGCATTCCATGGACTTCGTTCCGAAGATCCTAATCAGCATCTTAAGGATTTTCTTAAAATCGTCGATTCCATCGACCTCGATGCTACTACTCGGGAGACCACACACTTGCGTATCTTCCAATTCTCTCTACGGGACCAAGCTAGTAATTGGCTTGAGCGGCTTCCCGCCGGCTCCATCTCAAGTTGGGATGATCTCACCACTTGTTTCCTTGCCTAATTTTTTCCACCAGGGAGACCTACTAAGCTTAGGAATGAAATCTTGATGTTCCAACAACGTCAAGGTGAATCTCTCTACGAAGCATGGACTCAATTCAAGGACTTACTCCATAAAGTCCCTCATCACGGCATTGATCTTTGGCTCCAAGTCCAAATCTTCTATGATCATGTCAACTTCCTAACTAAGCAATCCATCGACCAAGCGGCCGGTGGTAAACTTAGTAATCTCACCGCGGAAGAATAGTGGGGAATAATAGAGGACCTTGCTCTCTATGACAACGAAAGTTGGAATGACCCCCGTGAGTTGCCCAAAACCATCAAGGCAATCTCCTTGCCTCCCATTGACTCACAACCTTCGGACCGTAGGATGCTCGAGCTTGAAGATCAAGTCAAATTCCTAATGAGCTCTTACAAAAATCCTAAGTCTTTGCATCAAGTGAACAAAATCACTCTACCTTGTGAGTTGTGTAGTGGTCCCCATGACACTCATGATTGCACAAGACTCCCCGAACAAGCTTTTGCGGACTACTCCTCCACGCGTACCGACGGAGCGGGAGAGAAGTGGTACACTTTCAAGCCCGAACAAAACAACTTAGGAAACTCCTACAACCCCTCATTGAGGAATCACCCTAACCTTAAGTGGAACCAAAATTCAAACCCCCCCCCCCCAAAGCTCATCTAGTCCACCTAATAGGTTCAACCCTCCAAACACCGGGAACTTCGCTAGTCTTGAGGCAATTGTGTAACACCCCCAATTTTGTTTAGCGGAAGCATACGTGTTATTGGGAATGTTACGAAATTGGTGATTACAACACAAGTAATAAGGAACGGAATACATACTCCGTTTTAATTTCATAAAATAGTTTTAAAACATTATCTTACAACAATGTTTAGATAAATGGGCACATCCCATAAGTTCAGTGGTCCCAATTTAAAAACATCAGTTTGTGTAAAAACACTTCTTTAGATACTACTACAACCATTTACCGCCATCTTGCCTTGCATCCAAGTTCACAATTTAAGCACCTGAGAAAATATGCTAAAAAGGTCAGCTAAAAGCTGGTGAGTTCATAGGTTTAAGTTAAAACAGTAAGTTTGGACCGAAGCAAGGTCATATAATCATTACAACGAATATAATGTTATATGGATGAATGTCTATTACGTTAGCTCTAAGTTCATGGAACCGATACTACGACAGTTTCTGTATGCTAACAGATATCATACAATATAGGGGCCCATAGCGAGTGTTTTGTCCCTCAACACTCGATTCCGACATGGTATACATTTCGCCTTGGCCTAAGCAGGGCCAACCGAACGGAGGAGTCACCCTAAATAGATCTATTTATAACATTCGTGCTTCCCAATGGGGAATTGACGGTTCATGAGAAAGGGAATTCTCTAGGGACATAAGGGCTTAGGCTAAACCACGTAATAGTAATCATGCAATAGTTTAGGTCCATAAAAAGGTTTTGCATATTTTCTCACCCCAAAAGTATAAAACAGTTTATTAAGTAAAAGTGGGGCTATAAAGACTCACCTTAGCAAATGCGAAATCCAATAGTGGGATTTAGTGATTGTTGTGAAGCGGCACCAACACGCGACCTAGATAAGGAGGGCAATGTTTTAGTTCGTTGTTTTAAGTATCACTTACTTAAAGTGGTTCAATGATTTTTATAATTGTATTAATACTAAACGTATGTTTGTAAAAAAAATTGTTAAAATAGTTTTACCAGTAAGTATACGAGGTATATATACTTTTCATATTGACATTAATATGGTTTTAAAATCCAAAGTTTGATTTGATAAATAATTACAAGGTTCCACTAGTAAGTATATAAATGTATATATACTTATTTAAGTTGACACGAATTGATATTGTCAAAATTATATATACTTGGTTTATTTTCTAATTGTACTTAGAAAATACTTGAGTTAAGTTTGAAGTCTTCCAATTTTTAATGGACCAAAAATAATATAGTGATATTTATTTAGTTATCAAGATTTCATCTTAATATATATATAGTTCTAACGGGAAGTTCGCTTGACATATATTTATTTACACATTGTCGTTAAATTTTGACGTAAACATTACTACGTGTAACATGTTTTTAAAACACTTGTTGTTTATGCCAAACCTTCATACATTTTTCGTTAATTTACAGCTTGTGTACATAATTGACGCTAAGACGATACGTAACGAAGTGAAAAGAAAGAATAGACGATGAATGGTTTTCGTTATTTGTCGCCCGATAAATTGTCCCGGGTATGACCTCGTTTGACCCTTCCAGACTAACCGATGCTACATAAATGTCCATGGGTTGCGGCCCATTCTAAATGTCAACATGGTAATAAGTATTGGGCCTGGCCTGGTGTGGTAGTTGTAACGAGAAGGAAAGAAAAGGGGTAGGCCCAACGTTTGTTGCTACTCTTTGAGTTTGATAACAGAAGTTTTAGAAAAATTTCATTTCCAGGTTTTCATTGCAAAAGTTCACATCTTTGTCTTTCAAGTGTAACGTGAGTAGTAATGCTTGAGTCACTTGTTTCGTTCACGCTCCAACTTAGGAAGTCGAAACTCTCAACTAGTGATCATAACTTCATTACTATGGTACTACCAAGAACGGAGTTGTCGACTTATACATCTCCGCAACACTTTTATTTTTTATGGCAAGTTGTACTTAATAAGGACAAGCTAATCAAGAGGAGACGATCATGTACGAGGCTTGACTCGAACGAGATTTGGCTAACTTTGTTAACTAGGAAAATGCGAGCAAAGGTGTGATGATACCATACACTAGTTGAGTACTACTTCAACTTGGTCTCATCCCGTCAACTATTTTACTCTTACGGAAACTTGACAAGTATAGATTACTAATATGTTTTGATAAAAGATCACATTTTTACTTGAGTTTCTACCTAGACTTACATCACAGCTTAGTCACAAAATTCTCAACATTATCTCGAGTCATATGACACTAAGGTAACACGTATGTTCTTCAGGTATATACAACATTATAACATGGCTCGATACACCTTAAGTGATATGAGTGTCGACTGAAGAAGAAAAATGTGAGTATTCAAACACTGGTTCCTTTTAGACTTTATAAAAACTTGACTTATTTAATTGTTTCTTGTTTCATACTTTCGACAGGGAACTCAAACACAACACCCATTGATATCTTATTTTCGACAGCAACCATTTTAACAAGAATGACTAAAACGAAACTCAACATAGCAACCAAGCAAATATTATTAACGCGACAAGTATAGAACAATTCCTTTGATATAAGTACCAAACTCGACATCAAAATAACAACATATAAGACATTACAACAAGGATAAATTTGTAACCTCAACTCGATAGATGATGCGTGAGGAACGAAAGTGGCTTCGTGGTTTCGAACCAAACGAGACTTGATTTAGCTCCAACACACTCCCAATTGCAAAACCCCCAATTCAATTTTTGAAAACCCTAAGTTTCACAAACCCTAATTTTTGGTAAAATTGATGAATAAACTGAGTTGGGGCGTTTCACATCTCTACTAGAGATAAATGGAGTGGTTTGGGAAGAGCTTGACCTTCTTTCTCTCCTTGGTGACTTGGTTTGAAGCCGAAAAGATGCAAGTCCCTATAACCTAGGGAGTCTTGAGTTTGACTCTAGGTATGTTGATGTGGATATAAGCTTCTCTTTGGGTGGCTTTGTCTTGATGTGTTTGGACTTATTCGAATGGGTGTCCACGCTTCAAAGTGGTAATTTTGAGAGACAAAAGGTTTCATAGTTTTGATGAGGGAGATGAGAGTATGATGAAAGAAAGGTGTTGGTTTGCTACTTTGGGTGTTTGACCTTCTCGATATGCAGGAGATAAAGGTAGGAGAAGATAGCTTTTCTCTTTTCCTGGTTTTTGATGCTTTTGTCGTGTGTGGGAGAGGTGGTAGAGAGACTCTCTAATTTGATAAAGGTTTTCATTAAAAAAAATAAACGTGTGTAAGTATATTTTATACTTATGGTTTAATTGTGAAATTATATGTACTTGTGTTACACTATGTATTAATTGTGTTTGAGTCATATAGAAGTCTTTGTTTAAGTGTAAGTGCGTTAAATACTTTGTGTCCCGCGATATTAAATTGTGACCAAAGTATCATTGTTTGATAACTTTTATAACGTAGTATCTTATAGTTACATGTTGGAAATATTATTATCTTTGCAATATTCTTCATTACGGACGTTTGTCATTTGTTTTATCATGCCCTTATCATATTGTCGGTACGCGTGCAGTGTCGGTCACTGGGAAAAACGAGATAACCTCTCATCTTTACAATTTAATCATAAGACAAAAATGAAATATTTATGAAGTAAAATGAATGCAAAAGTGATGCAATAGTCTACTGTATGCGAGTTAACTACTCAAATGATCAGGCAAAGCTTATGCATGCTTAATGACTAGATTTAGTAAAAATAAATTGTCATTTACTAGTTAAATTTTAGTGAAAATTTACCGTGTGTCACAAATTGTGTCTAGATTCATGTCATCTCAAGAAACTCGATTGACTAAGCTTGAAGCCGATTTCAAGAAACGACAAGGCGAGATGACAAACAAGCTCGACGCCCTCTTAAAAGCCTTCAATGATCGGGAAATTGGAGCGCTACCAAGTGACACTATAAAGAACCCAAAAGTGAATTCGATTTCATAGACTTCATGTTCTTGTTCACCTTGGGAGAGTGCATATCCATGCCCTTCACGCCCGAAAGTTCATCCGGTTAACGCCATCAACAAGGGTTCCAAGCGATCCCTCATGAAGTATCAAGGACCCGAACCATTGGTCCAACAAACTCTTGAGAAACCCATTAACCAAGAACCCAAACCTAATCTAGAGGAGGAGTACAAGGAACTCCACCAAGAAAACCAGTTCTTGAAGTTTTGGCTCATGCACCTTATTACAATGCTTTAAAAGAAAAATATGAGCGAGAACTAAAACTAGGATAACGTGGGTCCACATTTGTGCAAAATAAGTTACCTAAGAAGTTAGATGATCTAGGGATATTCGTTCTTCCGTGTAGGCTTGGAAACTCCAAACCTTTCGACACTTTACCGACTTAGGATCGAGTATCAATCTTCTTCCGTTGTCACCCCATAGAAGCCTTAACCTAGGTAAGATAGAGCCAACGGAAACCCTCTTAGTTCTAGTGGACGGTAGTATTGCATATCCGGTAGGGATAATAAAAGACATGGTAGTACACGTAGGAGAATTGACTCTTTTGGCGGATTTCCATGTGCTAGACATGAATAAGGAGCCGACATGCCCATTATTAGTAGGAAGGGGATTCTTAGCTACCGCTAGTGCCATAATTGATTATAAGATGTCTAAAATAGTGGTAGGAAAAGGGAGTGCTAGGTTAATTTACGATGTCAAGAAGCATATCTACTACAAAGAGGAAGAAATTCCCTACGAGATCATGTTAGATAGAACGCCATCTAGATATGGGCCTTGGAATAATAAAGATTTCATAGGTCCCCAACGACCTTTCAATCTATAAGAGGCCTTTGTTAGTAATTCGACTTTCCATGACCAAGAATTGGCTAAGGATATAGAAGTGGACCACAAAAAAAGGATAATTTGGAAGTTTATTATTTTTTTTTATTATAATATTTTTTAACCCCATGGCATCAGGTTATAAACATGACGCCATCACCCTTTGAATTGCGACGCCGTCTGAGACTCAAGCCTGACGGCTCAGAAGGTTTTTAAGAAAACGCGACGGCGTCAGGTTATAAATGTGACGCCATCGCCCTTTGAAATGCGACGCCGTCTGAAACTCTGACGGCTCAGAAGGTTTTTAACCCGACGGCGTCAGGTTCTAAACGCGACGCCATCAGGAGCCCAGAACTGCACATTTGACAGCAAAACTGCACAACCAAACTTGACTCCTTTCAACCAAATTAACACTTGAACATTTTCAAAATAACAAAAGACCTTACAAACTATAACTAAACCAACCATGAGGTATTTTAATACTTATTTGACCCATCCAACCCAAAATGGGGTAGAAATACAATTAAATCCAAATACTCCAAATACTATGACACATACTTATTGACTCTCGGGGGTACAAACTCATCACACGAGCTCGGTATCTACCTAGCTCCTATTATCACATATTACCAACTTCATTAATCAAATCACGATCCAACACACATTCCAAGCCATAGCACCTCCGATAATCATGAACCTACAAGAACATAGCAACTGTAACATGTAAGCGATAACGCTTAGTAAGTAATTGGCTAATACATGATTAATATATATATATACATACATACATACATACATATATATATATATATATATATATATATATATATACAGTCTTATAACATCACAACCACATAATCTTAACACACAATTTCTCAATTAGCACATAAAACATATAACTCATACCTTAGCCATTCAATAATTCCAAGATATATCTATAACCACTTAACACAACATTAATCGAATACTATAACATTTTCATATTAACCATATAATAACCAAGTTACTTACCTTAGCTAGCCAAGCTAAGCTATTATGAGATTATCATCATCTTCCATCATCTCCATCATCAACACCACCCAAAGCTAACATCCTTAACACATAATCAAAATATACTTAAAACATAAACAATAAACTATAGTCATGGTTTACGCAACTATTAGGCTTTCATAACATCCTCTAATCATCACATAATCTTATATTGATTATATGATGATTTACCCACAAATTATCCAACTTTACCCATAATAAGATTCCTCTAAGATTACTATAATTCTCCTTTTAATCAAACCTTATGATCATAACATGATCATATCCAACTTACCCAATTACTTCAATTAAATAAAAAGGGTTTCACCCAATTACACTATAATATCTTAATTAGAGTTTAAAACCACACTTACCCAAAACCCCCAACTTGGATACATGAACCCTAACTCTTCAATTCACAATTAATTACAATTAGAGATACTTATTTGCACAAGAGTGATAGAAACTAGTTTATTAGTTGATTGGAAACACTAATCCCATCCCAATTGTTCATCATTCTTGCCATCATTTTTCCCTCTCTTTTTCTAAACCGACTTTCCTAATCTCCTGGAACTTGAGAAGCCTAGCTTAATATACTTGTAGCTTTCTTCATTATAAAGTTATATTACCATTTGGCACTTTTGGTCCTTCAAGTTCCTTTCCTTCTATTTTGGCCACAAGATACTTATTTCAACTTTACAATGTGGCAACTTAAGTTCCCCACATTTATATAACTATAATTAACATAACATTTAAAAATTATTAGTTTGACTATCGGGTCAACTAGTCAATCCCGTCAAGTCCTTAGACCATATTCATCCAGGGTAGGGCCTATTTGTATTTCGGGATACGGGTGTAACAATTCTACCTCCCTTATTTAGATTTCGTCTCTGAAGTCTCTCTTCTATTGCCATTTACACTTAATCCCAACTTATATCATACCACACAAGCAATTTCTAAATGCATTTGCTTCATCATAAAATTTCAATAACAACACATCATTACGTCATCCAAGACATAATTTTAGCAAAATCAAGTATTCCCATATTCAATTTCTTATCATAACATTCACCTATATAGTCACGGCCATATTATTTTGACTTTATAAGTCAAAGTTAACCAATCATTCCACATTTTTACTTATTTACACATCGTTTATCTTTTTATAAGTCGAAGCTAACTATTACTTCCTTACTTAACTATGACTAGCGTTCTCATTATAATACTTTGCTAGTCTTTATTACCTTCTCATAATTAAATGTTTATGACCACCATGGTCATTATTACACCACATCATGCTACAAGGTATACTATAAACATTACTTTACACTCGTAATCACTTTAACTTATGCTTAAGTCACCTAACATGAAGGTTCTCATAAGGCCTTAACTAAAAATTGCATCTAATCCTACTATTCTATCTTAGTTTTTATAAGTTCTAACTTATCTTAGATTTCCGCCCTCTACTCATCTAAACCTACTCGTACCATGTCAGGAGCACATAAGCTCACTTGTTCATATTTCCACATTTACATGGAGAGGCGTCCCAATCGATGTAAATCAAGAAACATAAACTCATGGCTATGTAATTCTGACATACACAATTACTCCTATCAGTTAATTAAATTTCAATTTACCACATTATATTATTTTATTTACGTTTACACTTTTCAACTTTCAGACTTGGACCCACCTTTACTATAACATTCCCAAAAAGGGGCTATAACGTTCGTCGGTTCTTCCCTCGTAGGGATTCGACTCTATAACATCAGTTGGCCTTTCCCAGTAGGGATTCGACTCTATAACATCAGTTGGCCTTTCCCAGTAGGGATCCGCCTCTATAATGTATTCCTCCAGAGGTTTTCTGTAACCAATACTGTAACACTGTAACTGTGGATTAATGCTATTATCATACATACATAGATATCTATTTATCCTTTATAACAATCGATAAGGTATTACCTAATTTATGATCCACACATTCTCTATGTGTTTATATGTCTCATTATAACTTTCACTTGTCAACTCTTCGTTGACCAATTTCAACTCTTATACTATTAGAGTTTTAGTCTATCCAATTTTTCATATATAAACCTTATATAGGTCATCAACTACAACCTCTCATTAGCATTCATCTATTCTTCTTACATGTTTTAAACACGTTTTATTAATTGATACTTCTGTTATATTAGTCATTACTAATGGGGAACAATAGCCGTTTTATAATAACTTCAAAGCAACATCTTAATATCATACATACTTCATCCTATCTAACTATTAGCGTTTAAGCTATACCAGTTCATCTCATCATTAACATAACAATGTGCTTAGTCCACTTTCATAACTTCCATAATATTAAGCGCTTAGTAACAGATGTATCAACATCTACTATACCTGTGCCACATCATACCATTCCACGCCAACATACTTTGCATTTAAGTTCGCTCTTATCTTGTTTTTAATACCACTTATTGATCTTCACTAGATATGACATTAATGAGACCCTATGTTGATCATTATTAACACATAGCTCATACACGCCAAATATGAGTCAAGTCTCTATAAACCATTACTCGACTCGTCACATCCTTTCTTATGCTCATACTAAACTCACCGACACCATTCAAGCGCACGGTGTGCTTATTACATAGATACAATTTCATCTCACTCTAGACTTACACTACTTACATCTCAATACTAGAAAACACTTTTATTACTTAATTCACTTACTAACCCATCTCTAATACTACTTACCAATTTTAATCTTATCTTGCCATTTCTACCCCTCTATATCACACAACCTTAGGTCAATCACTTATACGTTAATCTCATCACTTACACACATCTAGTCCTCCATAGGTTCACATCATATATATCCCTTCCTTACGAGTAAGCATTCACCTCACTTATCATCTTAGGCTATATAGAACCTATTACATAAATTCTCTACAACTTTAACATATACTTAAGAAACTTTCAAATCCCATAAACCTATCATTCACATCATTATTAAACGATTACCAACACTATTAAAACGTAACCTAATCCCTTACTTACACATCTTTAGTCTAACATAAACTCTTTTTTTACCTTTAACAAACTATTCATTGCGTGGTACAACTAAGTAATCATATCTAACTTACTATTTCTATGTTTCACCAATTATTCATTATTCAACATTTCTTATACTATTATTATCTCGTTTTCTCTTCTGTTTGTTCTTAGCACTCTCAATCGCTCAGCTTTACATCCTATGAACCAAGTGGGTCATCACCTCTTTATCTTTCACAATTCTCATTTCTTAGCATTTGATCCATTTTAGCATATACATATTTTCTATGTGCTTACTCATCTCACTTTTTCATATACCCGTCAACCCTTGTTGACCATTTCCACATTTTTACTTTTACTAATTTGGTCTATCCTGAAATATTTCTATAACATTCTCTTGCCAACTCGTGCTATAACACATCCCATGGGATTCACTATAACTTATAACTATAACATCTTTCGAGTGGCCTGTAACATCACACTATAACTATATATATAGGATCCAAGCTATTATTGTTTTAACATATATATACTAACACATCCATTTCATTTTAACTAATATAATTTCATAGGGCTTAAAGGCCCACTTTCTATATTGACACATTCACTATGTGTGTAATCATTTTATCTTCTCATTGACCCGCCAACCCTCGTTGACCATTTTCACATTTTTACCATTACTATTTTTAGTCTATTTGACTTTATCCACATGTAAACCGTTTATAGGTTTATTCCTTTACACACTCGTTATCTTTCAATTATTCCCTTTTACACGTTCCATAACTTTAATACGTTCTTGTCGCGTTTTATTATATCACCTACCTTAAGATTCTTTTGTATATTTTAGCTTTTTCACTTTTTGATTTAATTAGCACTTAACTTTACTATTTTATTCCATATTTAGACCCTACATAGGTCATCAACTATAAGCATTCTTCCCCACATTTTCCACATGTCTCATTTTAATTATTAGTAAGTAAACTATCTCATTCCCATATTTCAATATCATTCTATAACTTTATATGTTTAGACACTTAACTATTATATGTCAAATTTCTACTATACATTTACACGTGTGTTACAACACACAATTAATATTACATTATAACATATTTATCATCCATTAACATTTAGGTTTACTTACTTCGTTCTATGACTTACAATTACCCCATCCCTAATACCATCATATTGGTTATCCGATAGCCATTCACATAATAAGACCATAAGTTGGTCATTAACACAACACAAGTCATACCCTATCTTATTCAAGTCTCATTATGGTTTCTATGACATGGAATCATTCAACCACTCTCCGTTCTCCGACACTATCCAAAGTGTACATTTTCCTATCACTTAACTCGCTTAGTCTAATGTGGACTCTCATTACACATACCGCCTCATATTCTAAGTCAAAAATCTTACTACTATCAACTTCCAATCATGCCGTCTATAGGACGTCAATCCATATATCTCATCATGCAAATCATAGCAATATTCTAACACATAACCACACAAGCATATCTCATTCATTGATAATCTAATCATCTCTACTCATAAAATCTGCCATGGACCTACATTAATTACATGATAATACTATATTATCCGATTAATTTCCTCTAAACTTCACATAGCACACATCATTTAAACTGAAGCTTTATAGTGGAAACCTAATTCCGCACCTAATTCCAAAACTCTATAGTGGGAAACCTATAACTTAGACACATACATTTCTACTTTACTTAATTCCACAACTAAAAGTGGTGTAAGACTAGGCAACCTATAGTGGAAACCTAATTCACTTAAACCGAGGCTTTGATACCAAGTTGTTACGCCCCCAAAACGGAAATTTTTAAACTTTTATTAATGACACGGACGACACGACTCACATTACGTTTTTACAAAACATCCATTAGAATGGACCACAAAAGAAGGAAAATTTGGAAGTTTATTATTTTTGTTTTATTTTTTTTTAACCCGATGGCATCAGGTTATAAACGTGACGCCATCGCCCTTTGAATTGCGACGCCGTCTGAGACTCAAGCCTGACGGCTCAGAAGGTTTTTAAGAAAACACGACGTCGTCAGGTTATAAATGTGACGCCATCGCCCTTTGTAATGCGAAGCTGTCTGAAACTCTGATGGCTCAGAAGGTTTTTAACCCGACGGCGTCAGGTTCTGAACGCGACGCCATCAGGAGCCCAGAACTGCACATTTGACAGCAAAACTGCACAACCAAACTTGACTCCTTTCAACCAAATTAACACTTGAACATTTTCAAAATAACAAAAGACCTTACAAACTATAACTAAACCAACCACGAGGTAGTTTAATACTTATTTGACCCATCCAACCCAAAATGGGTAGATATACAATTAAATCCAAACACTCCAAATACTATGACACATACTTATTGATTGAAGATACTTTTACAAAACTATAAAAGACTCTCGGGGGTACAAACTCATCACACGAGCTCGGTATCTACCTAGCTCCTATTATCACATATTACCAACTTCATTAATCAAATCACGATCCAACACACATTCCAAGCCATAGCACCTCCGATAATCATGAACCTACAAGAACATAGCAACTATAACATGTAAGCGATAACGCTTAGTAAGTAATTGGCTAGTACATGATTAATATATATATATATATATATATATATATATATATATATATATATATATATATATATATATATATATATATATATATATATATATATATATATATATATATATATACATTCTTATAACATCACAACCACATAATCTTAACACACAATTTCTCAATTAGCACATAAAACATATAACCCATACCTTAGCCATTCAATAATTCCAAGATATATCTATAACCACTTAACACAACATTAATCGCATACTATAACATTTTCATATTAACCATATAATAACCAAGTTACTTACCTTAGCTAGCTAAGCTAAGCTATTATGAGATTATCATCATCTTTCATCATCTCCATCATCAACACCACCCAAAGCTAACATCCTTAACACATAATCAAAATATACTTAGAACATAAACAATAAACTATAGTCATGGTTTACACAACTATTAGGCTTTCATAACATCCTCTAATCATCACATAATCATATATTGATTATATGATGATTTACCCACAAATTATCCTACTTTACCAATAATAAAATTCCTCTAAGATTACTATAATTCTCCTTTTAATCAAACCTTATGATCATAACATGATCATATCCAACTTACCCAATTACTTCAATTAAATAAAAAGGGTTTCACCCAATTACACTATAATATCTTAATTAGAGTTTAAAACCAGAATTACCCAAAACCCCCAACTTGAATACATGAACCCTAACTCTTCAATTCACAATTAATTACAATTAGAGATACTTATTTGCACAAGAGTGATAGAAACTAGTTTATTAGTTGATTGGAAACACTAATCCCATCCCAATTGTTCATCATTCTTGCCATCATTTTTCCCTCTCTTTTTCTAAACCGACTTTCCTAATCTCCTGGAACTTGAGAAGCCTAACTTAATATACTTGTAGCTTTCTTCATTGTAAAGTTATATTACCATTTGGCACTTTTGGTCCTTCAAGTTCCTTTCCTTCTATTTTGGCCACAAGATACTTATTTCAACTTTACAATGTGGCAACTTAAGTCCCCCATATTTATATAACTATAACATAACATTTAAAAATTATTAGTTTGACTATCGGGTCAACTAGTCAATCCCGTCAAGTCCTTAGACCATATTCATCCAGGGTAGGGCCTATTTGTATTTCGGGATACGGGTGTAACAATATCAATCCCGAGGCTTACCCTAATACTACACTACAACGATTAGGTTTGCTGTCTATGTGGTTGAAAAACTTGCTCAAAGAAAAGGAAGTTTCCTTTGACTCCGAACGCGCGTTGTATGCGTATCAAAGTCGAACAAAAAAACAAAACGTTTTAGCATACTTTCTCTACTATCTTAATAAACATGCTAAAAAGAATGTATTGCCTTTAAAACTGGTTGTGAGTACTTAGTTGTCGTGATGTTGCAGCGCATGAACCCAAACTATTTGTAAAAGATCGACTTCACTGAGGGTGTTCAGGATTGGTTAATTCTTAACGGACATCAATTTAAAACTAAACTATCACCAACCATCATCACACCCGATACTATTTGTAAAATTAATACTCTCTATGAGGGTGTTCAGACTATTTTTTTCCTGCTTATATGGTTACTTCTCAGCAGATAAGCAATTTGAAGTGCTTATATAATCCAAAACTGCTTTTGATGTCTCCTTATTTTTGGCCAAAATAAGGACGTTTAATGAGCATGTATAGCTACGGAGATGCTTAGTCCAAAGTGCTTAGTGAAACCATAATTACTCTTTTTACCATAATATCAAACGTAAAACCCGTCAATAACATATCAGAATGAAACTTCTATAATAAATTGGTGTTTTGGTAGTTTATAAAGAGAAATTGTACCCAACCTAAATATGTAATCCAAGGCTCGTTGACCTAATATTGTTTTTCAATATACAATAACCTATTTAGCACGTGAACTATACTTACCAAACACTCCCTTACTATAGTTTTACAATCACCTTCCTAAAAATGAATATACAAAGAAAAAAAGATTAAAACAAACCTCATCTACCATCATTATTATATATAGATATCATAATAAGAGGATATTACAACAAAATCATTTATTAAATATATTTTATAATATGTTAATTATTATATATAGAAACTAAAAAAAGGGTAGCTAAAAAATTGGAAGTGTATAATGTTTACTCACTTGATCACCATCACCTACACCAAGAGAAGCCAAAGACACATCTCTATACGTTACAAAGTAAGCCTGCATATGTTACTTTCCAAAATTGTCCCTGGATATTTCTCAGTCAGCTACTAGAGGGCAAGTCACAGCAGAACATTCCAAAACTAAAAAAAAGCCCCTTGTAAAAAAAAAGGTTGCCGTAAATTAGGGCTTATGAAATTTAAGCCGAAACACACATAAGCTCATAAGCCTAATATAAGCTTAAATAAACACTCCCTAAAATGCATATGTTTCATCAACATAACATCATGAATATTTTAAAATTTATATTTTACAATAGTAGACAATA
Source organism: Chrysanthemum makinoi (assembly GCA_910596185.1). Lineage (NCBI taxonomy): Eukaryota > Viridiplantae > Streptophyta > Magnoliopsida > Asterales > Asteraceae > Chrysanthemum > Chrysanthemum makinoi. The sequence continues at coordinate 199,929,373 of OU343223.1, read as the reverse complement.
TATCCAAATTCAGGGAAAAAAACAACATTGTTTTCATCACCTCTTTCATTAATCAATTACCAAAAAATTTCAAATACAATAGCAACCCAGAAAAATAAATCTTTAACCAAGAAACATATAAAAATTAAAAGTTGAAGCCGAAAGCACCAATAAAAGAAAAAATGCTAGTAATTTATCCCAATACTTATCTCAATATGCAAAAGATAAACTCACCTCCGCCGCTAGTTTCGCCGCCTCTTCTTCCCATCGAATATAAGAAACCCGCTGGAAATTCAAGATTTTAATAACCTTCCAGTAACCTCAATTATTCCTTCTTTTTGTATATCATTCTTTTTGGGGTTGATCGAACCATATATTTAGTTTTGAGAAAAGGTATGTGTGTTTTTTAGAGTAGCTTGGTGTGAAGATTGAAGAGAGTAAGTGAGATTTTTTAGAGGCTGATATTTGTGTGAGAGTGAAAGTTCTGGAAGTCATTAATAGAAACCAATTAACCTATAATGTGAGTGTATAGTAATGTTGGCAACTACTTTGGGCCAATGGCAATATGCCAAAGGTGTACTTGATGAACTGTTGACCATGTTTACAAAGTAAATGACGCCAAATGGACCAATTGTATGGAACATTAACAAATAACAAAGGGGTTAAGAATCCTTTAATTGTGGCATGTAATTTCCATCTTTATAATATATTTTAATTACATAACCATCAAGTTACCGCGACAAAAAATGTGCAATCTAAAACAACTCTTTGCCAAATAATTTAATTAATACGGAGTAGTTTAAAGCTACTAGATGGTGCTAATATCATGTTATAATTTTTTTTATATAATCCCAACATTATGCCAAAGATGGGGTTCGGAAGGAAATGGTGCAAATGGGTGGATGCTTGCCTCAGGACGCCTTATATGTCCATTTTGGTCAACGGCTCCTCATCGGAGGAATTCGGCTTAGAGATGGGCGTTAGATAACGTGATCTGTTATCACCTGTTCTATTTATTATGGCGGTGGAGGGGCTAAATGCGATTGTTACCGAAGCGGTAAAGAAAGGCATTTTTAGAGGAATTGTCGTAGGTGAAAACAATGACACGATTTCACACTTCCAATATGTGAATGATACTATATTTTTTGAAGAATGGAATAAAACCAAATCCCTTATGTGCATTCTCAAGTGCTTCGAAGAGGTTTCTGGGCTAAAGGTGAATTATAACAAAAGTAAGTTGTACGGTATAGGTGTTAATAAGAGGGAAATGTCGGATATGGCGAGATGGATGGGTTGTGGCATCGGGGAATTTCTGTTCACATATTTGGGCTTACCAATTGGTGAGAACATGAGGAGGGTTAACGCTTGGGGACCTGTGGTGGAGAAACTCAAAACTAGGCTAGCGGATTGGAAAGCTAAAACGATGTCGTTCGGGGGTCATCTAACATTGGTAAAATCGGTTCTTGGAAGCTTGCCATTGTATTATTTCTCGATGTTTCGCGTGCCTTTGAGTGTGATAAAAAATCTTGAGAGAATTAGAAAAAATTTCTTTTAGAGTAGGTCGGGGAGGGTAAAAAAACTTTCTTAGGTTAAATGGAATTCGGTTCTTGCATCTTTTGGGGAAGGGGGCTTAATATTGGGTCTTTAAGGGCGAAAAACTTTGCATTATTAGGTAAGTGGTGGTAGAGGTTTAGGAGAGAGGCCGGGAGCTTGTGGGTTAGAGTGATTAAAAGCATCCATGGGAATAACGAGGGGTTGCGTGATGGTAGGGCATTGGGTGTGGGGACGGGGGGTTGTGGGGTTTGGAAAGATATTATGAAGATTGGTGAGGAGATAGATGGGGTCTGGTTAGAGTTTTCTTCGTCTTGGATCGGGGTGTTGGGCGATGGGAGGGATATTAGGTTTTGGGTAGATAGATGGGTGGATAATCAGAGGCTTTGTGATAGATTCCCTAGGTTATTCCATTTAGATAGGAGACGGGAGTAGAATTATCTCTTGAACTTTATTTTGCCTTCGTTTTTCTAGTTTATTTTGAAAAACTATGCCATTTTTAAAATTTTGACATGTTTTTCTTAACCTAACTAGATTAGACCTTAGCCGAGCACATTATAACCCTTGATATTATATGGTGAGATTAGCCTTATCCGTTTCCAAATATTTACCCCAAATTCACCAAATTATGAGTGTACCGGTAGCTTGTAAACTTTAAAACTTGGCCTTTACATCATTTTGAGACCATAGACGAGATATGTTGAGTTAACTTAATGTATTTGGATTACTCAGTTTAAGAAGACAATATTATATGATTATCACAAAAAAGCCTATCCTTGTGTGTCTATCGATTAGTCACCTAGACTTCTCGACCCCCATGTTAAACCCTTTTGTTGCACTCACCTTTAGTGCAAGATACCCCCAAATACACCCGTCTGAACCATTCCTTTCATTTTGTTCACCCAACATATCGTTTCATTACACCTATACACCTTAGCCTACCGTGTAGTCTTTATTTGTCATCGAAAGGTCATTGTTTGCCGAAGTTCAAGGTTCAAGTGGAAAGGTTAGGAAATCACGCTTTCGTCGACGACATATTTTTGAAGATCATTGAAGACCCCCCAAATTCTCATATGTTTCATCTCAAGTGGGGGGATGGTATGTTTAGTTGTTATGTGAGAAAAAAAATATAAAAAAAATGAAGTGATTCGAAAAAGAAAAAAAAAATATTTTAGTTATTTGTTGATTGTAAAGTACGAAGTTATAAGCACTATGTTTATGAGCTCATTATAGATTTAGTATCGAGGAGGCCACATTGGTCACATTTGAAGAATGAAGTTGTTAATTGCGCTAACAGTTGAAGGAAAGGTAATGTGCCCATCATGACGTCCTCTAATGACACATCTACTTGATTATCATGATCCGGTTTCTTAGCCTTAAAACTTGAACTTTGGATGAACGGTAAGTGGTGATGACTTGGTTATAGATTTAGACTATTTGCTTGTTATTTTTATTTTACACCAATTATATCCCATGTCGTTATCCTGCCCTTTAGTCATAAAGCGTGTCTAGGTGATGCAGCTAGCAATTTTTGGTGTCTTGGCCATGGATTTGGTCATGTATCATTGATTTTTTCCACTTCGTCATGACATGTTAGTAATGACAGCTCACCCTTAATTGTTTAGTCCTTAGCTCTAGTGGTGGAGATTTGTGTAACCGTCAAGCTTATGATAGAATACATGCTATGACTGTGTGTTGAGTGATCAACCCGAAATTGACACTTAGAATAGTTGAGAGATTTGAGTGTTTTGTTCCCATTCGTGAGGTGTTCGGCTTTATTTAATTCTAGCATAAGGGATTTTTAAACTTATATTTTCTAGGTAATGGGAGATATCTTTTTAGAAATTTATATAATAAGGTGTACTTGAGGGCAAGTAGAGTTCAAGTGGGGGATATTGATAACATCAAATAATCCTGAATATTAAGTGTCAATTTCCCCCGATAATGCTCGTATTTTATATCATTTATATGGATTTACGCTTGTTTTCCTCTATATTTCACTTTCAGGTAAATTACGAGCATTGGAGCTAATGAGACGCGGATTTGGAGAGTTTATTGAAGATATATGATAGTATACCCATTTTGAAGCAATTACGGCGTAACTCTTCTATCACATTTCGCCGTAACAAAAGCGTAACTCAGAAGACCAACTCAACTTAAGATTACGGCGTAACTCCATCTTAGGATTACGCCGTAACTAATTAGGTCAAATGATGTTCCACACCGCTGCAAGCTACGCCGTAACTCTTTCCACGATTTCAGTATAATCATGATTTTGTAACGTATATTGAAGATACGGCGTAACTCATTCCATGTGTTACGCCATAACCAGCTTTTCCAGAGCAAATTACGAAGATATTGATGTTACGGCGTAACTCTCAACTTAAGTTACGCCGTAACAAGATCTGGCCTATAAATACAAGCCCTAAATTCTGCATTTCACATCATTCACTCCACACACAAAGCAAAGAACGTGGGTAGGAGACTGAAGGCAGATCTTGAGGAGCATACGGAGCCATCTCCAAGGGAGAAATCACTCCCTAACGATAAGCTTTTGCGATCTATCATTTCTTTTACTTTCAATTCATGTATTTCATTATGTTAAGCATTGAATCGATTGTTTCAGTTGATATGACCGGCTAAGCACCTCTGGTGCTAGCCTAGTTATGATTCCTTAATTGTTATATTTATGTTTACATTGCTTCCGTATAATTGTTTCTAGTGTATGCATGCATAGTTTGTTGGTAGCTACCCTTGTTTCGGTAGTTTTGAATGACGGTAGTGCCTAGTTGCTTAGGAGACTTGCCCAACTGACCCTAAGTAGGTAGACAGAGTGGGAAGGGTAAGAATTGACCAACTGACGACCCTTCTTCGCTTGTGCGATTTGACCAACTGATCACCTACCGTTTGGATGAATTTAAGAAGTTAGGGATGAGTGTCTAAGATGCGAGCGCCCGGGCACTTATTGTTATGAATCTTGCATGTAGCGGAACTTAATGACTTGGCTAAAGGGACTAAAAACAGCTGGACTTTCAAGGGTAGTAGTTTGATCTTCGGTGGAAACCTTCGCTGATAGGTTAGGACGAACTGACCAAATGCTGTCCTAGCGACCTAAACCCCCCACTTGAAGCAATTGGAAGTAATTAGACATGAACATAAGATGATAGGATGAGTAACTAGGTTAGCACACTTCTCCTCTATTGATCACAACCCTTGCCTTTATTTGCCTTCTTGCATTTCTTGCTTTAGTAGTTAATTAATCATTTCCATCCTAAAACCAATTAAAATCTGTGACACCTAGATTTAATTAGAATCCGCTCACATAGCTCTTGGGACGACCTCGGTTTTACCGATTACTACACTACACACGATCGGGTACACTGCCCGTTAGTGCATAAGGTAGACCATAGGTAAACGAGAAAATTATAAATATTAAAACCTGGTTAGTAAAACCTGAATCAATTTGCTACAGTGTTTTTGCATCTATAAATATATGTGATTTCAGTGACTGGTGCAAGATTCTTAGTGTGTAGACAGTTAAGTGTTTTGACAGCTTCTCCAGAGATTTGATTCAAGTTTTTTTTAGTGGTGTTTGGTTAAGTTTCAGTGGTTGTTTGGCTTCAGTATTTTTGCAAATATAAACGTGAGTAATTTCAGTAGCTGCTGCAAGAGTGTGAAGACAATTTTCAATGTGGTCAGTATATGCAGTGAACTAACATGGGAGTGCAGCAAAAGATTTAAATTGTGAAGTATGGGGTCAACGGGCATTTTGTCCGACTTTTATGTTGTATACTCATGTCCTTTTGTTTTTCTCCATTGGATGGTCAATTGTTTATAGTCGGCCTGGTTCATTGTTCGTTTTGATAGGTGTACTTAGTGATGTCAGTTTTAGTAGCATGATTTTATGTTTGGATCATGCTTATGTATTTTTGCCTTTATAGCTTTATAGTTGTTGTTGTGTGGCCTTATGGTTGTGGTTTGTTTCTTTTGTATGCTTTCGTCTTAGGGCTCATCCTTTTTAATTGTCTTGTTAAGAAGGTGAGTTGCCATTTTTTTTGTATCTTGTTTAGTTTGGTTCCTTTAATATATGTTGTCTTTCTAAAAAAAATTAATAAATTTAAACATCCATCCACAAACTTTAGTATATAAGACATTGTTATTTTATAGTAATGAAAAATGTACCAAAAAAGCTTTTTAAAGAATTTCTATATTTGAGGTGAATTTTTAAATTACATTTTCTTCATACAAAAATCATTTATGTGACAAATTACATTGTAAATGCTCTTATAAACTTGATTTTTTTTTAATTTTATACATATTTTTTCAAGTCAGTCTACTTTCTAGTATAATATTTTTCAAATTTTATTTTATGTGATCATTAGATTGTGCGACTTCATTGAATAGTTGACAAGTGTCCCAAAAGTTGGTGAAGCTTTTTAATTGATTGAAGTGACATTTTATGCGACCAACGTGATATGTTTTCTAGACCATTTTTTTTTATTCAAGAAGTCAACCGTGAGTCTTTATTTTTTATTTTATTTTTTCGAAAAATATATAAGTGAATAAAAAGTGTGACACACGGTTGACGTTTTTAATAAGACAAACTGGTCTGGCAAAAACATCACCTTCGTTGTATAAAATGTCACTTCGATCTAGAAAAAAACTCACAACTTTTTGGACACTTGCTTGTCAATTATTTTATGAACTCGCACAGTCTAGCGGCTGCATAAAATTAAATTAAAAACATTCTTTTTACTAGAAAATGATAAACTCGAAGAAAATGTGACTAAAGTTTGCAATAATAACTTAACTAATTAATTAATGTCTTTTTTAAAGTTTGTAATAATAACTTAAATTAAAGGTAATATGGTAAATTCGATTAATTTTTTTATTTATTTATTTTTATTAATGGACAATTAAACTAAAATATAAAAAGTTAAAAAATAAAACTTTTAAGGCTAACCCCAATAAGAGTAATCGACAGTCGATCGAGTCCAAGTGGAGATCGATTTCCAATCGATCTTGCTTCTGTGGAGCCAGTCGATCGCCCAAACAATTAGTCCAGTTGGTCGAGATCACGATCGAGTTTGAAGCTTATATATCCAAAAATATTACCGTTATATTACAACGGTTCTAAAAAAAAAAAATTAACCTTTATAAATACACAATACAAACACACTTCAATCCATAAATCTATTTCACACAATTCAAACTCAAAATACTTCTCAACATAAGATTTAATATGACTTGCCGTCTCTCCCATTCCGTTGAAGATATGCAAGTGTACGTTCAAAATCAATGCAATAACGACGATGAGGCTCGAAAAAATGCTATTATAAGCGTCATCGAATTGTTTGACCAGGCGAAGGCGGAGAAGGAATAGATGAGAGAAAACTACAAGAGTTGCAACGACATTACGCCTGACGAAAAACTGTGATCGACAAATTTTTGAAAGATCAAGCCCGCAAAGATCGCGAGGTTGCTGACAAGTTGTGGCGGTGTGTTCAGAAGATAACGGACAACGTCAGCACCAAAATCAATAGGAGCTATCGGGAGAACAAAAACGATGGTGTAGGTGCATCAACTTCGACTACCAACTTCGAGCTACTGGGGGAACCTCTGCTAGACGAGGAAGATTTGGCTCGCTTCGAGGGATTTGCCGGTTCTCGTACTCCCTCGTATGAATCTGCATGCGGGGAGCATTCAGATTAGATTTATGATTTATGTATTTCGTATCGTTTTATATTTAATATATTATTGTTTATGTATTTCATATCGTTTTTATTTATGTAACGTTTTAATTATTAATGAAATTTTATTTTGAGTTAAAATTGTTTTTTTTTTTTTTTTTTTTTAAATGAACTTGGTCGCCCTTACTGTGGCACATAATCGCCGGAAGGTCGCTGGAGAGAGAAAGCTGACGTGGCAAGGAAAATGAGGGTGATTGAATCCCCTACTGGGGGCAGCCTAATTTGAGACTGAAAGACTCTCACCCGTAAGTCAACATGACACGTAGGACAAGTTAAACTAAAAGGAATGTTATAGTCACATAAAACATTTATTTTATTTTAGTTTCTTTCTCTTATTTCTGATTAAGCCAATCATTATTTGACATGTCATTTTATGAAAAAATTTATACTGAGTAAATATTTTTATGTGGTTGTAGCCTCATTAAACTAGTACTAGTGTAATACTCCATGTATCTGTCGAAGACTCTAGACAAGAAATATAAAACGTTGTTTGTCATCAAAATTAGCACACTCATTATTCAAACAATCGTCCCCTTAAAAGACCAATATAAAATTGAGAAAATTAACACAAATGTAGTAGTGTAGTAACTAGAGGTTGTCTATAATAAATTAGTGGAAAGAAATAAAGAAATCAGAAGAAGAAGAAGATGGGATTTTGGGAGCTGTTTGAGGTGTCTTCGATGCCAATATTGCAGGTGTTGATTATAAGTGCAATCGGTGCATTCATGGCTACTGATTATCTCAATCTTCTCAACAACCAAATACGCAACTCACTTAATAAGGTATTTTCTTTTTTATCATCAACCTTGTTTCGGATTTCTTGGTTTTTCTAACTCTTAGTTCTTCATTATCTGTTTTTGTTAATGGATAAAGCATGCTTGGTTTAGCTTATTTGATGATTTATGAGCTTATTAGAAATTTTAAATCTCATGAGCTTGTTTGTTTTAGCTTATAAGAAATTTTGAAATCTCATGAGCTTGTCATTTTGTATTTATGCGCTTTGAGCTTATCACTTATTTCTCGAGTTTAATCTCAAGAAAGTCCATAGTTTGGAAATAAGCTAAAACAATCACCCCGACGTAAAGAAAAATACCATTATACTTGAATGTTAACAATTTCAACTTAAAGAATGTGGACGAAACCTCATATCGTGTTATATATATCTCTACTTTGACAATTATACTTTAAAAGTTAAGTAGCTGGTTAAACATTTAATACACTAGCGTGTTAATTTGGAGTTTAACAATCAAAAGTAAAAGCTTCTACTTTCCCAGCCGAACAAGGTTTTTTTCTAAACAAGAGCTTATTTTTCAAAACAAAAAGCTAAAAGCTCCATAAACCTTCAAAAAGCTCACTGCCAAACAGGCCCGTTATCCTTAAAAAAATTTATATTGTGAAAGATTGAGATAATATATAAGGACACCACCCAACTACACAATCTTTTTTGTCGTGGCCAGTGGCCACCTAGATATTGAAACTACATTATAAGTCAGCCAAATATGTATCTTGTGTCGTTTATACCAGATCCGGTAAGATGGCAACAGTAACTTAAGATTTGTGAAATAAGATACGTACTTGGGTGACCTATTAAGTAAGCTCGATAGTTGGTTGAGCTTGATGAATAACATTGAATAATGAAAGGAAGGAAAAAAAACAGCTACCTGCCAAGCTGCAATGGAATGAAATTATGCTAAATGATCCATTCCATGTCATCCAACAAAAGAAACACCCTTTAATCATCTGAGTGTAATGGACATTGGACAATCCCATTCCATTTATTCCTACATATCAAATGATGCATTAGATAGAAATTTCGAAACTACACTGATGGATTTTGTTTTTTAATTTATAATTTTATACTGATACTTTAAAATCTTCAATATCTGCAGATTGTGTTTGTGGTATTCACACCCTCACTTATTTTTGCAAGCCTTGTCGAAACTGTCACATTTCAAGACATTATCTCATGGTAAATTTTGTCTACTTCTGTCCTTCTAAAGATAGAAATATACATTGTTTAAATAGAAAAAAAAAAAAAAAAAAAGGTACTGTTAGTTATGATACATAATTTGTCTAGAAATTGTCATTTACCCTTCATTCAAACAATTCATTATTATTGTCTACAATCCAAAGTTATTAAAAAAACATGGAGACTTATAATATTACATTTACTCCTCTCTCTCTCTCCTCTAACCTCCTAACAAACTCTCCCGCCATTTTTTTTCACCATTTCTTCATCTTAATCCTTCGATTCAACTTTTAACACCAATTTTACAAATCTAATCCGATCAATCGATCCCAAATCTCATTTTACATACTTCTATCGGTTTTGATTTTCAATTTGGTGAAGAATTGACCTATTTTAGTTTCAGTTTGGGGTTTTTATGATTTCTTGATGATTTCTTCTTTAGAATCTGTTTTCCTGTACATAATTGAAGTTTGAATTGATTGAATTGTATAGTTTTTAGTATGTCAACCAAAAAAAAGTCATCAAAAAGAGTAATTAGGGTTCCGATGAAATTTGGGGATTCTATCCACACTTTACAAAAGAGAAATTGTGATAAGAAAAGTGGTTCAGATGAGAATCTAAAGCATGGAAGGGGTGATGATAAGAATAATAATGGGGAAAAGAAGGTGAATGAGGAGGCTAGGAGTATGGGGAATAAGGAAGAGTTTGATGGTGTTTTGAATGGAATTAACTTCCCTACTCTCAATCAGGTAACCAATTCTCCTAGTAGTGTAAATGCTGTCTGTCAATGTATGTAAGATTCCTGATGATGAATTGAATGTTAGTGATTGTATGAATAAGACTATTGTTAGCAGTAATGATGTTAATGTTGATGATTGCTCTGAGAACAATGTGAATGAATTGGAGAAAAAGGATATGCATGTTACAGGAAAGAGTAATGAAGTTGAGAAGGATAAATGTAGTGTTTTGGATAACAGTAATAGTGTGGATGGATGTTAGTAAGGTTGGGAGTACTAAGAATGAAGATGAGATCAATGGTAGGAATATGAAAACTATGGTAGATATTATCAATGCTAATAAACCTGATAACAAATTGTTGTTAATTCCTGCTGAGATAACTGAAAATGGTATTGAAGTAGCAGTTTTTGATGAGGATATTGTTGAACTTGGAAGTGTGAAATGGAAAAATACAGTTTGTGGTCAATTTTTAGGATGTAGCATGAATTTGAATGAGGCCAGATATCATTTAAGGAGGATGTGGTACAAGTATGGGCTTGAAGATGTTACATCTAATGATCAGGGTGTGTTCTTTTTCAAGTTCCATGATGAGCAAGGTATAATGGAGGTTATAAGTAATGGACCTTGGATGGTTAATAATAAGCCTATGTTTGTGCAAAGATGGAATATAGATGTGTGCTTGGACAGTTCTGAGCCTAGAAAACTACCAGTTTGGATTAAACTGCTTAGTGTTCCATTAGAGGCTTGGAGTGTTAAGGGGATAAGTACTTTGGCAAGTTGTCTTGGTAAGCCTATTATCATGGATGAAGTCACCACTAAGATGTGTATGACTAGAGTTGGGAGACATGGATTTGCAAGGGTGTTAGTTGAAATCAATGCTGAAAAGAATTTTAAGGATGTGATTGAGGTTGTGTATAGGAAGAAAAATGATAGTTCTGTTATGACAAAATATGTAAAAGTAGAATATGCTTGGAAACCATCAAAATGTGGTCACTGTTGTGTCTTTGGACATGAAGAAAGTAAATGTAGAATGATGCCAAAGGAGATTGAGGAGGTTACAGTGGAAAATGAAAAAGAAGTTAAGGATGATAGTTTTCAGCAAGTGCAGAATAGGAAAGTGAGGAATGAAGGTGATATTAGGAATAATAGGAGAAATGAAAACAATGTTTTTAATAAGAATCCTAAAGGGGTAGATAATCAGAATAGAATACCTGTGCAAAAGCAATATTACAATAAAGTGGAATACAAAAAGAAGCAGAATAATGGAGGTCAAAATGAAAAGAGTAATGAGAACAATAAGAATGTTGGAAAAAAGGATTCTGGTAAAAGAAGTGCAACTATTGGTGAAAAAGATGGAAGTAGTAACAAGGATGTTGAGAATGCTAAATTGGATTCTCAGGCAATGGCTAAGAACAAAGATAAGGGAACCAATAGATTCACTTTATTGGAATCCTTGAATGATGAAGGGGTATTAGTTCCTTCAAGAGAGGATAGGGAAAGGATAAGTTAAATAATTTATAAGAAGGTGGAAGTTACTGGTGATGTTATGAAAGAGTGGAATGATTATATGAAAAGGTATTATAAAGACAAAAAAGAGCTAGTGGAAGCTGCTGAAGAAATTGAGAAGGAAGAAGATGTAATTGAATTAGATGAGGATAAAAAGAATTGTATGGGGTGAATGAGGTACATGGGGTAGGTAGTAATACCTTTGTGTAAAGATTGTACCCATCTAAGGTTTTGTATAATTCTGTATTGATTTGTATATAAGTGTTGTTTCATTTTTAGTATTTTATTTTTTGTATAGTTTTGTGTGAAAAATAGATAGAGTGTATTGTGAGCAAAAAGAATTGAGAGATTGTGTGAAAAATAGATAGAGTGTTTGTGAGCCTAAAAGAATTGAGAGAAGTGTGAGGAAAACAGAAAAGAGAGAATCTGAGTATTTGAAAAACAGAAAGAGTGACTGTGAGCCAAAAGAATTGAGAGAAGGGTGAGCAAAAAACAGAAAGACAGTACTTCTAAAAATAGATAGTGTTTTGGGTGAGCCAAAAGAATTGAGAGATTATAGTGAGCCAAAAACAGATAGAGAGTATTGTTTTTATTTTGTTTTAAAAGATGGATATGAAAGTTGCTAGTTGGAATATTAGAGGCTTATGTACCTCTGATAAACAAAAGGAAATAAGGAATCTTATTAAGGCAGAAAGTTTGCAACTGTGTGCTATTGTGGAGACTCATGTCAAATACAACAAGATCAAACACATTGGTGACAAGGTCTTTGGTAGTTGGGATTTTATTAATAATGGAGAAGACAATGGAACAGGTTGCAGAATAATGGTGGGATGGGACCAGAACAAAATAAGAGTTTGGATGATTGCAAAAGAAAAACAATGTATGTTCTTAATGGTTGAAACTATGTGCAATCAAACTAGATTCTTCTGCACTGTGGTTTATAGTGAAAGAAAGTTATGGTATGATTTAGTATGTCAAAAGAGTATTGTTGATGATTTTCCATGGGTGATTCTGGGAGATTTTAATGTTACATTGAAAGTGTGGGAGCATTCTAATGGAAGTTCAAGTCCTTCAAGAGAAATGATTGAATTTCAAGATTGTATTTCCAATATTGAAGTTGAAGACATTCTAAGCTCTGGTCTCCGGTTTACATGGACAAAAAGTCTTAAAAATCCTAATTGCAGAACTCTCAAAAAGTTGGATAGATTAATGGTCAATGAGAAATTTTTGGTTAAGTTTCCTTCTGCTCATGGGAAATTCCTTCCATATATCATATCTGATCATTCAGCTGCTGTATTGGTTGTTCCTGATAGCATACCAAAAAAAAGGAAAGCTTTTAGATTCTCTAATTTTATAACTGATAAAAAGGAATTCATTCCCATTGTTAAAGAAGTTTGGGATACTGATTTGGAGGGGTTTAGCATGTACAAAGTTGTTCAAAAAATGAAAATGTTGAAGTCAAAATTGAATCAGCTTAGCTGGTAAAATGGTAATGTTTTTGATAGAGTGGTTAAAGTTAGAGGCAAGTTGGAGAATATTCAAAGAAAAGTGGATATGCAACCTCACAATGAAGAGTTAAAAAGAGAGAGTTGTCTGATATTGGAAGAGTTTAATGAAGCCATCAAAGATGAGAATAATCTGTTATGTCAAAAGGCAAAAAATGAGTGGTTGAAAAATGGGGACATGAATACTAAGTTCTTTCATAAGATCATTAAGGGCAGAGTACATAAGGGAAGAGTAATGGCTGTGTGTAATGATAAAGGAGAAAGGTTTGAGAATGAAAAAGGTTGCTGAGCAATTTGTGGACCATTTTCAAAATTTTCTGGGCAAAAAAGAGAATGTCACTGAATTTCCTAGTGATAGATTTGATTTTTCTAACAAGCTAACTCCTGAAGAAGCTATAGAGATGATTAGACCAGTCAGTGATACAGAGATTAAAAATGTCGTGTTTGATATTGAAGACTCAAAGGCACCAGGTCCAGATGGTTTCACCTCAAGGTTCTTTAAATCTGCTTGGAGTATAGTTGGAATGGAAGTATGCAAAGCTATTAAGGAGTTTTTTGACAATGGAAAACTTCTTGGAGAGGTAAATGTCACAGTTATATCTCTTGTTCCTAAAATAGCTGTCCCTGATAAAGTGTCAGACTTTAGACCAATTGCATGCTGAAATATTTTATATAAGTGCATAAGCAAAGTCTTGACAAACAGAATTAAGAAAGTCCTTGGGAAACTTGTTGATGAAAACCAGAGTGCATTCATAACTGGTAGGAAAATTACTGATAATATCTTACTTTCTCAAGAACTTTTAAGAGGATATAACAGGAAACAAAAGGATAAGAAGGTGTCTTTTAAGATTGACCTGCAGAAAGCTTATGATACTATTAAGTAGGACTTTTTAAGGAAAATCTTGGGACAGTTTGGTATGCATAGCAAGATGATTGGGTGGATCATGACTTGTGTGTCCACAACAAAGTTCTCAATTAGTATTAATGGAGATAGGGTAGGATACTTCAAGGGGGTAGAGGTGTTAGACAAAGGGACCCCATATCCCCTTACCTGTTTACATTAGTAATGGAAATCCTTAATAAGATTTTGAAGCACAAAATTGTTGAAGCTGGGAATTTCAAGTTCCATAAAGGATGCAAAAAACTAGGAATCACACATTTATGCTTTGCAGATGACTTGTTAGTATTTTGCCATGGGGATTGTAATTCTGTGAAAGTTGTAAAGGATGCATTGGCTGATTTCAGTGAATTTTCTGGATTAAAAGCTAATATGAACAAGAGTACTATCTTTTTTGGGGGTATGACTGATACTGAGAAAGAAAGAGTGCTGTCTGTGATTCCTTTTGCTGTTGGGAGGCTTCCTGTTAAGTACTTAGGGGTTCCACTGATCACAAAGAAGCTTAGTACTAAAAATTGTAAACCACTAATAGATAAGGTTAGAAATAAGGTAATGGATTGGAGAACAAAGGCACTTTCTTATGCTGGAAGACTACAATTAATTGCTTCAATATTAAGCTCTATGCAAGTTTATTGGGCTTCAATCTTCCTTCTTCCTAAATCAGTGATTTATGATATCAACAAATTGTTAAAGGGGTTTCTATGGAGTCAAGGAGAGTTACAGAAAGGGAAAGCTAAAATATCTTGGGAAAAAGTTTGTAAACCAAAGGATCAGGGTGGTTTGGGGTTAAAAAATTTATATGTGTGGAATGAAGTACTTTTTGTCAAAAATCTGTGGAATGTGGCAACCAAAAAAGATTCATTATGGGTCAAATGGGTTAACACAGAGAAGCTAAAAGGGAGGAATTTCTGGGAAGTGTCTGTGGATAGTAACAGTAGTATATGTTGGAAGAATATTTTGGGTCTTAGAGATAAAGTAAGAAATCATATTCTGTATAAGATTGGCAATGGGAAGTCTACATCTGCATGGCATGATTACTGGTGTCATTTGCGTCCATTGAGTAATCTCATTTCAGCTAGAGATGTTTATGAAGCAAGACCGAAGAATGATAATACAGTTGCTGAACTGATGGAGAATAAATCATGGGTATGGCCAGTAAAATGGGTTGATAAGTTCCCTAGTTTGAAAAATATTCCTTTTCCAGTGGGAAATAATGAGTGTAAGGATAAGACTTTTTGGGTTACTAATATGGGCAAAGAAGTAAATTTTGAAATCAGTAGTGTATGGAAAGATTTCTGCAGTAATGATCAGAAAGTTAATTGGAGTTCAGTGGTATGGTTTAGTAAATGTATTCCCAGGCATGCTTTTGTGATGTGGTTGGCTGTTCAAGGAAGACTAATGACACAGGATAGAGTGGCTAAATGGAAACCCAATGAAGTCTTGGAGTGTGCTCTATGCAATACTTGTGCAGACTCCCATAATCACCTTTTCTTTACTTGTAAATTCTCCCATACAATATGGAAAGAACTAATGCATATGATTAACAAGCAATTATCAGTTTGCTGGGATCAAATAGTGGTGGAGTTATCTGGAATGCCTAATAACAATAACATATGGAGCATTGTGAGAAGATTGGTATGTAGTGCAGCAGTGTACTATGTGTGGCAGGAAAGGAATAATAGGCTGTTCAAGAATACCAAGAGGGATGAGAAAATGATTCTTCAAGCTATAAAGGAAACTATCAGACTTAAGCTGATGAGTTTTCTGGTTAAAGATACACAAGGTGTTAAAGATGTTGAAAGAAGATGGGAAATAAAGCTTCCTAGAGTGAAGAATTAAGGAGAGTATTTGAAGATAGTATGTTGTTATTGTTTGAATGCTTTTAGTTTAGTAAAGCTTGGTCTTTATGCAAGCTAGTTTACAAATTTGGATTGCATGGGCATGTCCACTGCAAGTTTGTTTGTAAAAGCTTGTACTCATTTTTGTGATATATATATGTATTCTCCTTTCACAAAAAAAAAAAAACAATTCATTATTTCAGGTTGCATTGAAACCACATTTTTCTTATAGCGTCCATTTCACATTCACAATGTATCAAATTATCAATCATGAGTTTTGCTCTCGGTACTCATAAAAGATGCTGTAATTTTGCTTACTGATTATCAGATTATATGCAACATTTGAGGATAAATATTAGTTTGACTATGTACGATTATGTCTTTTTATTTTTAGCCACATCCCCAACTTTGTCACCATAAAAGTGAATTGACCAGTATTTCCTTTTTTTAGTGAGGCTATTTTATTTTTTATTAGGGACAAGTTGTCCAGAACTTTTTATGTTTTTTCCAAAGAGTAAGACCAGTAAGATTAAGTAAACGAGCTTGATCTTAAATTGACCAAAAAGTATTGTCTAAAGTATCAGGTAACACACACATGAATAATATTGCTACATATACCATTTATATGAAGTATTGTATTTTTGTAGGTGGTTTATGCCTATAAACATTGGAGTAACATTTTTATGTGGAAGTATATTGGGATGGGTAGCAGTAAAACTGATCAAACCAAAGCCTCATTTGGAAGGCATCATAATAGCTATGTGTTCAACAGGTAACCTTTTGACGACATGTTTATCATTATTGTAGTTGGGGGTTCCTATTTATCGGAAAAATTAAGTTGGAGTATCACTTGCAATCTCCATGGAAAATCTAGGAAATTATGCAAACCTTCTGGTGATAATGGTTCCTGCAATGTGCACCGATGATGGCAGCCCATTTGGAGATCGTAGTGTCTGTAAGGCTAGGGGACTTTCATATGCATCGTTCTCCATGGCGGTAATCTGGTTCTTGACTTCTTGGTTCTTGTCTATGATTCTAAATGTGGTTCACTAAAAAAATGTATAGTGCTATTCAGATGTCTGAAATGCCCTTCAAAGATCATATTAGGAATCTTATAATGGTTAGTATGTGATTTTGTGCAGTTGGGTAGTTTCTACACATGGACATGTACATACCAGATGATGCAAGTTTCGGCTTTGAGGTACAATGCAATGAAAGAAATTGAGAAATTGTCCAATGAAGAAAATAAGGACTTAAATGTAAATCAAAAAACTGGTCCTCTAAATAAAGAAGATCATGATCATATCGATAGAATCATGCCTTTGTCAAACTTGACTAATGACGATACAGAAGACCAATGTGTTAGTGTCCTGCCTCTTGAACTTCTTCCTGTCTTTTGATGAATCTAACTCATTGTCATAGCAATCAATGTAAATATGCGAGATTTATCTTCATAACTTTAACCTGTGACATTAAAGTACTTGACAACATACAACAGTATTATTTAAAGGATGTGTTGGCTAACGGGTCGAAACGGGATCGGGTTGAAAAGGTTCATCTTTTAGTGTGTGCCGAAACTGGTAAGCCATATCTATGAGGATGTAGGCATTAAAAGTATACTTCCGATAACTTTCAAAATGTTTGATCCATTCCCTTTTAGTTATCTTTATAATTTAACCCATTTGACCGGTTTGAGAAAAATTACAACCCAAATCAACCCATTCCAAAGTAAATGGGTCCAGAAACCACCTCCAAATCTTATTGCCCCACATCTTTGTTTGCAGATCGGGTACCAGGAATTATCAGGGAATGAAGAGAAAAAAGAGTCATTTTCATACCAACTAATAGAAATACTAAGGAAAATACTGGAGCAACTATTATCTCCGCCAACCCTTGGCTCTGTAAGTATAACATATATATTCTTTGTTTTGTCACTTGGAACTTTAAGCTCGTCGTTAACCCTGACTCCCTGAGTAGTGAACTCAAAGACAACTTCCCATTATGGTTTAAACTCGTAGTCGCTCAGTGGTGATTTGGTAGTTTATTACTTTGCGCTTTGGTGTTTACAAGTTCTTCCAAAGGGCCTAAAAATGATGGTTGTAAGATTATAAAGGATTCCTGTTCAGACAAGGGATGGCAACAGGGTGGATATAGGGTTGTATGATTCCCCTATATCCAACACACTCCCTATATCTCTCCCATGACATTTTGTTTGCTTTCTTACCAAAGTGGAAGAGGACAATGGGAGTTTGTAATAAATGTGGCAAAATAACGAGTCACTGAATCCTTTTTTAGAACTTGTCCAAACGAGTTGTGTTGGGTCGGGATTTGACCCGCCTAACTAGTTTTTGTCTGTTTTTATAAAAATTTGATAAAAGTATATAGTAGATTACACACAGTTAAATTTAAGGATCAAAAGTTTTAATTAAAACAACTTGGGAGGTTTATAACAGTTTAGTATACTTCAAGTGATTATTTAAATTATTTGACCCTATATAACTTGTTGTTTTGGTTTTGAGCAAGGTTGTCAAGATCGGGATCTTTCCCAGGATCGTTTTCGTCTTTGCAAGATCGTGATCGTAAGATCGGATCGGGATCTTAAGATCCTACTCTAATGTTATTTCTATGGTTTATAGATTTTATACAAATTGCTAAATTAATACATTATAACAATAAAATATTATTAATTTTTCATATAAATGTTGTCATAAATTATGATTATAAAATGTTTAAATAGATTAACATGTTGTTTTTTGAATTCTACAAACAAACAACCCATAAATTGATAGTTTTTTAGTTTGTAACCGATAAAAAGTAAGATCGGATAGGATTAGATCGGTGAAGATCGTATGGTCAAGATCTGGATCCTATAAGATCTGAAAGCCAAAAGATCCTATGTGGGGATCCGACGTTAAGCCATGGATCAAAATCAGAAGATCAAGATCGATCGGGATCCTGACAACTATGGTTTTGAGGCCTTCGCGCATGTTACTAATTCTTTTGTTTCAGGTACTTTTACAATATGATAACCTTTCATTAGTTTGCAGGGCTCATATTCGGAGTGATTCCATGGGTAAAACACCTTTTAATCGGTGATACAGCTCCTCTGCGAGTTGTCCAAGACTCCATGACATTACTCGGGTACCCATAATGGCATTTTTCATAACATTCGACTTCTAGAATAATAATATCATTTTGAAATTTTAATTATAATGTCTTTTGTTGATGCAATAGGGATGGAACCATACCTTGTCTCACTCTTATACTTGGTGGCAACCTCACACAAGGTACAACGAAATGAACTCAAAATGTGAACTTTTTTGGAGAGTCAGATTCCAAGTTTCTAACTTCTGAATAATTGATAGGTCTACGTAAGCAAAGTGTGGGGCCCATGATCATCATCACGGTTATCATTGTACGTTACTTGATTCTTCCCATCATTGGCATTGGTGTGATTAAAATGGCAGCAACTCTGGGGTTGCTTCCAGCGGATCCACTCTTCAGTTTCGTGTTGTTGATCATGTTTGCTCTTCCCCCTGGTGTTAATATCAGTAAGCATTTTTACTGTGATCTAATGCAGCAAAGTAATTTTTAACTTACGGGAAGTGGATACATAAGATAACCAAACAAACGTTTGACTTTTGAAAGTCAATTGTGCTAGATTTGGCTTGACTTGTGGTTTTTATATTTGTCGGATATATCGTGTATAAAATGCAGGTACAATGGCTCAGTTGTTTAATGTTGGGCAAGAGGAGTGTGCAATGCTTATGATGTGGACTTACTTGGCTTCTGCTTTTGCGCTTACAGCTTGGTCAACTCTATACATGTGGATTTTGTCATAGAAACTTACTTTTGTCAGTTTTTCCTACAACAAATCATTTGTACCTTGTATGTTAGTTATACTTCAAATTATCTTGATTGTGAGTGCTGTATATCAAAACTCTTTGAAATTTGAAATTAATGATATATGTACATTATTTTTTTGGAAAATGACAAAAATAATCAATCTTACAAATATTCTTCACCAAATACCCAATTT
The DNA here is from genome assembly GCA_910596185.1 of Chrysanthemum makinoi. Classification (NCBI taxonomy): domain Eukaryota; kingdom Viridiplantae; phylum Streptophyta; class Magnoliopsida; order Asterales; family Asteraceae; genus Chrysanthemum; species Chrysanthemum makinoi. The sequence continues at coordinate 199,909,600 of OU343223.1, read as the reverse complement.
TTACCAAAAAAGCCATTATAGCCATGAAATCCGCAAGATTTTGTCGACTGTTTGCGAAAAATTGGAAAATCAAAAGGTTAACTAGCAAGGTCAAAGCTTGCAGATTTTTAAAAAATGCTCTATTTCTCCTTAGAAACTTGTTTATATTGGTACCATCTCAACATTCTCTAAACATTTCTCAAACAGTCTCGAATTTTGAGGCGATAGATCTACTTTGCCTCTCAAATAGTCACTACTTGACAATACACACAATAAAATTCACGGTTTGACATGCTCACTTGCTTCCTGTTCATTAAAGAAAAACAAGTCAATAATTATGATTTATGAGCATATATCAATTCACCAGCTTGTGAATATTAAATAATTCAGAGCATTGCCTTTCGATCAACGAAATGCTTATGCGCTTGGGATGATATGATAACAATTTATTTCGTCACGAATAAACGTGATAGCTTGAAATAAGTGGTAAACGATCAGTAGACTCACTGTTTGTTTTGTGTGTTATAATAGGCTCTGATTTTCCATAAGATCTTATACTAAAGTTGTGATCAAGGTGATAAGCTATTAAGCCATGAATATGATCATGTTTTAAGGCCCACAATTTGGAATCACTGGTTAACAGTTTCAATCTGAGTTGTATATAAAGTAGGCCAAATATGCCCGTTTATCGATTTCATAACACTATTAACACAAATATACTAATATACTCTTCTTGGACTATAAACCAACTACTACAAGCCTTATACAGATGGTCGTTGTGGTGCTTATAACATAATCATATCATATAGTTCAGGCTTACGAACGCTGCTATTTGAACACAATAAATAACTTGCAGTCATCTATACTACTATATAAAGCATTTAAGTTGTACTTGCAAAAATTAAAATAAGAAGTTCAACTATCGAAATGACATGTTAGTCCATTTTCTAACTAAAAATAATAAAAGGAGGAGCTTTAAGAACTAAAATAGAGCTCCACAAATGATCAATACGCCACTTCAACTAATTAATCATCTTTATTTTTAAATTTAAATATCTTTTAATTCGTTTAATTTTTTTATGATCTAATTTCATCATATTTTTTAAAATTTGGTTTAATTAACATCTATTTTGATATATTTTATGAGCTTTAGTTTTTTACATTTTAGAGGTTTATTTTATTTTGATTCAAATTTTTATAACTCTTTAACCTTTTATTTCAATCAATACAAACTTATTTATCAAAATCATTTACTTTTGGGAAAGTGTTTGTGACGGAAAGTTATTGCAGCCGTCTTTTTATATGCTTGAATAATGATGTCAAGGGAAGATACAAAACCCAACAAACACACATACAACTACACATATTCATTTTGAGTTGTTGTGAAATGAATTCACCGCGGTAAGGCGATTGCAGTTATAGGGTTAACACCATTTACTTATATTTATTATATGACTATATTTATCATTTGCACATGCATGAAGTATCTAACCAAGTAAATCATAATTACTACTATTCTCAAATTTACGTAAGTCAAAACTTCACTTTTGATCACACTAAAACTTGAAAATGATGTCTCATGTCATTACTATACATCGCTCCAACATATAGTGATTATTTTAGTTACTTCGTCGAAATTTAGTAAATCGTTTCTAGCAATTTGATTATTTCACAATATTGGTTCAATTTCCGGAAATTGTTTTCCACTTTCTCAAAATTTAGTAATCATATTTATCTTCTCAATGCTAAGTATTTGTTGTTGTATAATAAAGAACTAGTTATAATAATTCAAGACGACGGCCACAAAAAGTATTCTGTGTTACATAATATTGTGTCTTTAAAGGTAATTGCGTATAATTATATAGTTATAAGTTTCGTGCACGAACGAAGTTTACACATAAATCAAATTTATTTTAACATTTTAGTTTAGTATATACACATATACAATTTGCCTATGAAAATTGTGATATAAGTCAACTAATAATGATGCAAAGAGTTTTCATTATGCATTAATATCCATTCGAATTTGATAAAATATTTGTAAATTTTTTTTTAGGTAATTCAAGATTTAATTTTATTTATTGACAAAAGATGTTGGTTATGTTGAATTTCACTACTTGATATATTGTATACATGATGCAGTTTAATAACACATATGAATGATTGATAAAGTAAAAGTATACCTCAAATTTTTAAAAAAATGTTTTTCTAGATATCCTTATATAAATAAATAAGTATTCATTTAAATATTTATAAGTACAATCGCTGCGATATTTATTTTTTATATTAAATTAACCTGCTACAATTTGATAATTATATTCTCATTTTCATTAATTTAAGTATTTAAAATGTAAATTCGGTCATAAGTCAAACTTTTAAAAATGAAATAATGACCTTATTGAACGATATATAAAAAACTTGACATTTATAATCTTATATGAATTTATATGTTGTTATTTTAAAACAACATATACATTGTGTTTTTAAGATATAAAGTATAAATGGTATAAAGTATAAGGGGGTATTTGTTTATAATCCAAAGTTATTAAAAAATATGGCATTTATAATATTACATTTAACTCTATATAATTTTTTAAAATTCAACCACTAAAGTTTTATTAATTATCTCCTCTTTTTTTAAGTTTTTATTTTCACAAATTTGACACCTATATTTTTATGTATTTTTTTTATCAACCAAATTTCTCCAAAGATTTATTAAAATTTAACCAAAATCAATTTAATTTGACTATTATTAACCGAATCATCACACGATTTTGTTTACGGGCTGTAAATCGAGCTCCTATTATTCAATTATTTTTTTTCAATGGTGTTCGTTTTTACAAAAACACTCCGAAATGATGTAATTCTTTTATTATATAAAAGATGTATAAAGAGAGATATTTAGCATATATCTAAAAATAATATCTTCCGTAAACAACCAATCATACTAAAACAAAACGGAAATTCATAAAATAAAGTACGATTACATTAAAATTCAAAACGAAAAACAAACTAACATATTATTCAAAGGCACTAGTCGCCATGCTTAAGCATAAAACTAGCTAGAAAACGAGTCACTATTAATTATCATGCCACGAAGTTATCTTCATCGAGATGAACATGAGCCACAAGGTCCACAATTTCACCATTCACCACAATAAAATCATCATTTTCGGATTTCCTCAACTTGTACTCACGTGCATAATGGCCAGTGTCCCAACAAACTGTTGTGTTTTATGAATACATAACAATTATAAAACATAAACATCATCAAAGCAAATAGCGGAAGCAAGTAGGATCTAAATACATGTAAATTAATTAAACCGGTAATAATGCACCTTTTATCAATCGATGTAATTAGGGTTTATGAAAAACCCAAATTAAAATCAAGAACCAAGAAACCCTAAACCCTAATAAATTAGGGTTAGATAATTGACTTCCATAAAGTAGTCGATCCACCATGTGCTAACACAAGTGTATTATCTCTTCGTTCTTGTACACACGTATTACTAGCGAATCAATGAGAAAAACTAGGTTCTTGAATCACAAACAACCAAACACTTGTATTTGAGCTTGGAAAAATCGACCCCAAGGAGTTTAGGGATATAAGATCAACCAAGCACAGAGGAGATGAGGAGAAAGGTTAGGGTTCTTTAGTAATCCAAGATTAATTAGAATTGAATATAAGGGGTTTGTATTTATACTAATCAAAACTTGATGACCAAGTTAGGTATGATTGGTTTGGGATACCCTCGGCCCACCTCACACTAAAACCATAGGGGTCAGATCCTTCCCGAACTTCTATTTTCATCTCTAGTCCCTTAACTTTATATTTAACGACCGTTAGCCAAATACAGTTAAATAATAACTCTCGTTTTTTTTTGGGTAAAAGGGATTTCTCACCATGGTAAAATACATTACACCAAAAACATTGAAGTATCAAAAGGAGGAGGGTGATTTCCCTCATCTCAGTCCCTTAGGACACTTACATGCAACCACTATATAAGAATGACATGTCATTCTTATAACTTACATAATAAACATACAATCAACAACGGCTATAATACAAATAGAAATTAAGCCCTACTTAGATAAAAGAAACCTAAGCCTTCATAGCCTTCATTGTACTCCAAATAATCATCCATGCCGTTCAGAAAGCCTCCAGCGAGAAAGTCTCAAATGACCCAACTGAGACCGACAAAAATGATCAACTTACACGAAGAAGCCTCACTACTTAAAGAATGAAATAAACTCGAATGACCATCGTCACACATAGTTTCCAATCCGACACCGATGTGATAATCATTCCAACTCCATAATAGCCAAACTTCCACGACAACCATGTAGTACCCCAATCAAATAACGCCATGCAGTTGTAATTCCGATTATCAAGAATGCGAATCAAAGCGAGTAATATTACAAAATAAGCGATCGGATAAAGTATTCTGAAATTACGAGCCCATGAACAAATAACTTGTTCCTTCAAACCGCATGTACCTGAAATCACTATTCACATGAGAACCCAAACCGTATCAATAATACAAACCACCATGAGAGGCTCAAGATGTTATGAACAACTGCGGTAAAAGGGTATCACAACAAAAAATCCTAAACAAACATTAGGAACAATCCAAAACATCGCATAACCGATCCAATCAATCACCATCAGATCTGAGAAAATGCGAATCCAAAGGAACCAACAAATAGGGTTGAACAAACCCTAACTTACAGCAACTAGGATCATAGGACCAAATAATGTAAGAATCGGGTACAAGACTATGAAAGACAAAAGTAAATAGCCCCATATAGTACACGACGTAGCAAGGACAAAAGTAAATTAATCACATAGCAACATAACCCCACTGCACGATGCACCATAACGTATAATTAGGTATTAGCCCACAAACGCTAACAACCTAAACTAACCAAATCCACTACAACTGCAATGACTATAACGCAAAATAGTACAAAGATAGGAATGAATGTCACTGCAGAATAGATTAGAACAAGTGATAGTAGGGTAAACACTTCCTAACAACCATAATCTTATTCCAAACGACCTCTTTATCAGAACTAACAACCGTGCGATCAACATGAACCGCACTAAGAAACCACTATGGCCTAATTCCGGCCAGAATAACAAAGAACAAATAAAAATCCATTATCGAACATAATCGCCCACGACCGAACTAGGGGTTTAAACAAAACCTTATACAAAACGCAATAATCGCAGTCCACAACAAGTTGCAGCGAGAAACCAATATAATCAAGAATAGGGTTATCAAAACCCTAACATCCAAATCAAACACCAACCATCAGCATCCCTCTCTCAAACCCACGAATAAACCACATTGAATCCATAACGGTACTTACCAGTAACGAAACCTAAAACGGACACTTCCGCAGAAAAACGATAGTATCAAACCCAATAGGTTATGGTTATGCTTTAGGGACATCGACCAACACCATAAGATATAGCATTAAGAACGCCAGTCATGTAACAAACAAGATCTCTAAAAGTGGATGAATGAAACCTAATAAGGATAGAAAATAAAGATCAATTTTGCATATTGAAACCTAATAAATCAAACACCCCTCGAGTTAGATTAAAGTTGTAAGATAGCTTAATTATTGATATACATGGTGATTTCTGGATTAGGTATACATAATCAAGAAATTGTACCACATCTTATATAAAACACAATTAAACACGATTGATATGTTAGGAATTAGAAATTCCATGTATTAAAGAGTCGGTCACCTCAAGTATATGTAATCGTTAGAAAGCTCGTAGTCATAGTACTTTTATGTTAAGTAGTATTTAGTTGTAACACCGTGGAGGACGGATGGGTCTTTACCCAATGTATGCCCGATCCACGTTCCGTTGTGTGTGCTTTTATGTAAGACTAAAAATACTCTCTACCTCCCAAGGTAGAGAGTTGGAGCTCATAATAATATTTTCTCTCTCACTATAGTTCAACTCTCTCTTCCTTTCTCTCACTAGAACTTTCTCTCTAACATACCTTATACGCCTACTTAGATCATGGTTTAGAGTGTTTGTGAAATCCAATATCCAACAATTGGTATCAAGAGCCATGGTTTGATCACTCATCTTTCATGCTCTTTTTTTGGTGGATTTCATAAGGTTTTTGGAGTATTAAGGGTTTATGAGAGTTTGATTCATTTGGACAAATTCTAGTGTTAAAGTTTGAATTTTGCTTGTACTTTTGTGTTTAGGATCATCATAGGTGTTTATGTTTTGAATTGGAAGCCTTAAATCATTGTGGTTTGGTTGTTTTGGATTGATAAAGTGGTTATTTTGAAAAAGGACTGTTGAAGTCAGGTTCCTGACTTCAGGTTTCTTCAAAGAGAGTTGCTTGTTATTTAAAGCGAAGTTGGTTAATGACTTAGCTGCTTAGCTTAGCTTGATATGCTACTGGGTTCTAAGCGAGTTGTTTTGTTTAATTTGAGATCTAAAAGCGACTCTACTTAGTGAAGTTGTAACGTTAGTTTTAGTTAACTTGTTTAATTTAGTGTTCAAGTTTAGTTGATTGTGTTGAAGTTGAGACTAAAGCGAGTTGGCTATTTATTTAACTTGATTAATTGCTAGTTGAGTGTGTTGCTAGTTGACTGCTTAGCGAATTGTGTGTTAGCAATTTTGTTCATTTAGCGACTTGGTGCATTATCTTCTAGCGACTTGAGTGATTGTTTACGGTTTTCTCTTGATTTAGTAAAATCCGTGAAAAGAATCTATTTCGGTTTAATCATAGAGTTATAAAATCCGTATATTTGTAAACATGTCTACCAAGCGTTCCTACATCATCTCCCTTTACTTCGCGAGGATGTTCAAGCGGTATTTCGGATACTCATCCACCATGCTTATGCGGTATTTCACGATTCTTGGGCTCAAGCGAATGATTATGCTTGCCTTGGAAAGGAAAATGGTGTCAACATTCTCAAATCCATTGATGAAGGACCATATCGAGAGTTGAGAGCTACTAGAGATATACTTGATACTAATGAAGATGGTACTCCACATTTCTGGAATGGAACAGACCAAAATGTATGATGAGCTTGATGATAAGGAGAAAAAGAGATTGATCTTGAGATATAGGGGCTTCAAACATTGTTCTTCAAGGTCTTCTAAAGACATCTACAAGGCGATCAATCACAACACCGATGCAAAGCGTTATGGGATAATGTTAAGATGCTTCCTCGAGGTTGAGAATTAACTATGGAAGACAGAGAATCACAACTCTATGATGAATTTGAACACTTCAAGATGAAACCGGATGAGAGTGTCTATGAGTACTATGTGAGATTTCATAAGTTGAGTGATGACATGAGGAACATCGAATGACTATGCCTAACATTAAATTTGAACTCAAAATTTGTGAACAACATGAATCCCGAATGGCACAAGTTTGTCACCATTTGTGAAGCTCACTAAAGGATTGAAGAATACAAACTATGAGCAACTCTATGCCTTCCTCCTTGAGAATGAGAGACATGCTATGTTTGAAAAATTGATTCTCAATAATTCAAAACCAACCGAGGAGAGACAAGCTCGTCTAATGACTCAACTGCCTTCTACTCAAACATCAGAATCACAACCAAAGCATCACAAGTCATACCCATGGGTAATGGTAATCACAAACTCATTCCCGATCTATGTTCAAACAAGTGATCTTGATGCCTGCGTGGGTAACTTCATAAATCAACTAGCTCTTCTGATTAGTCAAAACATGAATTCTCTCCCACAAACCAACAACAACTTCTCAGCGGCATCTAACCACACAATCAAGCCCTTTGTTAAAGATGGGATAGGTGGTGCAACAGGATTAAAGAAAGACGATTATGATGAGGGAAGGTGGAGGCTGGTAGAGGTTATGTTGGTAACGTATCGAGGAAGGAATGGTAATCAAGGTCAAGCTAAGCAATCAAATGTTATAAGCGTGGTGGTGAGGACACATTGCAGAAGCGCACATCTCAAGCGTCCACAAAATCTGATTACTTGAGAGATAAGATCTTTCTTGTACAAGCTTCGGGACAATGTGCTTTGCTTTGGATGAAGAGGAGTTGTTGTTTCTGGCTGAGGGCAATGCCAAGACCTATGATGCAGATGTGGATGAGCGGCCTATTCAGGAGATAGGTCACAATCATCAGAATGCCTTTCAAGTCATTTGATTGTGATGCATCTGACTCTGATGTGGATGATGACCTGACACACACACACAATTTTTAGCTAGCATTTCTCCAATGGTTCTCTCCCAAGGTCTCTTCTTCACCAGGGCCCATCCAAGACAAACTCATCTCGGAGGTATTAAAACTATACGATGATCTTGATGTGCAAAAGATGCATGACAAAGTACATTCAACCGAAACTATTGAATCAAATGTTGAAAATATGGGTAATATCAATGTTGTCCCATATGATCAATATGTGAAACAAAGTGAAAGTGAAGGTGTACCAAGTGATGCATCTTATCAACAACAATGACTATGTTTTGATGAATACCTGCGTATGCCCACGATGATTACGTAATTTGAACTAAATGCCTATTAAGAACGTGTTGCTATTTATGAACAACGTGCTAAATTTGAGTTGACCACTCGTGGCGAGGAAATGGATGACCAAGTGCGCACGGTCATTATTAGAAAAGTAATTTTAGAGAAGAAGTATTGAAACAAGAATTAAATTCCTTGCAAGAAAAACTTTCTAAAAAGCGGCTAAGCAAAAACAATAACTTCAAGAAAATGTGAAAATGCTTAAGCAAGAATTTAATGCAAAGGAATCAAAACTCTTGAGAGATTTTTCTAATATGAAAACTTTGAAAAACAAACTTGAAAACAAGTTGTACATACAAGGGAAACACCATTAATTTTCACATGGTCACTAAGCATGAGTCTAGCGATAAGCATAGCATTCCCCTTGTTGAGGAACCAAACCAGAGGTCATTAAAAAGGTAAGCGCTCAAAGGTGATCTATGATGGCAATGAAATTCTTAAACCTAGGCGAAACCTAGTTCGTTGAGTGCTTTGAGGAAGATAAAAATCGAGATAAAGTCACTGGGAAAGGATGAACAAAAAATTAGATGATCCTAAATGCAAAGAGAAAAAAATAATTATCACACCCCATGATTTAAAAGGAAAAGCTGGATTTCCTTGAACATATTTTAAGCCTCGAGACATTGTTGACTCCCGAACAAGTTTTTACGGAAAAAGATTTAGATATGGCAGTGATAATATTGTTGAAACAAACCCTCCCCTATGGAAAATGCCTGAAGCGGCATGTATCCTCTAATACACCAATGCATCTTGTTCCTAGAACAATTGCCACTAAAGCAAGACCTTAATTAGCCAATATGTTATATTTCAACTATTTGTTGATTTTGAGAAAACTTGCAAGAAAAGGATCACACCGGGTATAGCAGGAGGAGAGGTTTGAGCAATGAAAGAATGTTATTTAGGTGTATGCCTTTAAACTTCTAAAAGATCACTTTGAGAGTCTTAAAGGGATAGTTCGATATTAAGGGAATGGAAAAGGAATTTGATGCAATGGTAGTTGAAGTTAGTGATTATGGCGTGCACTAAAATAATAGAGATTGAGAGGAAGAACTTGCATTAAATGAGAGACTCTTATTCTTGAATGTGTTGCTCAAGATGTGTTTTCCTTTGCTTGTGCTCTATTAATGCTTCCAAATTTCATGAATTATCACCATGGCGCAAGTCTCCCATGATCGTGTCATTGAGCTTGAAAAACTAATTCTAAACTAAACGAGAAAATTGAACTGGATGATCACGACAATTTGGTTAAACATTTTTCTAAACTGGAAGTTGAGCATTTAATTTACAACTAAAATATCAACATCTTAAAGAAAATGTCAAAACTTCAAATATCAAGACATCTCGGATGCTCAGTTTGATGCGATTTTCAAATTAACAAAAGCGTGATGAACGATTCAAGCTCATTGCAACGCGATCAGAAAGTTGAAAGCCCAAATCTCTCAATTAAAGGGTCAAGCGAACAATATGTGGGCTCCCAAATGCCTCCTCCTTTAGATTCTCGGAATTCTCAAACTTTTCATCTTCAAAACTTAGTTGATGCCTTACAAAAGGAAAACGAGAGTTTTCTAGAAGAAAATGAAAAAGTTAAGCGACATTTTAAAGAGTTATATGATTCAATAAAAGTCACCCGTGACCAAAACAACGAAAAAATAAGCGTCTTACAAAAGGAAATTGAGAATAGAAGTCGGGGAATGGGAAGCGCCACTTGTTTTCAATAAGAATGTTGTCTCAAAGTCACCCTTTGACTGCAATACAACTGTGACGATTAAATATATTCCTCCTCATCTTAGGAATAATGAACATGCTTTTCATGAATCATTGGCTCACCTTAAGGATAGTCTAGAATGTCTCAGGTAAGATTGCGAAGGATTTCATTAACAAACCTCTCTGATAGTGAAATTAGGTTTGCTTGCCTCGGGCCAAAAGCGATCTCAAGAGTTGCAAGAATGTGTAATTGCAACATGTCCCAAATCCTTAACCTTAGGTGCAAAAGGCAAAGCAGTGATGCCTTGTTCTATGCCTAGTGCCAGCGAGGAAATCCGTTCTATGCCCGGTCTTGAAAGGAAACACTAATGTGCCTTCAAGTAGTTCGGATTCGGATATGTTAGTGCTAAGAAAGTGAACTTTAGTGTGCACGCAAAAAGCTCAAATCACGATCTTAATGTATACACTAATGTGCCTTCTAGTACTTAGTCCTTGCACATCAAGTTGGGAATGCAAAAATTAGATCAACCAACTAATGTTCCCATTCCTCTACAAGTGTCGGTGACTTTAGCGGGTCAAAGTCTCAAGACAATACAAGGAATGATAGGACCTTGCAAGCTAGAATTGCATTGGAAAGTAGAAGACCAATCTAGGAACTTTAAGCTTGAGTTGAATAAAGCGAATCGTGTTGATTCTAGTATTAGCCTTAAGTCTTTGTAATTAATCAATTCGATACTATTTGCAAACCTTGTAATCTTGTATGCTTGAATTACATTTGCTAATCATGAATGTGGTGTAGATGCTTTGTCTAATGCTGTAAAATGCCCAGTTAAAATTGTTAATGCTAATAATCGTGCAAATAAGGCAAAAGGCAAAAGCGAAGATTTAGAAAGCGATGGGAAACCAGGAAGAACTTTTATAAAGATAGGTTATTATTGGATACCTTTTGGCCATAAGAATATCAGGTTTGTTCTCAACTAGCTAAGATTATGCCCACTAGAAAATGGATGCCCTCTTGGTAGAACTATTCCTTAAGTAAACATACTTTGAATAGGTCAAATACAAACACGACATTGCATCTATTCCCAATGATTCCATTGCTTCTATCGATATGGATGTTTACGTTTTGATGTGGGTGTTCCATTCACTATTACTAACCAAGTGGAACCCATTCTTGCATGGGGATCCCAATTATCCAGTTATCCATTCTTGTGCGTGTTCAAGCTGCGGATCATTCAAATCGTTACTGTGGTACTTTGGACTCGGTACATTCCAAACATATGGGGCGATTACGGCTCATGAACCGTTGAGCAAATTCATGGGATTAGGTCATTCGGTAATGACCATTTTACGAATTAAGGGTTATGGTAATTATGTTATTGGTGATAGTGTTATCTCTAGAGTATACTATGTGGAAGGTTTGGTCATAATCTGTTTCTCTGGTCAATTCTGTGATTCGATCTAGAAGTAGCCTTGAGAAAACATACTGCTTTGTTAGAGATTTAATGGAGGAACTGTTAAAAGGAACTCGTGGTTCAAATCTTTACACCATCTCTATAGAAGATATGATGAAGTCTTCTCCAATTTGCTTCTTGTCAAAGGCTTCAAAAACAAAGTCATGGTTATGGCATCGACGTCTCAATCACTTGAACCTCGGCACCATCAATGATCTCTCCAGAAAGGACTTAGTTGTAGGTTTACCTGGACTAAAGTATGAAAAGGATCATCTTTGTTCAGCATGTCAATTGGGAAAAAGCAAAGTATGACCATAAACCCAAACCTACTAACTCTGTCACAGAAGTTCTTCATACAATTCATATGGATTTATGTGGACCAATGAGAGTGCACAATATCTTTGGGAAGAAATATGTGTTAGTTATAGTTGATGATTACTCTAGATTCACACAGGTCAAGTTCTTAAGGACAAAGGATGAAACTCGATATCATCATCAAACTTATCAAAACATTTGCGAGTTCGACTTAACAAAACCGTCAAAATTATCGGACGGACAATGGGCCGAGTTTGTTAACAAATAACTTAGTGAATTCTATGAAAGCATTGGAATCAGCCATCAAAGAAGTGTTCCACGAACTCCTCCAGCGAGCGGTGTAGTTTGAAAGGCAATCGAACTCTTGTAGAAACCGCTGAACAATCTTTGATTTACTCAAAAGTTCCAATGTTTCTCCGAAATTTGAGACTATTGCCGCTTGCATGCTACACACAAAATCGTTCCCTTTGATTCACTTGTTCATGGAAAGACACCATATGAACTTGTCCACAACAGAAAAACCTAATCTCTCTTTCCTTCGTGTGTTTGGTGCATTGTGTTATCCAACTAATGAGTGTCAAGACTTAGGGAAACTTAGGGCTAAAGTCGACATTAGGTATTTGTAGGATATGCACCAACAAAAGGGATACGAATCTACAATAAAAGAACCGAAATATCATGGAAACCATTCACGCTTCGTTTGATGAGCTGACCGGTCAAATGGCTCTGGACAATCTGCTTCAGGACCACGCACTTCAAAAGTTGTCCCATTGGTTCATCTCTTGTTCCAAACTCTTCTCAAGAAACTCCATATGTACCTCCATCTGAAGATGATTTAAAGAAATTGTTTGATCCTATGTTTGATGAACTTTATGATTCAAGTACTAATGAGGTGTTGATCCCTACAACAGAGGATGCTCATATTCACGTGAATGAAGTCAATCCAGCGGTCTCAATATCTTTAAGTCAAGAAGCACTGCTGCTGATCCTTGGTCTCAACAAATCATCATTCTTCAAAGTACATCATGGAAATGTTTCTGGCATCAATGATGAAGTTAATCCCTTTGCTACTCCTGAGAATGCTCCATTTGAAAACATATTTGCTACTCGAATCATCATGAACCATCTTCTTGAAGACATCGACTCGACTACTTCAATTCCTCAACAACGCCACATGAACACCTCAGAAATGGACTCACGATCATCCATTGGACAACATCATTGGAAATCCTCTCGTCGGTATCAACCGGAACAACTTGCAACGTGCCTTGCCATGGTGTTTCTTCAACTCGAGTACTATCTAAAGATGAACCAAAAGATGTTAAACACCCATGAATGAAGGCAATTTGGTTCAATGCCATGCAGATGAGAAATTCATGAGTTTGATCGACTTGATGTATGGGAGTTAGTACCGCTCGGTATTGCTATGATTATTGCTATAAATGGATCTTCAAAGTGAAACTTGATGAGCATGGTGATGTGTTGAAGAACAAGGCGCGATTAGTTGCTAAAGGATACCGTCAAGAGGAGGGTATAGACTTTGAAGAATCTTTTGCTCAGTTGCTCGGTCCAGAGCAATGAATCTTTACGGCTAATGCTTCACAGTAAGAACATGGTAGTTATCGGATGGATGTGAAGGCGGCATTTACGAGCGGAGATCTTAAAGAAGTCGAGTCGTCAGGCCTTTGAAGTTTGTGAATGAGTCCTACTCCGTTTATCATGCGAAGAAGGCTCTTTACGGTTTAAAAGCAAGCTCAGGGCATGGTATGATACTTTATCAAAGTTTCTTCTATCACCGGTTCACAAAGGCAAGTTGATCCTACATTGTTCACCAGAAGTGTGGAAACATTTAACTCATGTTCAAATTTATGTTGATGATATTATTTTTGCCTCAGTGACCCAATGGAATGTGATCGCTTTTCAAATGAAATGAGTTCAAAGTTTCAAATGTCAATGATGGGACAAATGTCATTTTCTTGGGATTACAAATTTCTACAAAGTCAGGCATTTTCATAAAATCAATCTAAATATGCAAATGAGATTTTAAAGAAATTTGGATTTGATTCAAGTGACCACTGTTGACACCCATGATTGGTCGACAAACGTGAGCCCACTCAGTGGGGATCATGATTGACCAAAGCGAAATATCATTAGTATGATGGATCCACGATGTACCTCACGACTAGTAGACCGGAACATCTTGTTCGCTGTTTGCATGTGTGCTAGATACCGGGCTAAGCCTACTAAAAGCACCTTGAAAGGCGATTCGCTTAATCTTTGGTATCTCAAGGAACCATCAATATGGGACTTTGGTACGAAGGACACGGTATGTCACTAACGACCTATCATGGATCTTTGATCATGCGAGTTGTCAAGATACTGCGTCGAAGTACATCCGGAGGTGCTTTCGAGTTTTGGGTGATAAGCTTGTAGTTGGTCTTCAAAAGCAAATGAGTACTTCTATTTCCTCTCTAGAGGAGGTTGAATACATAGCCATGTCATCTTGTTGTGCTCAAATCATATGGATGAGATCTCAATTATCTGACTATGGCTTTGTATTCAACAAAATCCCTCATCTTGTGATAATAAAAGTGATATTGCTCTCTCATGCAACAACGTTCAACACTCAAGAGCAAAGCATATCGACATTGACATCATTCATCGGGGAACAAGTGGAAAAAGGTGTGGTGGAACTATATTTTTGTGAGTCTGAATATCGGTTAGCGAACATCTTCACCAAAGCTCTTCCAAGAGCGTTTTGAGTTTATTCTTCCCGCGTCTTGGCGAAAAGCCTTCAACCGGAAACACTCAAACGCGTCTTGAGGAGGAAGACGAGGAGTAAAGGTCTATCTTCATCTATCTCTTGTATATATCTATTCAAAAATCAAAATACAAAATTATAAAACCTTCAAAATCCATAAAAATCAAAAATTGAAAAATCTTCAAAATATTGTCATTTTGTCATGTGTTTTTCGGTTCGATAATATCTCACGGTCTTTTGTACTTTGTCATTCAAAGAATGACACGGGACTTAGATGTTGAGGTTAAAATTCAAAATATTTGAGAGAAAGAAAAAATGGTTTATTGTCATTTTAGGGCAATAACGGTTTTAAAAAGAAACGAGCCATGTTTTACCATGTTTTCAAATTCCATGCTCACGATTCTATAAACATTTATCTGTTGAAAACTAAATGCTTTGAAAAATAACTCCGATTCTATTTTTGATAATCATGGGACTTATTTGTCAAAATATCTATCTCTCAATCAACAACTTATGTCATTGATTGAGAGAGAGAATGATTTCAATTAAATTAAAAAGGTATTTGGCATTAAATTGTTTTCAAAAGATGTACATGCATGTTTTATCAATGGAGTTTAAAGTCTTAAATTAGATCATTATCGATTAAAAGCTTTCATAATCAAGACAATTCTCCTTAAAAGCTTTCAAAATCAATTTAAATCTATAGAGATCACAAATCTCAAATGATTTGATAATTGTGATCGGGGAGAATTTGTGATTTAAATTAGTTTAAGCCGATAATTAGGTAAATGGTTTTATAAGGATGTACAAGCTTCCTCCCCGTAGTGACAAACGATTTCAAATTTTCCATGCACCGTTGAGGGGAGCATCTATCTTAAAACCAATGATTTGAAACGTGATCACTTATCTCTAATGTGCGGAGTTCCCTAGTATGTGCAAAACTCTTTTCAAATCTCGAGGCACATATTGAGGGGGAGCAAATCATGAAAACCTCATCCTTCCCCAAAATGCTTTATCTACTTGATTCGATTAGGAAGTGATGTTGATATCTTTTAGAAAATGGTATTCAAAGAAGTTAATTCTTTCTCTTGCCTCCATGTGAAAAACTATTTCAAATACTTGATTCACATGTGTGAGGGGAAGTCTTCTTCTAAAAATATCAAAACAATTGGTACAAAAATGCTTTGATAAAATATCATAAGTATCTGGATTGATTTTCAAATGGTTTTCAATTGGTTCCTATGGCGGTAGAACAATACCAAAAAGACCATAACTTTCCATTATGTATGGTGATATAAGGGCGATAAGGTTAGGTATGTTCCCATGATCCGCCCGAGCCGTTAGGGATCTACCGGGGACTATCCACTAGATTGGTGTAGAGTTCTTAGGTATGATGATAAAAAGGAAAAATGAGATATGGGAAGAGTCTTGGTGGTGAGCTGAAATCTTGGAATAAACCCAACAAGGTTCTAGCTATGAAGTCCGGTAAGCAATGAAGGGTTGAAGAATTAAAAAATTGAATGAAAAAGGTGAAAACAAATAGCCCTCCATTTATTCAACCTTAGAGGCGAGAAACGGGTTCAATTCATATGCTACTTGATGGTAACACGGATTGTGAAGACAAGGCGTCATGGACGGTGGCCTTGCACTTCAACTTCCCAAACCACTCAAGTTCCTCTTAAAAGGACTTGTTTCATTCTCAGGGAACCGACATTTATACTCGACTTTCTCTTAGAGATTGTTGATATTGAAGAAGAGACCCTCTCCTAGTCTCAAATATAGGATCCAAATATCCACAAATTGAGTCTAGAGCCACGAGATCATCAATAAATCTCATTAGGACACTTTCAATGAAGACTCTCTGTTTCACCAATGTGGAAGAGATTATATCTTGAGTCCTACATTATCCTTGTGGTATTGCGAACATCCGAGTGATGTGTTTACATATTCACAATGAAGATAACCTTGGAGCCAACATCTAACAAGCTCACGGTAGGTGGCATGTGAGATCTATTATATGGATCAACCATGTGACAAGCGAAACGAAACAATGGGCGATTCATTCTTTTGAATCAATCACGGTTGGTTATGGATTGCCGGATACCTTTGAAAAACGGTCTTTGTGCTTTAAAACTTTCTTTTCATTAAACTGCGTCGACCCGTGTACTAATTTTACAATCAAAAGGTGTTTTATGATTGATAAGTGATTTTCATTAAAACCTTCGTTATATTGCAAAAACAATTTCTATTGAGCAATACGATTGTTTTCAAATCTCTTTTCATCAATCGATGGGCCTAAATTATTTGGTTCACTCACTCGATGTTGTCTTCTTTGAGCGTTAGGTTTGAGAACAACAGAAGCATTTGCGAAACCACAGTCAAGGAAATTCTTGAATTATACGATCTGTGGCGTGCTTATGCTGATCCAGAACCGTGGGCGTGTACCTTAATTCAAAAGTGTTCAAAGACACTTTAGGTAAACTTAATACTAGCTGTCTTATGCGGTACACCCTACGGCGTTTGCAGTGTCGGGAATGGCGGTCAATCCATAGCCGCATGCTCACCTAACACATTCATCTCAAAGAAATCATGATTAGTGCATCAATGACTCTGATATTTTTTCACTCCATGCTTACCTTTCTGTAGCGCCAATATCATGAATCAACTAAGAAAGCTTCGCTACTCGATGAAGATATCATGATCCAGAATGTGAGCATGCCGGTCCGAATGTCACAACATCACATAATACCAACACCACAATGGATGTATTAGAGATTTTCTATTAGTACATGATCTCAAATCTTTAACATTATTATCACGTGGATCAGTAAAGACCTCCACTTGGATTAACCAAACATGCAATGAGTGGAATCAATGACTACGAGCTTGAACAAAGTACTACATCATGAATGCAAGATCAATTGTTAATGTAATATCTGATTGTATTCAATGTCATTTTAGTATATGTTGAGGTGACCTCCTTAGGGGAGATTGTTAGGAATTAGAAATTCCCGGTATTAAAGAGTCGGTCACCTCAAGTATATGTAATCATTAAGCTTCGTAGTCATAGTAATATTTAGTTAAGTAGTATTTAGTTAAGTAACAAGTGAGGAGGGCCAGACGGGTCTTTACCTTGTATGCACGATCCAGCGACCCGTTGTGTGGCATTTATGTAAGACTATAAATACTCTCTACCTCCCAAGGTAGAGAGTTGGAGTTCATAATAATATCTTTCACTTTCTCTCACTAAGTTCCCTAAACCTCTAACTTTCTCTCTCTAGAATTCCATCTATATGCTTCGCATGTTGTGGGTTTGATGTATGTGAAAGTTATATCTTACAGATTTCCACTCATTGCAAGTTTGGTTAATCAAGTGGAGGTCTTTTCTTGATCCGCGTGATAATAATATTGAGCCGACTTTTGAGATCATCGGCTAATAGAAATCTCGATACATCCATTGTGTTGGTATTATGTGATGTTGTGACTTTGGACCGACATGCTCACATTACGGATCATGATATCTTCTCATCGAGTAGCCAAGCTTTTAGCTTGATTCATGATATTGGCGGCCAGTAGCGAAGCGTAAGTTAAGAATATCGAGTCATTGATGCACCAATCAAATATCTTTTGAGATGAATGTGTTGTGTGAGCATGCGGCTATGGATAGCGCTCCATTACGTCATTTTGCAAGCGTCGGGGTGTACACGCAAGATAGTTAGCAATAAATATTTAGTGTCTTTGATCACTTACTAGTCGAATTGAGGTACACGGCCACGGTTCCCCGTTGATCGATACAAGAATGCTTACTGTTCAGAGGTGATAATTAGAAGAATTTCCTTGACGAGGTTTATTTGTTCTAGGCGTTCTCAAACGGGCGTCTCAAGAAGACAACGGTGAGTGAACCGGCTAATTTCGTCAGATTGATGAAGAGATTTGAAAAACAATCGTGTATTGCTCAATAGAAATTATGTTTGCAATATAACGAAGGTTTTAATGAAAATCAATTATCAATCATAAAACACCTTTGATTTGAAAAATTAGTACGGTGACGTGCTAATAAAAAGAGTTTTTAAAGCACAAAGACCGGTTTTTCAAAGGTATCCGTCAATCCATAACTTTGAACTGTGATTGATTCAAAAGATTGAATCTACCATTGTTTACGTTGATTGTCCATGGTTGATGCGTATAATAGATCTCACATGCCACCTACCAAGAGCTTGTTAGATGTTGGCTCCAGAAGGCTTTCCATCTTCATAGTGAATATGTAAACACATCACTCTCGAGATGTTACGGCAATACCACAAGGATAATGCGTAGGACTCAAGATATAATCTCTCTTTCCACATTGTGTGAAGCGGAGAGTCTTCATTGAAAGTGTCCTAATGAGATTTATTGATGATCTCGTGGCGCTAGACTCAATTTGTGCATATTTGGATCCTATATATGGGAGACTAGGGAGAGGGATCTCCCTCCTAATATCAGCAATCTCTAAGAAGTTTGATAGATAATGTGGTTCCCATTGAGAATGAAACAAGTCCTTTTAAGAGGAACTTGGTGGTTTTGAAGTTGCTTAGTGTGAGGCGTCCACTTGGGTCCATGACGTCTTGTCTTCAATACCGATGTTACCATCGGTAGCATATGAATTAAACACGGTTTACGCCCTAAGGTTGAATAAATGGAGGCTATTTGTTTTCACCCTTTTCTCATTCAATTCTTTTTAATTCTTCAAACCCTTCAGTGCTTACCGAGACTTCATAGCAAGAACCTTGTTTATTCCGGTGCTTCATCTACGTCACACTCTTCCCATATTCTCATTTTTCTCCTTTTATCATCATACCTAAGAACTCTACACTAACTGGTGGATAGTCCCTGGGTAGATCCCTCCGGTTCTGGCGGATCATGGGAACACATACCTAACCTTATCGTCCTTATATCACCGTATTACATAAAGTAAAGGTTGAATCGGTCTATTTGGTGTGTTCATATGGTATAGGAACCATTTGAAAACCATTTGAAAATCAATCCAGGTACTTGTGATATATTATCAAAGCATTTTGTACCTGAATTGTTTTGATATTTTTAGAAAAAGAGCTCCCCTCAACATGTGCATCAAATGTTTGAAATCGATTTTGCACCACGAGGAGGCAAGAGGAAGAAATTACTTCTTTGATTACCATTTTCTAAAAAATATCAACATCACTTCCCTAATCAAGACAAGTAGATAAAGCATTTTGGGGAAGGATGAGGTTTTCATAAGTTTTGCTTCCCCTGATATGTGCCTCAAGATTTGAAAGAGTTTTGCACATACTAGAGGAACACGCACATTGAGATAAATGATCACGTTTCAAATTCATAGGTGTAAAATAGATGCTCCCCCTCAACATGTGAATGGAAAATTTGAAATCGTTTGTTACATGCGGGGAGGATAACATGTATCATCAATAAGAACCATTTACGAATCCTGGTTTAAATCAATTTAAATCACAAATTTCCCCCGATCACAATTATCAAATCATTTGAGATTTGTGATCTCTTATAGATTAAATTGATTTTTGAAAGCTTTAGGAGAATTGTGACTTGATTATGAAAGCGTTTTTAAGCGATATGGATCGGTTTCAGACTTAAACTCCATTGATTAAAACATGCATGTATATCTTTTGAAAACAATTGAATGCCAAATAACTTTTAATTTAATTGAAATCATACTCCCCTCAATCAATGACATAGGTTGTTGATTGAGATTGATATTTTGACAAATAAGTCGGATGATTATCAACCGAGTTATTTTCAAAGCAATTAGTTTACCGATAAATATTTCAAATCGAGCATGGAATTTGGTTTGATAAGAAGGCTTTTTGATGAGCGTTCAAACAAATTCTCAAATTTGAAAAACATGAAAAAGCATGGCTCATTCTTTCTTTGAAAAGCGGGTTATTGCACGAAATGACAATAAAACCATTGTTTCTCTTTCTCTCATTTTTTTTTTTTTTTTTTAATTTTTTTATGAAAATTTGAACAACATCTAAAGTCCATGTCATTCTTTGAATGACAGCACAAAAACCGTAGATATAATCGAGCAGGAAAACAAAAAAACAATTTTTTTTTTTTTTGAAGATTTTCAGTTTTTTTCAAATTTTTATGGATTTTTGAAAATTTTATATTTTTCTATTTGATTTTTTGAATAGATATATACGGATATAGATGAAGTAGCCTTTACTCCTCGACTTCCTCGAAGACGTTTGAGTGTTTCGGTTGAAGGCTTTTCATACCCGATGCGTGGAAGAATAAACTCAAAGCGTTCTCTTGGAAGAGCTTTGGTGAAGATAATATGCGCTGCTTGATATTGAGACCTCACAAAATAGAGTTCCACCACACCTTTTCCCTTTGTTTGATGAAATGATGTTAGAATGTCTATATGCTTTGCTCTTGAGTGAGCGTTGTTGCATGATAGAGCAATACTTTATTATCCAAAGAGAGGATTTTGTTGAATTCAAAGCCATAGTGGAATGTTGAGATCTCATCCATAAGATTTGAGCACAACAAGATGACATGGCTATGTATTCTACCTCTATAGAGGAAATAGAAGTACTCATTTGCTTCTTTGAAGACCAGCTCACTAGCTTATCACCCAAAGCGAGCACCTCGGGCGTTCCGACGTGTATCTTGACATTCATGATCAGCATCCGCATAGGTCGTTAGTGACATACCGATTGTCTTTGGTACATAGTCCCATATTGATGGTTCCTTGGAATCACAGAAAGACCCGCTTAACAGCTTAAGGTGCTTTTAGTAGCAGCATTATCTAGCATACATGCAAACAAGAACAAGATGTAGGTCCTACTTGGCTGTGAGGTACATCGAGGATCAATCATACCGATATTTTGTTTGGTCTACCATGATTCAAGTGGTCCTCATCTAGTTTGGTTGATCAATCATGGGAGTGTCAGCAGGTCACTTGAATCAAATCCAAATTTCTTTAAGATTTCATTTGCATATTTAGATTGATTTATGAAAATGCCTCCGGGACTTTGTGAAATTTGTAATCCCAAGAAAAATGACATTTGTCCCATCATTGACATTTGAAATTTTGAACTCATTTCATTAGAAAAGCGATCACATTCCATTGGATCAGTCGAGGCAAAAATAATATCATCAACATAATTTTGAACATGATTAAATGTTTGCACGACTTCACGGTGAACATTTGGATCAATTGCTCCTTTGCTAAATCCGGTTGATAGAAGAAACTTTGACAGTGTATCATACCATGCCCTTGGAGCTTGCTTTAAACCGTAGAGGCCTTCTTCAAGCGATAGCGTGAGTAGGATGCTCTTGATTTACAAATCCTTGGTGGTCGTAGGCGACTTTAGTCTCCGTTCAGAAATGCCGTCTTACATCCATTTGATAGACTACCATGTTCTTACTAGCGGCATAGCGAAAAGATTACGGTGCCTCGATTAGAGCAAGCTGGAGCAAAAGATTCTTCAAAGTCAATACCCTCCTCTTGGCGGTATCCTTTAGCAACTAATCGAGCCTTGTTCTTCAACACATCACCATGCTCATCAAGTTTCACTTTGAAGATCCATTTAGGCAATAATCATGCTTCAATCTGGAGGCATTTTTAACTCCCATACATCTAGTCGATCGAACTCATGAATTTCATCTTGCATAGCATTGAACCAGGTATCTTCATTCATGGCGGTTTTAACATCTTTTGGTTCGATCTTAGAGTGTACGGAGTTGAAGAAGCACCATAAGGCATCGGTTGCAAGTTGTTTCGTGTGGTCTGGACGAGAGGGATTTCCAATGATGTTGTCTAATGGATGATCGTGAGTCCATTTTCCGAGGTGTTCATGTGGTAGTTGTTGAGGCTGAGTAGCGAGTTGATGTCTCCGGAGAAGATGGTTCGATGAAGATTGAGAGCAAATATGTTTCAAATGGGCATCTTGAGTAGCAAGGGATTAACTTCATCATTGAAGCTAGAAACAGTTCCATGATGTACATTTGAAGAATGATGATTTGTTGATGAGGCCGAAGGATCGCCAGGCAGGTGCTTCTTGACAGATATTGAGACTAAGAGTTGACTTCATTCCTTTGGAATATGGCGGCGATCACATTTGTAGGGATCAACACCTCATTAGTACTGGGATCATAAAGTTCATCAAACATAGGATCAAACAATTTCTTTAAATCATCTTGAGATGGAGGTACATATGGAGTTTCTTGAGAAGAGTTTGGAACAAGGGATGAACCAATTGGAAGCTTTTGAAGTGCGGTCAGGCGAATTGTTAGAGCGTTTGACCGATCGACTCATCAAGCGTAACGTGAATTGTTTCCATGATGTTTCGGGTTCTTTTGTTGTAGATTCGGTATCCTTTTTTGTTTGGTGCATACCCTACAAATACTCCAATGTCCGCTTTAGCTCTAAGTTTGCCTAAGTCTTGACCCTCATTAGTTGGATAACCAATGCTCCAAACACACGAAGGAAAGAGAGATTAGGTTTTCGCTTTGTGGACAAGTTCATATGGTGTCTTTCCATGAACAAGTGTGAATCGGGGAGCGATTTTTGTGTGTAGCATGCGGTGGCAATAGCTTTCCCAGGAGAAACATTGGAACTTTTGAGTAAATCAACATTGTTCTAGCGGCTTCTACAGAGTTCGATTTAGATCTTTCAACTACGTTGTTGAGGAGTTCGTGGAACACTTCTTTGATGGCTGATTCCAATGCTTTCATAAATTCACTAAGTTGTTTGTTAACAAACTCGAGTTCCATAATACTTGTCAGGATAATTCGACGGTTTTGTTAAGTCGAACTGCGGTATTTTGATGAGTTTGATGATGATATGAGAGTTTCATCCTTTGTCCTTAAGAATTGACCAGTGAATCTAGAGTAATCATCAACTATAACTAACACATATTTCTTCCCAAGATATTACGCACTCTCATTGGTCCACATAAATCCATATGAATTGTATGAAGAACTTCGTAGCAGTTAGTAGGTTTGGGTTTATGGGCATACTTCTTGCTTTCCCAATTGACAATTTGAACAAAGATGATCCTTTTCATACTTTAGTCTAGGTAAACCTACAACTAAGTCCTTTACGGAGAGATCATTGATGGTACCGAAGTTCAAGTGATTGAGACGTCGATGCCATAACCATGACTTTGTTTTGAAGCCTTTTGACAAGCAAATTGGAAAGACTTCATCATATCTTCATAGAGATGGTGTAGGATTTGAACCACGAGTTCCTCTAAACAGTTCCTTACCATCAAGTTCTCTAACAAAACAAGTATGTTTTCAAGGGCTACTTCTAGATGAGTCCACAGAATGACCCGGAGAAACGATTATAAAGAGACCTTCCACATAGTATAATCTAGAGATAACACTATCACCAACAACATAATCACCATAACCCATAATTGCACGAAATGATCATTACAAATCTACTTGTCGGATGAATTTTCTCCACGAAGTTCATGAGCGCGACCGGTCTCAGTCCATATGCTTGGAGCGGCGAGTCGGTACCACGTAACAATTTGAACGATCTGCAGTTGAACACAGGACAAGAATGGATAATCGGATAATGGGATCCCCATGCAAGAATGGGTTCCACTTGGTTAGTACTTGATAGTGGAACACCCATCGAGAAATAGAAACATCCATATCAGAAGTATAGGCAATGGAATCATTGGGAATAGATGCAATGCTGGTCATGCGTATTTGACCTATTCAGAGTATTTTCACTTCTTAAGGGAATAGTTCTACCAGTAGGCATCCATTTTCTAGTGGGCATAATCTTAGCGGTTTGAGAGCAAAGCATTATTCTTATGGCAAAGGTATCAATAATAACCTATCTTTATAAAAGTTCTTCCCTGGGTTTCCTTTGTTTTCTAACAATCTTTCGTTTTTTGCCTTTTGCCTTATTTGCGATTATTAGCATTAACAATTTTAACTGGCATTTGACAAATTAGACAAGCATTCACACCACATTCATGATTAGCAACAAAATTCAGCGGAACATCATTACAAGGTTTGCAAATAGTATCGATTGAATTAATTACGATGCATGCCTAAGGCTAATACTAGAATCAACACGATTCGCTTTATTCAACTCAAGCTTAAAGTTCCTAGATTGGTCTTCTACTCTCTTCCAATGCATATTCTTAGCTTGCAAGGTCCTATCATTCCTTGTATTGTCTTGAGACTTTGACCCTTTCGCTTTAAAGTCGATTACTCTGTAGAGAATGGGAACATTAGTTGGTTGATCTAATTTTTGCATTCCTGAACTTGATGTGCAGGATCAAAGTACTAGAAGGCACATTAGTGTATACTTTAAAGACGTGATTTGACTTTTGCGAGGCACACTAAAGTTCACTTTCTTAGCACTAACATATCACGGAATCTCGAACTACTTGAAGGCACATTAGTGTTTCCTTTCTTAAGCGGGCATAGAACGGATTTCCAGCTTGGCACTAGGCATAGAACAAGGCATCACAGCTTTGCCTTTTGCACCTAAGGTTAAGGATTTGGGACATGTTGCAATTACACATTCTAGCAACTCTTGAGATCGTTTGGCATGGAGGCAAGCAAACCTAATTTCACTATCAAGAGGTTTGTTAATGAAATCCTCTTAACAATCTGCGAGGACATTCTAGACTATCCTTAAGGTGAGAGCCTGATTATTCATGAAAAGCATGTTCATTATTCTAAGATGAGGAGAATATATTTAAGCGTCACGTGTATTTGCAGTCCTAGGGTGACTTTGAGACAACATTCTTATTGAAAACAAGTGGCGATTTCCATTTCCCCGACTTTCTCGGATTCTCAATTTCCTTTTGTAAAGACGCTATTTTTCGTTGTTTTGTTCACGGGTGACTTTTATTGAATCATATAACTCTTTAAAATGTCGTTTAACTTTTTCATTTTCTTCTAGAAAACTCTTGTTTTCCTTTTGTAAAGCATCAACTAAGTTTTGAAGATGAAAAGTTTGAGAATTCTGAGAATCTAAAGGAGGAGGCATTTGGGAGCCTGTCATATTGTTCGTTTGACCCTTTTATTGAGAGATTTGGGCTTTCAACTTTACGTCGTGTTGCGGCGTGAATCTTTCATCACGTTTGTTAATTTGAATGCATCAAACTCTCGGAGCATCCGAGGATGTCTTGATATTTGAAGTTTGACATTTTCTTTAAGATGTTGATATTTTAGTTGTAAATTAAAATGCTCAACTTCTATTTTAGAAAAATGTTTAACCAAATTGTCGTGATCATCCATTCAATTTTCGTTTAGTTAAAATTAGTTTTTCAAGCTCAATGACACGATCATGGGACTTTGAAAGCAACAGATAATTCATGATTTGGAAGCATTAATGGAACAATTTGTAGCATTGAAAAACACATCTTGAGTAATACATTATCAGGGTTCTCATTTAGTGTATGCAAGTTCTTCCTCTCAATCTCATTATATTTTAGTGCTCGCTCATAGTCACTAACTTCAACTATCATTGCATCAAATTCCTTTTCCATTCCCTTAATATGAGTTTCTATCCTTTTTAGACTCTCAAAGTGATCTTTTAGAAGTTTAAAGAAGGCATGACCTGATTAAATAACATTCTTTCATTTGCTCAAAACCCTTTTCTCTTCCATAATACTGAGTGGGTGTGATCCTTATCTTGCAAGTTTTCTCAAAATCAACAAATAGTTGAAATATAACATATTGGCTAATTAAGGTCTTGCTTTTAGTGGCAATTGTTCTAGGAACAAGATGCATTGGTGTATTAGGAGGATACAATTGTCTAGGCATTTTTAAAGGAGGGTTTGTTTCAACAATATTTTGACTTTTCTGCTTATCTAAGTCCATTTTCCAGAAAACTTGTTCGGGAGTCAACAATGTTTGAGGCTTAAACATGTTCAAGGAAATCCAGTTTTCCTTCTTGTAATCATGGGGGTGTGATCTTTTATTTTCTTCTCTTAACATTTAGGATCATCTACTTTCTTGTTCATCTTTTCCCTAGTGACTTCATCAAGATTCTTATCTTCCTCGTGCACTCAGCAACTAGGTTTTACGTCTAGGTTTAGGATTTCATTGCCATCATAAGAACCTTATGAGCATTTCTAGCCCTTTTAATGACCTGAGTTTGGTTCCTTAACAGGGGAATGCTATGCTTATCGCAGGACCTATGCTTAGTGATCATGTGGCTTGATCTGAATGGTGTTCCCCTGTATGTACAACTTGTTTTCAAGTTTGTTTTTCAAAGTTTGCAGATTAGAAAAATCTTTCAAGAGTTTTGATTCCTTTGCATTAAATTCTTGTTTAAGCATTTTCACATTTTCTTGAAGTTCTTGTTTTTGTTAGCGGTTTAGAAAGTTTTTCTTGCAAGGAATTTAACTCTTGTTTTAATACTTCTTCTCGAAAATTACTTTTCTAATAATTGTGCACTTGGTCATCCATTTCACCGCTCACAGTGGTCAACTCAAATTTAGCATGTTGTTCATAGATAGCAACATGTTCTTTATAGGCATTTAATTCGGATATTCTGGACTCATCGGGGGCACAGGCGTGTATTCATCAAAATAGTCATTGTTGATGCGGAATGCATCACTTGGTATTACCTCACTTTCACTTTGTTTCACATATTGATCATATGGGACAACATTGATATTACCCATATTTTCAATATTTGATAAAGTTTAGAGTTGATAGTACTTTGTCATGCATCTTTTGCACATCAACATCATCATTAGTTTATTACCTGGTGGGTGTCTTTGGATGGGCCGAATTGTGGTGAAGAGGAGAATTAGGAGAGACCATTGGAGAGATGCTAGCCATAAAGATTGTTGTGTGCGTAGGTCCATCATCCACATCAGTCGTTATGCATCACTCGGTGACTTGAAGGCATTCCGATGATTGTGACCTATCTCTGAATAGGCTGCCATCCACATCTGCATCATAGGTCTTGGCATTGCCCTCAGTTAGAAACAGCAATTCCTCTTCATCCAAAGCGACTCCATTATCGACACTGGCGACCATCTTATCTCACGAAAATCGGCGTGCATTGGGCGCTTTGGAGATGTGGATTCCTCACAGTGTTTCACCACCAATTATAACATTTGATCATCTTAGCTTGACCTTGATTACCATTCCTTCTCGATTCGATTACCAACATAACCTCACCAGCTCCACCTCTTCCACGATCATACATCTTTCTGAATTGGTTGCACCGATCCTCCCATCTTTACTTGATGGCGATTTTGTGGGTTGGATGTTTGCTTCGAGGTTGTTGTTGGTTTGTGGGAAAATTCATGTTTTGACTAATGGAAAGACTAGTTGATTAATGAAATTACCCGTGTGCATCGGCATGACTTGAACATAGGATCGGGGAATTAGTTTGTGATTACCATTTCCATGGGTATGACTTGTGAGGAACTTTGGTTTGTGATTCCGATGTTTGAGTAGAAAGCTGATTGAGTCATTAAGCTTCTCTCCACAGTTGGTTTTGAACCGATTAAGAACCAATTTTTCAAACATAGCATGTCTCTCATTCCGAAGGAGGAAGGCATAGAGTTGCTCATAGTTTGTATTCTTCAATCCTTTAGTGAGCTTCACGGAGGTGACAAACTTGTGCCATTCGAGGTTCATGTTGTTCACAAATTTTGAGTTCAGCTGAATGTTAGGCATAGTCATTATGATGTTCCTCATGTCATTCACAACGAAATCTCACAGTACTCATAGACACTCTCATCCGGTTTCATCTTGAAGTGTTCAAATTCGTCATAGAGTTGTGATTCTCTGTCTTCCATAGTTAATTACGAACACGAGAGAAGCATCTTGAAATTATCCCATATTGCCTTTGCTTCGGTGTTGTGATTGATCAGCTTGTAGATGTCTTTAGGAAGACCTTGAAGAACAATGTTTAGAAGCCTGATATAAAGATCGAATCTCTTTTCTCCTTATCATCAAGCTCATCATACATCTTTGGTCCGTCCATTCCGTGTCCCGAGTTCCATCTTCAGCCATTATCAAGTACATCTCTAGTCGTCTCAACTCGACACGGTCCTTCATCAATGGATTTGAGAATGTTGACACCATTTTCCTTTCAAAGGCGGTACAATCCGATTCGTTGAGCCCAAGAATCGTAGTCAGATTACGTCAAGCATAGGGTGGGCCAGTATCCAACGGCGCTTGAACATCCTCGGCAAGTGGAGATGATAGTAGGAGCGTTTGTAGACATGTTCAAGCTCACAGGATTTTATAATTCTTTGATTGCCGGAAATTGATTCTTTCACGGATTTTTACTAAACCAAAACAACGTAAACGTAACCTAAGAAGAAAAAGGTCTAAATGAACAAATTGCATCCAGCACAACTGCATAGCGGTCAACTCGCCTTTTACTCAACTTCAAGCAATTAATCAAATTAAACACAAATAGCCAACTTGGCTTTAGTCTCAACTCGCAACACAATCAACTTCGCTTGAACACTAAGTTAAACGATTAACTCGCTAACGTTACAACTGGCTAAGTAGCAAAAGTCGCACAGATCTCAAGTAAGCTTAAAGAAACAACTTCGCTTAGAACCCATTAGCATAAATATCAGCTCGCAAAAGCGGCTAAGTCATGTACCAGCTTCGCTTTAAATAACAAAGCATTCGCTTTGAAGAAACACAAGTCGAGACACAACTTCGCTTAGTCCTTTTTCAAAATAACCACTTTATCAATCCAAAACAACAAACCACAATGATTTAAGACTTTCAATTCCAAAATTATAAACACATGTGAGTGATCCTAAACACAAACGTACAAGCAAAATTCAAACTTTAACACAAGAATTTGTCCAAATGAATCAAACTCTCCTAAACCCTTAATACTCCAAAAACCTTATGAAATCCACCAAAACAAGAGCATAAGAAGATGAGTGATCAAACCATGGCTCTTGATACAATTGTTGGATATTATTGGATTTCACAAACACTCTAAACCATGATCAAAGTAGGTAATATAAGAATGTTAGAGAGGATTCTAGTGAGAAAGGAAGAGAGTCGGGAACTATAGTGAGAGAAAAGAAAATATTATTATGAGCTCCAACTCTCTACCTTGGGAGGTAGAGAGTATTTATAGTGATATAAATAAATTCAGCGAAACCACTCTGAAACTCACAAATGTTTACCTTAACTTTTTCGATTGAATACGGTGTAACTTCCAAAGCTAAACTTCAAGATCATTATAACAAATAGTGCAAAGGTACTTAGGTATTGATATTTGTTTTTGTTTATTGATAATTTCTTTGGTAGAACTAAAAAGAAAAAAATTATAACACGTTATTTACAATCTTTTAAAATTTAGTTCAGAGATAATGCTCCTAGCTTCTCAAGGATACTGTGATGATATGATTATTCGGTATTGTAAGGACCTCCAAGGTCTTGATGTTACAAAATTAAACGAATAAAATAAAGATCTTGTTTAATTTCCATGAGTGTCTAGACTTAGATGTAGGTGTAATTGGAATGATTGAGATATATATTTAGGTTGTGTTGGACTGTAGTAGAATTTACTCTCACGGTTCGTATTCAATTGTCATGATGTATTGTGACTTGTGATGTTATAATGAAGTCACATTTGGTAGAAGTTTGGTATTTAGTTTATGTCAAGGTCAAACAGTCCAAGGTCTTTATCTGGTTTTACTGCCTTGAAGTAGATAGTTGCAGCTTAAGCGGTAACCAACTACGCGTAAGCCAGATGTTTAAAGCGTGAATAGGTTAACAATACTTGCAGCTAAAAGCGGTGTTGACCTAAGCGGTTTGCGTGGCCATGTTAGAAGCTTAAGCCATGGTCCACATACGGTAACTTTCTAAGTTACTTTAGTAACTCCTATGAAGATCCTTAGTAAAACTAGGGTATTGACCCATGTTGACTTTTCCAGCATGTATTCCGACCAAAAGAATATGTCGATTCATAAGGCCAGATATATGAACAATATATGACCATTTATTTGACCACAGCGACCGTGAAGTAAGACGAGAAAATTTCCGTGTAGGTTTATAGTCATAAAAATCATAACTTTGCTGCGAGTTAAGACTTTTAGACCAAAAGTAAAACTGATACATTAAAACTTGTTAAAAAAATCTGTTACCACAAAAATTTGTGAAAAGTAAAGATTAAAACAGAATTTTAACACAAGTTTATGACAAGAAAAACATCAATCAATTATAACAAAACTAGCCGAGCACTTTGATACCAATGTTAGGATAAGTTTTTATGATTGATTTGAGGTGAATTAAAGATCTTGGAAGATGAAAGAAGTGTCACTTCATCATGTTAGTGAGAGAAAGTATGGAGAAAGGAGAAACATGTGTGTTTTATTATTGAAGGTAAGTTACACAGAAGGACTCACCCTCTAGAAAGGGAAGTCTAGGAGGGTATTTATACTAGACACATACATCTATGACTATTTGACATAACAAGCCTTGTGTTTAAGGTAACAAAAGATTGAAAATATAATCCCGTCAATGTCGTTCATTTATGAGTTAAAGCTATTCCAAGCATGCAATGGGTTATGGATCATGCTCCATGGGTATGGGTCATGGACTTTGAGTTTACTTAACTACATTCAATGTATTTTATTAATGGGTTAAATACTTAATCTTCTTCCCATTCTATTACCCATTATAATATATACTAAGTATGTATATATCTGAAATATGAAATGTAAGTGTGTTAGTAAACTATTGACTCAAACCATTTTCACGATTTTATTTGTTGTTTTGTTATAATGATTTTGTTTGTTATCGACAAAACATTAAAAGATAAGTAAAATATAAATAAGCATTTTTCGACTTATTTGTATTAACAAAATGCTTCGTGTACTGATAGTGGTGAAGCAGAGGCTCAACAACATAACCGAGGGGTATGATTGTGGCCATTGTTATTGGTGAGGGTGGATGGCATAAGCTAACAACCAACATCACCGTGTGAGCTCTAAATACGACTCCCGATTACTTTTACTACAAACTAAACATGACCAAGAACTCACTCTTTTAGGACCAAATGCTTTTTAAAATAAAAATATTATCTTATACAAAATTAACACTTACATACAAAATCTATGAGTATACGGGACTCACCTTGGTTATGACACTAGGGAGATAGGAGGAATTAAATTGGACACCCCACAGCCAAAAATTTGTATTGCATCTTATAAAAATATAAATATTTATGTAATTGTCTCCATAGCAACAAGATTTATAGTGCACTTTTGTTTTGTGCGGTTTGCCTATCAACTTTATAAGGCTAGACACAATGGTCATCACAACCCTTATGTCACATCAATTCCACATCACCATTTAGCACATCACAATTTTGCTCACATTTAGGATACAATGGTCACCCTGCTCCTTCACATCTAAACCCGTTTTTTAACAAATTTAAAAATACCAAATTAAAATTTTATTCATAAATACTCACTAGTGGATCATGAATCGTGTTTCTAGTGTCACGTCCATTGCATTTTTACTTTTCCTTAGCCATGAAGTTTTTATGATTTATCACAATTAATCTTTTATTCATAATTAAGAACATTACATTAAAATTAAAAACATCGATATTAAAACTTAAAAATCAAACTTCCGCGAAAAGGTGTTGACCAAATCTTGTTGTTCCCTTATACTTGGTTAGAATTAAATACAAAGTTAATCTATCAAGTTCCATGGCTTTAGCAATGTTAATTGAAAAAAGCATTTAACAAGTTAAGCGTAAAGTAAAATAGACTAAGTTTTTCGCGCTATATTCTTATTAAAAGTTGATCAAGGAGAAATATATTACCCAAGTTTTTCTTGAACAACACTTGGGATTGAATGACAATATATGGTATACTCCTCCTCACTAAACTTAAGCTAAGCTTTGAGTACAAGCTATGCTGCTAACCAACTAAGTAACCTAGAACTTGGATTGTATTTGGAGGAGTGAAAGGAGAGCGGCGTGAATGTCCTAAGCATTTAAGTGCCTGCGAAACCTATTACTCTTGCCTTATACACTATTTATACAAGTATGAAATACAACCATTATCTAAAAAGACAAAGTGACATAATTCTCAGGATGATGTAAAATGCCTCCATGTTTTGTCTACATTCTAATAACCTATTTCGGTAAGGGACATGTTCATTTTCCTAGTGTTAGTGTTGACACACTCTTGGTCTTTTATCCATTCAAGGTAAAATTTGACCTTTATAGATAAGGACACACTATCTTTCAAACTTATCCGCTTCATCCAGCCTTTACTTGGTCTTCAAGTCTTAGGGCTTTTAAGTCTTGGCTTCATAGTTAGTGAGGAGCTTGGGAATTGGTGAGTTATGTCATCGCCCTTTGAAACCATCATCTTCTTTGGCTCAGTATCATTAAGTGAGTCTGCCTCAATGAATGGAAAAGCCCTTCTTTTTAGGCTTGTCACGAGCTTCTTAAAGATGACTCACCCAATAATCGCATTTCATTCAGGACTTGTTTATGTTTAAGGATATTAAACACTTAGGTTATTTTATCTTCAAATCCTTGTTTGATTTGGGGATTCAGCGACCCAACAAATCGACCGCTAAGGTTTTAATGTGCTTGTGACGATTTGATTTGTCTCATAACTTGTACCATTTGTTCATCTGGATTGTAGGGAGGTCATTCGGTTGATGTGCTTCCTCGATTACGGTCGGGAGATATCGCATTCTATTTGTGTTTTTTGGATATATATGATGCATGTATACACCATATTATTTCTTATTCTTTCAAATGTGTGGTCGTACATGATTGGCTAATATAGTCCATTTTTCTTGAAAAGCGTAAGCGGTCGTTCTTACATCTTTCCTTTCCACTTCATGCATTCTCTTATACATTATTCACTTGTGGGTCATAAATGCTTCAGTTCAAATGGAAACTAACAAGTATCACCCATTCTGATACATCCGTCAACAAGATAACTATCCCCAATAAGTAAAGTTGTATGAGTTAGCCATAAACAAAACCTCGAAGCGCTTTTCCGTCTGAGATAGATTTGAATAGAGGCTATTGATGTATAGCGTTGATGTTAGATTGTTCACCCAAAAATACCAAAGAAAACATGCCATATCCATAAGTCTTGTGACACAACAACTTCTAGTAAAATGAATGGATTTAGACCATGATCCGCGTCACAATATTGCCCTTTATATCGCTTCGACAACCAAACCACCGAATCACCTGTATAATCAAGGCTTCCAAACATTTCCCAAAACCCGCCCATTTCTTACATTGAAGCTAGCGTATAGCTTTCTAATACCGGTATAAGTAGGTCTTTGCAAATACTATGCTCCAAAACTTTCCATAATAGACTTACAAAAATAATAAAGAGATTCATGAGAAGTTGTTGCACAATTTGCATATATTCCATCAAGGCATAAGGAATGGTGACATATGCCAATGCTAATTGCATAGGTGCACTTTATTAAAGCCAAATGCCTTCTCTTTAAGTTTACAATTAGTATTATCCGCAGTATCCACAAACTATGGTTGTGAATAGCTCTTGACTCATTGAACCTCTTCGGATGATATGCATGCGTCACAACGGATGCGACTAAAATAAGGCTGACTTAGCGATCGCGAGCACCATAACAATCTCTATTTATGATATTTCCGTTGGTCATTTTGATTCACGCGTTATCTTCTATTAAGTAATATACGACAATGCTTTATTAAAGTCATGTCCCTGCCAAGAACTTCTTTTTATTACGGCGAGTTTGTGAAGAAGAATGTTTCGAAGTTTATTTGGATATGAGGACACCTAGATCAACAAATGTAGTTTTAAAAAGAATTAGTGTTACAATCCAAAGGCTATGACTTAATTTTAGTACATCGAAGCCTTAATTTTAACGCCCAAAAATAATGGCGGAATGACAAAGATTTTGTTTGAGTACGTATATTTTGAAAATATTATATTTAAAGTTGTGTGGCATAGAAATAATATAGAGATTATTGGGGTATTTATAGATAAATAAATAGTAAACGTAATTTTTTTGAAAAAAGTGACTTTTATAGTGTAGTAGTTGTATGTAGGAAGAGGCAGGACCAAATACACGATATCCAAGAGGTGAGGAGCCTCACAATTTCTTCCCTTTTTACCTTTACCTTAGCCTTCCACAATGGTGGTGTTGGTGGCGTGGCGATGGAGGTGAGGATGATCCTCACCCTCCACCGTAGTAGTCTAACTTTTATACTCACCCTTTGTTGTTAGGCTAAGACACAATAGTCACCACTCTCCTCACCTACATATAAGAGCAAATTATCATTAAGCATTACCA
>OU343223.1:199563025-199874412 GCA_910596185.1 Chrysanthemum makinoi | reverse complement strand
GCCAAAATACACCATTTCCAATCTAGATACAAATTACTCCATATCCGACCAATCTACTCTCAATTTTATATACCTATTTTTCCACTTCTTCTCCATCAGCTAAAATTCCTTGATTCCTTTCTTCTTCTTCCTTGGTCTAGACAAATCCTCTCACCAAAGCACCACCAATCGCCACCACCTGCATCACTGCAGCACCAATAAAACCGCCCATCACCTTCACAACCACAATATCCACCGCCATCATCTTTAACCATCGCTGCTTCATAAACCCCAAATCCCATTTACAGTCCACATCTCGCGGCACAGTCGAGCATATCTAAGGACCACAACTATCTTTGATGTCTCCATTATCTTCAATCAGCTGTAATGTAGAGATAGTCTTGACGTAGATATATAAGCTCTGGCGGTATTTTGAATTTATTTAGAGTTTTCTATGATTTGTTGTGTTCATCAAAATTAATGTAGAGATAGTCTTGACGTAGATATATAAGCTCTAATTACAAGCATTCACGAAAACTTGTAATGGTAATGTTGTCTAAATGTGTTCCAATGTTGTAGATTGGTTTAGGTTTATCACGTTGTAGATACTTACAAGGGTAGAATTGTCATTATTCTAATTGAGGTTTTCATTCATAATATAAAAAGAAACATAATATTATTATACTTCTTAGTGTAAACATATTGGTCTGATATATTTGTGAAACATCATGAATTGTATGAACAAAAGCTTGAGCAAATAAAAGTAACAAATGTTCATCAGAAATAAGAACATGTTTACACAATATTGACCTGAATCAACTAATAATACCCATTTTTACATTACGACAATATCAGTCTCACTTTAAAGTTTAAGATGAAGGCTTTACGAGGGATAGTTGCGGAATACTATCCCTGGTAATGACAAATGATGCTCGTCAAGTTATGAAGATGAAGATCCCACTTAGAAGAGAAAGATTCTAGTGGTGTAATCTGTTATCTATCACTACTACTAACCTTCTTTATACACTAGGGAGATTCACTGTTACTAGTTACAATAGAATAGTGATAACTTGACTAAAAGAAAACTTGAAGTAAGGTACGTGTGCACTTGTATGGCTAGGTTTGGTTTACTGTGCTGAAAACTTTGTTACATGCAAATTTATTTCCCTGCTCTCGATGAATCATTATCTTTCTAAGGGTTTTCCCGCTTTGCTTTATCTTAAATTACTCCCGCGTAAGTGTGTCTGAGAACATCAATCAGATCCAAGGATATACTTTGCAAGTATGTTGAAGAATACTCTAAGTGTATGTGATATGTAAATTTGGTTCACATGCATGGCTTAAGATGATAAGTCTATTTCAAAGTACTAAAGACATTTGTCAGTCCTTTAGGTCTCTGATGATTTTGTCTATTCTTAGCTCTTTGTTAGTTGACTCCGTTATCAAGTTACAAAGTTTTTCATTCCATTTGGATTTTGTCTTTTGTGAAATCTGATTGTTTCATGGAAGATTGTTAATACAAATAAATCGTAAAAATGTTTATTAATATTTTGCGATCTCTTTGTGTTTTGTTGATAACAAATATAATGTTATCTTAAGTATAATTATAAGAATACATGTTATTTTTGTAAAGCATTTACATATAGCCATTTAAATACAAAAATGTAGTAATTAAGCATTTGTTGTAATAGTTTATTAGGATGGGTAAAAACCATAACCCATGGACCATAACCCATGGATCTTAACCCATACCCAAGTAGATTAGATACAATGTATACTTAGATACATTGAATCTAAAGAAAACCCATGGACCAACCCATAACCAAAAAACCCATGGGCAAAGAGGAGCGTTCCACGGATCCCTAGGATTACACTAGACGGATCCCAAGTGGAAGGGATCCGTGGGATCCGGGGAACAGTGAAGATTTTTGCCTATAAATAGAGAGCCATTTCTTCATTCTAACTCACCCCTCTTCTTACTAAATCTCTCATACACTCAAATTCTCTTCTAACATATAGATCACTTGATCTAGAGAGTTGTTCTTCTTTCTTTCTATTTGTGATCCTCATATAGGTCCTTCTCTAAGGCGAGATCACGAGCATTCTACAAGTCATCCAACCAAGGGGTCCTTGATTGATTTGTCACTCGCAAGATTTATCGTAGAAGATCTTGTATTTGATATTTCACATACTTGTTGTATAATAGTCGTGTTGGTTTAGTCCACCGTGATCGGACTCGGTATTTAGCTTTGTACAGGAAAAAGTGTAAGCAACGTTATGAAGGCTTCTCCGCCAAGTGAAGGAGTTTGTTGACATAGTGCTTGAACTCTCGAGTAGGTGACTCGGGGAGTGGAGTAGGGCAAGGAAGGTGTCCTTGTAGCCGAACCACTATACATCGGTTGTGTCTTTTCTTTCCCTTCACTTTACTTTATTTACTTGCTTTATCATTAGATCTATACTTTCTCTACATCCATAAGATCTCACATATTAACGAATCTAAATTTTTTTGAAACTAACGTAAAATCGGCAAAACTATTCAACCCCCCCCCTTCTAGTTTTCCACAATTGGCATCAAGAGATAAGTTTATAAAAGTTTTAAAATAAATTTGTATTTTAAAAACTTTTCGATCACTATGGGTTCTGAAAATTATAAGGAAGGGCAATCTATGCAACGACCACCACTACTTGAAACTAATGGTTTTATATATTGGAAAAATAGATTCGAAACATATGTGAAATCTAAAGATATTGATCTTTGGTACATTATTGTTGAAGGCGACTTTGAGGCTACCTCAAATGATGATAAAGGAAATATAGTTAACATACCTCATGATAAATTAAGTGATGAATTGAAGAAAAAGCTTTCTAAAATAGTGAAGCAAAAAATGGTTTTATATAATGCTTTACCCAAAAAGGAATTTGAAAAATTTCTATGCTTAAAACCTCTAAAGAGATTTGGAATTCTTTAGTTGTAACTCATCAAGGCAACCAACAAGTTAAAAATAATAAAATTGATTTATTTGTTCAACAATATGAACAATTTTCAATATCGGATGAGGAAACTATAGATCATTCATTTGCTAACTTTAATACTATTATTATATCTTTACAAGCACTTGATGAATCTTTTTCTAGCCGTAACCATGTTAGGAGATATCTAAGAGCACTTCCATCGAAGTGGAGATCCAAGGTGACGGCGATCGAAGAGTCAAAAGATTTGACAATCCTCACTCTCGATGAACTCATAGGCAACCTAAAAGTCTACGAGCTTGTCCTCGCTAAAGACTCTGAAGCCTCAAAGGTGAAAGAGAAACACAAATCTCTTGCCCTTAAAGCCAAAAAGGCTTCAAGCGATGAAGAGAACTCCTCTTCAAGTAGTGACGACGAGGAGTACGCTATGGCGGTAAGGGACTTTAAAAAGTTCTTTAGAAGAAAGGGAAGATACGTCCAAACAACCGTGATGACGATAAGAAAGGCTTTCGAAAAGCAAAGAGGACGAGAAGCCAAAAGATGATCGTACTTGCTTTAAATGGGGACCCAAACCACTTTATTAGTAAGCGTCCCAAACGGGATGATCAAAAGGCGCTCGTGAGCGTGCACGGGGAATGAGCGACTTTAGGAGGACGAAGAAATTTGTCTCATGGCAAATGACGAGGTATGTCACTAATACTATAGTAGCTCATCACTTGATGACGACTCATTGCATAATGAATATGATAAACTATGCAATATTAGCTTAAAACTAGTTAACAAAAACAAGCTTTTAAAGAGTCAAAACCAACGCTTAGATAAAGAAGTCATAGAATTAAAAGCAAAACTAAAACGCTTAGAAAAGGGTAAAATAGCAAGTGGTGAATGTGAACTTTGTGTTCAACTTCAAACACTAGTTGATCATCTAGATTCTAAAATTGCTAGAATGAGTACGAACACTTTAGATATGATATTAGATGGTGTTAAAACCGGCAACAACCAAAAAGGTTTAGGTGTTCAACAACTTGATCCATCAACTAGTGAAAATAAAGAAACAAAATTTGTTAGGACACTAGAAAAACCAGCCAATTTGTGGCGGATCCCACGGATCCCTTGATAAAGGGAACCGGCTAGTGTACGCCATGGATCCGTGGATCTCACAGAGCAAATAGTAGCAATAATGTAGCTTCTTCATCTAGAACTGAGTTTGTTATAGTTAATAGGAAGAAACCAACTCATGTCACCACTAGACAACCACCTCCAAAATATAATCCTACTCTTGCAAGAAACAAAGCTCCATCTTTTTCAAAACCTAATTCATTTAGGAGACCTAATAACGTTTACCCAAAAAGTAACCATCAAATGGGATGGAATCCAAATATGCAAAACGATTTTCCTTTTCAAAACTTTGCTCCATGGAATGCATACTCATCTTATCCATACATGTCTAACATGAATGGAATGTTTAACACTAATGGACCCATGAACAAATGGGGACCAAACTTTTGAGTTTATTATTGTTTTAGGTGTGCTTAAAGGTCGACCTAGACCCCGATGAATGGGTCAAGGATAGCGGGTGCACGAGGCACATGACCGCAATAGAGATCTATTCTCCACATATGAATCCTTCAATGGAGGTAATGTGGTGTTTGGAAATAGCAAAGGTAGAATCATCGGTAAAGGTACGATTTCTAACAAATCTCTAACCATTAACGATGTGTGTCACGTAGAAAACCTAAACTTTAACCTCTTAAGTATAGGACAAATATGTGATAAAAAGTGCAATGTACTTTTTACCCAAACCGGTAGTAAGATACTAAAAAATGGCATAACCATAGGAAAAGGAATTAGGAAACATGGAGTCTATGTCATTAAAATCGGTAATGAACCTAAAGACAAACTATGTCTTACCTCTATGGATGATACTTCGACCTTATGGCATCGAAGATTGGGTCACGCCAACATGCGACTTCTTCAATCGCTATCATCCAAAGATCTAGTAAGAGATCTACCTAAGTTAAAATATGAACATCACTTTTGTGATGCTTGTAATGTAGGAAAACAAGCTCATTCTTGTCATAAAGCTAAAAACATGGTGTCTACAACTAGGTGTCTAGAATTACTACATATGGATTTATTTGGTCCATCCGCTATCCAAAGTTATGGAGGCAACTACTATACTTTGGTCATAGTGGATGACTATTTTAGGTATACATGGACAAAATTCTTAAAGAACAAAACGGAAACCTTTAATTATTTTGAAATATTAAGCAAAAAGATCCAAAGACAACTACGAAGTCCCATAGTGTCTATTAGGACGGATCATGGTAGGGAATTCGATAATGAAGTGCAATTGAGCTTTTGTGACGCTAATGGTATTACTCACAACTTCTCGGCTCCACTCACAATCGAATGGGGTAGTAGAAAGAAAGAATAGAACCCTACAAGAAATGAGTCGAACCATGCTTAATGAACAATCCATACCTCAAAAGTTTTGGTGTAATGCCGTTGATACTTCAACGCATACATACTCATCGAGTCTTAATTAGACCAATCTTAGGAAAAACTCCATATGAGTTACTTCGAGGCAAAAAGCCAACGTTAAATCACTTTAGAGTCTTTGGTAGTAAATGTTTTATTCTTAACACTAAAGATTACCTTACAAAATTTGATCCTAAATCAACCGAAGGTATCTTTTAGGTTACTCGCCAAATAGCAAAGCTTACGCCATATTAAACAAAGAAACAATGAAGGTAGAAGAGTCATTAAATATAAAATTTGATGAAAGTCCACCCAAACCCTCTCCACCTCTTGTCGATGACGAGATTATAGAAAGTGAAGCTATAGTAATAAAGAAAAAGATAAGTGAAGAAGAAGAACCTCTAAGTGATGAAATAATAAACATTAAAGAGTCCAAAGATCACCCCGTAGATAAAGTCATAGGAAAGCTAAACGAACGAACATTAAGGTCTCAAGTTCAAAACCAAAGTAGCTTGTTTTGTTTCGTTTCAACCTTAGAACCTAAGAATACACAAGAAGCCATAAAAGATGAGAGTTGGGTAATGGCTATGCAAGAAGAACTAAATCAATTTGTTTCTAATGATGTTTGGACACTTGTCCCTCCACCTAGTAATCAAACCATAATAGGAACCAAATGGGTTTATAAAACAAATTAGATGCAAACGGAGTAGTGTCTAGGAACAAGGCTAGACTCGTTGCTCAAGGGTATAACCAACAAGAGGGAATAGACTTTGATGAGACCTACGCCCCCGTGGCTAGATTAGAGTCTATAAGAATACTTCTTACGTATGCTTGTGCTAATGATCTAAAGCTTTATCAAATGGATGTCAAAAGCGATTTTCTAAATGGTTTCATTAATGAAGAAGTATATGTAGCTCAACCTCCTGGCTTCATTGATTTTGAAAAACCCAAACATGTGTATAAATTAAAGAAAGCCCTTTACGGTCTTAAACAAGCTCCAAAAGCTTGGTATGATAAACTCAAGTCATTTCTAGTTAAACACAACTATACCATGGGGTTAGTTGACAACACACTTTTTACTAAGAAAAGAGAGTGACATATAATCATAGTACAAATATATGTAGATGATATTATATTCGGATCCACTTGTCAAGACATGTGTGATGATTTCTCTAAAATCATGCATGACGAGTTCCAGATGAGTATGATGGGAGAACTTAGTTTCTTTCTTGGTCTACAAATAAAACAAGTAGAAGATGGTATCTTCTTCAATCAATCTAAATACATCAAGGAGATGTTAAAGAAATTCGGTCTAGAAGAGTCAAAACCAATTAGGACTCCAATGTCATCCGACACCAAACTCACAAAAGATGAAGACGGCTAATCCGTAGATAATACTAAATATCGTGGCATGATAGGTAGTCTTCTCTACCTCAAGGCAAGTAGGCCGGATATCATGTTTAGTGTTTGCTTATGTGCTAGGTTTCAAGAAGACCCTAAAACATCACACCTAGAAGCCGTAAAAAGGATATTTAGATATATTAAGGGTACAACACAATTAGGATTATGGTATCCTAAGGGCACGGAGTAGAAACAATTGTATATGCATTCTGACCATGCAGGTGACTACGTTGATAGAAAAAGTACAAGTAGGGTATGTACTTTCATGGGATGTTGTTTAACATCTTGGTTTTCTAAGAAACAAACGGCACTTGCAATATCAACAACCGGGTTTAGCACGCTCTGCCGCAAAGCATGCCAACATACACTATGGATGAAACAAGCGTTAGTCGACTACGACATTCATCTAAGCGACATAGCCATCCTATGTGACAACAAAGGTGCCATCGACTTAAGCAAGAATCCGTTATTGCATTCTCGCACAAAGCATATAGAGATTCGTCATCACTTCCTAAGAGACAATGTTCAAAAGTGGAACATCTCTATTGAGAAGGTAGCATCCGAAGACAACATAGCCGACGTCCTCACCAAACCGTTGAAGCGAACAATTCAACCTACTTCGTCTTGGTCTTGGTCTAATGGAACAAACGTCGTAACTTATTTGACTCTACAAGGTATGTAAACACTAGCCTTCTTCTTTCGGAGTCTAGGATTTCTATTTCATGCACAACTCACAAACAATACGGGAATTTTCAAAACCCAAGATAAGTTTTCCACTTATAGCTTTCTTATTTTTTAAAAACACACATACACATTTTCAAAGAAAACCTCTTTTCAAAATGTTTTCTAAAAGGATGATACCTTCCAGTATCAATTTCACAAAAGCAATTTCTCACGTCTAGGACAAATCGCTTTTCATTATTAATACAAAGTAAAAACCCGCTTTCATTGCATCTCATGTCTTTTGAATGCTAAAGGGGACACATAACTAATATGTGTTTTCGGGTACATTCATTTAAGCAACAATGAATTAGAGCATTGATAACACAAATTTACGTACTTATGTACTAAATATGTGTTTTCGGGTTATCTCAATAGGATTTTTTTTTACCTTCTAGTTTATTTTCCTTTCTTTTAGAGGTCGAGATAACCGAAACTCCAAATAGTTTGCATATAGGCACACACTAGGCAAAAATGTTCCAAAAGGAAAATTTTGTGCTACCTGAATCACCAGACCCACGGATCCCAGCCTTCATGCTGGACGGATCCCTCAAGGGAAGGATCCGTGGGATCCGTGAAACAAAAGCTATTTTTACCTTCTATTTTTTCACTTTGGATGAAAAATCCACATTTGTTTCATTTTTGGGAGTATGCTCTTTAATGCTTGTGTTCTCATGATCACATGCCTTGAATTCATATCTAATCATTAGATTTTAATCCACATTTTGGGTCAAGCATTCATTACAATGCTTTGTTTTTCTATATATAGAACTCCCAAAATGCTTGCATAATCCATCTCATCCTCATAACCACAATACACCATGTCATCCAAAAACCCTTTAGATGAATCACCTAGTACAAACAATCATCTTCATGATACCAAAACCTTTGTACTACCACCATCCAAAATACCACAATCAAACTCTAGGATATCCGCATGGATTAGTATCCGATCTTGTTGTTTAGCAAAACCAACCTCAAATGGTTCATCCTCAACAAATAACTCACCACAAGATGCTTCCATTATAGCACCTCCTCATCACCAACAAGTACACCAACTTCATCACCACCTAAAGTCACTCTTTTGGAACTCCTTAAGACTCCAACAAGATCTAAACAACCTAAACAAAAAGAAATAGTCTTTTCAACACCCCCACATCTCCAAATACTATTTTTCAAGATCTTGAAACATCACCACCATTAGCTCCCATCACATTACAAGAACATCTAGGTTCTTTTCCACCACCATTTACAAACATTCCGAATGTTGATCCATATTTTCCTATTTTTCCACCACATCTTCCGCATAACTCAAATCAAAACAACCCGGAAAAATTCCGCACTCATTACCCACATCATTTACATTGTGAACATTGCCAATCCACTAGGGAAATCGCAATAGAAGTTAGGGAAGAAATGC
This sequence comes from Chrysanthemum makinoi, assembly GCA_910596185.1. NCBI lineage: Eukaryota > Viridiplantae > Streptophyta > Magnoliopsida > Asterales > Asteraceae > Chrysanthemum > Chrysanthemum makinoi. The sequence goes on along the minus strand of OU343223.1, from coordinate 199,865,441 downwards.
GTTTCATACTTAACCTCATCCTTGATCGCATCAATACAATCACTCATCAAAACCTCCATCCATAACCTTATGCAAGCATGGAAGGAATCATTACTACTATTTTCTATTTTTAGTACTTTTTCTTTTGAAGTCATTTTCAAGAACAAGTCTTGTTCTTATTTTTACATGCTTGTAGGTGGCATAAAAACCACTACACTTTGTTGTTTTATTACAAGGCCTTGTTTACATACCTTGGCTCTCAATCTTGATTCTCGGCAATCTCAAGATTATTTAAACATGTTACTAACCTTTCTTTTTGTAGGATTTTTATTTTTCTTCACTTGACGCCCCAAACAAGGGGGAGCTACCGTCAAGGGGGAGTTAGCGATACGTGGACTATTTTTTCCACACTTTTATGTTTATTTCTTCCAAGGGTTAACTTTTTGTTTCGACAAAAAGGGGGAGAAGAAGTAAAACTTAGGGCTTTCAAAACTTACATCTATTCTTAAGTTTTACTCATCATAACATTATGTTTTGTCATCAACAAAAAGGGGAGATTGTTAATACAAATAAACCGTAAAAACGTTTATTAATATTTTACGATCTCTTTGTGTTTTGTTGATAACAAATATAATGTTATCTTAAGTATAATTATAAGGATACATGTTATTTTTGTAAAGCATTTACATATAGCCATTTAAATACAAAAATGTAGTAATTAAGCATTTGTTGTAATAGTTTATTAGGATGGGTAAAACCATAACCCATGGACCATAACCCATGGATCTTAACCCATACCTAAGTAAACTAGATATAATGTATACTTAGATACATTGAATCTAAAGAAAACCCATGGACCAACCCATAACCCATAACCCATAACCAAAAACCCCATGGGCAAAGAGGAGCGCTCCACGGATCCCTAGGATTACACTAGACGGATCCCAAGTGGAAGGGATCCGTGGATCCGGGAACAAGTGAAGATTTTTGCCAATAAATAGAGAGCCATTTCTTCATTCTAACTCACCCCTCTTCTTACTAAATCTCTCATACACTCTCATTCTCTTCTAACATATAGATCACTTGATCTAGAGAGTTGTTCTTCTTTCTTTCTATTTGTGATCCTCATATAGGTCCTTCTCTAAGGCGAGATCACGAGCATTCTACAAGTCATCCAACCAAGGGGTCCTTGATTGATTTGTCACTCGCAAGATTTCAGAGCGAAGATCTTGTATTAGATATTTCACATATTTGTTGTGTAATAGTCGTGTTGGTTTAGTCCACCGTGCTACGGACTCGGTATTTAGCTTTGTACCGGAAAAAGTGTAAGCAACGCTATGAAGGCTTCTCCGCCAAGTGAAGGAGTTTGTTGACATAGTGCTTGAACTCTCAAGTAGGTGACTCAGGGAGTGGAGTAGGGAAAGGAAGGTGTCCTTGTAGCCGAACCACTATACATCGGTTGTGTCTTTTCTTTCCCTTCGCTTTACTTTATTTACTTGCTTTATCATTAGATCTATACTTTCTCTACATCCATAAGATCTCACATATTAACGAATCTAAAAGTTTTTGAAACTAACGTAAAATCGGAAAAACTATTCAACCCCCTCCCCCCTTCTAGTTTTCCACAAAGATGATACAACATATTTGAGGTGTTATCCTCTGATATATGAACACTTATTGAGTCCCTTAGAATCGTTGGTCTCCCCTTAAGTGGTTTATTTACTCTGAATTCTCTGAGGTTCACTCATAAGGTGTATACCTTTGAGTCATTTGGATAGCTGATAATGATCAGCTTTGCTGATAATTTTAGCCTGGGGGTAAAATTTTCTCATGGTTTACGATTTAACTATATCAGAGAGATAGTTGGGTCTGTGATGAGATCAGCTATCTTAACTTAGGATGAATTAATGATTCAAATACTTGTGAGGGATAATTTAGTCAGAATTTGACTCTACAATCTCCCCCTATTTGAACATAAATTAAGCCTAATATTTATCAGAGGTAAGTGAGCAGAACGGCTTCTTTTTAAATTCTGGTCTAATCAAAATTGAAAAACAAAAATATCTAATTCTAGGTGGTCTAAGTTTATTAAAGGTAAGTAAGCATAACAACTTCTTCTTACACTTTGATTTAAACCTTTGTTTATGTATGTATATGTCCAGGTGGTCTAATTTATCAGAGGTAAGTGAGCAAACAGGCTTCTTCTTACTCTATGATTTACAACCTATGATATACATATAAATTTAAGCAAATGTTTGATTTCTTCAGTGTTTTTTAGATGTTTAGCTTTATTCTTAAGCTCTGTCTTGGGTCTTTTATGTTACAGAGACTCCAAGCCTTGGAGCTTTTCCTTAAAACAATGACAAGCTCTTCCTTGATTGGAACCTTGTCTTCCATTTGAAGGATTGTGTCCCTTAAGTCTCTAATTATAGTGTTCTCAGAAACAATGGAAGGATCTGGTTATGAGCTATGATACTAGTAGTTTTTACTAGATCTTCAGGGGTTAGTGACAGTTTTGGAATCAGTCTTGATGAACTTGGTTTAGAGAAAAGGTTTGTATTTGGGTGTAAAGTTGATAATAGTGACTAGTATACTATACAACTTCACATTTACAGACACAGATGATGAATGTATAATTTCATCGTCCTATCTCTGATCTTCTCGTAGCTTTTGATTATCTTCAATCCCTGATGTATCATTGGCATGGGTTGAGGTGTCAACCGTTGATACGCTTACACAGCGCATTCGGGGTCAAAGGAACTTCCTTTTCGTCGAGCAAGTATTTCAACACCCTAGGCAGTGAACCTAATCGTTGTAGTGTAGTATTAGGGTAAGCCACGGGAATTGATATCGTTCTTTAGGGGAATAGGAATGCTAGTGAGAAGTTACTACGCTAAGGTTGAGGTTGAGGAAGATTGTTTTCTATCTTTTTATGTTTTTTAGGAAATGGAAAGGTACGAATCTCGGGGTTTGGATTTGGGGGTTGGTATTTCTACCGATTACTTCTACTTATCTAATTATCTAATTAACTAAGGTGAGGGTAGTCTATGTCTATTGTTTTGTGCTCTTATGATGATTAAAAATGTATTTGCTTAGGCTTTATTACTCCCTAGTTATCTCCTATTGATGGTTGAATTGTCACGTCCTTATTCTTAATTGCGTTGTGTCTCTAAGGTCCGTAGGGTATGCTTATCCCTAACTCTTTAAAGCTACCAAAGGTTAATGACTACAAAATCTCTAGGATTTATAAACTTTAACTCTAAGGTATTCTTTGGATGTATAGCCTACAATTACTCTAGGTGATTATAAACTAAGGTTCAATAAAGATTAATCAAGCATTAACAACACAACGAATGACTTATCGCAATACTAGGTCAATCACAATTAAGATAAGAGACAACAAATCAATATTCAATAACTAAGTTTCATACTACCTAAGCAAACACACAAGTAAATTAGCCGGACATGGGGAACATGCAAGCATACACACAATCAATGGAAGACATAATTAAATTAATGAAGTAAAACACTTATCTTGATGTAAGATAGGGTATGGAACCCTAAAAATCTACATAAGACGCCTTGGTTCAGTTTAGGTTTTACCCACAAAACTACACTCTTAAAACTAAAAACTTCGGTTTCTATATATAAGGTTACAACTGACGGCGTCCCCTTTAGTTTGTGACGCCGTGGTCGCCAGCCATAGAGTTTCGCTTGGCCACGTTAGTATTATGACGGCGTCACCTTATGTCTGTGACGTCGTCGCCTTGAGTCTCTGACGCCGTCTGGATCAAATCTAGGCCGTCCGAGCCGCGACGCCCTACTCTTTAAAACTTGATGCCGTCACGTAAATAAGCAATTTGGCTATTGAGTCGACAAAACTTGTTCCGACGGCGCATATAAACCGACGCCATCCCTTTAACGCCAGCAAAGATGAGTGTCTCGATTCTTGACTTTGGCCATTTTCTTCGAGATATTCGCGTGCTTTTCGTCCAATAAGTTGGGATGGCAATGGGCAAGAAAACCCGCAACCGCGGTACCCCACATAAATGGGTGGGTAAAATCGTCAATTTTCACCCATGGGTGGGTCATGGGTGAAAATCTATACCCATCGGGTGGCGGTGGGTGACGGTGAGGCATACCCATCGCGGGTAAACCCATGACACCCATTTAAAATACCTATGGGTATACCCTTCAAAATACCCTTGGGTGTACCCATAAACCCATGTTAAAATTAATTATACTAATTAAAATATTTATAATATTGCATGTATACATTTAACAGTTACCAAGTCTCAAGAAAACACATTAACCTAAAAGTTTATTTGAGTTTCAAGACTAAAAAGAGAATATGAAAGATCAAATAATCAAAGTTATATACATGTGATTAGGTGTAATGATATTTAATTGCTACATTCAAACATGTGTTTAAGCATTTTGTGAACTTGGTATTTGGCAAATTGATTTGTGTCTTGTTATGCAATTTCATAATTAGTTTTCATATCATGGTTTTGTAGTTTCGTTGCATTACACTCACCCATGGGTTTACCCGTGGGCAATAAATACTCGCGGGCATAGGCATGGGTAGAAAATTGTACCCATTGGCGGGTGACGGGTAGGTGACGGGTGAGAAAAAAATTACGTGGGCGGGTGACGGGTTAGAGGTACCCGTGCCCATTACCCACGGGTGCCATCCCTAGAATAAGTGTCATTCTAGCAATTTGCCTGCAAGAGGCCTAAAAAGTGAAAAGGAACGATATTAAGTAATAACGGATACAAAAGTGATCAAATAAGGGCTTAAATGACTACTCAAAAAGGTACATTTTAAAACCTTATCAAATATCCCTACACTTGGTATTTGCTTGTCCTCAAGCAAATGTGCTTTTAGCCAATTAATTTATAAGTTAGGGGTCATGAAGCATTAGTTTAGAACGATTCACAACACATATAAGCCCCGCAAAGTCATAACAAGCACGGAAATTACATACTAGCACCTCACATGGGGTGTTTGGATACTCACATCTCTCGGGTGTATATGAAAGGGTTAATATACACAATAGTTACTAAAGTTTACGGAAAATTTGTCCTAAGTCACTAAAGTTTTTTCGTTGTTATTCAGGTTACTCAAGTTAACGGGTTTATTATATGGGTTACTCAACGTTTAAAAAAGTGGCATTCTTGTTACTACGATCGTGGGCAACCGGATGATTTACCGGTTCCCTTGTCCACGTCATCACTATAGTTTGAGATGTTACAAGCAAGTTACTATCGTTCACGGGGTTTGTTAAATAGGTTACTGAACTTTAAAAAAAGTTACTATCCGTTTTTATACATTTATGTATGTTTTATCTGTTTTTCGTTTTTTTACGTTTTTCTCCATTTTTATACGTATTTATACGTTGTGTACGTTTTCTTAGTTGTCGTTCTTTTTTTTACGTTTTTCTCAATTTTCGTACGTTTTTGTATATTTCCGTATGTTTTTTTACGTTTCTATCCGTTTTTATACGTTTGTGTATGCATTTCTCTGTTGTCGTACCTTTTTTTACGTTTTTGTACATTTTCGTACATTTTTGTATATATGTTTGTCCATTTTCGTACGTTTTTGTATGTATTTATCCGTTTTTATATGTGTGTGTGCGTTTTTCTCTATACCTTTTTACATTTTCATACATTATTGTATGGTTTTGTACATTTTCGTTCATTTTCATACAATATCTTACGTTTTTGTACTTTTTGCATACTATTTTTAGTTTTTTACGTTATTCTACACCTTTGTATGTTTTATACGTTTTTATGTTTTATATGTTTTATACGTATGTATGTTTTATATGTTTTATCCGTTTTTATACGCTTGTATGTTTTATATGTTCTTATGTTCTATACGTTTTATCTTCTTTAATACGTTTGTATGTTTTATACGTTTTTACGTATAAAAATGTAAGAAAACGTATAACAACGTCCAAAAACGTATAATAACATCCAAAAATGTATAATACCATATCAAAACATATCAAAATAAAAAATTACTTCCAAAAAAGTCTAATAACACCCAATTACGTAAAAAAAACAAATGTGTGCAAAATTGTAAAAAAAACGTGCAAAAATAGACAAAAATGTTTAAGAATGTAAACGTATAATAACGTCCCAAAAGTTGTTGTAAAAAAAGGTATAAAAATATACACAATTTTAGCAACTTATTTGTATATTAACTTAAATGTAAAAGAATGTACACGTATAGTAACTTAAATGAACATTTTGGCAAACTTTAGTAACTTATTTGTATATTAACTCATTTTTTTAATATAAATGAAATCTAAAATATTTGCCACTTAGTATTATTACCTGTAATTCTAGGTTACCAAAACAAGAGTAACAAATATAACCGTTCACAATAAGTTGAGTAACCTGAATAGCAACAAAAAACTTTAGTGACTTAGGACAAATTTCCCGTAAACTTTAGTAACTTTTGTGTATATTAACCCGTATATGAAATATAACAAGTTGGAAATGGAAGATAAACACTCATTAACCGGTCCTAGTACATAGATTGCCATAGGCTTGAGACTAGATCAAACCTCCATCGCTTTGGCGTAAGCACCTAGGAAACACTATCCAAGAGGTCTTTTAAAGGGTTGTAACGTTAGGCTTACGATAGGGAAACAAAGGGTTTGGTGGGATAGGCTATTTAGTGGTGGCAAGTCAAAAATCTTTATGTTACAAGCATGCGAAGAATGGCGTTGCTAAACCAAGACTCGGCACTCTAAACTCTAGATAACTGAAACAAACAAACATAAATTTAAAGATAGATGTAAGATGGTAGCCCGTATGTTTTTTTTTCAACACTCTATTTTTTTCGATTTTTTTTTCATAAACTTTTACTCTACCATCCTCTACGATAACATCAAAATGATAGGGATTTATAGGCACATCCCTACACTTGAGTTTTTATTATTCTTACACTAATTTGACCCGAATTGAAAAGATCAAAACACTTGGAGTACATTATTATGCAAATAAAGGGAATTTGAATTTAACGTTCCCTTCCCGTCATTTCATAAAATTTAACTTTTCCCATGAGTCCCAATCGTCCCAAAACCGTGTACAAAGGATATGACTCGACTTAGCAACTTATGCAAGCAACAAGATAATTGAACTAAGGGTTTAGTGTGATAACAATAATGCACTAAAAGTGATGCATACAAGGTAGGCTAAGGTGATTTGGGTGTACGTTTGGGGGTGGATTGTAAACAATGCTCTTCATTGATATTCCGGAAAGCAGAAATATCATGAGAATCGCGAAAAGGATAGGCTCTGAGGGGTTAACTAGGGGTATCGTGTACTAAAAATGAGTACAACGTAAGGGTGTGGGGGAATTACTCAACCGATGTGGAAGAAGTAATTATATTACAGGTATCAAACAAGGGTTATCCTAATGTCTCTTATCATTTAGTTATTCCTAACTACACAAGTGTAGTCTTACTAGCGATCTCGGGATGCATCACAAAATAAGTTCTAGAATCTATTATACTACCGGTTCACACTCTAAGCATCAAAGATGAATGCTTTATTTCCTACTAATCTAAGGGTGATCCTCACATTTTGGGTGGAATTTAAGTGGTAAAGGGTTTTTGTGCTAGTCATATAATTTCATATCCATGAGACGCTTTATTAAGACTAATGACCCACTCCTATATGTCATGAAAAATTTTAAATTTGGTGCCAAAATTACCCTAACCGATATTTCTCATGGTTTATTACACAAATGCAATTGGACAAAGCAAATAATCAAGGATAAGCATAGTTTCAAAGTTCCCGTTTTATTTTCCCTCCCTACACTTAAACTGAACATTGTCCCCAATGTTCCCCGAAAGTATCAAAGTTATGATAATGGAAGGTAATAAAAGACGAAAGAAACTAATACTCCCCTTATTAGCTCGGTAGGATCCGTGTGAAGTGGTGGTTACATCTTTCTTTAAGAAGACCGTTTGCGTTAAAAGCTCCTTCTCATCTTATGTATTTTCTTCTTGGTAAATTAAACCTGCACACTTGAAGAAAACAAACGAAACCTTCGCGTAAAATCGACGGTAACAATATATATAAGACTCTACTAAACTAGGATATAATGCTTGTGGAACGGATGTTTACAGATTTTCTGGAAAATTAAGACCTGGAAAATTCCAAAAAATTTATAAATAGCTCAAAAAAAGAGAAAAAGTCATAAGCTGTTTCTGCTCTCCCGACGCCGTCAAGTTGCGATCTCCTCGACGCCGTCAGGTTATCCCCGACAAAACTAGTTTGCGATTTTCTGGAAAAAATTCTGGAAAATTTACATCTTTAGAATCTGGAAAAAATTTCTGCAAAACATCCATTATGACTCGATGCAAGCATTTGACTCGAACAAACACACATGTATATCTTTAAATTAATTGTAATTCTCATGTTCACGTTTCTTTCGAAAACGTGTGAAATCCTCCCTACACTTATCCCTTATGTAAAATACCTTTATATGTAATTAAGACGAGGTTAAAGACAAAATAAAGTATTTTTACAAATTTAAACATGAGAATAAACAATCAATAAAAGATATACGACACACAAATAAAAATGAAAAACAAATACACATGGGTTGCCTCCCAAGAAGCGCTTGTTTTTGTCCGAGTCACGAGCCTGACTCTACCCTTATTTAACGGATAAAGGGGAAGTTTTTTCTACAATTAAGCTTAAGTGTGGGTGATAGTAGCGATACACACCCTTAGGGTGGAAATTTGCTACGTGAGGAGAGGGTGATGGGTGATTTATATGCTCAAAGCGGTGTGCTCCATTCATTCTAACCTTACCTAATTTTATGGGTGTAGCGGGTGAATCAAATCTCTCTCCTAAAAATGGATCATCTTCTATCAACTTCAAAAGATTCTTAGTTAAGGATCCATCTTGACCTAATAAACCCGGTTTAAACCCATAATGTTTCTTGTTATCAACCATGAATGGGTGATATAAGTGTGTAAGGTCATGGGTTACTCCTATATTAGCTTCCACTCTACATAGCCTAGAGTCTACCACCTTTATCAAGCAACTACCCGGACTATTTATTTTGATGGGTGGATTGGGGCCTAATTCAATTCCAAGATTCACATCTAAAGACGGAAAATTGGGTAAGGTTTTTGGTTAAGGATCTGGTTCATCAAAATTAGGAACTTCCCTAGGACTAAGAGAGAGGTCATGATAACAAGCATCTAAACCTACATTCTCTAGTGGCGTTTGGTCCAAAGGTTCTATATCAATCGGGTTCCTATAGTCTCTTCTACATCTTCGGGTAAGTTATAGGCTATGTGTGTTCCTCAAGTGATGGTAGGGCTTGTGGGCTTGGAGTTTCCACCTCATTCTCCATTATATCTAGATCTCCTAAAAGTTCATCATGTGTTTTAGTATGATCTAACCCAAATACACTCCTAAGTTTCTCAAATCCTTCTTTAGCCATTTCAAATTCTTGGTCCGATTCATCAGAATCATTCTCAAAAATTTGATCACTATGTTCTATTTGCCTAAAGGATTCCTCACGCGTGTCATATGTTTTGGTGAAATCTATCCCACGCATGCAACTAGGCAATTCAACTATAACCATCTCACAATCTTGTTCGGGTTTAGGTTCCATGTTCTTAAAAACTAGGTCTTTTTGATCATGATGCCAAAGGTTGGATAAATCCTCCTTATCCATTTCCTCAAGTTATGACAGCTGATGGTTTATGCTTAGGAGGCTTTTCTCAAAAAAATTCCAGAGGGTCTCACTAAAAGGAGTTGATTCTAACAATGATCGTTGAATAGAAGCCACACAAGCACAAAATTTATCAAATCCATCCAACCATACACCCGTCTCCTTTTGGATATCTCTAAGATCACTCACAAATTCATTAGAACAATAATAAGCAATCCAATCTGCGAAATTCAATTTTTCCTCATTTGTTAATGATTCAAATGCAACTTCACTTGCCATAGCAACAAATGAAAAGGGTTTTACGAACACAAACACAAAGAAGGGGGATAGACTACGAGGAAGCTAAAAATGGGAAAAATGCTTACTTAATAGGAATCATGCAAGGAAACCTAAACGAAGTGAACTCCTAACTAGCTATTCTATTCCCCGGCAGCGGCGCCAAAAACTTGATACGCTTACACAGCGCGTTCGGGGTCAAAGGAACTTCCTTTTCGTCGAGCAAGTTTTTCAACACCCTAGGCAGTGAACCTAATCGTTGTATTGTAGTATTAGGGTAAGCCACGGGAATTGATATCGTTCTCTAGGGGAATAGGAATGCTAGTGAGAAGTTACTATGCTAAGGTTGGGGTTGAGGATGATTATTTTTTATCTTTTTATGTGTTTTAGGAAATGGAAAGGTACGAATCTCGGGGTTTGGATTTGGGGGTTGGTATTTCTACCGATTACTTCTACTTATCTAATTATCTAATTAACTAAGGTGAGGGTAGTCTATGTCTATTGTTGTGTGCTCATATGATGATTAAAAATGTATTTGCTTAGGCTTTAATACTCCCTAGTTATCTCATATTGATGATTGAATTGTCACGTCCTTATTCTTAATTGTGTTGTGTCTCTAAGGTCGTAGGGTATGCGTTTATCCCTAACTATTTGAAGCTACCAAAGGTTAATGATTACAAAATCTCTAGGATTTATAAACTTTAACTCTAAGGTATTCTTTGGATGTATAGCCTACAATTACTCTAGATGATTATAAACTAAGGTTCAACAAAGATTAATCAAGCATTAACAACACAACGAATGACCTATCACAATACTAGGTCAATCACAATTAAGATAAGAGACAACCAATCAATATTCAATAACTAAGTTTCATACTACCTAAGCAAACACACAAGTAAATTAGCCGGACATGGGGAACATGCAAGCATACACACAATCAATGGAAGACATAATTAAATTAATGAAGTAAAACACTTATCTTGATGTAAGATAGGGTATGGAACCCTAAAATACTGTACAAGACAGCCTTGGTTCGGTTTAGGTTTTTACTCCACAAAACTACACTCTTAAAACTAAAAAATTCGGTTTCTATTAATAAGGTTACAACTGCGACGGCGTCACCCTTTAGTTTGTGACGCTGTCGGGTCACCGTCGTTAGGGTTTCGTCTTGGCCACGTTAGTATTGTGACGGCGTCACCTTATGTCTGTGACGCCATCGCCTTGAGTCTTTGATGCCGTCTGGATCAAATCTAGTCCGTCTGAGCTGCGACGCCCTACTCTTTTAAAACCTGATGCCGTCACTTGTAAATAAGCAATTTGGCTACTGAGTCATCACAAAACTTGTTCCGATGGCGTCACAAGTATAACATGACGCCGTCCCTTCAGCCAGCAACTTGAGTGTCTTAATTCTTGACTTTGGCCATTTTCTTCATATATTCGCGTCTTTTCGTCCGAATAAGTGTCATTCCAGCAATTTGCCTTCAAGAGACCTAAAAAGCGAAAAGGAACGATATTAAGTAATAACGGATACAAAAGTGATCAAATAAGGGCTTAAATGACCCCTCAAAAAGGTACATTTTAAAACCTTATCAACCGTGCTGCTAGTGCCTTCTTACCCTTGGTCAACTTCCTCATTGATATCCCCTGAGTTACAACTCATACCTTTGAAATATCAAAGAGTAGATCATTAAAAACTATTACAATTCTTACCTTTTTATGCCGGTGAAACAAAACATTCTTAAAAGCCTTGATTTTTTGATTGAATAAAATATTCCAAGATCAAGGGCTGAGAATATTTTGTTTGTAGTTCCTCACTCTACGTTATCTTAAGTATCTTTTGAAAGACAGTTTGATCAGCTGTTCTTGGCTTAACTGTCTTCTATTTATCTTAAGACCAGCCTAGTCTAATTAGATGTGAGTGAGCATGACGGTTTCTTCTCACATATAAAGTTACAACAACAAGCAAAAAGATATGTTCATGTAAGTTTGAGCTTTGATGTTGGCGTCTTCTTGGTGAAGTTTCTTTGAGGATTGTTATTTCACTGAACACTCCCCGATGCACCAGCCTCAACTTCACAGAAGACTGATCCTTCTCCTTTCCCTGACACTTCATCATCAAAGGGCCTTCATATTCTTCACAAATGACCTGATGCTTCATTTTTTCCACATTTGGCTATTTTCAGAGGACAACCATTGCAATGATTTCCACACTTATAGTTTGTGTCTCTAGTACACATATATGTGCAAGAAATTTATAAATCAGAAATCTTTCATCTAAAAGTATTTACTCAGAACAATTTGTTATGGTGCATATTATTTCTGACCTCCGATACTTGCAGAAATACAATACTTATAAGTGTGGTTAAGAGAGCTGAAGAAGAAGTATTTTGGATCATTGGTTACCAAAGGGAGTATAGAAATACTCACTCTAGTAGTAGTGAATAGGGAGGCGATTGTGAGAATGTTTTTGGAAGGGAGTTAGTGAGGATTTGGTTCGAATGTTATTAGCCGTCATTCGAGAACGGCTTGGTATTATTAGTCGTCATTCAAGAACGAATCTAGATCATGGGAGTGATCCACCCGCTCTGATACCACTTGTTGGTCCGATATATTTGTGAAACATCATGAAATTATGAACAAAAGCTTGACTAAATGAAAGTAAAAAAATGTTCGTTAGAAATAAGAGCATGTTTACTTAATCTTGACCTGCATCAACTAATAATACCCATTTGTTCATTACGACAATATCAGTCTCACTTTTAGAGTTTAAGCCTTTAAGGTGAAGGCTTTATGAGGGATAATTACGAAATAATATCCCTGGTAATGACAAATGTTACTCTCGAAATTATGAAGAGGAAGATCTCACTTAGAAGAGGAAAATTCTAATGGTGGAATCTATTACCTATCACTACTACTAACCTCCCTTTATATAATAGGGAGATACATTATTAGTAGTTATAAGAGAATAGTGATAACTTAACTAGAAGCAAATTGTAAGTAAGGAACACGTGTACTTGTGTGGCTAGGGTTGCTTTACTGTGCTGAAAACTTTAGTACATGCAAGTTTCTTTCCCTGCTCTCGATGAATCCTTATCTTCCCAAGGGTTTTCCCGCTTTGCTTTATCTAAAATTACTTTCGCTTAAGCGTGTATGAGAACATCAGTTAGATCCAAGGATATACTTTGCAAGTATGTTGAAGAATACTCTAAGTGTATATGATCTGTTTAATTACTTCACATGCATGGCTTAAGATGATAAGTCTGTTTCAGAGTCCTAAAGATAGTTGTCAGTCCTTTAGGTCTCTGATGATTTTGTCTCTGTTTTACTCTTTATTAGCAGACTCCGTTATCAGGTTACAAATTTTTTCATTCAGTATGAATTTCGTCTTTTTCAAATTCTGATTGTTTCAGCGACAAAGATACATAACATATCTGAGGCGTTATCCTCTGATATGTGAATACTCAGTGAGTCCCTTAAAACCGCTGGTCTTCCCTTCAGTGGTTTTTTTTACTCTGACTTCTATGAGGTTCGCTCATAAGATGTATACCTTTGAGTCATCTGGATAGCTAATAATGATCAGCTATGCTGATCATTTTAGTCAGGGGTAAACTTTGCCCATGGTTTATAATTTGACCATATCAGAGAGAGAATTGGGTCTCTAATGAGATCAACTATCTCAACTTAGGCAAAATTAATGATTCAAATACTTATGAGGGATAATTTAGTAAGAATTTGACTCAACAATGCATCTCATATTAAAGCAAAAGTACTTTTTTCCGAACAACAAAATAAAAGAAACAACCCCTAACATACACTAGTTAACATAAAACATACATAACCATCAAGATTCATTATTCACACATGCTAAGAGCGGAAGGTATGGGGATATCGTGGCTCGCCGTGAGCCTATGTGGCATTTCGCCGTCGCCCGCCGCCACACCGGGGTGGCTCTCGGTGGGTCGCCGTGGAGCTGATCGTCGTGGTGACGACGAAGAAGAAAACCTGACACAAACGGATATATTTTTTATTTGTGTTATTTAATTAGTGTGTGTTTGTAGTGTGTGTTTGTAATTGTTGTGTGTGTGTTTGTAGTTTGTGTGTGTTTGTTAGTGTATGTTTGTAGTGTTTGTTAGTGTGTGTTTTTAGTGTTTGTAATTGATTGGTTGTGTGTTTGTTAGTGTGTGTTTGTAGTGTCTGTTAACTTCTTTTTATATATTGTTTTGTATTTTTATTTTAATAAATAAATCTAGTTTATATGAAAATTTGAAAAAGAAAAAAATAAAGTGGTAGTGGTGGGCCCCAAATGAAGAGGTTGAGGTTTGTTATGAGTGGTGGGGGGTTTGTTGTGGTTAGTTGTGGAGAAGTGGGATGCTTATGTGGCGCTGAGGTAGCAGTGATGAAGTGATGATACTCCATCACCACACCTTCCCCTCTAAGGGTGGTGGCAACCATGCCTAACAAAAAATTTCATACCTAATCACCCACCAATAATATCCTTCCATCTCATCTCATACCTAACAATAGATTTTTAGTGGCAACCATGCCTAACCCATACCTCATCTATCACCCACCAATAATAACCATGCCTAATTAATGCAACGGATACATTTGGCTTCCACAAGATCCATGTAGAATCGGTAATGTATACCGATTTAGCACCATTTGATGCCACACCGATCCATGCCAATTTGGTGGCGATGATGATACCGATCAGTATCATTCATACCGAATGCATGCCGACTTCGGTTGCCACCCCCTAATACCCATCTTGGTCATCTTTATTCTCCTGAACGCGTGTTTATTGTCAATAGGCACACACAACTATAAATACTTGTCTTTATTTTATAAAACCTACCAATAAATATAATCTTATTGAAGATGATGATGGGTTTTGAAGAATGGGGCGTTTTGTTAGCGGGTTTTAAGAAATAAACATGAGTATATGTGGTTTTAAAGAATGAAGATGATGATGATGGGTATTCCTGTATATGTATGATGAAGATTGATGATTATTTGTCTTTTTTGCTGATTATTGTATGTTGAAATAATATAGAAAATAAGGTTGAAAAAGAAAATAAAAGGTGTTTGTATATAAAAATAGGGTTAAATGGTCCTAAAATATGGGTACAATGATCATAAAATTAATGTTCGTGTTGCTGGAGACCATGATTGTTATGAAATGGACATGTCAAGAACTGTTGGTGTAATAGTTAAGAAAATGGACGAATCTTGCAATTTTCGTACAACCTCAAGGACTAAAAGTGTAATTTACTCTTGTATTTTTCGATTCAAATTCCAGTGCATGTGAATTGATTGGACCAACTTTAAACCCAATGAACAAGAATCATCTATAATTCGTATCGCTAGATTGACCATAAAAACAAAAAAAGAAACCTAAGTTGAAAACAATAGATGCGGCGTTTAACTTTATGGTTTGCTCAAACGAATGAGGCTCTGGTGAGAGTGAGCAATTTCCTATTTTGCCATTTGATCATCAGATCAAATACAAGCCAATGATTTTTTTTTGAAAGAGAATATATATATATATATATATATATATATATATATATATATATATATATATATATATATATATATATATATATATATATATATATATATATATATATATATATATATATATATCACAAAAATGAGTACAAGCTTTTACAAACAAACTTGCAGTGGACATGCCCATGCAATCCAAATTTGTAAACTAGCTTGCATAAAGACCAAGCTTTACTAAACTAAAAGCATTCAAACAATAACAACATACTATCTTCAAATACTCTCCTTAATTCTTCACTCTAGGTAGCTTTATTTCCCATCTTCTTTCAACATCTTTAACACATTGTGTATCTTTAACCAGAAAACTCATCAACTTAAGTCTGATTGTTTCCTTTATAGCTTGAAGAATCATTTTATCATCCCTCTTGGTATTCTTGAACAGCGTATTATTCCTTTCCTGCCACACATAGTACACTGCTGCACTACATACCAGTCTTCTCACAATGCTCCATATGTTGTTGTTATTAGGCATTCCAGATAACTCCACCACTATTTGGTCCCAGCAAACTGATAACTGCTTGTTAATCATATGCATTAGCTCTTTCCATATTGTATGGGAGAATTTACAAGTAAAGAAAAGATGATTATGGGAGTCTGCACAAGTATTACATAGAGCACATTCCAAGACTTCATTGGGTTTCCATTTAGCCACTCTGTCCTGAGTCATTAGTCTTCCTTGAACAGCCAACCACATCACAAAAGCATGCCTGGGAATACATTTACTAAACCATACCACTGAACTCCAATTAACTTTCTGATCATAACTGCAGCAATCTTTCCATACACTACTGATTTCAAAATTTACTTCTTTGCCCATATTAGTAACCCAAAAAGTCTTATCCTTGCACTCATTATTTTCCACTGGAAGAGGAATATTTTTCAAACAAGGAAACTTAGCAACCCATTTTACTGGCCAAATCCATGAATTATTCACCATCAGATCAGCAACTGTATTATCATTCTTCAGTCTTGCTTCATATACATCTCTAGCTGAAATGAGGTTACTTAATGGACCCAATTGACACCAGTAATCATGCCATGCAGATGTAGACTTCCCATTTCCAATCTTATACAGAATATGGCTTCTTACTTTATCTCTAAGACACAGAATATTCTTCCAACATATACTACTATTACTGTCCACAGATACTTCCCAGAAATTCCTCCCTTTAAGCTTCTCTATGTTAACCCATTTGACCCATAATGAATCTTTTTTGGTTGCCACATTCCACAGATTTTTGACAAAAAGTACTTCATTCCACACATATAAATTCTTTAACCCCAAACCACCCTGATCCTTTGGTTTACAAACTTTTTCCCAGGATATTTTAGCTTTCCCTTTCTGTAACTCTCCTTGACTCCATAGAAACCCCTTTAACAATTTGTTGATAGCATAAATCACTTATTTAGGAAGAAGGAAGATTGAAGCCCAATAAACTTGCATAGAGCTTAATATTGAAGCAATTAATTGTAGTCTTCCAGCATAAGAAAGTGCCTTTGTTCTCCAGTCCACTACCTTATTTCTAACCTTATCTATCAGTGGTTTACAATCTTTAGTACTAAGTTTCTTTGTGATCAGTGTAACCCCTAAGTACTTAACAGGAAGCCTCCCAACAGCAAAAGGAATCACAGACAGCACTCTTTCTTTCTCAGTATCAGTCATACCCCCAAAAAAGATAGTACTCTTATTCATATTAGCTTTTAATCCAAAAAATTCACTGAAATCAGCCAATGCATCCTTAACAACTTTCACAGAATTACAATCCCCATGGAGAAATACTAACAAGTCATCTGCAAAGCATAGATGTGTGATTCCTAGATTTTTGCATCCTTTATGGAACTTGAAATTCTCAGCTTCAACAATTTTGTGCTTCAAAATCTTATTAAGGATTTCCATTACTAATGTAAACAAGTAAGGGGATATGGGGTCACCTTGTCTAAGACCTCTACCCCCTTGAAGTATCCTACCCTATCTCCATTAATACTAATTGAGAATTTTGTTGTGGACACACAAGTCATGATCCACCCAATCATCTTTCTATGTATACCAAACTGTCCCAAGATTTTCCTTAAAAAGTCCCAATTAATAGTATCATAAGCTTTCTGCAGGTCAATCTTAAAAGACACCTTCTTATCCTTTTGTTTCCTATTATATCCTTTTAAAAGTTCTTGAGAAAGTAAGATATTATCAGTAATTTGCCTACCAGTTATGAATGCACTCTGGTTTTCATCAACAAGTTTCCCAAGGACTTTCTTGATTCTGTTAGTCAAGAATTTGCTTATGCACTTATACAAAACATTGCAGCATGCAATTGGTCTAAAGTCTGACACTTTATCAGGGATAGCTATTTTAGGAACAAGAGATATAACAGTGGCATTTACCTCTCCAAGAAGCTTTCCATTGTCAAAAAACTCCTTAATAGCTTTGCATACTTCCATTCCAACTATACTCCAAGCAGATTTAAAGAACCTTGAGGTGAAACCATCTGGACCTGGTGCCTTTGAGTCTTCAATATCAAACATGGCATTTTTAATCTTTGTATCACTGACTAGTCTAATCATCTCTATAGCTTCTTCAGGAGTTATCTTATTAGAAAAATCAAATCTATCACTAGGAAATTCAGTGACATTTTCTTTCTTGCCCAGAAAATTTTGAAAATGTTCCACAAATTGCTCAGCAACCTTTTCATTCTCAAACCTTTCTCCTCTATCATTACACACAGCCATTACTCTTCCCTTATGTACTCTGCCCTTTATGATCTTTTGAAAGAACTTAGTATTCATGTCCCCATTTTTCAACCACTCAATTTTTGCCTTTTGACATAACAAATTATTCTCATCTTTGATAGCTTCATTAAACTCTTCCAATATTAGACAACTCTCTCTTTTTAACTCTTCATTGTGAGGTTGCATATCCACTTTTCTTTGAATATTCTCCAACTTGCCTCTAACTTTAACCACTCTATCAAAAACATTATCATTTTGCCAGCTAAGCTTATTCAATTTTGACTTCAGCATTTTCAATTTTTGAACAACTTTGTACATGCTAAACCCTTCCAAATCAGTATCCCAAACTTCTTTAACAATGGGAAGGAATTCCTTTTTATCAGTTATAAAATTGGAGAATCTAAAGGCTTTCCTTTTTTTTGGAATGCTATCAGGGACAACCAATACAGCAGCTGAATGATCAGATATGATATATGGAAGGAATTTCCCATGAGCAGAAGGAAACTTATCCAAAAATTTCTCTGACCATTAATCTATCCAACTTTTTGAGAGTTCTGCACTTAGGATTTTTAAGACTTTTTGTCGATGTAAACTGGAGACCAGAACTTAGAATGTCTTCAACTTCAATATTGGAAACACAATCTTGAAATTCAATCATTTCTTTTGAAGGACTTGAACTTCCATTAGAATGCTCCCACACTTTCAATGTAACATTGAAATCTCCCAGGATCACCCATGGAGAATCATCAACAATACTCTTTTGACATACTAAATCATACCATAACTTTCTTCTTTCACTAGCAGAATTACTAGCATAAACCACAGTGCAGAAGAATCTAGTTTGATTGCACACAGTTTCAACTATTAAGAACATACATTGTTTTTCTTTTGCAATCACCCAAACTCTTATTTTGTTCTGGTCCAATCCCACCATTGTTCTGCAACCTGTTCCATTGTCTTCTCGATTATTAATAAAGTCCCAACTACCAAAGACCTTGTAACCAATGTGTTTGATCTTGTTGTATTAGACACGAGTCTCCAAAAAAGCACATAATTGCAAACTTTATGCCTTAATAAGATTCCTTATTTCCTTTTGTTTATCAGAGGTACATAAGCCTCTAATATTCCAACTAGCAACTTTCAGATCCATCTTTTAAAACAAAATAAAAAACAATACTCTCTATCTGTTTTTGGCTCACTATAATCTCTCAATTTTTTTGGCTCACCCAAAACACTTTATCTATTTTTAGAAGTACTCTATTTCTATTTTTTGCTCACCCTTCTCTCAATTCTTTTGGCTCACATTCACTCTATCTGTTTTTCAAATACTCAGATTCTCTCTATTCTGTTTTTCCTCACACTTCTCTCAATTCTTTTAGGCTCACAAACACTCTATCTATTTTTCACACAAAACTATACAAAAAATAAAATGCTAAAAATGAAACAGCACTTATATACAAATCAATACAGAATTATACAAAACCTTAGATGGGTACAATCTTTACACAAAGGTATTACTACCTACCCCATCTACCTCATTCACCCCCATACAATTCTCTTTATCCTCATCCAATTCAATTACATCTTTTTCCTTCTCAATTTCTTCAGCAGCTTCCACTAGCTCTTTTTTGTCTTTATAATACCTTTTCATATCATCATTCCACTCTTTCATAACATCATCAGTTACTTCCACCTTCTTATAAATCATTTCACTTATCATTTCCCTATCCTCTCTTGAAGGAACTAATACCCCTTCATCATTCAAGGATTCCAATAAAGTGAATCTTTTAGTTCCCTTATCTTTGTTCTTAGCCATTGCCTGAGTATCCAATTTAGCATTCTCAACATCCTTGTTACTACTTCCACCTTTTTCACCAATAGTTGCACTTCTTGTACCAGAATCCTTTTTTCCAACATTCTTATTGTTCTGATTCACTTTCTCGTTACTCTTTTCATTTTCACTTCCATTATTCTGCTTCTTTTTGTATTCCACTTTATTGTAATATTGCTTTTGCACAGGTATTCTATTCTAATTATCTATCCCTTTAGGATTCTTATTAAAAACATTGTTTTCATTTCTCCTATTATTCCTAATATCACCTTCATTCCTCACTTTCCTATTCTGCACTTGTTGAAAACTATCATCCTTAACTTCTTTTTCATTTTCCACTATAACCTCCTCAATCTCCTTTGGCATCATTCTCCATTTACTTTCTTCATGTACAAAGACACAACAGTGACCACATTTTGATGGTTTCCAAGCATATTCTACTTTTACATATTTTGTCATAACATAACTATCATTTTTCTTCCTATACACAACTTCAATCACATCCTTAAAATTCTTTTCAGCATTGATTTCAACTAACACCCTTGCAAATCCAAGTCTCCCAACTCCAGTCATACACATCTTAGTGGTGACTTCATCCATAATAATAGGCTTACCGAGACAACTTGCCAAAGTACTTATCCCCTTAACACTCCAAGCCTCTAATGGAACATTAAGCAGTTTAATCCAAACTGGTAGTTTTCTAGGCTCAGAACTGTCCAAGCACACATCTATACTCCATCTTTGCACAAACATAGGCTTATTATTAACCATCCAAGGTCCATTACTTATAACCTCCATAATACCATGCTCATCATGGAACTTGAAAAAGAACACACCCTGATCATTACATGTAACATCTTTAAGCCCATACTTGTACCACATCCTCCTTAAATGATATCTAGCCTCATTCAAATTCATGCTACATCCTAAGAATTGACCACAAACTGTATTTTTCCATTTCACACTTCCAAGTTCAACAATATCCTCATCAAAAACTACTACTTCAATACCATTTTCAGTTATCTCAGCAGGAATTAACAACAATTTGTTATCAGGTTTATTAGCATTGATAATATCAACCATAGTTTTCATATTCCTACCATTAATCTCATCTTCATTCTTAGTACTCCCAACCTTACTAACATCCACAGTATTACTGTTATCCAAAACACTACATTTATCCTTCTCAACTTAATTACTCTTTCCTATAACATGCATATCCTTTTTCTCCCGTTCATTCACATTGTTCTCAGAGCAATCATCAACATTAACATCATTACTGCTAACAATAGTCTTATTCATACAATCACTAACATTCAATTCATCATCAGTAATCTTACATGCATTGACAGTATTCATAGCATTTACACTACTAGGAGAATTGGTTACCTGATTGAGAGTAAGGAAGTTAATTCCATTCAAAACACCATCAAACTCTTCCTTATTCCCCATACTCCTAGCCTCCTCATTCACCTTCTTTTCCCCATTATTATTCTTATCATCACCCCTTCCATGCTTTAGATTCTCATCTGAACCACTTTTTTTATCACAATTTCTCTTTTGTAAAGCGTGGATAGAATCCCCAAATTTCATCGGAACCCTAATTACTCCTTTTGATGACCTTTTTTTATTTGACATACTAAAAACTATACAATTCAGTCAATTCAAACTTCAATTATGTACAGGAAAACTGATTCTAAAGAAGAAATCATCAAGAAACCAAAAAAAAACCCCAAACTAAAACTAAAATAGGTCAATTCTTCACCAAATTGAAAATCAAAACCGATAGAAGTATGTAAAATGAGATTTGGGATCGATTGATCGGATTAGATTTGTAAAATTGGTGTTAAAAGAGCTTGAAATGAAGGATGAAGATGAAGAAATGGTGAAAAAAAATGGCGGGAGAGTTTGTTAGGAGGTTAGAGGAGAGAGAGAGATCCAATCTTTGATAGACTATTAACAATCAATAGGAATCGATCATACAAGCCAATGATTTCCACGCCACATTCAACAACTACTTTGTCTGTCTATGAAAATATTAAGCGTTTTTAAGCTGTAACAATTTTTTGTTTGTTTGTTTGTTTATGGGAGAATTTCATATATATCCTTAATTTACTAGTAAGAACGAAAGAGGCCATGATGAATAAATGTAAATGTGAGCAAAATCGATGTTTGGAAAGCTGATATGTATCTTGGCTGGGCAATTCAGATGGTAATTGCTACTTGAAAAAGTAGCATTTATTGCTACTGTCATTGCAGCCATGGCTTATTAAACCAAAATAAGTTCGATTACAACACATGATCTGAGCCTCCTTTAAAAAAAGAAGTATGACTTTGTGGTCCTTGTGTTTTTTGAGAAGTAGATGTAAAGTTCTTTAGTAGATGTAAAGTTCTTTAGTTTCTACAATGCATATATAATTGGTTCTTTTGATAAGTACTTATGTACACTCTTATAAATCAACACTCGTTTAAATTGGTTACTGCAATTCGTTATTATTCAAACCACAAGTATAACCTACCATCTGTTCCAAGTTACAGGAAACGTGAAGTTAGTAGGTTATAAGTTACAAAAGGATCCATGGGTAGAAGGCAAAAAGCCTTTCTAATCAAATTGATATTTGTTTTTAACATCTAATCAAACTGATGAAGAAACCTAAGAACACTAAAATCACATATTACGCTTACGTGGACGAATCAATACTAAACAATTGATTGAATAAAAGACCTTGGGATTAAATGTGACTAACCAGTATTAGACAACTGCTTGAATGATTTAAGACTGTAATGATGAATCAATCACAAAACCGTGAAATGAGAGTCGAAACCTAAATAATTTCTTCAGGTCCAAGGAACACGATTGACCATAATAGAAAAATTGGCAAAACACACTCATTGAAAGTTTTAATATGACCCGCAGAACCTTGAATAACACCATAAACGTAAATATATTCTTATGTTTGTGCACTCAAAACGAGGACAGTGTGAAGCCCAAAGTAGATCAAAGCCGTAAGAGCCTAATTTTCCAAAATTCAACCGCAACAACATACACAAGCACATAAACGTTACATGATAAGAGTTCATTGATTTAAAGTACCTTATTAATGACTCTAAATTGATGATTTTATCATCATACTATTGATTTTTATGTCTGTTATATGTTTAAATTAGATTTCTTGCAAGTTCTTGCTTTCCAAATTGTACAACTTTTGAGATGAAAGTTAAAAAAAATATATAAAAATTGATGAACGCAGCTTAAAAACACCAAAGCGTATATGTAGCATTACATCAGTCATCCTCATTCGTCAATTGGTGATCAGATATAAAATCATATGTAGAAAATAATATTTGTAACTGCAAAAATCTCAAAAATTAAAAATAGAAAACATGCTATATATATACTTTCGAAGAATGGCACAGCTTCAAGTACTAAAACTCCTGATGACATCACAGTAGTGCATCCAGCGAGCAAGCAAAGAGTAATTACCTGTGTTTGTGCAAATAGCCATGTTTCTGCTAATATTATACCCCCGCCTAACAATGCCAAAATACCCGGGATTACAACATACCAGCAAGGTATCACTAGCTTAATTGCTTGTGAAATCTTGCTTGTGTAAGAAAAACATTTTGTGTTGGGAGATAAATGGTGGGAAAGTTTTTTCCATGCGGTTTGAGCATGATGTTTTGTTTTATCAATGGGTGGGATGATGGAATAGTTTCTGGCAAAAGTGTGGCGTTGAGGGGAATATAGACGATTGATTGTGTTGACTGAAGCATGTTGTTGATGTTGTGGTTGGATTTTTGAGTAGTTTTTTTGTACTGATCCTGAGATTCTTTTAATATTTCTGCACACCACCAGGAGCCTGTCGCGATGATAAACAAATTAGCACCACTCTTGAACATTCCACAAAAATAGACACTACTCTTGAACATTAATAGATGAATGTCGTGAAGAATTGCCAACTATAAATGAATAAAGCCACTATGTACAAATTAGTACTAATGAAATGTTTGGACTTACGAGGATTAAGTAAATAGGGCTTTTTTATAAAAAAAGATAGTGCGGGTAGTATATATTGTACCAAAAAGTAATAAGCAAATAAATTAATAAATAGTTTTACCTTTTTAAGGGGGTTTAGGATAGCTTACTAGATCTACTACATCTACTTATCTGCTAATTCTTTTCTGAATTGGAGATTTGGATTGCTTATATATATGTGTTTATTTGCTTGAATTAAGTCAAAGCACATATGCGGTTTTGAATGTTTAGACGACAATGCTTATACGTGTATTCTTTCTTAAATGGTGGTTCAGATTGCTTATTCAAGTGCTTGATCTTTTTACTTTATAAATCACGTAAGCACTTTCACTCGTTTGCATGAAATAGTTCATCAACTTATTTTGGAGTAAACAAACACATTAAAGTAATCAGACTCGTACATGCTTATGTATATAAACAGCAGTTTAAATAAGCAATGCCAAACACCTACCAAGACAATTTAATTCATTCATAAATAACGCAACAAGGGAGTTTAGACTAGAATTCCCTAGTCACTACGGGGGTGTTTCATGAGATTGCTTAGTTTAAACTACTACTATGCTTGGGAGTAAGGAGGTTATTATTTTAAGTCAGTTAAGCAGTTGTATCAAAACACTCAAATCTGCTTAAAAAAAGCAAAGAAGCACTTATATAAGTAAGTAATCCCAAAGACCCTAAAAATCTTGCATGACAAAAATTCTTGAAGTGTAACCCTACTTCATTCCTAAGCAAATATAGTCAATACGAGTTTTCCTAATAACAGTTTAAAGTATCTATAAAACCATAAAATACAAAATATGTAATCAAAATCATAATGATATACCTTGACATAGCCAGAAAGATAGAAATTAGTGAAATCAACCCTGAGATTGATTTAGATGCTTACTGTTTAGTGATATATTTTTTTGTATATAAAAGATTTCTTTCATTTAAGCCGCACATAATATTTATCTTTATATATTTATACGTTTGGTGTGTTGCACAAGTAACACAATTTACCCTAACCCAAAAAAAAACAATTTACCCTAAAGTCATTAGACTCCACAAAATAATACGTAGTAATACTGTTTTTTTTTTGAACTTATAATAATACTTCGTAAGGCCCAAAGAGTAACATTAATTATGAATATAACTGTTGACAATATGTTATAATAACACAAGCTAGATCCGTAAAATTTACGGATATTTAAACACATAATAATAATAACTAAATAAATAAATAAATATTGGTAGTATCTTTACATCGTTACACGAGAGAACGAAATATATAAACAAACCATGTTGGGTAGGGAGTAAATAATATATAGGAATCAAACAATGAAAAGTTCAACAATTGCCAAATAAGTTTAAAAAATACGATAAAATTAAACAAAACCATATTGTAGCTTAATTTATGGTATACTCAATTTTGAATTGTTGATTAAACACGAAGATAACTTTGTAGTCACTGATTCTCGATGTGTAGTTGATGAAACACATTGGACATATGTTTATATATCACAAATATAAACACGGATTCTGAATTTTTGTACATTCTAATCCATCAATTATTGAGACATAATCTGGCGCGGGCAGGATTCAACGACTCTCCTTGGCCGTTAGTCGTCTTCTCGAGCCCTAGTAGACCTGTCAACAAAGAGAACCCGTTAGGAGTGGACCCGAGGCCGTAGCCCCGGGGTCCACCTCCGACGGTCAAGTTAGTATGCGATGTAGCATAACATAAGTTAGGGTTTTGATCATTGTACCTTTAACGAGGAGATCCAGCCATGTATTTATAGGACATGTATTAAGGTTTAGGTGTAGAGTGGGCCACTGTCTGCCGGGCCTGACCCATTCCTGGCCCAGTCCGGACTATACGTCCACAAGCCCCCCAAGTTTAGTATGAGATAGCGCATGGCTATGTTATGCTAGACTTAAGTTCTATTCATGGCCGCAGGGTGAAAGTGGATCCTGTATGCTGCATCCTGGGTAAGGGCGTACCTTTTGTACCAGTAGCGACGCAGCATGGTGCAACAGAAGACGTGCTTCTGTAACAGAAGTGCGCGCTGTGCGCGACAAAGAGGTGCGACAGAAGACGTGCTTCTGTAGCAGAAGTGCGCGCTGTGCGCGACAAAGAGGTGCGACAGAAGACGTGCTTCTGCGCGCATTACATCCGTCTTTACAACCGACAGAGGACGTCTCCCCTGCGGCAAGATGGTGCGAATATTTAAATCCGTCTTTGTACCGGGCTTGCAATACCTCTTACGTACAATCTGCTTCCAAATATACCTGCGCACGGAAACAGTGGTACTATATACCCTGGTAGCCCCCCAAGTTTGATGGTGCTACTCGTGTAGGAGCATTAAACTTATTTAATCTGCGAAAAAAAACTGAATGCAAAGATTAAAAGTATATGCCGCGAATCGCAGCATATAAAACCTAATGAAATAAAACAATAAACAGCACATAGCATGAATAATATATTGCGCATGCATAAATAATATTTAGCACATAAGAAAAGTGGCAGTGCGCACCCGTCATGGGATGCGTACCGACGAAATAATTAATTGTGTGTGTGTTTTTTTATAATGTATAAAATAAAAACTCTGATGGATGTACCGTGACCGCGATTAATAGACGCAGATGGATTTATCGTAACCGCATAGACTCGAACGTTTGTGGATGATCGCAGATGTTTATACCACGGCCTTTGGTCCAGTGCGCTCATGGCGATTGACTAGCAACGTGGTGTTCGCGCGTACGCGTTCTCTGCGAAGATGTCTGAACGCACGGCCTAATGCGGGTAGATTTATCGAGACTGCGTTGTTCGAGCGCGAACAGGCGTACCAACCGTAAAAACAGTATCTGCGCTAATTAATTCGCGTCTAAAAGATAAAATAGCTCCGATCGTGCGGGCTTTTTCTTAGGTCCGATCGTGCGGACTAAAAGATAAAATAGGTCCGATCGTGCGGACTTTTCTTTTCTTTTCTAGTATCTTATGTAAAGAAAATCATAAATCGTATACATGTTATATTAGATGTTGGTTCACGTGAAATAAACAACTAATAATGATAATTATAATATTATAAAAATAATAACATCATGATAATGTATATTTTATTAACAAGTTGTACGCATCATGATAATTAAACAAAAGTAAATACATGATAATATTTTTATAATTATCACGGATGGCTTGCGTGAGCAATATACCATAAAGGTTTACAAGCTGTTATCTCGTTAATAAAATATTTACGCAGCTAAATTGTGCGCATCGGAATAAAGGTTTTAGAGTTACCGACTTTAGAAATTGATTCCTGCATTTCGGTAATATGAGAACACGAAACATAGTTTATTCGTGGTCCCACGGATGGCGCCAACTTGTTGAGACATAATCTGGCGCGGGCAGGATTCAACGACTCTCCTTGGCCGTTAGTCGTCTTCTCGAGCCCTAGTAGACCTGTCAACAAAGAGAACCCGTTAGGAGTGGACCCGAGGCCGTAGCCCCGGGGTCCACCTCCGACGGTCAAGTTAGTATGCGATGTAGCATAACATAAGTTAGGGTTTTGATCATTGTACCTTTAACGAGGAGATCCAGCCATGTATTTATAGGACATGGATTAGGGTTTAGGTGTAGAGTGGGCTGCTGTCTGCCAGGCCTGACCCATTCCTGGCCCAGTCCGGACTATACGTCCACATATGGTATACTCAATTTTGAATTGTTGATTAAACACGAAGATAACTTTGTAGTCACTGATTCTCGATGTGTAGTTGATGAAACACATTGGACATATGTTTATATATCACAAATATAAACACGGATGCTGAATTTTTATACATTCTAATCCATCAATTATTGGATACTTGTTACACGGACATCCTGTGTTACACTATATGCTGGGGTTAAATTATAATGCATATTGCGATAAGATGGACGATAAAATATCAGTTGCAGTAACATGTTATATACGTTTTAGCGGCCTGTACGTTTGGTTTAACAACATCATTTAAAAAATATTATTTTGCCCGTAAGAATAATCGAAAGTCTCAGTATAAATTTATGAAATTCATTTGCAAAAAATTATTCTTTTTATTTACACGCGTCATTTTATACATTACACAGTGATAATTTATTTTTATTGCATGACATTTTCCCTATTTTATTTATATATTGCTTTGACTACTTATATATATTGATGTGTGCAAATTAAAAATAATGTGTGTAAATCACCTCTCATAAATTTAAGAGTATCCGTAATATACAAAAAAATATAAATTCAGTGGAGTTTAAGGGTACTTTTTTTCTTCAACGTAATTCCGTTGATTGATTTAGAAGTACTATGAACTAGGGGTGCTCATCGGTCGAAAACCGGACCGGACCGATGAAAACCGATGACCCAGACCAATCCGCAAAAACTTCCGATCGGGACCAGACCCAATGAAGGTACAAGGCAAAACGTTATTCGTAATTAATACAAAACAATCTATTGTTGTAGAACGATGATACCATGTTCGCCACCTCGACTGGATGATCTGTTCTTACGATATTAGAACATTATGTATTTATAATCAACAAAGGAAATCATCTCTAAATGATCATTTTAATGTAGTACCTAATATAATTCATGTTGGCCTGGCGCGTTGGCACGTGCGGCTAGCGTGCTAGAGCTGGACTCGTTTGGTTTTTCGTTTTGACTCTCTTTTACAAACAAGATTGGTGTGCTTAGATTCATTGGAGTAGCTTTTTTAGTTTTGAAAGTTCAAGACCTTCCTTATCTTTGGTCAATTTTTGATGACTTAACATGTCATCCAAACATTACCACTTTTTGAATTTGGAGAAACTCAAAATACTTTTTAAAATTTAGATACGTTGCCTTTCAAAGAATCAACGTCATGTGCAAGTTTTTCACAACTTAAGCTAGGGTCAATCACCTCTTTGGCTTTATCAAGTTGATGAGGTGTAATTTTATACGTTTTTAAGTGGTCATTTAGCCTCTAAATTCGTACATATTCGATCAATTATTACCATAAATTGTTTCTATTTAAGTTTTATGTACTCAGGAAGCAAATGCTGGAAAATGGAGCGTTTTTTGCTCAATTGGATAAGAAAATGATAAAGTCAAGAAAAACGCCAGGAAAAGGAGCTGGGACGGCATCATAAACACAAGGTGATGCCGTCACTTGAAGATTAACGAAGATGATCCAGTTATAAATTTTCCAAATGACGGTTCAGACGATGATGACGGTTTTGAGCTGACGACGTCATGACCAAGAATTTGAAGAGCGACGACGTCACGATCCCTAAGGTGATGCCATCACAACAAGTTGGTGGAATCCTTGAAACCCTAATGACGACGATATGACGGTGTCACAATTACTAAGGGACGTCGTCACAAGTGTATACCTATATATATTTTCGTAAGGTTTTCATTATGAGAGGGACCACTTTTGGAGGAACTTTGTGTGCCAAATTTTACAGCTATTGTAAGATTTTTAGCCCTCATAACTCCATGTTTTATTGAAGATAAGTTATTCAATCCTTAATCATTACAATATGTCCATGTTTTGTGTGATTGTTTGTTTTTCCTTTCTTAGATCTAACATGCTAGGCTAAATTTATTAGTGTTTACTTAGGATTGCATGAAACCTAGTTATTAATTATTAATTGTCGTCTCTTATTTAATTAGTTATGAATTGCGTTAGGAGTAGGAAAACTGACTAGGCCAAATATATTACTAGCTTGAACGTCCGACTAAACGCTTAGTTTTAATTAACTTGATGTGTTGTATTTAATACGTGAATTGAGTTTGCTAACATTGAGAGCTTAGCTCAGTGAGAACAAAATTCATAGAGTTAGGGAATAACCAACCATCAATTGATATTAAAGAATGAAACGCTCTAATTAAATAAGGGCGTGACAATTCGACTAATCAGTAAGAGATAACTAAGGATTAATGAGATTCTAAGTAAATACACTTTACCTATCATACTAGTTCTACCAATTTACTTCTTCGCATATTTAGTTTAATTTTAAAAACCAAACTCTTCAAACCCCGAGATTTTAAATTGCTTTCTATAAAATATAAAAATACAAAATAATCATCTCTCAACCCTTAGACTTAATTCGTCATACACTTCGACCTACCTCACTATTCTCCTAGAGAACGATAAGTCCCTCGTGTCTTATCTATACTACACTACAACAGTTAGGTACTCTGCATAGGAGGATTGTAAAACTTCAGTGTTGCAATCCGCCGCATCACAAGTCTTTACCTCGAGTTCAAGTTCATTGATTTTGCTATATAGTTTAGTTTGTTCATTTTAAGATAGCGGTTTTCTTTAGCAAGTGTATCTATAGGTTCAAAAAAATCCTTATAAAATTTAAAAGTTCCTCATTATATTTTTGCACTTCATGAATATATAAATTTTTATCAAAATTAGAAGAGTTTGGATTTACCTCTTGTGACTCAAGGGCCATGAGACATGTTGCATCCTTTTCCGGTTGATCACCGTCTTGACTATCGCTCTAAGCTCCACCAACGAACGCCTTGTTTTCCTTTGACTTTGGACAATTACTTGTCAAATCCCCGTAACCATAACAGCTAAATTCTTTCCTCGAGCTTCTAACACCTTTGTTCCTATCACCAAGACCTCTACCAAACCTATCGCTACCATTACCAAAGCGATTTCCTTGTCTAAACCTATTACCCTTCTTGAAGAACTTCCTAAATTGCTTCGCTATCAAGTTGAACTCTTCTTCATTTTCATCATCACCTTCAATTTTGTCTTGACTATCACTATCATCACCAGTTTGCCTTAAGATCTAATGAATTAACCTTTTTCTTTTTATCATTAGAGACTACACTATCATTCTTTAAACCATTTCGTAAACCTTAAGGTTGCCGATTACCTCGCAAAGAGGAAGTTCCGCCAAATCCTTGGTTTCTTCAATTGTCGTCACTTTCACCCGCCATTTCAATGGGAAAGCTAGAAGAAACTTTCTCACATGGTTCTTTTTTTAATAATCCTGATCTAAATATTTGAGACTAGTAAATTGAACCGTGTGTACCCGCTATCAACTATTTCTTAATCCAAGATTTTGAATTTCTCATATTCTTGGATGAGAAGATCTATCTTGCAATCCTTGACTTGTGAGTTACTTTGGTGAATGATAATGAAAGCATGCCAAATATCCTTAGCAATTTTACACATGAAAACATGCTCATACTGTTTACGCGGCAAGACACTGTAAAGAGTCATCTTGGCTTCATTATTCTTACCAAGTTTCTTCTTTCTGTCATTCTTTAACTCCCAGAATGGTTTCATAATATCCAACTACGTCTCCAGATCTTCCATTGTGAAAACAAAGTCACCATTTATAATTACCTCCCACAGGTTAAGATCTTTAGACTTAAGATAAGTCTCAAAACGGGGTTTTCCAAACCAAAAACCCTCAGGTCCTAACAAAGGTAGTCTTTGCATATAGTACCCCTCAACATAATTCTCTTGATTCATGGATCTATGCTTAACTTTTCAAAATTTGATTTTAGGATTTCAAATTTTTGAAAAAGAAGTTTTCACTTTAAAACGCCTTTTGAAAAAGGTTTTAACAAAAACTTGAGTATCCGGCTCTGATACCAATTATAGAACTATAATACGGTCTTTCGACTTGATTAAAGTTTAGAAGCTTTAAGTCTCCAAAGGCGTATAAGGCTGTGTGATGAAAACAACCAAACCAAAGAATATCTAGAGGGAGAGAAAGTAAAAAGAGAGACACCGAGACTTATATTGGTTCGGGATGGGGGGTTTAGACCATCCGTATGTCCAGTTGCGAATCCGCGACACCTACACTATTCACTAGTATAATCCTTGCGGTGAATTATGAACCGTTACAAATTTCACTCCACCGATATGCACAAAGATCGGCGCTCACAAAAAAAAAGCTACTTTGTTACACCCCGAAACCCGATAATGTACTCTTATATGATAAAGTACTATATTTATAGCTTATCATTTTTATAAGTGTTAGTATAATATGGTGTTTGGCTTATCATTTAAGAATAAGAAAAGTTAAGTTAAAAGTTAAAGTGCCAAAGTGTTATAGTGTTGGAAGTTTTGTGGCCAAATTATGAGAAATGAGACTAGATGGGCTACTTTTTGCCAATGACCCAAACTATTCCTAGGATTTAGATAAGTATCACCTCTTTACTTAGCTGACTAAAAAGTTTCCAAAATTTTGAAAAGGGTGTGTGTTGTGTCGATTTATCAAGAGAAAAAATGAGGGAAAATGCTTGTGAAGAAATTAGTCAATAACTTGTGTATAGCAATTAAGTTCTAAAATCCCTAGACATTATTAACATCACAAGTAAGCCACTGAATCTCAATTTTGATTTAGGGTTCTTAAGTTTGAATTTGGGGAAATCATTGTATGATGTTCCTTAATGAAGTATTTGAATTAATATGCTAAAAATGGGTTAATTCACGTATAGGAATCAAGTGGTTGACATATTAGCAATTGCAAGTAGAAATTAATTAAAATAATTAAGGTAAGTAGCATGGTATTAAACTTGTTATAGTTCATCATAATGATTTTATGATGTTTGATATATTAGTTAATTTTGGAGCTTGTTATTGTAGCATGGACCATTGCTTGTTCTTATGTTATTGTTAGCTAAATTTGTAACTTGGCTAAGGTATGCTATGATTGTTATAGGTATTCTCTATTGATGTTATGGTTGGTTAGTGATTTTGACTAACCAAGGTTGTAATGATGATGTTGTGTTAAAGTTGCTTATGCCATTTACTTACTAAGAGTTTCGCTTACATGTTATAGTTGACATTTTTGTAGGTTCCATTGTGGTCGATAAGGTAAAAAGGAAGCTTGAGAAATGATTATGTGGAAGTAGAAGTTTGCTCTTTTGTTGTAGATGGATAATAGTCGCTTGGACCTCAAGATTGGTTAAAGTTTGAAAGCCCCCAAAATGTTGTCAAGGTGCCTTGGTAGTTATTGTCTAAAAGTTTCTTGGCAGCGTTTTGAAAATGGTCGTAAACATGGTTTTGAAGTGTTAAAGTCCAAGTTGTGTCTTGTAGCAAATGTTTATGTATGATGTGTAAGTATTTTGGTGTTATGAGTAGAAACGTGACGTTTGGAAACTAGCCGTTCTCACCCATGTTCAAATGTTATATGTCAAAACTTTGCTTTTCTACATAAAATATGTTGTTTTAAACTGATTGTAATCGGCACTACCAGGCTTCGATGGTAATCGAAGAGTATGTTGATGAGGGATGAGTCGCCAAGTTGTAAGTAACATGTGTCAACACAAATAGAAACACTATGTTAAGTAAAGTGCAGAGGTTGGACCCTGCGAATCACCTCTGGCATGAGAGTAAGTATGTGTATATGATAGTAAGTGATGAGTGTGTAAATACTCATCATTTTTGGTTAAATCTGAACTGCAAAACGTTTAAAAATGCTCAGAAATGCATCAAAATACTGAAAATATTCCAAAACTGCATTTTATATGTTTCAGATGCAAAATGTTCAAAATCAGATGAAAAATGAGCTAAGTTTGCATAATTGGCAGTTTCAGTCCCCAAGTTCAAAGTTGTCAGAAATAGTCCCTGAGTACTTATTTCAAAAGAAAAATCACCAAAGGTCCTTTTAAAATCATAACTTGTCAAAATTAGTCCTTTGGTGAAAAATATCAAAAGTTTGAGAAATTACAAAATTAGTCCTTCAAGTTTAAAAATTGGCAAAAATGGCCCTTGGAAAATTGGAAAATGTCAAGTTTGGTCCTTGAATTATTGAAACTTGTCACTTTTGGTCCCTTGAAACATCTTTGATGAATTGGCAGCATTGGTCCTCCAATTTTCAGAATTTACACAATAGGTCCTTGTTTTATTAAAACCTTTAAACCATTTTGGACCTTGTCACTAACCAAATGGACCCTGCCATAACCAATTGGACCCCCTTGTTTTGACCCCCCCTTATAATATTTAACCTCAGTCAAACACTGGTCAAACAAACCCCTACCCGCCCTTTTCTCTTCTTCAACATCTAGCCTGCAAACTCAGAACAATCACATCCCCCCAGCTCACCTTATCTCCTCTATTATCACTCCACCTCAACTACCCTACAAAAGACATTTAATGCTTTCCTCTCCATTACACTCAAGCCCCCACAGCTGTTATAAACCATTTCCCGCCAAAATGTGATCTATGGCCAAAATACTTCCAAGTGATCCAATGGTCCTAAAACCAAGTGGGATTCACTCAGAAAGAGGAGAGAAGCTGAGTTGGGTATAAAAAGAGCAAGAGATAGCAAGAGGAAGGAAGTAGTTAGTTTAATAGTTTTCCTTTAAGTCGTTTTTCAAATAAATGTCTTAGTTTAATTCACAATGTTGTAATTTCAGTTTCTATGTATCACTTTTAAGCTAAAACATCTTTGTAATGTGTTTTTGAATATCAATCCAAGTCTTTTATCTAAGTTCCAAGTTTCATGCTTACTGTTGCAGTTTTCAGTTTCAAATTCTTATGAACAAGTTCTTAGAAGTTTATTTTTAAGCTCAATCAAGCTTATGTAAGCTTTTCATAGCTGTGAGAAAGCTAACAATTAAATTTCAAACAAATTTGTGAAATGGTCAACAAAAGTCAACTGCTGATGCTTAATTGGAAATGGTGATGAATCTGGGTAATGCAGAGCTTGGAGGGGTTGAAATAGACTAGGTTAGAATAGGTTTGGTTTTGGTTTTAGCCTGCAACACATGCTTGACATTTGTGAGTATCTGTCTTATTTACATGTTCACATCAGTTTGCATATTTTGCTTGTACTTGTATTTGTAGTCATAACCTGTTCAAACTTGTTTATTAAGCTGTATTTAGGATAGCTGAACTCAGTTTAAGTGTCTGCTAGAGTTAGTTCAACAGTTGGTTTAGATTTAATTGCATTTCAGTTGAAACAAGTGTGTTTGGACCAGTGTTAAAATCTGAGATTGAGTCTTTGTGTGTACTTGGTAATTGCATACTCAGCCTCAATATAAGTAGTTAGACTCATTTGAGTCAGTCATTTGTGCATTAGACCAACCAAAGTCAAAATTCTTATCAATCTTTCTTAATTAACTTCACTGTTTGGATTTTGGAAAATCAAGAGCTTGTTTCATGTTTAGAAATCACTAGGGTAGCTTGCATTAGTTTCATTATACCATTTAACATCATATTCTGTTGGTAAATCTAGATCAAAGTTCAAGTTAGTCAACTTTTCATAATTGCTTCAAAAGTCAAATTGCAAAATCCAGTTTTGACCCAAGCTTGGGTGATTTTTCATGGACTCATCTCTGGGCCAATCTCATTGAAACTTTGGGTTTTTAAACTTCTGTTGGTCTACTTTCTTATTGTCATTTTTATAGAATTTTGTCATTTTTTTATAAGTCCCAAATGAGCTTGTCAAAACGGGCTTATGTGCCCTGTGCACAGGGCACTGAACTGCACAGGTGTTGTGCAGTTTGTGCAGCCCTTGCACAAAGCTCATCAGAGCTCCTCTAGGTCTATTCTTT
The DNA here is from genome assembly GCA_910596185.1 of Chrysanthemum makinoi. Taxonomy (NCBI): domain Eukaryota; kingdom Viridiplantae; phylum Streptophyta; class Magnoliopsida; order Asterales; family Asteraceae; genus Chrysanthemum; species Chrysanthemum makinoi. The sequence continues at coordinate 199,829,778 of OU343223.1, read as the reverse complement.
GGTTTAAGAGTACTTAGCCAGGTCTAGTTTAGGTTGCCACTCTTGTTTTTGAGCCTCAGCTTATTTGGTGGCTTATTTTCTAGCTGATAAGTAGTGCCCAAAACTGTTTTTTTTAGCATATAAGCTCAAAACATCAAATCATGGTAGTTTGCAATTCTGTGGTTTAGGCTTGTTGTTTTTAGTTCATTTTGAGTAATTTTAGCATATTACTGCTTCTGTATCAGTTTGGTGCTCAATTGTGACTTTTGGCTTTTCTCAAGTGCTTATTTATAAGCAGTTTCCATTGCAGCCTCTTATTCCTTCACACAAGCACCTGTTTTTATATTTTTCCTAGATTCTAAATATTATTTTAAGCTTATCTTGAATTTTTCAGATTTTTCTAGGTCAGTTTGGAATTTTTCCCCATTTAAATTAGTTTTTAAGTCATTTTAAATAGCTTTTAGCCATACAAGACTTAATTCAGAAAAGTCTCAAAAAAATAATTTTTAATTTTCTTAAGTTAAGATAAATATAAAAAAGTCTCGAAATAAATATTTTTTCAGATTTTTCTAGTTAAATTCGTATTTTAAGCAATTTAATTGAGTTTTTAATAGTTTTTAATGGCTCATAGATCTAAATACAAAAAATAATCAGAAAAATACAAAAATAGTTTTGAAAATTCTTATTTAGATTTTTTCAAGTCATAATTGAAATTTTTTCTAGCTTTATTTCATATTTTCTTGTATTTTAGGCTATTAATTAATAAGTTAAAATAGTTTTTAATTAATAATAATTAATTAAATAGTTGTAAAAATAATTTTCTTTTCTAAATATTTTCTTTTATCCTTAGGATTGTAAAAATGTCATTTCATATTTTAGGATTTATATTGTGTAAGTTTAACATTTCATTTGTACGTTACGTAGTTTTTAATTGTGCAGTTTTAAAAAACATAAAATCAAAAACATCATTTTAAATATAGTGATAGCGTTTATTTAATATTTTAATTTTTAATTTTCTTTAATTTGCATTTAAGCCTTGTAATTTTAGGCTTTTTCGTAAACCGATCACAATCCTCTTGACTCCGTTCAAATCTCTTGATCACTATACGTTTGGTGATTCATCGCATAGCTCGCTGGGACATAACGACCCGGGGAAACACTATACTCCCTTGATCTTCATTGCATTTGCTTCTGAGCTGTTTTAAGTTTCTTACGGTCGGCCATTCACAAGTGGCCGGCTTGTGTGAGAAAACTTGACGGTTTGGAGCGGATCAGTAAGTATGAAGTATGTGTGTGAAAAGTCTGTCTATACCTGAGTACTTTGCCCATCTATTTATAGGTGATAGAAATGGGCAGTTACACGTCTCTCATTAGAACCGCTGAATGTCGGGGCGTCCCGCATTTTAAGGGGATTGCATAGGGTTGTGTACCACGATCCCTATCTTGGGTGGAAAGCTTTGACAAGGGATTTGAACGTAGGTTTGACTGGTCAGAGTTGTTATCTGAGATTATTGTTTACAAACATTGATACTTGCAGCGAATCAAATCAACAATATAGATGATCACAAAGTATAGAACTTATACTGAAAAATTTAGTAGCTACGGAGCTAACCCAAGAGTAAGGATTCGATGGCAGTTACCATCTTGATAATAACCTAGATCCGACTCCAAGTATAGTAAGTATCTTTCAGTTTTGGAGATAGATGGGAGTAGGTGTTGTGTTTTTAACAAAACGACTGTGTTTAGTGGGGTTCTGTACCTAAGATTGGGTACCTAACAACCACACACTCACTTTCCCTTTTTAATTATTTATGTAATGTTTCTAAACTATGAATAAAAATTCAATATAGTTTTAAATTATATTTGTTTAAAAAATAGTGTTGGTAGTGTTAAAGGTGATGACCATAAAAGTTGAAAGGTGATGATAGCGATGATGTGCTGAATAATAATTTGACATTGATATGAAGATAGAGAGTAATAGTCACCATTGTGACTAGTCTAACATGGTTGTTTTTTTATAATCTATACTACTTTATAATGCATTTAGGCCTTTTAAAATTAGAAGGCTTAAAAATTAAGCCTTCTAATTTTAGAAGGCTTAAAATTAAGATAAGGAGCTCCAATCGTGAGATGACATGTGTCACTTTTTAACAAACTTCAAGCCTAACTTCTAACAAACTCCAAGCCTAACTCATAACCATTGGCAAAATTAAGATAGGGAGCTCCAATTATAAAATCACATGTGTCACTTCTCAACTAAAAATTCATCTTTATTTTCAAATTAAAATATCTTTGTATCTACTTATTACTATATTTATAATCTAATTTCACTATATTTTCTAAAAATTTTATGCTCTTAATTCAACATCATTTTAATATATTTATGAGTTTTAGTTTTATATTTACACACTAGTGGGTTATTTTATTTTAATTCAAATTTTTACAACTTTAACCTTTATTTCATTTATTCCAATCATATTATAGTCATCGGGTAGCCGCTGCCGCATTGCGCGGGTACCCTTCTAGTTTAATCAAATGTGTTTTGACCTTTCGGGTGACGCTTATGTGTTTACCAAGCTTAAAAAGCAGTTCGTACAAGACTATCTAACAACTAAAACTTTAAGCTATAGTTGGATGTGTCTCGAACTCAACAAGTTGTGCTACCGGAAGCAAATTGAGTTGTTTCACAATGTATTTTTTTGGCTCATATATTTTTTTAAAGGCAACTTGTTTTTTGCTCATGTGAAAGGTAAATATGCACAAAAATGAGGGTCCAAAACAAGACTAATTACTACCAAACAACCATAAATATCACACACCTAAAAAGCAGTCAAACAAACATAACAGGGAATCTCAAAAAAGATAGCTCGAAAAACCGGTTGAGACTCCGGCGAGAGAGACGTGGATGTTTTTAAAGGGTAGTTACCCCTCTCTTGCCAAAACCCGATCCGACCCAGATCCGGTTGAGTCAATGATACCATCAGCCCCGTTATACCAAAATCAACAACCCTTGGATCATGAAACAAGAACAACCATAACTATAAACATAAACCATTTCATTAAAATGGTGTTTGAGATTGCTTATTATTTGCTCCATATATTCCGTTATTGTTATTATTATTATTATTATTATTATTATTATTATTATTATTATTATATAGAGGCGATGATGAATTTGTTATGTGAAAAGTGTTTTTCGAGCGTTGGTTATTTGGCTTAAGGTGAATTCGGGCCGTATCTTGGCGGGGCAACCCGGATGGTATTTTTACTATGCAACCGGTGTTTGCAGCCTTGGCGGTTTTCGATCTCCTTTTGCTGGTATTGAGATACAGATCTGAGCCTCAGTTATAAAAAACACATACGATCACATTCTATCTAGTCGTTTTGACTTTTGACTTTTTATGTTTTGTACTATAGTACATTTTCTAAAACAAATTTTTCGTTTTTTATTCAAGTAAAATGGGATTAGTTTATGACTGTGTAAAAGAGGTTGGCAAATTGCTTTGAATGAAGAGTATGTTGTATAATTGTATATCACAAGGTTTTTAGCCCGCGCTTCGCAGCGGGGTGTTTGTATACATAAGTATTATTTAACGTTCGAGCTAAGTATGTTCCTATTAGATATGTTTAGTATTTTAAGCGTGAGCAATATAATTAAGCGGTTGCAAATTTACCAAAAAGTATATCATAAAGCCTTGGCTGCGTTGCTTTTTATATAGAGCTTCTTAATTAAAAATGATAGAAAGTCGTTATTTAACAACCGTTAAGTAACGACGGTTAGTAGGACTGTTTGTGTTTAACATAAAGGACCAATTATGTAAAAAAAAATTACATCGTTACTCATTAGAGGACCTATTTTGCAACGTAAGTTAAACCTTAGGGACTCTTGTCGCATTTTGGTTTTTTAAAAAAGTATTTGAAAAAAAAAAAAAGTAATGACCGTAGTAGATAACGGCAACGACCGTTATTCATTTTCATGTTAGTCCTTAGAGGACCTATTTTGCAACGCAAGGTAAACCTCAGGGACTGTTGTCGCATTTTAGTTTTTAAAAAAAAAAAAAAAAAAAAAAAAAAAAAAAAAAAAAGTTAACGACCGTTAGTAGATAACGGTCGTTAACTAACGACCGTTAGTTACTGTGCGTTTCACTGTTCACTAATTTTCTAGTGGGTGTGGCAGTAGCACAAACGAACTTGTCTATAGCCAAGTTGGTAAATGTACTTTAGTACAAATTGCATTGATGCAAATTACAGTTCTTACTTTTGTGCATCTCAAACAAGATTTTTTTTTTTACAACAAAACTTTAAAGTGAATTTTAGTTATTGTTTCTGAGATGCAAGTTTCTGAAAGATATTGTTTACCTTAAATACCTTTTTAGGTTTATATGGAAAAATTAAACTTGTTATGAGATTTGGTTGTGCAGGGTTGATAGTTATGTTTACAAAAAGATAAATTTGCACACTTTTAATTTTTATTGGGACACTTCAATGTAAAAGCAGTTAAAACAAATTATACTTAAAATATAATTATCTGATGCACGCATTAGAGTGTGACAATAAAAAGTAAAAGTGTGCAAATCATTTCCTTTACAAGAACCGTATCATAATTCTAGACCAATCTCTAAAAGTACAAAATGAACATAACACACGTAGAAGACAAAAGAGTACTCTCGCAAGACGGAATTGATTTTATTAACATCTAATCAAACAAACAATATTTCATATCCTGGAAAGAATAGTTATATTTTTATTTTGTACACAAATTTGAATGTGTTACGTTGTGGAGTAACACATAAGTTAAGACTTAGAAGTTACATGTATGTTGTTGCCTCAATGTTATAACGTGTGTTGGTACTATCACGTCTTTAGCATTGTTCTCAGTTATGAAAGCCGACGTTAACGCAACAATGATGTGTTGCATGTGTATTTTGGGTTTGTTTAGTGGCTTGAGTTTTTAGTGTTACAAATAAGTTATTGGTTGGTGTTATTTTCGGTGTTATGTTGATATGGCAGCATGACACTAATGTTACACACCTAAGTGTACATAGAAGTTTATATGGACATGTCATGGGGTTCTTTCATGTGTGTTTTGCATCTCAACAGAATGAATTCTTAATCTGGCCTTATTATATTTACATTGTAATTAAAATAAGGTTAGGATACATGTTAAAACTAAAAGTAACTCAAATAAGACTTGGCATAAATCTCTTAACATAAATGGCCATCTAAACGTTTCGCAACTTCAATGCCACCAGTTGACCATTTTTTAAAATCCTGTGGCCAAATTATGAAACTCTAAAAATGGGTATCATACATCGTAAATATAAATAAACTGTTGCACAACACATCTAAACCAAATTGGGGATCTGGATAAGAAAAAGGTGCTCGGATAAACAAAGGAGGCTCCGGTGAGAGAGATGTGGGTGTTTTTAAAGGGTAGTTGCCCCTCTCTTGCCACAACATTATTTTTATCAAATCTTGTTGAGCCCATGACTTTGTTCCCCCATTTTTCTTTTATAAAAATTAAACCAACAACCCTTTCAGATCAGAAATAAATAAATAAAAATAAATATAGAGAGTTAATTACATCGTTCGTCCTTGTGGTTATGGTCAAATTGCATGAATGCAGTCAGTCCCGTATTATATGGGAGGTGATTCACACTCGAAACATATAAAATTTGTGTTTCTGTGGTGGTGCTGGTGATGGTTGTGTGGCGATGATGATCAATTTCTGTAAGGATTGTTTTTATCCGAGCATCTTGATAATAAGCGGGCAGTGGGTGATATCTTGGCGGGGCAATCCGGAAGGTATTTGAATAAATGCAACCGGTGTTTGCAGCCATGGCGGTGTTCGATCCCCTTTTGCCAGCTGACTTCATACTTACAGATCTGAGCCTATTATTATCTTCATTTCAATCATTTAATGTTTTAAATGTTACTGTTTTAAAATTGGTACCGAAAATAAGTTTCAGAATTTCTAATGAAACCAACTTGGTTTTAACGATCTGTTTTTTAACACATCAAAAGTCTGAAATGACCAATTTTTCAAATTTAAATGACGTACGGCATGTATGAGCTTTGTTTATGTGAATTACTACTAACTGAAGCTTCAACCGAATGTTGTATCATGTCGAAATACCTGAATTTAAGCCAATAAACTAACTGACCTTGATTAAGCTACAACTCTTGTAACTGAACTGATATATGCTCAAATTACTTTCTCTGATAAGACCACAACGTAAAGTTGTAGCAACCTGCAACCTTTTTAAATAAGTTGTTGAAACTTGATCACGTTGTTTTTGATTACTCGACTCAAGACCGATGTGTCCTTGTATGAACTCCGTGCAATCCTTGTACAAATTCCGCGGAAGTACTGAAACATAAAGGTGATAAAGCTAACCAAAAACTGTGCTAGGTTCTCGTAATAGACCATCTTTACCATGCTCCCAAAATAGCATATCTCATAAGTGTGGATGAATATTTATGACAACCACTGAGTTCATCAACAACAAAAACTGGGTTGGTTCTTCGGTCGCTACTTTCCGGATGAAGGTTATAATCCAGATTAAATCCGACTCAACACCACATTCATAAAACTCAGATACTTAACCATGTTTTTTTTCTGAGCAATGATATATAAATCCAGATGTGGCACTAGTGCACCCTGATTCTCACTTATCCCATTTTGATTTGCCATCTGCAAACTTGCTGCTAGAACTTTTTAAATTTTTTTATTATGCAACATTAATCATACTAAAAGACCTCAAATGGTCAACTCTTTTCGATAGTATCCTTTTGGGATTTATATAATGAAGCTGGAGTTCATCCCTTTAGGAAAAGAGGATTCTGAAGAAAATTGTTCAATCACTGATTGAACTTCTGGTTTTATCATAAAACAAAACGTGTAACCATGTAGATAGTAGACTTGGCGTTTTATAACCATCACTATCTTTTATCACTTACCAGTCCTCTTGTATGGATAATTTATGCCGAAAATTGTGGAGTGAGTTTGCGTGATCCAGGAATACACATACCCTAATAACCAAACACATGATCAGTGGCCAATTGTTTGGCAAATAATGTTGAGAAGTAGCTCAGAAAAGAAATCCATAACCATATCTGCGTATGAAACCTGATTCTTACAAAATACTTGTGCATTCCATATCTTCAAGGCTCGCAACTTCCTCATGAGAACAAAATCAGCCGATTCTTCCACCTGATAAAAGCCCCACAAATCCTTACAAATGTTCATTAAGGTCGCAGCGTCTATCCATTGTAAAACCTGAATGGTTTTCGGCCCAAAATTGATCCTTTTTGCCCCATCTTTGAGTAACATGATCAGGTTCGTCCTTCTCACATGCTATAAGAGTATAAGAGTTGCAGGTGGTGAAGGTTCCAACCATTTCTAATTTATGAGCATTCTGCCGATTTTTGGCCGTTTTCCTTCCCCTCCAATCATTGTGAACCTTAAATTATGGATGGGCATATCAACCAATATAGAAGAATCCAAGATCAAAGCTGTCCACTTCCTGTGTATCAACAATGCTGCATATATAATCTTTCTCTCGGGTCCGGAGAGGAGTTGAAATCTCCCATCATACATAACAATCCTTGCCAAAGACGAGTAAATTCTGTCAATTGTTCCCACATCTCTAGTATTAGCAAATGACCCTATCACCACCAACCAAAAAAAGCACACGCTATGTTGTACTTTGAGATTGTAAACACCTTGTCTGCAAGCGGAATCAAGCTGTAACCAATGTTGCCAATCTACCTTGTCACGGGATCAGGACTCCCTCCACAACTTCTGGAAGGCCAGATTCGATTAAGAAAAGGTTGCCGAAACCATCTTATCTGATTTTCTTTCGCTAAAATAATGTCTGCCTGGTACTTTCTTGCAATCTTACCTACCATGGAACCTTTTGATCTATTTCCAAAACCTATTGAATTCAATGCTAGGATCTTCATTCCAATTACGTTAGTTCTGGTTCTTAATAACTGGCCATGTCTTTCATAAATGCTTCATACCGTTGGTTACTTGCTGTCATTTGATTACCAAATACTACACCACTTGACTTGTCCACCTTAGTTAACTTATCATATTAAGACATTCTATTGCAGCCAGCATCGTGTAGATTTGAAAGCAAACAAGTCATTGCAAAGGCAAACCAAAATTCGAGGAAGGTTTATTATCAACGTGAAGGGGTGGGGGGGATTCCCTATATAGAGACTAGCTATAGATTTGTCAGCAACTTTGTTTAGTCTGGTTAATTGTTGCTACTTCCCTTGTCTACTAAAGTTACATACTTGTGGTTTATTCCTAATCTACAATCTGCGATGATTGTGTGGTACTGTGTGATTAGATGATGAGGTTTTGGTAATATGAGAACACGAAACATAGTTTATTCGTATCCCACGGATGGCGCCAACTTGTTGAGACATAATCTGGCGCGGGCAGGATACGACGACTCTCCTTGGCCGTTAGTCGTCTTCTCGAGCCCTAGTAGACCTGTCAACAAAGAGAACCCGTTAGGAGTGGACCCGAGGCCGTAGCCCCGGGGTCCACCTCCGACGGTCAAGTTAGTATCGGCGTGATGTAGCCAATATGAATTAGGGTTAGAGATAACCTGTCATGTATTTATAGGCATGGATTAGGGTTTAGGCGTAGAGTGGGCCGCATCTGTCGGGCCTGACCCATTCCTGGCCCAGTCCGGACCATACGTCCACAGGGTATGATATTTGCGGGGAATAGGTCCTTTGATTGTATTCTGCACAAAGGAAATTCTAACACATACAGGTGGTGGAAGTAATGGCTGTGGCAAGCTGATATATGGGTTACTGCATACTACATATGGAGCAACATAAACAAAGAAGGGTGTATTCAGTTGGGAGATATGGATTTAGAAGTTGAAGATGTACAAGCTTGGAGTCACAGTTGAAGATGTACAAGCTTGGAGTCACAGTTGAAGATAAACAAGGAAGCTTGTGTAATTTGTGTGTTACTTCTGGTGGGGGGATTGTTTCCGTTGGTTTAATGGACAATAAATTAATATACGTGTGTTAGGATCGAACTCGAGACCACGGGATTGCACACTTTGCGTATGAGAATTAAAGTTAATAATTAAATGTAATAGTTATATTTATTTATTAATTAAATGAAATAACATAACGGACGTTAAGTAATTAGTTGTAATGGACTAACGGTCGTTAAATGTAATTGGAAAAGGACTAAGTTGTAAATAATGGGAAGGTTCCGGAATTCCTTGTGGGATACCTCATCCGATCTACCACAAGAAAAGGAAACCCAATCCATCTACAACTCAAACTTGTTCACCAAGTTTGTTTAGGTATAAATACAAAACCAAAGGTGTTTGTAATTTATCTCTTGTACTCATTGGCTAAAACCTAAAATTGTTTATGTGTTTTTTTTTGCCATAACCGATCGTGCACCCTCCATAGGGGATCGATCAACATCTTTTCCAACTAAAATTGTTTTGTTTAATTAAAACTAGCATTCCTTTAATTCGGTATAGTACGTGTGTACAAGAAAGTGGTACTAACACATTATTGTTATTATTCTTGGATTGAATTACAAAAAGGTAAAGGGGTAATTCACATAATCTTATAAACCCTAATTAGGGTGCATCCACTTGCTAGTTTTGTGGATTTGATTCTTGTTCGGCTAGAATCAAGAAAGGTACGCATATTCTTGTTTATGTTAATTAATTATTTGTTAATCTTTCCTATACGCTTCCGCATGTGTACTTGATGTTTATTGTTTATATTTATGATTAGTCATGTTATATAATTCCAACAGTAGCATCACGAGTCATTGGTTTTTAATGAGTAATTAATTATATAAACGCGTAATAAAACAAATAATTATATGTTGTTTGATATGGTTAATCTAGGGTTTATGTTTTTTTTTTTTTTGGGTCGATTTAATTTTTTTTGGGGCTGCCCCTTTATTTTTTTAGTCGACACATACAAAAATTTTTTAGGGTTTGAAAATTGTTTGCTAACCTTATCGAAACCTAGAATTAATGTATAAGTTACGTGATTAATTCATGAATAATTGTTATGTGACATGGGATTATTGATATGCGATCTTGTGACTATTTGTATAATTGTTAAGATATATCCATGATGCTACATGCATGTTTGTCATGGATAGTTGCTTGAATATTTGTTTAATTGTTAAGATATGTTTATCACATGTTTATTTACGATAAATCTTGAATTGTGGAAGACTCCAATTATATATATTAATGAATCAATTATGTGCTATTTGGTATATTATTAATTATGGGTTTACGCAATCGATTCATCGATGTATGTGGCTCACTTTCAATTGGGAGAGTGAAAGCCCTAATTAATATATACATTAATTTAACGTAGACATTGATTATTAATAGGGTTTTATCGAATTAGTTGCATGTGGCTACTTGTTTACACGTATAAATTGTTTATTATGTGCGCATTGTTTTTTAGTTGTTTATTTGTTATTTGTTACTTGTTTGTTTATTATGTTAGACAGTTTTAAGCAAAGGGTAATTTTGAATAGAAAAATAATACGGACTAAACAGTGGTGAAATTTGATTTGTTTTTGAAGAGTTAAGTTTTCAATAGTTTAATTGATTGATGATTTTGATACAAAAAGTGAGAACGGCTCACCCAATTTGACGGACTATGTGGGAAGTATTAAGAGGGGAGCGCATTAAATTGTGACCCTAAAGAGGGAGGTTATTGCTCTGCGCTGACCAAATTCTCCGCTTGCTTGCGAGTCAAATTGGAGTTACCAAGTAGGCTATGCGTACAAAATTATCTTAAGGGCGAATTAGTTTTAATTCCATGCCCCACTTTGGTGGTAATTACCCGAAACACTAAGTGTTTACACTTATGCAAAAGTACAAAGATAATGGACGATAATTAACACTAAATTTCTTGATTGGTGAACCCAATACCTCAATCAAAACTTTGATAATTTGATCTTTATGAATTGGTAATAAAAAGTTTTATTAAATTTATGCTACAAGATGAATGCATGACATCTTTGTACATATTTAATTTGACCACATAAAATCAAAAAGTACCCTTTATAAATTAAGTTATATGCCATCTAATTAAAAGGACACTTGAAGTTGCAATTTACGCCATGACAAGACTTGGTGAGATTGTGATGGAGAGGTAAATCTTATGTAAAGTCGACCTTACATGGACATATTTGCAGCTTCTTAATTTAACTTAAGTTGAGTAGGAAGTGAGACCTAGACTCAAGGCATAAGATGTGATGAAACATGTTTATATTTGCAATAGCATTGGAAAATATAAATCCCATAATGATCTAAGAATTGGAAATTGTTTGCCAATTATTGTTCGACAGATTACCTTATGTGCCATTACTAGCGATCAACTGATGTAATGAATATATGATAATTTGGATCCTAGTTTTCGAGAAAATTCTATGGTTATATGAATATTACCTTGGGTATTTTATTTTCTTGAAAAGTTTAATTATCGAAAATACTAAAATTGAATTTTGCTAATTCTTTAAATGTATTAATGCAACATTAAACCGTAAACGAAGGTTATTCCTGTATTGGTAAATTGATCTACACCTGTAAGGGTTTTTGGTAGAGTCAACTTTGCTAAATGAATAAACCTAGTCATCTTTTCATAAGAAGAGTGAGATTCAATCATATTCCTTTTCATGAATGAAGAAATGTATGATAGGACAATTATAATTGTCTAAATTCTAAATACATAACTCGTAAGCAAATTTTAATAGTTAAGAAAATTGCATATTTCTGAGTTATTAAATTAGAAGCTAGACTAATAAATGTATAATTGGTAAAAGATAAACTAGCATATTTTATCTAGATATTTTGTTTTAACCATTTAAAAGTACTACTTACAATTGTTGGAATAGTAGAACTATTAAGAAAGAAATTGCATACCCAATTTTTCAAGTTAATAGCATTGATAGATAGTTCATCATCTACATAGTAGAATGCACTCTTTTAGTACATAAGTAATTGTTATGTATGAACTTTCTCAAAGGTGCAGGGAAGAAAATAGAACACTATTTTCTTTCACTGGTTAATGAAACACTTACAATGTTGTCAAATCCAGTGGGAGTATTGTGTTCTTATTACTGAATAAGGAATTAATGTAATGATCTCTAATTCAGTGGGAGTTACAAGCTTTGTCATCTTGGTAGTAACCCAAATTATCTCTAGAATGTCTTAAGATAATTATTTTCCACTTGTAGACACTTATGTTTTTAAGGATAGTCATGTACGTTTCCTTATTAGACAATGAAATGGTTCTACATCTACTAGTTATGCTAATATCAATGACACAATCATATTGGTCACAGCAAACATATGTCGTGTTGTTTATCTGCTACATGATGCTGTTCCATGCACAAGTGGGAGAAATCTATATTGTGTGCAAGGTACAACATATAGGTATATGATTTAACGGATTCTCTTTGTTAATACAAATAAGCCGTAAAAACGTTTATTGATATTTTACGATCTTCTAATGTTTTGTCGATAACAAACGTAAAATCATTTTAACGAAACAAATAAAATACGTAAATGGTTTGAACTAATAGTTTCTAACATATTCACATTTTCACATAAAACACTAAAACAAGTATAAGTGATTTTATGATTTAATATTATATATGTACAACAACTAGTGTTTACATATTTGGGTAAAATATACACATAACTAGTATGTAGTATATTGGGTAATATAAATGGGTAGAAACTTAAGTATCATAACCCATTGGGCAAATACATTGAATGTAGTTGGGTACAACCCAAAGCCCATGATCCATTGAGCTTGACCCATAACCCATTGCATGACATCATGCTTATATCATATATGGATAATATCCATAACCCATGGTATTGACCCATACCCAATGTCTAGATACATTGAACCCTTGGTGAGCACTCAAGAGAATGTCTAGATACATTGAACCCTTGGTGAGCACTCAAGAGATAAATTGTATCAAGCCAAAGATCCATGGATCAACCAATGACCCATGACCCATAACCAAAATACCCATGGGTAAAGGGGAGCATCCCACGGATCCCTAGCTTTACGCTAGCCGGATCCCTTGTGGGAGGGATCCGTGGGATCCGGGGAACAGTAGAGAATTTTCTCTATAAATAGAGAGCCATTTCTTCCTTTCTACTCATCACTTTACACACATACTTCCCCCAAGTATTCTAACCCTCTAACCTCAGATCTAAGTGATCTATGTAGTTTGTCTTTTGTTTTTGTGTGATCTTCTAGGTTCCTCTTAAATGAGAGATCACCACTTCTTGAAGACGTGCAAGCTCAAGTCCATGAGTTGCCATGCTTCGTCATCATCAAGACAACTAAGGTTCTCTTGTTGATAGTTCTTCCTTTCTCCATAGATGTTGGGTTGAAGGCATTAGTGAAGAATGCCGAAAGTGTCAAGATGAAAGCATTAGTGAAAGGTGCTCATCATTCGTGTCAAAGCATTAGTGAAGAATGCTAGAGGTGTCAAGACGAAGGCACTAGTGAAGGGTGCCAAGCGTTGTGTCAAAGGCATTAGTGAAGGATGCCGAAGAATCAAATCAAGTCGCATTTGGGAAGAATGCTCTGTGTATAATCGATGAGTTGCATCGCTATACATATAAGTATTTGTTTGTTTTTTCCAAGGATGGTGATATCCTTGATGAAGGTGTAACAAGGAATTGATCTCCTTGATATTAGGTGTTGGTTGTGAAGGGTAGTAGTTCCTCCATAGTAATGGAACTAGGTGCTTAGCCTAGTACCTAATAAAGGGTATGCAACGTTGTGATAGGATTAGTTCTCCTAAGGTGTGAAAGAACTCGGTGGTTAGCCTAGCATCAGATAAAGAGTAGTAGCACGCTTGTGTTAGGTGTGGTTCGCCGTGTGGGAACTCGGTATTTAGCTTTGTACCCAAAAGGTTGCGATGCTAGAAGGCTTCTCCGCCATAAGGAGTTGGTGTAGTGCTTAACGAACTCTAGTAGGTGACTTGGGAGTGGAGTAAGGCAAGGAAGGTGTCCTTGTAGATGAACCACTATAAATACTTGTGTCGTGGTGATGTGCTTCTTACTCTTTATCTTTCATTACACGCTTATATATCTATCTATCAACGCCCAACATAAACAACCAAATAGATTGACATAAGTCGATCTAAATATTTAAAAGGGAGTTTTTAAATTGGTAAAACTATTCAACCCCCCTTCTAGTTTTCCACAATTGGCATCGAGCTTCGTACCAAGTTTTTGTATATTGTACTTTGAAAACTTGATAACGATCCGTATGTTTGAAAACTACAAAGAATGGAATTTCTTAAAACAAAAGGTCATGTTTTTAGAAATCATCATATGTTGGATAGTGATAGATCATTCTAACATTTTCCTTGAGAAGTCTTCATACTAGGATTTGGGTATCTTAGAAGATCATGAAGTATTTATGGTTTCTAAAACCATAAAAAGGTAATATAGCAAAGGATTGGGGTATCTTAGAAGATCATGAAGTATTTCGCATCTATGGTTTCTAAAACCATAAAAAGGGGATATAGCAAAGGTATGTTTTCTTAGTTACATTTTTTCTTAAAAAACGTGCTAAATTGCTTGTGGACAAAATGGTGATATATGCTTCTATATTATAATAAGCATAATATGAAAAGTGTTTTAGTGATTTTTTCTTTGAAGTTTTGTTGTTAGATATCTTGTTAATCAAGCTTGAATAAAGGTAAAATGGGTAATATAACTTCACTAAAAAGTCTACAAAGACTAAAACCTTTTCAAGGTCAAAACGCATATTTTGTAATTCAGAAGTCGATCCGCTGATCCCTCAAAGTTACACTCGCCGGATCCTCAAGCAAGGGATCCGGATCCGTGGTATAGAAGACAATTTTGTCTCAATTTCAAAAATTCATAACTTTTAACCGTAGTTGTTAGAAGTCGTACAACTATCGCTTTAAAGGTATTTGAGTCTACTTTCATTTAAAAATGATTTCATAAACTGATTCAAAACAATAATTTACATAACTTTTGCACAAACTTTTGATCTAATTGGAGACAAATGTTTTCGCTTTTGAATAACAATGTGTCCTCTATTGAAATTAAGGTTTTGATCATATTTATAAATATAAAAGAAACTAATCAAGCTTGGTATACATGTTTATATTTAACACAAAGCGATGAAAAGAACTTTCGTATGCTATGCTAAATGATAAATTATCTTTGTTGCATTACTTGATTATTTGCTTATCTCAAATAGCTTTTGTGCTTGTTTGATTGAATAGCATATGTGGTTTCCTTACTTGCTATTCATTCTCTTGTTTGTCAATTTAGTAATATTCCACTAATCAATGTGCTATTTGAAGGAGTGTTTGGGATAACATCTAGTTGTGTCGAAAATGTTAGTTTAGATATTTAGATAAGTCATAAGAAAATGTTTAAAACATATAACACACTAAATGGATTTTTGATTGAGTTTGTAATATGTGCTTATATGATTTCCTTTGTTCTTGTATCATTTTCTAAAAGCAACAAGAATGTACATCGGATCATAACCTACACTTGTGTTGATGATGTACTCTCCCATTTTCCTTTTCATGATCGCTCTCCAAGCTTCATAGTAGGATTCACAACTTGATTATTTCATCCGATATACTAAGTAAATTATTTTTCAACGCAAATATAATTGTTCATATCCGAAAGTCCAAACTCAAAACTTTCCAACAACATATGTTGAACTAGCTCATCCAACCATTTTTTGTTGTTTACCATATGGACAACTTTTAAACTTATTTTTAACATGCGCTTCACAACCTTATTTGTCTCAATTATTATATTAAACGAAGCAAAGTATCATCATTGTTACTCTTCGATAGGCCATTGTAGGAATATAAATTTTCCTAACTTGAGAATGAATATTGGAGAACTTATTGCACTAGAAACTCAATTTGACCTAACGGTTGAATTGCTTCCTTGATAGAAGTTGGGTATGTGGAATCACCCGTAAAAATGGTCGTTTAGCAGTAATTGAGCAATCGCTAGTAAATGTACCTCATATTCATTCTCTCTCTTGGGAAATTTATACTCCTATGTTTTCCTAAAGTAAGTTTACAATGGAAATACTTTGCATTGTCTTAGGATTACTAATCAAACAAGTTGTAAAATAAAATTTTCTTTTAGTTAATCACAACCACTTGCCTCATCAAGCGATTATCTTGCTTTGATCGAGAAGAGCTACATGACTTCATGCACGAAGTTCATTGTATGCTAATCACCATCCGTAATGACTATACATAGTTCATTGCTTTCAAGTAAAACAACCCTATTGTCTTGAACACCATCATCTACTCAAGACTAGGGTCAGCATCAAAGGTCCAAACCGACTCACAAAACCGACCGAATTTACAAAATGAGCCGAACCGATGTTCGCTTTGCTCAGCTTTCGTTTCATGTTTTACGTGTTGCCGTTTCGTTCGGTCGACCCAAAACCGCCAAAACACACCTAAATATATTTAAACCAACCAACCGACGTTTCATTACAAAACTTAACCGGACCGACGCCTCGCCTGCTCGGTTCGGGTTTAGGCTTTCATGATTTTCGCTTTGTCGTTCGGTTCGGTTCTCGCCCGATGCTCTCACTCTACCGCACGCCATTGTTAATACAAATGATTTATTAATCTAGATCAGAAATAGGTTTTGAGTTTCTTGAATAGTGCTTGTTAAGTTTGATAAACCTCTTTGTTATTTGTGAACTCGACCGATTTGATATATTAGTGCTAGAACCTCTTAAACTTGAAATATGATGCATTGTCAAAGTCATTGCATACCTTTTGTAAAGGTTCGCTAGCGTATAGATCGATCCTAAAATTTGTGCTTGACGGATCCCTACCTAGGGAACCGGGGATCCGCAAACGTAAAATGCAATTGCAATCATTGTATTTCAATCATGTCCTTATAACACCTCACACTAAGCTAAACATAGTGTCTTAAGGCAAATTAAGTCCTTATCAAGTTAAGTAGATCCTTTCCTACTTAACTCACCTAGATCACACTCTAACCGCTTGTAGATCTTATCATTTTCACTTTAATCCATTACTCTTCCGCTCTCTATGATCACTCATCATTCTCACATTATCCCTCACATCTAGCTTTAGAAATCTTTCGATTATGGCAAAATTGATCATAAATCATCCTTACCTCAAAATTGATCAAAGTTGATCAAATTCTAGTTTTCCCATCTCAAAGCCTCTAGGATATTTTCCAAAACACTATCCTAAGACACAAACTGATCTCTAGGATCATTTAGCTTCAATTGACACTCTAAATCTTTAGTGTCTTCCTTGCTCATCCATTGGTACTCTTGAAAGTTCCAAATCCTTCCATAAATAACAATCATTAGCTACATCACTCATTACCTTCAAGTACTCAAGCACCCTTTCATTTAAAACACTTAGGAGGACTGAAACCTCAAGATGATGATAGGTCTTAGATCTTAGAAACATCATTTCCACTCTTCCATAATTGCTGAAAGCCTGATCCCTAGGATTAGCCTAGACGGATCCCTATGAGGAAGGAACCGTGGGATCCGGATGACATTTTATGTCTAACATTGCTAAAACAATCATTTCAACTCATCTTCCTAACTCAAACACTCCATCTCATCTTAAATGAGTTCCTAGTCAGTGAAACTCTGAACTTCAACCTTGTGCATGCTAATCATCACATTCCAAAGGATATTAGAAACTTAAGTCTTGAATGCACTTGATAAATCCTTCCCTTTATAAGTCATCTTCCTAGAATCCCTTAGTCATCAAACACAACATAATCCTCAGCATTTAGAAACCTTTTCCTTAGTCATTTCATCATGAGGAAAGCTCCTAGTGCTAACTCCATCCAACCAAGAACCACTCAAGAAACTTGCTCGTGTTGTACACGAAATTTCCTCAACCGAATCATCTCCGTTTAAACCCACAAATGGTAGGACTTCCCATCCACCGAATCATCATCCGTAATAGATAATAGTGCTAGAATCTCACCTCAACAAACCCAATCAACAATTGCCAAGAGAACCGCAATAATTAGCATTAAACCTCTTAGTTAGAAAAGGGACCATCGAGCTCTAAACCAATGTACCCTAGTTCTAGCAAAACGTCTAAACCTTCATTCCTAGAGCATGGACTAAACTCCTTTACCGAGCCTCTCTCTATTCATTAGAGCATTCACCACCGCGAACTTCCCATTCACCAACCTTCTCGTAAAATAGAACCACCTACATCACCAAATAGTCCATCGTTGGAAACAAGGACCACCAAGGACTTTTATCATATGGAGGAATTTCCATTACCACCACTCTCATTCCTAGTAGAACCTCATCCTAAATTACTCAATGTACCTCCACCATCATTTGTAGAACCTCCTCAAAACATCATGTTCCTAATCAAGACAATAATTGCTCTAATTGTCTATCACCCAAGACTTGTTCAAGAATTCCAAATGAGTTGCATTTCATGTTTAATTATCTTCTTGAAAGATTAGACCAAATCAACAAGTCTACTCATCCCTAGACCTCAAGCACTTTGTTTGCTTCTTAAGCTTTGGTCACTTATTAGTATTAGTAGAATATGGCTCAATCATTCTCTTAGTTTTTAGAGATTTGTTGATCATCTCTTATGTTTTATTGAATGATAGTTTACTTGCCATATTGCATTGATTATATGTTTGTTGGTTGAATACATATCTCATTTTGATGTTAACATTACTTGTTACATCACCATTGCTGAATTTAATCATCAGCTATACGGATCCCCAATTGCCTATCATGATCCTACTAGAGGGAACCGTGGGATCCGTAGACAGAAAACTATTTTCTACTAACTTGATCACATATGCGGAAATTGTGCATTACACTTGTTTTCTAACCTTTGTTTTGTAGTTATTCAATCTACACTTGAAGCCTTTTGACACCCTAAAGCTAGGGGAGCTTTGTGTCAAAACAATACATTGCAAATTACTTGCAATATTAGGATTACATCCTTGCAAAATGCAATCATCAAGGGGGAGCACATTCGTCACTTAGACGAAATCTTTTTCAAACTTAGTTGCAAACAAACTAGATTAGTATTACTTTCTTGACGCCCTTACCTAGGGATGGACTCGTCAAGGGGGAGTAAAGACGAGATCCTTTCCCGTTACTTGCTCTCTACCTCTTTTTATTTCTTTCACATGTTTTTCTTAAAATAATGTGTTGCTTTCCTTCAAGGCTCTTTTGTTTCGACAAAAAGGGGGAAGAAAGTAAAACTACAAATTCAAAATTTATGAATTTTAGCTTTTCCTTAAAATAATTTTATGTTTTGTCATCAACAAGAAGGGGGAGATTGTTAATACAATAAGCCGTAAAACGTTATTTATATTTTACGATCTTCTAATGTTTTTTGTCGATAACAAACGTAAAATCATTTTAACGAAACAAATAAAATACGTATGGTTTAAAAAAACTAATATGTGAAACGTAGAAGGGGGGGTTGAATCGTTACCGTTAAAAACTTTAGATCTTGAGTATCAAATTGCTTATGAAGCTTGTTATAATATGAAAGTTCCAATTATTATTTGTGACCAATGTAAAGCATAGTAAACCATGTTGTCACACAAGCATTAACATCAAACCACATCACAAGCAATAGTATAGTGCAACTATAAAAGTAAAGAGATAAAGAAAGAAAAGTGCAAACCGAACACGATGATTATAGTGTTTCGGTCACGGATCTCCTTTCCGCCCTACTCCACTCCCCGAGTACCGAACTCGAGAGTTACTTCACTAAATCAACAAGCTCCCTTCTCGGCGGAGAAAACCTTACCATCGTCGCTTACACTTTTTCCGGTACAAAGCTAAATACCGGGTTCTAGTTCGAGGTAGAACCAACCTAAGGTCGCCTATACAATATTTCCGACACTAAGCTAGATGTCGAGTCTCTTTTACACGGTACAACCCTCCCATATGTTTTTATGCCCAACATAACAAACCTTTTGTTTTATGGCACAAACACATAAACCATCTAATCTAGTTTGGTGAAAGTGTTGTTATGATGCAATGATGTTTACACTAATGATCCATGACACAAATGTCTAATGGATATGAATAACTACTTCTAAATGACTTCCATTGATAGGAAGCCTTCATGATGAGATCCAAGTTCCCTAACTTTTTGTGATAGATCTTCAGCTTGTGGTGAGTTAGGATGGCTAGATCTCCAAGCTTTCCTTGGTTGATCAATGTAGATATGCTTACACACAAAGATGAATGTTAGAAGAATTATGATCATGATCAGTAGGGTGTTTAATGTATGTTACTACATTGTTAATGATAGATCTAAATGTATGCAAGAAGGTGGAGAAGGTGTGTTTTCAAGTGGTGAAGAAATGAGAAAACAATGGGCTTCTATTTATAGGCAAAAGGGAACAGGAGCGTCCACGGACCACGGTACCAAATAAAGGGTTCCGCCCTTTATGCATTTTGGTGCCGTGGGTGCCTGAAAAAAAATCTAAAAAATCTTTCTTCAAATCTTTTTAAGATTTTACCATATCTTACCAAGATCACATTTGATATATTGAGTGTCAATCTAACCAATATATTCAAGAGATCTTCCAAGGATTTCAAAGATGATGCATGCCATGATGTAACATGTATTTCCATTTTTAGATTAAAATGTTTATCAAAGTAAACTTGTAAAATGTATTATGTAACTAGTTAATAAAATGTCTAGTTACCTTTTGAAATACTTGTGAATGCAAAATGTAAAATGAGATTCTAAATAGAATGGTTAACCTATTAAAATACTTAGTGACTCTAAACGTATTTTAAACATTCTATATTATTTGTTAATGTGTTTGATCATAATGCCACATAACAAACATGTACGAACCTGTGTTGTAACATACGAGGACTTGAGACATTGAGAGGTGTTGAATGTATGTTGAGACAAATGTAATTACAAGTAACTTGTACATTTTACGTTATGTATTACAAGTTACATGTTTGTCATCAATCAAAACCAACGAGACTGTATAGATTAAATATCATAATATTTGCACTAACAATCTCCCCCTTTTTGATGATGACAAATATATGTAAACGTAATAGAAAGTAAAATGTAAAAGGTTACTTGTATCCTTACTACCTTTACATTACCTTCTCCGTTTACACTCTTCTCCCCTTTTGTCGAAACAAAAAGGGCGTGTCCTTGGAGTTTAACTTCATTTCTCCCTAAAAAGGTGAGCTTGCATCATCCCTAGTGAAGTTAAATCGTCTACTTCAATCCGTCCCTTGTGTGGTAGCGGATCCATGGATCAAATGAAGATGCTTGACCTACATCAAGGTTAGTTTATGCAACAAAAATTATAAGAAATATATGAAAAAGAGAAATGCATAGCAATATAGCTTTTTCTCCACTTTTACCAAGCACAAATGCTTGTTTGAAAAGTGAGAATGATGCTAAATGCGTGCATGCTCCCCTTGACGGTTGCTCCCCCTTGTTTGAGGCGTCAGGGTATGATTAAAACCTACAAAACAAATATTAGTGCAAAACTATATTCGTCATTGGACGAGTAAGTGACAAAGTGTATATAAGATGCATTCAGTAAATTCTTGACGGAAGCTCCCCTTGCTCTAGGGCGTCAAGATGAACCTTCAAAATAAATATTAGTATAATAGAAGCTTTGTCTTTAGACAAATATTTCATATACAACCAAGTGTATAGACGATGCAATATGAGTGCTTAAAGGACATTCCTCCTTGTTCTAGGATGTCAAGAAGCACCTAAGATAAGAAAAATAATTTATGCAAACTTCATCCTTAGATGAGTAAGTTATATACAATCGAGTGTATATGATGATGAACCTACAATGAAAAACATTAGTGCAATATATTTCATCTTTTTCACAAAGAAAAATAAGATGTATATATGTGATAAATGATATAATCAAAGATCTCATGAAGTGTAGTCTCCTAATTACAATCATAAGAGAAGTGAGAATATAATATGATAAAAGCCTACAAAATAGTTCCTAGAAAGAAGATATGAAGTCTCCCACCGGGTGTGCCACTAGTGGTGCTAGTGTTGGTGTCGGTTTACTAGTAGGATTCATGTGGTGATGGTAGATGACTCAAGATTTACAAAAGTAAGTTTTCGCTAATCCATGGTGGTGATGATTAGTGAAAGTGGTGATGGAAGGTGGTGGTGATTAGGTAGGAAGCTATTAAGGAGTTAGAAACTCATATGTATAGCAAATATAAAAAATATGGACTCATGCAATCCTTTCGTCATGTCAAGTGACCAAAGCTAAGAGAAAACAAATATGAATGGACATTGCATTTCAATGATGCATAAGGGTTATGATTTGAATGATTTATTGATGCTAACAACCTATTATTTTGAGCAAGTTCTCATATGCTTCAACCTAAGAGTAATCAATAATGCGTTCTATCTAAGAATATTATAATGAAGATAAATTCGTTCATTGATTGACACGAATTATAAAAATGACCTATTTTAGGTGACAATGGGAAAGGTAGTATTAGCATGGTTTTGACCGACATGGATGATTATCACTTTGAAAAGAAGTGAAGACAATATGGAAAATACTAATAATAATAATGAGTACCTATATGAGGATGAGAATGACATCATATAAGTGAGAGTTGGATGGACCAACGTGTTGGAAATGGCTTTTTTGATTAATATATCGTTTGCACTGAAAATGACATGCATGATATATGTCAAGCGAGAAAAGGATAAGATCCTATGATGGTGTTCTAGATAGTGAAGTTGTAAGGTGCTAGTTTAAGGAAAATCCTAGATTCGTGATATGTGGAGATGAAGAAGTTTGTAAAACACATGATGCTTTTTTCACTTGATGAGGTATTGGTGCAAACTTGTGATATAAGGTTAAAAAGGTTGAACTAGTTGTGGTTTCGTGAACCGGTTTTAGCTAAGTGGTGTTTGCCTATGTGTTGGTATTTTAGAGTCTAAGAGACATAAAATTTGACAAAAGACAATTATGTGAATGGATTTCTCTCCCCTTAATTGGTGGACATCCAACATAATGTGTAATGTATCAAATAAGGAATGACAACAAAGTGTTTAGGAGGTTATTCGGTTTAACGAAAGAGGTGAGCTTAGTGATGTTTTACTGGATGATGGTTAGCATACAATGAACTTCATCCTTAAAGTCACGTACCTCTTCTTGATTAATACGAGATGATCGTATGATGAGGCGTGTGGTTTCCTAATAGGAAGTGAAGAGGATTAGAGTATTGTTATAACTAAATAATGATGGAGGTGATTTTTGGAAAGCGGAAGCAAAATGAGATTTGCAAAGAGGTCGGTTGAAAGAGAAAAATGCAAAGCCAACCCTCTAGAACTTAATTCTATATGCTTTTGAACTGTATGCAAGTGTAGGGGTCCCATAAAGCATAATACTAATCTACGTAGCAATAAAGGGATTATGCAAAATGAGCATATAAAAGTTAGAACCAAGTGAGATAACAAATAATTTGTTATCAACCTACAAAACAAATTTGTTAGTGACAAAAGATGTTAACATGATAGAAATCAAATGATAACATATTATATAAGCAAAAACAACACATTGCACTTAGTAGACAAGAAATCACCACACAAGATAGCATCAAAACAATCATATTATGCAAGAATACGAGTTTATTCAAGACATTTCATTATGAGATTGTTTTGTCGTTAGACTTAGACACTTAAGCATACTTGGATATACAATAATCTATGTGATTAATTTGTAAGATAAAAAGGCTTCTAAAAGATTGTCATACCAAAAGCACTTTGACAGATTATATGTGCACACGTAGTAAATAAATAGTGTGACAAGAAGCAAAAAGAAACAATGAAAGATTTATGCAGGCCATGTTTAAGACATAACAATTTGGAGCATGTATCATTTAGACCATCTTGTGCATAGATTTAAGGAATGTCAACAAAAGACAATAGCTTTCAAACATGGATACATCAATGACATATTATGAGTTCACAAATAACATATTAGTCATGTGAAACATTATATAGATGACAAAAATTTCTTCAACCTTAAATATCATGCAAATCATGTTTATGCTTAACATTAAGTGCATAAGCATCAAAAGACAAAAACTTTCTAGGGTTTACACATTTAACAATTAATCAAGTAGGTATCAAAAACCAAGAAAATGTCAAGACAATTGATCATTTAAAACAATAGCATGTATCATTTGGATCGTACTACACATCGATGTAATGAATGCCAACAAATAGCTTTCAAACACAAATATATCATATCAAAATTATCACGTATCAGAATGCCATATTATGAGTTCATAAGTAACATGTTAATCATGCTAAAATAATTCAAAAGTAAGTATCATGCAAATAAAGTTTAGGTTTAAACGTTTAGTAGCATGAAACAAGAATACAAGCATTATGAAGATAAAACCGTACTAAGGTTTACACATTTGACTAGTTATCAAACACTAAGATAATGTCAAATCAACTTATCGTATCAAACAAGAACATGTAATCAACACATGTAAGTGCAATGCAAGTGGTTTTAAAAGAAAAGTCATATATACTACTTGTTTGATTAGTATTCCTAAGGCGGGGAAAACTATCAATGTTTTAACACTTACTTTAGGCAAGTATAGGAAAACAGATTTTTCAAGTTGGAGAATGAATATGAGACTATTACTAGCGATGCTCAATTAAGGCTAAACACGACCATTTTTACGGGTGATTCCACATACCCAACTTCTCTCCAGGAAGCAATTCAACCGTTAGGTCAAATTGAGTTTCTAGTGCAATAGGTTCTCCAGTAGTCATTCTCATGTTAGAAAGATGGGAACTCCTACTTTTGCCTATTAAAGTGCATAAAAGATGATAGTTTACCAATACTTGGCTTAATGTGACACAACTAATATGCAATATAACTAAGGTGATGAAGACGTCATGTTATACACATGAATTTTAACAATGGTGTGTTTGATAAACAATGTGTTTGAATCTTGTGTTTAGAATCTAAAGTTGTTCAAATTATACAGCTAATTGTATGATCTAATGGATGACATCTTTTATGTTGAGTTGAAGTGTGTACTTTAAATGTGAATTGATCATCTAAGACTAGAGAATGGAATATGTTAAACTAAGAACGTTCTCAAGAGAGCTCTTTATTTAACAAGAATCTAAGTGAGGTTACCAACTTCAATAGATCTTGTGTATACTCTAAAGATGTGTAGTTTTAACCTTGGATGTGCACTCGGTTTGAGCAAGGTTAGGTTATGATGTACACTTGAAAGAAAATAGATACAAATAGTATCTTTCAACAATTGAGATTATCTCATGGGATAAAGTTATCATGCTTATGAAAACAAGTATGACAAGATGAATTGGATATGCTAGTTCATAGAACTTGTAGATGTTTGTTTCAAGATCATTTAGCCAATGAGGTGTAATGAAATCTCTTGTAACACAACTATTTATGTCGCAAGAGTGATGCATAGGATATACAATATCCTTTTAACAAAATGAAAGCTTAACGCATGAATCTTAGTCATAATGTTCTTCAAAACATCATGTTTTCCTAAATGAAGATATGAAGCCAAAGTGTTTGAATCGGATAGTCCCATCTAAAATAAACTTGGTCTCAAGATTATATTCACTAGATGATGACAAGATGAATTCACTCGAGTTTCTTATGTATACTCCTCAAGAGTCATTGTTGCTTGGGGTGTATGATGTTGGCTTTGAGATTGCATTTTAACATATGTTGTTAAAATGTTGATTTGAGGTTTAAGAAATTTATGCGAAGTTTAACGACAAAATATTACTAATACTTTGATAATTTGTGAAGGTAGTACTACTTATACCTAGTGGAAATTGACAACAATTACCAAGAGCACCATGCTTATTTGATAGTTGAGGTTCTAGCCATAATGAATTATATATGTCCTTATATGTGGGAAAGAATGGTTGAGTTTGTTTAAATGTGCATTTGATTCAGCACAAGTGTTGGACACAAGGGCTTTTGAGCAATACACTCAACGAATTCAAATGATGGTAAGGATGGTGGATTGGTTGATCTAAGTGGTAGGTCTTCTAGTATGTCTAAATAAGGATGTGGTGATGTAGGAGTTTGTTGTGCTATGGGAGTACTTAGGTTGATTATTTGTCCATAGATGTTGAACACAAAAAGTACGGATACTAATTATTATGGTTCATTGGTTGCTACAACTAGTGGGTGAAGTGTTTGAAGTTTTGGTCTTGTCTTTGAAGCTTGGGGGCTGAGGTATAGGTTCACCTTGAAAGGGCACGTTTGGTTTAAAGGATGCTCTTGGAAGTTCATGAGCAACATGCTTAATGGTGCCAAAAGATGGAAGAGGGATAATAGGTGTCAAAGAGGGATAAGTGGCATAGTGGATTGTTTGTTTTGGATAAGTGTTTCAACATGTGTTTGTTAAAATACTTGGGTGTTGATTTTTCGGATATGACTTTTAATGACTACAATCGTAAGTCGCATATTGTGACACACGGTAAATTTTCACCAAAATTTAACTGATAATTAGTAACTCATTTTACTAAGCCAAATTTATTAACATGCCTAATGCTTTGCCTATCATTGAGTAGCTAACTCGTTAACATCGGTAACTGCACCACTTTTTCATTCATATCATTTTATGAATATTTTATTTTGTCTTATGATTTAAATTATAAGACGAGAGGTTATCTCGTTCTTCCAGTGCCGACACTACACGCGTACCGACACTATGATAAGGACTCGGTTAAAACAATTAACAAATGTCAACACTTGGAATATTTCAAAGATCAAATTTTTCAGGCACGTAACAATGAGACACTACGTTATAAAAGCTATCGAACAATGATACCTTGGTCACAAATTCATATCACGAGACACAAAATATATAACACACTACCACTCAAACAAATGTTTTTAATAAAGCTCAAATACCATTAATACTTAGTGTAAAGTATATTCATACATTATCACAGTTGTACCATGAATAAAATACATATACAACCATTTTATCTTTCACCTTAAAGTAAACTTTGTAAATTTAAGATAAACTCTTTTTGTCTTTTTCACTACCACTCCTCAAACCAATGAGTACACAACTAGACTTTAACAAATTGTCTCTTGGTCTCCTCCTTCCACGTCTAAAGCAACCAAGAACCAGGAAATACAAGTTAACCAAATATTCCCTTCAACCTAGCCCTACACCGCTCACGAGATCGAATCTCCCAAAGAGGAAGCCAAAAACATGCCTATTCCATCATCTTCTCATCTTCCACATATTCATGAAAGATTTGGTCCAAAAACCAACCTTGGTGCGCTGGCTATGGGTTAGACGAATCCAAAAGAAATCAAATGAGATCTTCCCAAGAAACTATCTCTACTCCAATCACTTGAGCCAATTCACAAATTCTCCATTCTTGGAAGCTAGCCATTTTCGACTTCAATCCAAACACCAAGAAGAGAGAGAGTTCAAGCTTTACCCAAAGTGCCTCTATATCTCTAGTGAAGATGCAAGAACCCCAAGTTTGCTCAATTTCATTGTCTCTCAAAACTAGGGTTTGTCAAAGTTAGGGTTTTCAAAAATTATTTGGGGGTTTTTGCAATTGGAGTTACCTTGGAGCTAATTCGAGTTGGTTTGGTCCTAATCCAAGAACGACTTTCATCCATCACCTATCCTTTTCGGATTTAAGGTTATCATTTCTTTGTTGTTATGTTTTTTTTATGTTGTTTTATGATTTTAGATTGGAAGAATTCATCAAGGAAATTATCATGTGTTCTTGGGTCATGTCGATTTGAGTTTAAGTTTTGAATGCCACGTTGAATTCATGTATATACTAGTTGAGATTTTGATGTTACTTTTTTGCTAATCTCTTTTGTAACGAAAACTTAAGTAGTTATGTACTCGAGGTTCTATATTTTCTGTCGAGATTTATGAGTCGAGGAAATGAATTTTAAGTCTATAGTAACTTGGTAATTTAACTATACAACTAAGTAATCTCTACGTGATAATACTCACTTTTTTACAAACACTTTTCACTCCTAATTTAAGTAGTCTTGGGTATACTTGGTTTGGTTATACTATCGAAGGTAGACCGGTCGAGTAGTACTCAACTATGGGATACCGCCTTGCCTACTTCTTACTCTATCGCGTATAGTGAGCCTCGACTTCATCATCACAGTACTCGACTTAGAACCGTTGTCTTGACCTCACCTTGTAACAATCCATGTCATGTATAAGCAAGTTTGTAACACTATAGGTGAAAATTTGGATGTCTTTATTTGAAAACTATTTCTGCCGAGTAGCCGAAAACCAAAAGATGAAGATTTCTCATTTGTAGTCCACTATAAACAGGTCATAGAAACTGGAAATTCAACTTTGAAAGTAGTACTTGACTTAGTAAGTCAAGCACCTTGTATCAAGTTTAACTTAAGACACTTAGTCACATACTTGTCGTCATTCTAGTTGTAGTGTTGTTCGGCTCGAAAGGGAATCCTCATCGAGACCCTGACACCATCACCGAACATATAACTAGAAACTTTAGTCTCACAAGAGTTTAATATTTTCTTAACTATGTGTGGCATCTTGTGGAAAACTAGCTTTATGTCTTTCTTTTAAATCTGGCCGAATACTCATTGAGGTGTTATGATCAAGACGGGTAGCCGAAATGTGTTCAGCACATTAGAAGACGCGCCTCGTTTGTAACCCGATATGGTGACAGTTTAACTCTATCTCATTACCTCTCAAATATGTATTGACTACATGCCTCTTTCCTTTTTTGATCCCTGCGTTAAACATCATACCCAAGCCCAATACATTGCAACTTCTTGACTAGTTAAGTAGCTAAGACTATTGACAAAACTGATGGGCCACCAGCCCATTGCATCACACAAACATTCAACGAACTCCTTTTTTGGGCCAAGCCCATTCGTGTACCCAAACTGTCGGGCCACAGCCCACTTACAGTTTTGGGATTTGGTTTAGTAATTGAAACGCGCCAAGTAATACGCGAAATCACAAAGCTAAACTCATTGTGCACAATGAAGAGACGACCTTTAATATATACACATATTTCTACGAATAAAACAAGAGTAACGGCGTGACAAACAATAACCATTGTCTAAAGATTTTGAGTCATACAATAAGATTTGCGAAATGAAGTTAACGACAATGTGTAAAGAAATGTATGTCAAGTGAACATCTCATCGAAATATTTATATATACGGAACTAGTTTGTTAAATAAATGAGATACCACTATTTATTTCCTAGTCATTTAACATTGATGACTATATAATTCACTCGAAACTCCTTCCTAAGACAAATAAACAATTATAATTTTGACAACACCATTTCGTGTCACCTGACTAGGTTATATTACATCTATATACTTACTAATAGAACATTTTTTATTATATGTTTTAAATCAACCTTGGATCTTAAAACCATACTAACGTCAAAATGAAAAGAGTATATATACATTCATATACCTACTAGTAAATCCTCTTAAATTACTCTTACAAACTAAGGGTTAAACCATTAAATCAGAAATAATATTAATTGCACCATTTTAAGTAAGATATACTTAAAACAATGAACTAAAACATTACCCTCCTTATCTAGGTATCGTGTCGGTGCAGCTTCACAATATCACTAAGCCCACATTTGGATTTCACATTTGCTAAGGTGTTTCATAGTCCCACTTTTACTTGATAAATTTTTTGACATCTTGGGGTGAGAAATATGCAAAACATTTTTATGGACCTAAACTATTGCATGATTACTATTACGTGGTTTAGCCTAAGCCCTTATGTCCCTAGGGAATGCCCTTTTTCATGAACCTCAATTCCCCATTGGTAACGCGAATGTTAAAATAGATCTATTGAGGGCGACTCCTCCGTTCGGTTGGCCATGCTTAGGCCAAAGCGAAACGTATACCATGTCGAAATCAAGTGTTGAGGGACAAAACACTTGCTATGGGCCCCTATATTGTATGACATCTTTTAGCATACAGAAACTGTCGTATTATCGGTTGCATGAACTTAGAGCTAACGTAATAGACATTCATACATATATCATTATAATTCGATGTAATGATTATATCCTTTGCTTAGGTCCAGCTTACTATTTTAATTTAAACCTATGAACTCACCAGCTTTAGCTGACCTTTTAGCATATTTTTCTCAGTCTTTAAGATTTGTTCATGAAGGCAAGGCAAAAGCGGATGTATGGTCGTAGAAATTTTAAAGAATTGTGTTTTACACAAAAATGATGTTTTTACTTTGGGACCACTATAACTAATGGGATGTACCCATTTATCTAAACTATGTTGTAAGACAGCATTTTAAAACTATTTATAAAATCAACGGAGTATGTATTCCGTTCTTTATTACTTGTGTTGTGATTCACCAACTCCGTAACGCTCCCGAATAACACGTATGCTTCCGCTAAACAAATTTGGGGGTGTTACACATATACTTGAATATTTCGAATGAAATACTTAAGTTGTCAATCCTAATTTGTTGAGATTATAAAGCTTAGATTGAACTCAAGGATAACAAGACTTGATAGTATGTCTTTAACATACGTGTGAGTTATGACTCTATGTAAATACTTATCGTCTTGAAGGATGACACATTATTTTCATGTTAACCAAGTGAGGTAATACATGTAGATACAAAACAATATATATAGTCATATGATAGACTTGTGTATGATATTTTTGCAAATAATGAGTCCAGATTTGTTAGTCTTGGTAAGTCATCTAAGTCATCCGCAAACGGGTGAGGAGATGTTGAGAGGTAACGAGTCTGAGGATGAGGAGTTCAAGTTTATGAAGCAACAAGATCGAATGCTAATCCTAGTGGTTTTCTTAAGTGGCTTGTTTGAGGTTGAGGATTTAGACCTTATGACTTTGCTTCAAGAAATGCTAAGCTTGAGGAAAAGTAACAGTGAAGGTGTGAAAATGACCATCCTGAATGTGTCGATTTATGGAACAAAGGATTTACGGATTTGATGTTAATCCATACAAAGATGGTAGTTTCTAATGAGATGGAAGTGTCTAAGATCATGTCAAACATCCTAAGTTAATCCATTGAGTGAGGTATGAAAGATATGCATTAACAACTATCCTAGAAACGAAATTTGGTAAATTAGATTACGGGATTTAGTAAAATTTAACAACTTACCTGTAGGATCCACGGCACCATTTCTTTACAAAGCCGGAACCCTTAAATTGGTGCCGCCTGGTCCGCCTTTACAGGAACGGCGGTACCAAAATGCATAACAGACGGTACCAAATGTTTGGTGCCGTATAATCCGTGGACACCAGAAAACTTCACAGACCCATTTTTTTGGTGTCGGGGAGTTTTCCGAAACCTGAATTTTTGCTTAAAACATGTGACATTAATCATTTCTTGTTAGGAAAGTCATAACACATATACAAACATAGTGGAGCATAGACTTTGACCAAGGGCTTACGATTTTCACATATAAGTGAAAATGGGTAAAATTTGATAACACCCGTGTGTTATCCCCCTGCATGAACCAGTTAGCATACATCAATGTTTTAAGTTAGTTTATCATCCTACGAAGCAAGAACACATAAATGACATCATACAACATTGTTTTTGTCCTTGTACCAAACACTCTCTTAAAAATTCCATTTTTCAAAGTACTTGACTTAATTTAGTTAGTACTCATTGACAATTGAGTTATGACATTTCATAAGTTATGCGAGATTTTAGTATAACCTATGCAAAGAAAGTTATCTAATTCTACAAGCGATGGTAAAACAATTTTCCAACTTAGATAACAAAATCTAGCAAATTCCTATTGTGCATAAACAAGAAATTGTCAAACTAGCGAATAAATAACATGACAAGATTGACACTTATATTATGCAAACAAACAAGTGTAAACAACAATTTGAAAATACTCAAGCACTGTATATGCAAACAACATAAACAAGTAGTCATTTAGCATAGCATATAATGAAAAACACTTTTCGTCATTTAGCGTTTAAATATGACGATGTATACCAAGCTTGATTAGTTTCCTTTAAACATATTATCAAATTAATTAGTTTCAAAAGAAGTTGTATCAAAGTTCTAAGAATACCAACTTAAATTGTTTGATTCAAAATTTTGAGTTTTTATGTTAAAGCGAAACTTTATATTTTAGACATACTGTATTTTGGTCTATTTTACTTATTTAAAATTAGACTCAGGACATGAAAGTATTTTTAATTGAAAGTAGACTCAATTCCCTTTAAAATGATAGGTGGCTCGACTCGTACGGACTTACGGTTAATTAGTTATGATTTTTTGAAGTTGCCAAAAAAACTGCATACTGTACAGACGGATTCCACGGAACCAAATAAAGGAATCCGCCCTTTATAAGATTTGGTGTCGTGGTCCTCTGAGACAGATTCACCAAAACTAGTATTTGACATAGAGAAAACGTGTGTGACTTACTAGATTTCATAGTAAACATATAATACACATATTTAACAACATATCTACTTATGTAACTTATCTTAAACATTTACGGAGGTGATTTTTCAACTAGATTTAGAGTTATCCCAAACACTCCTTTAAAATCATATTTCTTCGTAAATTTTCTATAAGCACACAATACAATACCTACTAGTTCTTTCAACAAACTTTTATTTTATTTTTCAAGAAAACTTTCAAGCTTGTATACAAAGTTACATTTAACAACAAAATTTCTAAGTATAACAAGCAAAGCATTTTTCATATTATTTTTCGCTTTAATGGTAATTTGATACATGGATCATACTCTATTTTAAAAACCATTTGTTTTGAAAATAAGAGCCACGTGGCTCTGATACCAATTGTGGAAACGTAGAAGGGGGGGTTGAATACATTACCGTTTAAAAACTTTAGATCTTTAGTATCAAATTGCTTATGAAGCTTGTTATAATATGAAAGTTCCAATTATTGTTTGTGACCAATGTAAAGCATAGTAAACCATGTTGTCACACAAGCATTAACATCAAACCACATCACAAGCAATAGTATAGTGCAACTATAAAAGTTAAGAGATAAAGAAAGGAAAGTGCAAACCGAACACGATGATTTATAGTGGTTCGGTCCACGGATCTCTTTCCGCCTACTACTCCACTCCCCGTGTATCCAACTCGAGAGTTACTTCACTAAATCAACAAGCTCCCTTCTCGGCGGAGAAAACCTTACAATCGTCGCTAACACTTTTTCCGGTACAAAGCTAAATACCGAGTTCTAGTTCGAGGTAGAACCAACCTAACGTCGCCTATACAATATTTCCGACACTAAGCTAGATGTCGAGTTCTTTTACAGGGGTACAACCACTCCCAATATGTTTTATGGCCCAACATAACAAACCTTGTGTTTTATGGCAAAAACACATAAACCATCTAATCTAGTTTGGTGAAAGTGTTGTTATGATGCAATGATGTTTACACTAATGATCCATGACACAAATGTCTAATGGATATGAATGACTACTTCTAAATGAACTTCCATTGATAGGAAGCCTTCATGATGAAGATCACAAGTTCCCTAAACTTTTTGTGATAGATCTTCAGCTTGTGGTGAGTTAGGATGGCTAGATCTCCAAGCTTTCCTTGGTTGATCAATGTAGAGTATGCTTACAACAAAGATGAATGTTAGAAGCATTATGATCATGATCATTAGGGTGTTTAATGTATGTTACTACATTGTTAATGATAGATCTAAATGTATGCAAGAAGGTGGAGAAGGTGTGTTTTCAAGTGGTGAAGAAATGAGAAAACAATGGGCTTCTATTTATAGGCAAAAGGGAACAGGAGCGTCCACGGACCACGGTACCAAATAAAGGGTTCCGCCCTTTATGCATTTGGTGCCGTGGGTGCCTGACAAGAAATCTAAAAATCTTTCTTCAAATCTTTTCAAGATTTTACCATATCTTACCAAGATCACATTTGATATATTGAGTGTCAATCTAACCAATATATTCAAGAGATCTTCCAAGGATTTCAAAGATGATGCATGCCATGATGTAACATGTATTTCCATTTTAGATTAAAATGTTTATCAAAGTAAACTTGTAAAATGTATTATGTAACTAGTTAATAAAATGTCTAGTTACCTTTTGAAATACTTGTGAATGCAAATTGTAAAATGAGGTTCGAAATAGAATGGTTAACCTATTAAAATACTTAGTGACTCTAAACGTATTTTAAACATTCTATATGATTTGTTAATGGGTTTGATCATAATGCCACATAACAAACATGTACGAACCTGTGTTGTAACATACGAGGACTTGAGACATCGAGAGGTGTTGAATGTATGTTGAGACAAATGTAATTACAAGTAACTTGTACATTTTACGTTATGTATTACAAGTTACATGTTTGTCATCAATCAAAACCAACGAGACTGTATAGATTAAATATCATAATATTTGCACTAACATAATAGTTTCTAACATATTCACATTTTCACATAAAACACTAAAACAAGTATAAGTGATTTTATGATTTAATATTATATATGTACAACAACTAGTGTTTACATATTTGGGTAAAATATACACATAACTAGTATGTAGTATATTGGGTAATATAAATAGGTAGAAACTTAAGTATCATAACCCATTGGGCAAATACATTGAATGTAGTTGGGTACAACCCAAAGCCCATGATCCATTGAGCTTGACCCATAACCCATTGCATGACATCATGCTTATATCATATATGGATAATATCCATAACCCATTGTATTGACCCATACCCAATGTCTAGATACATTAACCCTTGTGAGCACTCAAGAGATGTCTAGATACATTGAACCCTTGGTGAGCACTCAAGAGATACATTGTATCTAGCCAAAGATCCATGGATCAACTCATGACCCATGACCCATAACCAAAATACCCATGGGTAAAGGGGAGCGTCCCATGGATCCCTAGCTTTACGCTAGCCGGATCCCTTGTGGGAGGGATCCGTGGGATCCGGGAACGAGAGAATTTTCTCTATAAATAGAGAGTCATTTCTTCCTTTCTACTCATCACTTTACACACATACTTCCCCCAAGTATTCTAACCCTCTAACCTCAGATCTAAGTGATCTATGTAGTTTGTCTTTTGTTTTTTTGTGATCTTCTAGGTTCCTCTTAAAGGAGAGATCATCACTTCTTGAAGACGTGCAAGCTCAAGTCCATGAGTTGCCATGCTTCGTCATCATCAAGACAACTAAGGTTCTCTTGTTGATAGTTTTTCCTTTCTCCATAGATGTTGGGTTGAAGGCATTAGTGAAGAATGCCGAAAGTGTCAAGATGAAAGCATTAGTGAAAGGTGCTCATCATTCGTGTCAAAGCATTAGTGAAGAATGATAGAGGTGTCAAGATGAAGGCATTAGTGAAGGGTGCCAAGCGTTGTGTCAAAGGCATTAGTGAAGGATGCCGAAGAATCAAATCAAGTCGCATTTGGGAAGAATGCCTAAGTCGTATAATCGATGAGTTGCATCGTTATACATATAAGTATTTGTTTGTGTCCAAGGATGGTGATATCCTTGATGAAGGTGTAACAAGGAATTGATCTCCTTGATATTAGGTGTTGTGTTGTGAAGGGTAGTAGTTCCTCCATAGTAATGGAACTAGGTGCTTAGCCTAGTACCTAATAAAGGGTAGGCAACGTTGTGATAGGATTAGTTCTCCTAAGGTGTGAAAGAACTCGATGGTTAGCCTAGTACCGTATAAAGAGTAGGCGACGTTGTGTTAGGTGTGGTTCGCCTTGGTGTGAAGGAACTCGGTATTTAGCTTTGTACCGGAAAAAGGTTAAGCGACGTTGTGAAGGCTTCTCCGCCATAAGGAGTTGGTGTAGTGCTTACGAACTCTCGAGTAGGTGACTCGGGGAGTGGAGTAGGGCAAGGAAGGTGTCCTTGTAGCCGAACCACTATAAATACTTGTGTCGTGGTGATGTGCTTCTTACTCTTTATCTTTCATTACACGTTTATATATCTATCTATCAACGTCCAACATAAACAACCAAATAGATTGACATAAGTCGATCTAAATATTTAAAAGGAGTTTTAAATTGGTAAAACTATTCAACCCCCCCTTCTAGTTTTCCACACTCTTGACTGCAAGGTAAGAGACTAATGTTCTAATATAACTTGTACATATCTAATTCTAGAAACACTTGGTGTTGCAATTTACGTCATGTCAGAACTTGGCGAGATTGCAACAACGAAGTAAATCTCCATGTGAAGTCAGACCTTGCATTGATATATTTGCAGTTTCTAAATTAGAAAAGTATTTAGAACATGTGTCAAAATAATATATAAGACTACTTCAAATTAGATATTTATGTATTATTATAATGACATAAATGAAGTAATCTAATACTACTTCAATTTGTTTATTTATGTATTTTGGAATGACATAAATAAAAAATAATGTAGTCCTACAATAATGTGAAGTAAATAAATTAACTTGAAATTACTATTGAAACCAAGAGTTGTGTTCATAATTACTTTAGTTAAACATGTTTATGATTCATTGTAAAGACATAAACATAAAGTCTTTTAAGACTTATAATAAAGTAAGACGTTAACTTGTTATGTTTTTTAATTAAGACATATACAAGAAGTAGTTGATTGATCAATGATTTATAACGTATAATGGGATTATAACAATTTATGTTTTCTTGATGAACATGGATATGAAGTGACTTGGTTAAAGAGTACTTGTGTTATAAAACATACAATTGGCTTGAAAAGTCTATTATACCATTAAGTTGACTTAGTTGGTAAATAGGTAAGATAAAAGGAATATGTTTATCTTATATATTGTTAGATTGTCTTACAATATTAATTCTAATGAATACCACAAGTTGATGGTATGTTCAGTTAGGAGAATCAAACTCTATTTGATTTATTTGATTCAAGATAACCATAACTTCTTTCTTAAAAAGTAACAAGGTTAGAAAATTGAGTATGGATTGAATATACTCAATATGACTCCAACCTAGAAGATTGATAAAACACCATTTTATTATGGAATGTGATGAATCACATTTAGTTTTTAAATTGAAGATTCTGAAATTTGTTAAACTACTTATGAATAGGTTATTAACAAACTAAAGTCAGGAATTATAAATGTGTATTTGTAATGTCCCAAAAAGAGAACAATATAGTTTTACTCTAATTGCTAAGTATATATAGATAGTTTATATATTACAAAAGGCAAGTGGGAGGTTTTTTTATCTTGAAAGATAAAATTACAAAATACATAATCTTCTTAAATACACTAGTAAATATCATGATGAGGCTAGATATGAAATGTTAACCTCAAGATGATGGAATTTTCATTCAAAGATCTTCAAGGATATCTCATATATTTGATTTATATGCTGAGAAGAACACGAGTTACCGGATTATAGTAAACCTGATAATCATTATGATAGATTACCAAATATTGAATTAGGTAAATTACTCATACTATGAATGTTAAAGATGTTGTCCATGAAGATAATCAATTTTAGAAATTTGGTTTATCTTAATAGTTAGACTAGAGAATGGAAATGAGTTTCTTCAAAGAGATGAAAAACCCTAGTGGTTTGAATTTCTATGTAGAAATCATATGGACAATATTGTACACATATTTAATACATGTCTTATGACAAGATTGTTGATCACACTTAAGCAATTAATTATGATTGAATATTCTTTCCTAGACACATTAAATATATAAAGATGATAATTGTCATACTTGTTTTCATTAATATGAAATATGACAATGGAATATCAAAACTCTTTCTTGAAAAATTACTTGAGCGAGGATGGTAAGTAATCGAAAGGCTTTTTTTGAATTCATATAATCTTTGGAAGTGTACGAAGTGCAATAATTCATGAATGAATAAATGCATGCATCTATGAAATTATTCTTATGATTAATTATTAAATCCTAGTTTTGATTTATAATTGAAATAAGATAAATTTTAAGTATTCCTGAAAGCTAGTAGGAGTATTATGTTAAGGTTTTAAATCTTATATGTTGTATAACATATAGGAAGTAACATTCCTTGTAAGCTAAATGTTAAGGCTTAGATTGGAATGAAACTTCACTTATAAGATTTAAGAACTAAAACATACAACCTTGGAATATATGTTTATTATTAATAAACATGTGCAGTAAAATAAATGATTCTAATAAAACATGATATATCATTTGGAAAATGGATAAATATCTTTTGACAAGATAGAACATGAATGAAATCTAAGTTTGACCTGTAGATTCATCATGTACATCATGTTGTGTATTAAAATTGTTGTATCATTCTTGACTAAGAAGTGATTTGACAACATTGATATCTAACTAAAAGTTATTAGATAACTTGTGTAATGAATATTCTAAAAGAATTACATCCTCAGCCAGGAATTGCTCCTAGATTCTATGGATGAACAATATGTCAATTGTTGTGCAAATTTTCATCAGCTTCAAACTTGAAAGTTTGGAAGACATCAAACATTACACAATAAGATATTAAAGTTTACTGAGTATTAATGAGCATATTGTTGTTTATATACAATGATGCTGGTTTAATTGAGATGACACTCAATGCTAGTCATGGTAGGATTTCATCCTTGTTAATGGCCATGTGAACTAAGTGTGCTACTTAAAGAGCACAGTTGCATTATACAATAAAATAATAAGCATACTTTAAACTTTAAAATATTTGAAAGTTTAAATTGTCATAAATTGGTGATAGAGTATGTCACACACTTTATGAATTATTATGTGGATTGGTGAATGCACACATACAAGGACTTCACTAATTGAATTCTTGAAATAAGTATTCTCAAAATTACGATAGATCAAGTTGGTTGATTTATGCTTTGTCAACAAGTATGATTGTCATTACTTGAGGCATAATTCATCAACTGGAATTTTTATGCATTGATCTATTTACTATTTGGAAAAGGGATGTTAAACAATTGTTATAATAAATCAAATACTTGGTATGTTTGATTTTATAATATATTGTATCCTATATTTGCATGTTTAATCCGTGAATAAATTTATTTATTCTAAATCGTCCGTTGTCAATTAATGATATGGGAGTATCATTAAACTAAGACAAATCTGAGAGATATGGTAGAATATACTTGAAAGTATATTGATGAGAAAGCATACCAATTTCAGATGATATTCAATTAATTGAATATAGGACTTATCCCAACTACATGATTTTATGTTATGGATATTGTTATTAAGTAAATCATGAATAGTTATCTTCAGACTTGAGATACCAGATAAGTGTCATGAATGTAGTGCACTTCTGTGGAACAACTTAACCCTATACGTAACTGGTAGTCATAAGGGTTGTTTCCTGAAGTGTTGCAAAGTTTGTGGGTTATTCTCGTAGTCAAGATAGAATTTGTTCCTTCAAATTTATTTTTGAGTTTAATACTACTGGGCCCCTCATAGGGTTGACAAGATGTTTGTGTGGCCACACCCAAAATCTCCCCTAAAATATGTTTAGAAGATTTGGTAATCTTGGTCAATCACTTATAACGAGAAACAAAATAGTTAAATAAAGTATGACTTAATTCCATATCTTTATTTAACATGGTATTAGAAACAAAAGGATAATAATAATGAGAAATCATTAAAAGGTTTTCTCAGAAGACCTTACTCGAGTTGTACTAGAGGCATCGAAGTGTTGCTAGACGCTAACCGATGTGATCACTCTATTAAGATATGTTCAAGTGGGAGCTGTTGGTTTAATGGACAATAAATTAATAGACGTGTGTTAGGATCGAACTCGAGACCACGGGATTGCACACTTTGCGTATGAGAATTAAAGTTAATAATTAAATGTAATAGTTATATTTATTTATTAATTAGACGAAATAACATAACGGACCTTAAGTAATTAGTTGTAATGGACTAACGGTCGTTAAATGTAATTGAAAAAGGACTAAGTTGTAAAAAATGGGAAGGTTCTGGAATTCCTTGTGGGATACCTCATCCGATCGGCCACAAGAAAAGGAAACCCAATCCATCTACAAGTCAAACTTGTTCACCAAGTTTGTTTGGGTATAAATACAAAACCAAGGGTTTTGGTAATTTATCTCTTGTACTCATTGGCTAAAACCTAAAATTGTTTATGTGTGTTTTTTTGCCATAACCGATCGTGCACCCTCCATATGGGATCGATCAACATCTTTTCCAACTAAAATTATTTTGTTTAATTAAAACTAGCATTCCTTTAATTCGGTATAGTACGTGTGTACAAGAAAGTGGTACTAACACATTATTGTTAGTATTTTTGGATTGAGTTACAAAAAGGTAAGGGGTAATTCACATAATCCTATAAACCCTAATTAGGGTTCATCCAATTGCTAGTTTTGTGGATTTGATTCTTGTTCGGCTAGAATCAAGAAAGGTACGCATATTCTTGTTTATGTTAATTAATTATTTGTTAATCTTTCCTATACGCTTCCGCATGTATACTTGATGTTTATTGTTTATATTTATGATTAGTCATGTTATATAATTCCAACAGTTACCTCATCTTGACTGTCGCGTTCATACAACTCGTGTATTTTGTATTTTCAGATGCCATGGTCTGTTGTTTGAAATTGGCCTATGTAAGTTGTTGTTGCTAATCTTTAGTTTGTTATTTAGCTTCCCAAAATAAAAAATTTCTTAACTTATACAATCTAATGTAGTAAGATGTTGTTTTGACATTGAATCCATATTATATTATAATGCATGATTGCATAGATAATCCAATTCTAACTCTAAGCCTGACTCTTAACAAAAAATTAAGATAAGGAACTCTAATTATGTGGTGACATGTGTCACTTCTTAACAAACTCTAAGCCTAACTTCTAACAAAAAATTAAGATAATAAGCTCCAATAATTGGGTGACATGTGTCACTTTTTAACAAATAATTCACCTTTATTTTCAAATTGAAATATATTTTTATTTATTTATTTTTTATAATCTAATTTCATCATATTTATTAAAATTTTATGCTCATTATTCAACATTCATTTTGATATATTTTTATGAGTTTTTAA
This sequence comes from Chrysanthemum makinoi, assembly GCA_910596185.1. Lineage (NCBI taxonomy): Eukaryota > Viridiplantae > Streptophyta > Magnoliopsida > Asterales > Asteraceae > Chrysanthemum > Chrysanthemum makinoi. Next base: position 199,788,605 of record OU343223.1, on the reverse strand, counting down.
ATTTTATATTTTTAGTAGGTTTATTTTATTTTGATTCAAATTTTTACAATTTTAATGTTTATTTCAATCAATACAATCTTGATTCGTCAAAGTCATATATTTTTAGGGAGAGTGTTGACGGGTAGGAGATTACGAGTGTCTTTCTATATGCGAAAATAATGATGTCAAGAGAAAGCTATGAGAAACCCAAGCAAACACACACAAATAACACATATACATTTAGAGTGTTATGAAACGAATTCACTAAGTGGATAAGTAAACACATATAACTATATTTATCGCCACAGTTATGCGAAGTTATAAGACTAATCACAAAAACGAGCCTACTTACCGTCTTACGGGGCCTTTTTCACATATTTAATAGTAAGTAGTACAAGGCTACAAGCCCTCGTTGCTTATCCTCGTATAGCACTAAGACCTAAACCATAAATATAAATAAACTGTTACATAAGAAAGTTAACCAAAATTGGGGATCTAAAAAGGAAGACAGATGCTCGGAGAACAAAACAAAGGAGGCTCCGGCGAGAGAGACGGGGTGTTTTTAAAGGGTAGTTGCCCCTCTCTTGCCACAACTTGATTATATCAAATCTTGTTGAGCTGATGACTTTATCCTCAATTTTTTTATAAAAATCAACAACCCTTTTGAAATGAAAAAGAAAACAACAAAGAAACCACCAATTCAACATATATCCCTCGTCTTACTATCTTTCTTTCTCTCTCTCTAGAATTGAAAGATTGGGAAATTTGCATTTCTGTAACTCAAGATGACACTTATGTCCAACAACAAACTTTGTGTTTGTGTTTGTGTTTGCGATTGTGTGTGTTTTTAGTGTGTTGTTTGAAAGATGGCAATGATGATTGATTTATGTAAGGATTGTTCTAATCCGAGCATCTTAATAATCGGACAGTGGGTGATATTCGACCCGTATCTTGGCGGGGCAATCCGGAAGGTATTTGAATAAATGCAACCGGTGTTTGCAGCCATGGCAGTGTTCGACCCTCTTTTGTCTGACTTCATACTTACAGATCTGAGCCTTATTTTTCCTTAATGAAATTATCCGTTGTTTAGTTATTGTTACTCCGTATTAATTTAGATCAAGGGTTAGGGGCAGAGGTGCACAAAAAAACCGGTTAACCGAACCGTAGCCGAAAATAAACCGAAAAACCTAACCGGTTTTGACCGAAACCGGTCCGGTTTTTATCCTAACCGCCGGTGAGGAACCGGTTCTTATTTTTGAGAAAAACACCAGTTTTTATTAACTGAAACCATTTTGCCATACAAATGTTAGTATAAATAGATGTGTTGTGTATTTAGTTAATTACCACTTTCAAGCAATCAAAAAACACTCAAAAAAATCAAAACCGAAAGTATTTCTTTAAACACTAATGGAAAGTTCAAACACCAACAACACCACCAACACCGAAGCTGGTTCAACAAGTGCAGCGACGGTTATCAAAGTTTTACCTTGAGACCGTGTAAAAGATCCATGGGAACACTACAACTACGTCCTAATGTCGGACGGTAAGAAAAATGCTTAATGTAAACTTTGCTTGAGTATATTGTCTGCCGGTTCCAACTCGACATTGAGGGCTCATATCAAACAAAAAGTATCGCAAGGCACTCAAATCGGTTCCGGAAGCCGGTCAATCGTCCATGGCTCTAGACGGGACTATTTTTGCATACGATCATGATTTACTCCGTCAAAAATTGGCCGGTTTGGTGATTCAACATGGTTTGGCGTTCAACTACTATGACGACCCTTTGATGACGGAGGTATACTAGAATTATATGCAACCGCAGTACCATCATGGCTGATCCTGCACCGCCTTCGCCACCCCCGCCACCGGTTGTTGTTCGTTTTTTTTTCGGTAGACCGTGCACACGGTAATCCCAATGTTTGGGCTCACTACAACTACGTCAAAATGTCGGATGGCAAGTGAATGACTCAATGTAAGTATTGTTTATGTTTCTTCAAACCCACTTCCGGCGTGCCGTTGAGGGTTCACACGCAGAAGAATTGCCGCCAAGCACCTGTAGTTGATGCCTGATTTGAGACCTCGAGTTGACGTTGAGTAGCTTATCAAGTTATCGATGTTTTATGTTTATGTTATTATGTGTTATGTTTTAAGTTTATGTGTAATGTGTGATGTATCATGTATTCTCCGTTCTATTAAATAAAAGTTATAGTTTATTAATACACGAAACAAGAAAACGATGACAAACGACGAAGGAAAACGAAAAAAAAATAAAAAATAAAAATACTAGAACCGGTCAAAACCGGTTACCAGTCTAGACCGGTCCCAAACCGTACCTAAACCGGTTTGGACCGGTTTGGTTTTTCCCTCCTCACCTCCGGTTCGGAATCGAACCGGTTAACCGCCCGGATCGGTTTTTTTGGGCGTTGACCCAACCCGGTTCGGGTTTGACCAGTCGTCAAACCAAACCGGTTAACCGGAATGTGCCCCTCTAGTTAGGGGGTGTTTGTTTCGGCTTATATAGCTAGCTTATGTTTTATTTGGTTTTGGGCTTAGTTTTATAAACTTACTTTTGGTGGCTTTTGAAACTTTTCGGCTTATATAAAGATACCAACTTTTCATCTTATATAAGTTTATTATGTCGTAATACACTTATATAGGTTGAAATTTTTTAAAATAAGCTACAAAAAATGAGCTTATGAAACATAAGCTCAAAACTAAAGAAGCCATAACTAAGCCGAAACAAACAACCCTTTAGTTTTGATTACTAAGGTTTTGTGGAAATACGCCTGTCTCAAAATAAATATCTCTCGACAAAAGATACACAATTTAAAAAAACTGATATTAGTACTCTATTTTTTCTTTTATATTTTACAAAATAATAGTTTTACTTTTAACTAATTAATTAATGTCTTTTTTAAAGTTTGTAATAATAATAATAATTTCAAGCAAGAACAATATAGTAAACTCAATCAAGCTTTTTCATTTATATTTAGTAATGAACAATTAAATTGAAACATTTGAAAATGAAAATGTGAATTATTAATTTGAGACGGAGTAATACTTTAGTGTATTTGAGAGATTGCTAATTGTTATCAAAACATAATTTTCATAATCTGAATGATGTTATAAGAACCGGTTAAGTTTTTGAAGTACTTTAACAAACTCATTTAGGGGCTGTTTGGTTGGGGGATATTGGGGGATATTGGGGGATATTGAATTTGAATTTCCTTCAAATATTGTGTTTGGTAACACAAATGAAGTAATTTACAATTACTTGAATTGCCAAAATGGAGGGAATTAAAATGCCTCCAAAAAGTGAAGAATTTTAATTTACTTAGAAATTTTTTTTATAAATTTTTTTTTTATTGTTTTTTTATAAACTTTTAAATAGAATATTTATGTTTTTTATAAACTTTTTTTTATAAATTTTTAAAAACTTTTTTTTATAATTTTTTTATAAACTTTTTTTATAAATTTTTTTTATAAACTTTTTATAAACTTTTTTTATAATTTTTATTTATAAACTTTTTAAAAAAAAAAAACTTTTTTATAAAATTTTTTATAAATTTTTATAAGTTTTTTATAAACTTTTTTTATAAATTTTTTATAAAAATTTTTTATAAACTTTTTATAAACTTTTTTTTTTTAAAAAAATTTATAAACTTTTTTTTATAAATATTTTATAAATATTTTATAATTTTTTTATAAACTTTTTTTATAAAATTTTTTATAAATTTTTATAAATTTTTTATAAACTTTTTTTATAATTTTTTTTATAAACTTTTAAATAGAATATTTATGAAATTTACATTTAAAAAATAAAAAATATTTATAAATTTCTGTCAACCAAACGTGCGAAGGTATTTTAAATTCCGGAATTTTAAATTCTCAAGAATTTAAATTTGCTAGAATTTAAAATTCCGGAATTTTAAAATCTCCGACCAAACGGCCCCTTAGTCATATTAAAGTTTTTCTTAGACATCTTACATTTATTTTATTTATTTATTTTTTTGGTTAATCATGATTTTCGACTTTTTGGCCGATTAATTTATGGGGTTTGAACCCGCCGCCACACAGACTTGAACCAGGTAAAGTCTTCCTTTTTCAAAAGGTTGGCGTGGACTTTACAAATTTTTTAGATGGCCAGTGATGTAAATTTGCAATGGCGTAGTACCATGGGCGGATCTTGGGAAATGTAGTAGACTGGTGGCGTGAAAAGAATTTGGTGATGTATGTTTCTTGTTATTTGTATGCTAAAATGTTATATTATACTTTTGGCCTTTGCAGTATACAAAAACTACCTTAATGGCCCTCTTAAAATTTATGTTGAAGGCGCAGTACCAAATGACAACTAAAGTTGCTAAATTAGTAGTAAATTTTAGAAAAATGATATATCTTCCTACTTGATATACCTACATATCCTTCTACTTGTGTAATTGAGAAAAATAGATTAATCAATGAATTAAATTAAGGAAGAGAATTAATATATTACACGTGTTATAATTTGATGTGGGTAGAAGAATAAGTAAGAAGATATTATAAGAGGATGTAGCGTTCTTCTAAATTTTAGGTGCAGTTAGGTATGTGGGTTTAGGATTGGTTTTAGAAACCAAAGTAGAAAAAATTGTTTGTTTGTAGCTTTAGGGGCCGTTTGATTCATGGGTTTGGTTTTTGAAAAAAGGTGTGAAACTCATAAAAAAAAAGGGCATTTCCTATACCTATCTATGGCGAATGGATTTCCAAACCCATTCTCATAGTCATTACCATATACATACCAAACGCCTCATTAGCTTTAGAAGTTGGGGATCAATCATAAAAAATAACGCTATTAGAAAAGATACCATATTAGGTGAGGATGAGATTAAAATGTGAGGTCATATTAATTGTTATCTCCATCTCTCTTTTACATTAGTATTTCTTACTTTAAAAAATAATTAATTTTAACGAAATATAATATTTCATACTCATTTAATATAAAACAAATTACCAATATAACCCAATAAAACACCCTGTTTATGAGATTGAACTAGAAAAATTATATTTACAAAAAGAGCTTTGATACATGGGCCTAGCTAAAGAGGCCTAAAAAGAGACCTAATGCACAAATGAATTATACAGTAACCACTGTACAATTTATTTGTACATTAAAGTCTCTTTTTAAGCGTCTTTAGTTAGGTCCATTTATCATTTTCCTTAAAAAAATGGTTTAAAAGTGTCACATCAAGCGACATCAATTCTATTATTTTAAATAATAGGCAACCCACTTTTTGGACCCTTTTTTCAAGCAAAACATCATACGAACTAATAGGTAATCTTTTTTTCTTTTTTAAGCTACCTTTTATCTACAAGTACTTAAGAATAAAAGTGAAAAAAAAAAAAAACATCAAGTGTGTTGCATTGATTTAACTTGTTGAAATGAAAAGAAATAGGTAGATAGGTGCACAAGTAGCCAGCTTTGCTTTATAGACTGTACACTATTTGGCTTTGCTATTCTAATTTATCAAGCTCGCGTTTACATTTATGGGTCGCGATTTTTGTCCAATTTCACCAAATAGGCCGCGATTTAATTGGGTCGCGTTTTACCAGGTCGCGGTTTATTTGGTTAAATAAAATTTTGGTCGCGTTTTACTTTGCTAAATGTGTCGTGTTTTTAAAAAAATTTGTCGCGTTGAATGTCGCGAAAGACACATGTGTAGGGTGGAAATTTTTTCCACAAATGAATCTAACGGATGAGATTCAAAAGTTTATTTTGGTAAAAAATTTATGTGACGTCTTATTTCGTAAATGGGTACCGGATATGGTCTGTTTAAAATTTTTTCTCTTTAATATACTTTATACCTATATAATAATATATTTTCTCTTTTCAAATCGAAAACTTAATCTAAAAATAAATCTAAATCCAAATTCTAATCATAAACCCACTTACGTAACAAATGGACCCTTAATGTATGACACAAATGTAAATACTTTTTCTGTTAAAACTATTATTTAAATTGAATTCATGAGTAAACAGTAAGAATTGATACCTACACCACATCTTTTGATGTATGCATCACAATTTGTGCATTACAGTTTGTACAGTACAATAATGTAATGCACAAATTGTGATGCATGCATCAAAAGATGTGGTGTAAGTATCACCTCCCAAACAATAAACATTCTACAATCTTTCTTTTGTCTTGATTCATAGATTTAAATTGGATTGAGATTATGGTGGTAATTTGGGTCAGGTTTGGGTTGGCGAGTTCGGGTTAGCAGGTTGGCGGGTCAAATTACCTTAACCCGAACCCACCCTGACCCGTTTAAATAATCGGGTCAGCCATGTCAACTCTAACATGTTTACACATAACCCAAACCTGACATATTTAGCCCGTATGCATATGTGGGTTGGTGGGTTAAATATGTTACACATGTTGAATAGATTAAATGGGTTTTGGGTTGACCCATTTAACCCGTTTAGCTAAACAAGTTGGCACATTACACGGGTTAAATAGGTTAAACGGGCTTGTGGGTCAACCCATTTAACTCATTTAACCCGTATAATAAATTATATATAATTTTGAAAAAAATCTTAAACGAGTTGGCGGGTCGACCCGTTTAACATATACCAAACCCGAACCTGACCTGTTTAATAAACGGGTTAGATGGGTCGACCCGAAACCTATTTAAACTCAAGCCGAACCTATTAATTTTCGTGTCGATTTCAGGTCGGGTTTTATGTCGGGTCATAGGTTGCCACCCTAATTGAGATCATCTAGTGTTTGTCTTTCAAGTTGTGGATATTGAACCAATAACATAAAAGAAAAATAGATAGTGGGGTCATTGTTAAATAAGATACAAACCCACCAATTATCTCACAATATGTTAACATGAAAAAAACATTAGAGAGTTAAAGATGAGAGGATCCTAATAAGGGTTAAAGATGAGAGGATCCTAATTCATTAAAATTATGTTTCGTCTTGAAAAAGACTTATGTTTCGTTTTCAAATTTACATAATGTTTGTTGCAGATAGTCTTAAATAAACACAGATAATTATATGCCGTACAATGAGATTAATACTAGGTTCTACAAACTATTGCTTGCCTTTTCCCTTTAGTTCTCAAGGGAGTGTTTAATCCTCTGTTTAAGCAGCAGTTTTTGTTGTTGAGATAGACTACATAGCTCACTGTATTAGGAAAACATGACCCATACGCCATTCACAGACACTCCAGTAGTTTTACATTCACTTTATGAAAAACATAAACAACCACATTGTCATTTGACATAATCGTGAGATTTAACATTAATATTCTTTGAAAAACTTTATCTAACCAGGTACTATTATATAGAATTAGCATCATCACATCACACCGTGTGTATTGTTGAAACTTATGGGACATAACGGGTCTCACCTTTATAACATGCGCTGAATGCCCAAATTTCATCAACACCTGTCTTTGATTGAAACACATTGAGCATGTTTAAACTTTACTTTAGGTCGTTTTACAGGCTCATTTAATCTTAGAAATAGAATAGAACCAAGAATTTTTGTATTATTATAGGTTTTTTACAAGCACATTTGATATTCTTGAGTTTAACATTTTCAAAATAAGAGTTGAAGAGGGGAAGGGCGAACGCAGCCTCTGCTAGCACAAATTATGACGTAGGTTCGACCAACTTGGTCTGACCTTAGACAGGTCTCCAGTATGTGCAATGGAGATCCCAACCTAGGCCATGAGCCTTCTTGATAGCTCAAAGACCCTATCCAGGTAAGTGAGTTTTCAAAAATGGCCTCCCTCACCTTTTATACCACTACCTTCCCTTCTCCTTATTCACCCCATGTGGGATCTAAATAACAAAAATTGAACAACGAAGTTACAACTTGATACAAAGCCACTCTCCTCACCGTTGTATCCTTCACTCAGGCCATATAGTAAGTTTCTGAGTGTTAATCTCGAAATTAAGGTTAAGAAGCCACTCTCCTCACCGTCTGCATGTTAATCTGGAAATTAAGGTTAAGGGGCTGAAAAATGTGTCTCGAAGGTGCTAGAAATGTTTCAGAGTATAGCACAAGCGAAGACATTGTTGAATGATGTATATCAACATTTGAAACTGATAGTCTTCTCTTTTGCAGTTTTTGCTTCACTCGCCATTTTTGCTCCATAGTCGCCATACGACGACTAAAAGGTCCATATTCTGTGAGGGATAAGTTAAAGTGGGCTAGATCTTGTATGTTGATAACTAGAATGTGTTTTAGCGCCCACCATCAGTGCATGATAACTACTTACGTAGTATCAGTTTTCTGTTCCAGGGCTTGTTTTAATCGTTAATGTAAGGAAGTCAGTTGCTTAATTCCTGTCACTACTTTAGATACAATTGACACAGTTTATGCATATATTACTGTTTAAGTTTAAGGAAACAGCTTGTACCAATTAAAAATGTTAGAGACTAGCTTTTGAACTAAGGTTTGGAGGGGTGAGTCAGGCCAAGACAGTAGTTCAACACAAAGGCGACTCACAAAAACCCCAATAGCAGGCTATCGTAATGAGCTTTTCCTAGTATCAAGTGAGCCATCTTAGTGGAAAGGCGAAAAAGAAAGAATGCTTTTTACTTCCAAATAAGTCGGTTTATATGTATACTCATATGTCCTGTCCTGTTTTTCTTTCTTGAAACTATGTGGGAGCACAATCCGGCCTTCTTTCCATTGTCGGAAACGTTCAATTCAGCTTTGAATGCTAATCGCCGATCACAAAATTTTCATTACACCTCAAAAAGATGAATTTATTACAACTGAATATCTACAAAGTTTAGTAATTTAGGCTAAAGTTTACTTTTTTTCTGCTTTTTTATCCTAATGCAGTTGCCTTCGTTGGTAATAATTCAGAACTATGTATACTACGAGTCACGACGTTATGGATTGCTGATTACCAATAGCTAAGTGTTTGGCATCTAAAGATTCTGCATTTGCCAATTATAGTTTATGGGGCGATTTCTTCCATTCTTTTAGAGTTCATTAGCATGTTCTTTGGTTCTTTCTTCCATGATTTTGTTTGTGTATTGGCCTTTAATGTTCAAGACCATATGTAAACCATGGCAAATGTATCTATGGATAAAAAAAGTTCCGAGTTCACTGATGATGAAACATGCAATGACATACAAAGTACGAGGCTAAAATTGCCAAACTTTAAATCTTGAGTTTCTCTTTTACTATAACTTAAAGAGGGACTTTGTTTTTTCTTGATGGCACAAGGGGTCGCTAGAGGCAACTTTCTAAAATCAGCGAAAAAGTATAAACTGCAATAATGCATTCTAGGAATAACGGCATATTTATCCAAAGCATCATCATGTTACAGAAGAATGCCAACAAAGATGTAAGCAGGCTGCAAGTCCTTATAAATCAGTGCAACAAGTATTAAACCTTGTGCAAATTGCTTAGTCCTCCAATAGACTTAGTCACTTAGATCTAAACATGATCACAGAAAAGTTACCACATTTATACTTATTCGGGTAGGGACACATTTATACTCTGAAATTCCTTCTCATAAAGGGAATCAGGCATTATATTTTAGATACACTTTTCGACTCATTTACATATGAACGTGTTGATTTGGCCTTTAATTTATCTTAAACGGGTCAATTAAGAAAATAGCTAAAACGAGAAGAAGTCAAACGGGCTCCAAGTCATGCTAAGTCAACTTTTGCATCCAACCAGGCACCAGCTAACTCATTTGACTAACACTTTATAATCTTGTAGTAATAATATATACAGTCTGTCATATAACTAAAACTTCTAATAAAAAAACTTCAGTTAATACTTTTGGTCAACCCAATCCAACCCGGCCCATTTCAATCCATGCTAATTTGACCCGTAGCACTTGAACCCGTTTGAAACCCAACCCAAATACAGCTTCATAATATTAGTGAAAGATGCAGTGAGACCATACCAGGGGTAAGTGACCAAAAGCTCCAATTGCTAGAGTGGAGACACGTGTCTTGTCTTGCTCCATAAGTTTGCCAAATCCATAATCAGAAATATGCCATCCATGTTTTCGTCCAACCATATGTTGCTTGGTTTTATATCTTTGTGTATGATATAAGGGATACAATCATGATGAAGATATGATATTCGTATGCATAACCTACTGCTAATTTGTATCTTGCATCCCAGTCTAGGAAGTTGTCCATTGTTCTTCAATGGTGGAACATGTTCCTGCGTTTCCATCCCTTAGACGTCTAAGCTACTGCAGATAAGGCTGCATAATTGGTTACTGAAATTAGCCTTATTAACGAGTCCCAAGGCTAGTTATTGGCTATATGAGGTCTTTTTTTCGGGTGAGGTTTGAGAAACTTTAGACACATGTTGGATCCATGTTTGCGACTGCAAACGGGCACGGGTCGGTTCTGGTTTCTTTCGTGTATAGCCCAGTTGAGCTCTTTGTTCCAACGATGAATAACACAACTTATATAACCTTGCACTAAAACATCAACCAATTATACACTTAATCAAATGTAGGAGATGATCTACCATGAGAAAGCTTATACAATTCATGTAGCAGGTTAATGGGGTCTTTGGGTCTATCAAGAGCACAAGTGCGTACCTAGAGGAGCTTCAAACAAGACTCAAATAGTTGGCGATGTCGCTTGATAGTTTGGGAATATAATTTTCTCATTTGACTAAAAACTCATATGAGGAATGGATAGATCCAATTCTGCAGAGTTAATGATGACTTTTGAAGCCTAATGGTTGATGCACGGAAATAGAGATGTGAACTGAGAGGTCCGATCTGCAATTGATGATGCCCAATAATATGATAAATGACATTACTCTTTCAACTGATAAGATGTCATTGGATGCTTTATTATTAAGGTCTATATTTGTTTTTACTGGAATTTTCAAACTGGTGAACAATCTATTGTTTTGCAGGTCCATGTCTTGGCTTGAGAGCCAAATTGGATCGAATGGATTCCAAAAAAAGCGAAAGTCTATTAGTGGACTGGCCCACGATCATGACCCCTCCGGAGCCAATTTTGACCATTGTAAAACTAACCTCAAGTTTCTGCTCTTATCTATGAAGAATCTCCGCGCAACGTGTCTCTTATGTAGTAAGCTCATCAAAGTTCAAAAAGGGAATCTTTTTGTTGATGATGATTTCTATCTGTTTCGGTTTTCTCTGCTTGGAACGTTTGGAAATGGTGGTACATGCTTCTGCAAATCATCCCTTAGAGGTCTAAGAAGCATAAATGAGGATTTGGTTCTGCATATTCAGTTCCTTATTTGTGACTGCAAAAATGGTGCACATATCCATTCTAGGTTTCTGAGTTGGGTTGCCTTACTATAAGTGTATCTGAGATGAGGGAATGGTGTACTGACTATTCGCTTAGGTGTGTTTCCAAAATACATGAGTTCAGTAATCTTCAATTGAAACATCAACCAAACAAGCGTAAACCTTAAGAAAATTTAAGATAAGCTATATTACAATGCAGTAAAAATCAATTAGCTGATTGATGCTTGTAAACTAATTTCTTGGTAATCGTATGCATTTTATTAGCAAAAACCCAGTTACATACCACTCTCACATTATTATCGCAAACCATCCACTATTACAGCTTCTAGATGAGTGATACCCAGAGCATCTAGTTAAATTTATACTAGAATAATCAGAAGCATTAATTTCACTTCCAAACCAGGTGCGCCATCTTCTTAATTGAAGGCCAAGACTCAAGTCCTCAATAGCATCATAAAATCCATCTGCAAACTACATAATGCTTAAAACGACATCGTTGGTGTGTTGCTTCCACTCCCGGTAAGGTACCTCATCACATCATAGTAGTCTTCAGTTTTCACCCTTCATTAGGAGCGCTTAACATCCACAAAGCATTAGTACATAAGCTTTCAATTGCTCAATTAGACAAACATTGTTATAGGCAAGCCATTTTGGTTGTCAACTGATTTGCAAAACACAATGTTTATATGTTCCCACAAAGTTAAATTTGGCTATCAGTTTGGTTGAAAATTGTTTAGTTCAGTGACCTGCTATACTTGTCAAATGTCAGAAAACAGAATTCATCGCGCTAAAAAGGGGATTTTAAATACAAGCCACAAATAATTAACAGAATCAAAATTGTATGAACTTTTTGTCAATTAAGGATAATCAGAAAATAATTGATCAGTTAAAATGTAAAAAGTGTATGAAAAACACTTGCAGTGTCAAATTCGATTGCAAAACAATTCAATGGTAAAATATTGATGAGGCTCAGATCTGTAAAACAAGCAAAACAAAGAGGATTATACCGCCATGGCTGCAAATTGACGGCTGCATTAACAAATAACAACTGTAAATTGCCTCACCAAGATACGGTAAATCTCAGCTTTGCAAGATTCACTTAGACATTTAGAAATTCATCATCACCGCCTCGGTAGATACCAAAATACACCGTTAGTCCCTGAAATATCACATCATAATAAACTTATATAAGCCCACAAGGCTTAAAATAAGCCGGAAATTGGGCCTATGAAATATAAGCCGAAATACAAATAAGCTCATAAGCCACGTATAAGCTTAAACAAACACCCCCTAAATTCATATTCTTCTTTTATTTTAAACTCATCATCATCATCAACATCATTAAAAAAAAAAACATATTTTTAATACATACAACCTCCAACAAAATAATAAAATAATAAAATGAGGCTCAGATCTGTTAAAACACAATCAATACAAAAAAGGATAAAACCGCCATGGCTGCAATAAAAAAATTGCCCCGCCAAGATACAGTTAAATCTCAAATTACTTGTATGATTAACTCAGACAATTTCTAGAACTATATCATCACAGCCTCTAATAATTATTTTGAGACGGAAGGAGTAAATATATATACATATACATATAAATAAGGGAGTTGATACTCACAACATTTTTTTTTTATTTTTCTTTTTTGAGCTTATGAGCTTCTATACAAACCGATCTATAGATCGAATGTATAAGAATGTGTGTTTGCATGTATACTATTGATATAGGTTTACTATATCATAAAGGTTGTTTAAAAATAGGGGCAAAACTGAAAATCATAGGTGACAGAAGGGGTAAACAACCTTTGCAAAAACATCCATACCTTCTGCCATCTCATTTCTTAAATCGTTGTCTGAGTTTTTTGTTTTGCCCCAAACTCTCTAGATTGAAGAAGATGTTCTGTTTTTATAGCAAGTTTGCTTTTCTTTGTTGCCAGAATTTTACTATTTTGACATTTTAGGTACCTGGTTTTTTCATAGTTGTCATAATAGCCATTGATTTTGGTCCATAAGCTACTTTTGGGAGGAATACTCTACTTACTTTAAAAATTAACCAAATTATATTATTTTTCATTCTTTTTCATTTAAGTGTTACTTAAGAGCATAACTTTTTCTGTTTTTATCATTTTCTTTCCTTTTCTTTCTTTAGTGATACACGAGACACCGTGTAAATGCTAAAAAAAATTCACTTTCTTTCAAGTGAGGTGACGTTTTTGGGATGAAAATTAATTTGCATACTCATATTTTTTATTGGGACAATCTACTCTGTCAATATTTTTTGACTGTTTGTACATTTAAGTGTCCAAATCAAAATAAAAAGTGTGCAAAATTTCTCCCTTTTGCGATATATTGTTTTTAAGAGCTCCAAGTATGCTAACATGTCAAAACCTTACTTTTTAGTCTATTTCAGCGTCATTTTAGCTTTAATTTATTTTATTTTAACACTCATACATCAAAATATCCCCTCATTAATAACATGTTAAAACACCTCTTTTGAAACCCACAATTTTATTTTCTTTTCTATTTTCTCAAAGAAACTAATTATTCATTTATTAAATAAAAATACAAATTACAATACGAAAATTAATAGATAAATAAATAAATAAAAATAAGAACATACATAAAGTAAAAAAAATAATAAAAAATAAAACTATATGGAAATAAAAAAAAAATACAATACGATAATTAATTGTTGGAGAGTCTATATTTTAGACAGATTTCTTCTTTTTGCATGTTGATCATGTAGGCATCCTCGTCCGACATATCCTTAGTGCTAGTGGCGTGAAACTTTATTTCTTTCAACCACTTTATTTTCCGGTCTTTCTCCTTCGCCACCTCGTTTGCCGATTAAGTGGCTTTCCGTTTGAGTCTAAACTCATTTGTAAAGTATCCCCAAAATCCGGCGGGTTACTTTTCGCGGCGCTCGACCTGGTTTTCTTATTTTTTTTCACCGTACGTAGTGTCATCAAACCATTTTAATGGGCTCGGTCGCATCCCACTTGGCGTGCTTTTTCAATATAGCCCACGCCATGTCTTGAGCAAACGCTCTTCCTTTCGACTCTTCACGATATACGGTCCTAACACGGTTCATAAAATCAACCTTGTTTTTCCCACGATGACTCAAACGTATTAAACGTTTATAGATAGAGTTGAAATTTTAGCAATTATGGTTCAACGTATGCCACTTCCTCGACAACATGTCCTTGTTACGTTTTTTCAAATTAGTTATGTTGAACTCATGGAGAACCTTGTTCCAAAATGAATCGTTGGTTTGGTCATTCTGACTTTGTTATCCTCGAAAACGGCAACGTAACACTCGGCTAAGAACGTTTCCTCCTCCGGTAACTAACGGAAGGAAACCTTCTCGGATTCGGTTTCGGTTGTGGTTGTTGTTTTCTAGTCTTTTGTTCGTTTTGCGGGTCGTTTTCCTTTTCTTCGGGTCTTTTTTTTGTGGGTTTCGGTTGGTGGTTGTAGATGTGAGGTTTGTGGTGGTAGTGGATGGAATTGTGGTGGATTTTTGTGATGATATTGAGTTTTTGGATAAAGGTGTCGGAGGGTTTCACGAAGATGACGAGTTTGAACGCTACAACATCCAGATGATGTTGTTGAAAAACGGGCCGTTATTAGGATATTAAGACATCTTTTTATATAGTTTGTGTGCGCAAATATGAAAGTGAAAATTAAACTAAAGTGTTTTTGTGTAAAAAAATAGGTGTGTGAAGGGTTTTTTTTAACCTTAATTAGCCGTTTGGTTTTAAAAATTCGAACTCTTTTTTGTCTTTTCTCCCCTCCAACGTGCGTGATTTTTCCAACTTAGGGCTTAGCGGCGTTGGATTTGGTTTGGTTCTGGTGTGGTAACGTTGGATCCATGTGGGATTAAATCCCCCCCCCCCCCACACACACACACGTTACCATACCTTGCCCTCTAAGGAAGGCAATAAGATCGAGCCCGCAAAAATTGGCACTATAATTAACCGGATTACACAAAAAGCCATTCATGAAGTTCATAGTTTCCACGGTATAGCCTACTCTACCACGGTTCATTTACAACTTTAACAATACTATCCGGCAATTACTGAGTGTATAAAAAGGAGTAACTTTGGTTGCCTCTATGACGCCGATGAAGCCTTTGGATTTTCGAAAGGGAAGGTAACGAAAGTTTCTTTATTGATACTACCCGATTTTTAAAAGGTGTTTGAAGTTCATTGTGACACATCGGGGTAGGTATCGAAGGTGTATCAAGCCAAAGGGGTCGGCCTATTGATTTTTTAGCAAGAAATTAAACGATATTGTTGGTGCAACATTGACTAAGTCTCCTTTATATTTTAATTATGACAAATAAACCTTAGCAATACATAAAATCACAAACGTTAGCCAAAAACCGAGTCAGAATTTAACTCGTCCTAGCGCGCTGGAACGCCAGCAGTGGGCAGTCGTCCGTTAAGAACGCCTCGATATTTTGAACTCGGCTTTCCCTTACCCGACAAATGTGGTTCTTTCATTACAGGTATGAATATGATAATTGAGTTATTTGGAATACTCAAAACGAAGTTTAGACTTAGAGGGATACCAAATCAAGACCTCCCGTTTTTGACAAAACGCCAACTCAATTTATTTTACCAAATGCCTCTAACCAAGACCAAAACTCTTTCTCCAAACCTAGGACATTTAACTTTCAATATAACTCAAAGGAAAGTATTCATATGACCATAATTCGTGCGTACATATTCTCTAATCATGTAACGGATTTACTCCCTTATTGGTCAAACAAGTCAAAACCTCTTTGCATAAATGCATCATTTCTCTTTATGGGAAGTGTTTTACTTGTGGTGCAAAGCACTTAGCTTGTTTGCATCAAGGTGGTTATTGAATATGTCAAGAGTTGATAAATCATGGATTATGTTATTTGATTACTTGACTTTGGGATGTTAGAAGTTGGATAATCCTTTTTATGTTTTCACTTCCCAACAATAAATGTTTTACACACTTTCACATTAAACATTATACGTCTTTCACATTCCCACACAATCTCATTTATTCCAAATCATTTTTACTCACTTCCTACTAAACATTCCCTAATCATTTGATTGTCACAAACATTCTAGACAACACATTAGACACACATACATTAGACACACATTCCTACACATTAAACATTCTCATTCTTCCTCACTGGAGCCTAATCCATTTTTCACTAAACTCTGTTTATACACTTCGTCATTAAACCTTCACCACACAACACCTTTTCAACAAGCTTGGATTCAAATTTGAATTTGCCAACTCACCTCTTATCCACAAACATTCTCTTACACAATTTTGTACTTCTTGTCTCATATATTCCAACACAATCTTCTGCACTCCCTTCACCTTCTAAAAATTCAAATTTGAATTTGAATCCAAATAAACTTTCTCCACATCCAACCTTCCTCGCCCTTTCTCAACATTCAAATTTTAAATTTGAACTTGAATACAAAGGATCCTATGTGTCAAATTATCATCACACCATACAACTCACTTCTAACAACTAGAAATTTGAATTTCAAATCTCTTATCTCAACATCCACACTTCCTCTCCAAGGTAGAAACTCTTAACTTTGCCAACTTATTCTTACTCAACCGGGTTAGTTTCTAACATTACTCAACATTTGAATTTGAATTTCAAATGTCTATCTTTTCCCTCTTATCCACTTAATATATTCCATTGGATATCCCATATGACAACTCACTTATCCCTTCCTACACTCAACCTTTTCAACAACTAGTTTTTGAATTTAAATTTTAAATATAGGAGGCAATATTTTATCCAACATGTATTATCCAAAAGTTTTTCAGTTTCTTTTTGATATTGGACAAACACCCCAAGACTTCTTTTAAACACTTCACAAATTATTTTTACCGAATGGCTATTTGAGGTGGTAGACCTTATCACACTTTAAGTGTTGGAATGATATTGGAAATATCAAAAGTGAAGTTCACTTAGGGGTTTAACAAGATGGGGTGAATATAAACCAAGACGGACCAAACAATGGCTTGGCTTGGCGCATCGCTAGCTCTCCAACGCGCTAGGTGATTGAGGTCCAAGGCTTGGTCTATAAATACCCCCTCTTGTCATGGGCATTGCTCATCCCTTGCCATTCATTCTTTCATCCTTACTTCTTTTGTCTCATCCCTATAATTCTACCAATCTTCTTCTGTTCTAATCTCATCTCTTATCATTTTTGAAAGAATACATTTCCGCAAGTGAAGATTCATAAGAACCTAAGCCACTATTGTGAATTGTTTCGAGGGTCTTCTTTTATATACCTTTTCTATTAGAATCGAGTATCTACATTATGTTAGGGCTTGATTTGAACATACAACTTTTATTCATTCGATTTGGTTGTAAGGTTGTAAAGTATTGTATCTTGGTGATCAAGCATAGATCAAGGAAAATCTAGTTTGGGGTTTGATACTTCCGGGAGAAGTTCTTTGTGGTCTTAGTAGTCTTTGTGATCTTAGTGTGTAAGTCGAATCACGAGATTTGTGGTTGGTTTTCGAGGGCCGAATAACGTTGGGGGTAGCTCTTCTTAGTGAGCGTTGATGTATATCGGTGGAGTGAAGTTGTAACGGTTTGTAATCCATCATGTTAATACAAATAATGTCCATAAACGTTATTTATATTTTTCGACATCTCTACGTTTTGATAAGAACAAATGTAAAAACATGTTACGTCAAAATTAACATAAACAAGTTATTAGTCGTAATATACCATTTCGACATAAATCACTCAAATTAAGAACAAACAAATTTACAACTTGATAAATAATTAAAGAGATAAATTTTTGTTCTAAACTTCACATATTAACAAATGTGACAAAATATTAATTCAAAAATTAGCTCTACAAATTATTTTTAAATTATAAAGAAGTATTTTATTAGGGGTATTTAATTTAAATTGTAACAACTATTTTTCCCTCTTAAATTAGCTACAACCATCCCCAAATAAACCTTCACCGTAAAAAGACAGATTTGGGAGCATCTGTCTAGATGGTACCACTAAACCCGACTGTGCCGTTAAATTTAACGGTACCGTGTCCTTTAACGGCTAGTTTTTTTAGTCCTTATAAATAGTGGATCATTTTACTCGACAAACATATTTTTTAACACAGAACTTTCTGATCTAATCCTACCTCATCCAATCTCTCTTCTTTGATCATTTAGTTAGTTTAATTTTGTTTAAGAGTGATCCAATCAACCATTCAAGTGATCACCTTCATTCCTCAACTAGTGCAAGAGAATAACACATCGCATCGAGAAGATACAATGTGTTGTAGTTTTAGCTTAGTGCACTCGTACCACTTGTTACATATTTGTTGTATATTGTTATAAATCAAGTTTCTTGTCGTCATATTTTGTTAGATTGTATGGATCGTGTAGAGATCGGGTTGATCTTGTGTAGTTAGTATTGATAGTGTGTAGATCTGGTTGATCGTGTGAAGATCGGATAGATTTTGTAGCTTGTGTAGTTGTGTGAAGATCGGGTAGATCGTGAGTGAGATTGGTTCTAGCTAGATTAGAACTCGATATTTAGCTTAGTGTGTGAAAGTTTGATGTTTACATTGTATTGTTTTCTCCGCTTGAAGGGAGCTTGTTGACATAGTGTAGTGAATTCTCGAGTTGGGTACTCGAGGAGTGGAGTAGTATGAAAAGGAGCTTCGAACCGAACAACTATAAATCTCAATGTCTTGGTTTGATCTTTTCAACTCTTACATTTGATCTTGCATATTAATTCCTAGTTATTATTTCTTGTTTACTTTATTATAATTATATTACGTTCATATTGGGATTGATTGATTTCAAAAAAATTCGAATCAAAATTTTCGAATGTAACTTTTATAACGAATTAAAAATGGTAAAACTATTCAACCCCCTTTTAGCTTTCCACACATCATAAGGATTATAATTAGTAATAGTGTCGGTGTTGTGGATTTGTAACTGGACGTACGAATGGTATAAACCCCCTATCCCGAACCAATATATATCGTGGTGTCTCTTTACTCGCTTTATATATTATGGTTGTGATTGTTATTATTTTATTACCACTTGTTGATTGTTGAGACAAGAAGTTGTTAACCTTCAAGTTAGTCGAAAAGACTGTATTCACCCCCTACAGTTCTACAAAGACAAGTTACAAATACTCCAAGTATGACAAGGAGTTTTATGCAATTGTTTGTAGCCTAAAGTATTGGTATCATTATCAATCATAATACCACCTTTTAGCCCAAAATCATCAACTAAGTGCAATTATAGAGAAATGGACAAGTATACTAGGAAAAACAAGCCAAAAGCCATATAAAATCAATGATAAAAGGGCTAATGACTTGAAAATGCATCTAACTTGTCTATTTTTGTTGTTCCGTGTTGTCATTTTTTTATTATTTATTTATTTTATTTTCTGCTATTAAAACAAAAAGCTATCAAATTTTGACATTTTGTATGTATTTTGTGCATGTAAAATGATCGTTTTACCTTTCAAAATTTGAAAAACGTAAGCCATAATGGTCACAAAAGAGGCCTAAAAAATTGCTACATTTTATCTGTAAGGTTCCGTTTGGTATGCGTCTTTGGCGTTGAGATTTGAGATAAAAGAAGAAAACTAATGTTTGTTTAAAAGTCCAGCCTAAAAAAGTGACCATCATAAGTGATGGTCCCACAATTTGCAATTCATATATAGTTTAGTGGGTTTTACTATCTAGTGGGCCCAAATTTGATATTCTCGCTATTTCTTTTCTCAAACTAAACTAAAATATTAGTTTTTCTCAAGGTTGCAAAAATCGTGAATCGGTAGTCGGGCGGTCGACCCCCCTGTAGCTTGTAATCGGTCAAGGCGGGATTAATCGGTGATTAATTGGATTGGCATTTTCGACAAGTTTTGGGTATTTCTGGCTAGATTTGGGTATTCTAGACAAAACTTTCCTTGAAAATCATCTTGTAACAGATAAAAACATCAAATATAATTGATTAAAACTTGTTCAAGACAAGTTTTGGGTCTTTCCGACAAGATTTACAAGTTTCCGGAAAGTTTGACCATCGTTAACAGTCGCTAGCCACCATTGACTGTTGTTGACCGATTTGTTTGACCCAATTACACGAATCGGCAAGGTTGGTGGCCCAGTAGCACCTAATCGGTGATTAATCGGCCTTGTAGGCCTTGTTTTGCAACACTGGTTTTTCTAATATAAATTTATATATGAAATACTATTATTTTCAAGTTATTAATTTATTAGATATTTTTTATATATATCAAATTGAAATCTAAATTCAAATTTAAATGCAAATACAAAGTTAAATTATAATCCTAATTCTAAACCAAATCTACAAACGAAACGGGCCATCAATTTTCTTGGTCATTTTTTGTTCAAGATCTATATTCAAATTTTATATTGTTACCAAGATACAATTAAATTTTGCCACATACAATTTAGGGATTTAGTTTTGTTTCTCATTGTTGTGTGTTGATCTTTGCATGTTGCATTAGAAAGAAAGCATTATCAATTAGTAAGGCGACATATATAAAAGGTTGATACCTAAGGCTAATTCGATGACTTCCAAAGCTTTAAAACACATAGTACCATGGTAACCATTTGTATATGATAGGTTCGTCATGGGTTGTGTTTGTATCTCGAATGGGTTACATCAAAAGGAACGAGTCAAATGAGTTGAACGTCATCCAAAGTCAAATGCATAATAACCTCCTAAATTGTGTTAGTGTAGATTGCCGATAAGGATAACATAAGATGAAAATTTTGTCAATGAGTGCAACCTAAGGCTTACAACAATGGATCGGTCGACACTAAGGTCAATCGATCGGTTATACTCGGTTGCTCCATTGTAGTCATTCGGTCACCTTCGGTTGGGGGGCAAATGTTGGACAAACTAGTTCGTTATGGCAACCGAGTTGCTATCTCAGTTTTGGACAAAACTTTTGTACCGTTTGGCAAAAAATAAAAATAAGTAAATAAAAGAAAAAAAATTAAAAACTTTACCACTTTTACAACATTATAAATACCAACCTCAAACACATTTTCATACACACAATTTCAAACAACTTCTCATCAATATTCATCATGTCACAAAAAAAGACTCCCACATAAAAAAACCGACAATCCCGACTTCCCCAAAATTCTTCGAATTTGAATTTCTCACCAGATCAACCGTTTGAATTAACCAGTGTAACATCACCACAAAATCGGGATATACGTTTTCGTGCACCCAGTTTTGAATATCAAACACGACTACCACAACCCAACCAAAATCAAAACCCATTTTGCGTCGATCGTCCATATTTTCCATTGGGTCGTCCTAATATCAATCAAAACCAATCACCAAGCAGGTCTTCATATCATCCTAACATGGATTTCTCCCAATATTACCAACCAAATCAATCGTTTTCACCGCTTCATGGTGTTAATCTTGATATGGATTTTGAAGATTTTATGGAATACCCTCCTCAAAACTATACGTCTCAACAATACCCGACTCAAGATGCTTCGATGGGGTAAGGTTCAGGGCACGGTTCTATTCGTATTGAAGAGGATGTCGAAGAGACGTCACCCGTCAAATCAAATAAGGGTTCAAAACGGGCTACAAAGGAGAAGGGCAAGAATGTTGTAAATAAAAAGCCGGAACCATGGACAAAGGAGGAAGAGGTCACGCTTTGTAAAGCTTGGATACATGTGTCGAAAAATTCGGCTAGAGGGAACGCTATCAACCGGAATGGGTTTTGGTAGGAGGTGATAGCGTACTTTGAACAAGAAACTGGTTCAAAAAGAACCTACGACTCCATCACAATCAAATAGAAGGGTAGGATTCGTTCTAAGGTTGTGTGGAAAACTAGAAGGGGGGGTTGAATAGTTTTACCAATTAAAACTTCCTTTTAAAACTATTTAGATCAACTTATGTCAATCTATTTGGATGTGTGTTGGATGTTGATAAACAAGCATATAAAGTATGTAATGAAAAGATAAGAGTAAGAAGCACAAAACCACAACGTGAGTATTTATAGTGGTTCGGCTACAAGGACACCTTCCTTTCCCTACACCACTCCCCGAGTCACCTACTCGAGAGTTCGTAATCACTACACGACACCAACTCCTTATGGTGGAGAAACCTTCACAACGTTGCCTACCCTTTTTCCGGTACTAGGCTAACCACCGGGTTCTTTCACTCCAAGGTGAACCACACCTAACACAACGTCGCCTACCATTTATCCGGTACTAGGCTAGATACCGAGTTCCATTAACATGGAGGAACTACTACCAAACACTACACCAACGACTAATCCAAAAGGAGATCAACTCCTTTTTACAACATCATCAAGGATATCAATATCCTTGGATCTAATGTTAATCTATCTTGTACATCGAAACACACAATATCGAATATACATCTAAGGCACCTTTCACTAATGCCTTTAGTTAGATCTTCAAGTAACTCTTTACAAATGGCTTGTGACTTGAATTCTAGGCACCCTTCACTAATGCCTATAGTATGGACGATCGACACCTTTCGCTAATGTCTTCGTCTTGACACTTGAGACATCTTTCACTAATGTCTCCAACACTACACTTTCTTAGAAGAAAGAAAAGAATCATCAACAAGATGACTTCAGTAGTCTTGATGATGAGGAAGCATGCAACTCATGGACTTGAGCTTGCTCGACTTCAAAGGTGGTGATCTCGCCTTTAAGAGGAACCTAGAAGATCACACAAAAACAAAACTACAAACATAGATCTCTTGGATCTGAGGTTAGAGAGTTTTTAACTCAAGGGGAAAGTATGTTGGAAAGGGGTGAGAAACAATGAAAAAATGGCTCACTATTTATAGAGAAAAAAATCTACTGTTCCCCGGATCCCACGGATCCCTCCCACAAGGGATCTGTCTAGCGTAAAGCTAGGGATCCGTGGGACGCTCCTCTTTACCCATGGGTATTTTGGTTATGGGTCATGGGTCATGGGTTGATCCATGGGTCTTTAGCTAGATACAATGTATCTCTTGAGTGCAATGCACCTAGTCACATGGGTATGGGTCAATACCATGGGTTATGGATATTATTCATATATGATATAAGCATGATGTCATGCAATGGGTTATGGGTCAAGCTCCACGGGTCATGGACTTTGGGTTGTACCCAACTACATTCAATGTATTTGGTCAATGGGTTGTGATACTTAAGTTTCTACCCATTTATATTACCCAATATACTACATACTAGTTATGTGTATATTTTACCCAAATATGTAAACACTAGTTGTTGTACATATGTAATATTAAATCATAAAATCACTTATACTTGTTTTAGTGTTTTATGTGAAAATGTGAATATGTTAGAAACTATTAGTTCAAACTATTTACGTATTTTATTTGTTTCGTTAAAATGATTTTACGTTTGTTATCGACAAAACATTAGAAGATTGTAAAATATAAATAAACGTTTTTACGGTTTATTTGTATTAACAGGTTGGTTTCTTTTGTGCAATTATGGCTAATATCAAGAAGAATCACGGAAGTGGTGAGAATGACGAAGACGACTATGAAAAGGCTTGTAGAGAATACCGTGTGATTCACAAGCATGAGTTTACGTTGAAGGAGTGTTGGAAAGTTTTGAGAAACATTCTACTTGGAAACTGTTGAGATGCCTTCTTTCACCCCGAATAGTCGGAAGAAATCCAAGACTTCGAAAGCCTCCTCAGGGTCAACAAGAGGTCCTTTTAATCCCCAATACATGGATGATTCTGATGAGGACGAGACTCGAGAATCACGACCAAAAGGTCTTGACGCAGCCAAGAAGAAAGCACCCGCCTCCTCTGGTGAGCCACCTAAATCATTTGTTAGTACGAGGCGAAGAACTTTTTCAAGTTCAAGCAGTCAAGTAAGGAAAAAAAATAAGAATATGGAAGAGGAATACTTAAAGTTGAAGAAAAAAGAGTTGGAGCTTGCAGAGGCAACGATAAGGTGAGCCGAGGAGTTTAAAAGGGAGAAACTTAAGATCCAACGTCAGCAACTTGCAATGGCAGCACAATCAAACCGGACATAAGATTTAATTTTCTACAACACATCCCTCGACCCAACTATGCCCGCACGACAACTACAAGAACTTCAAAAACTTAAGGCAACAATCAAAGAATGGCACAACTTAGATTATTAGTTTCAGTTTGTAATAAGTATTGTAATGTCTATGTTTTATTAGTTTAAGTTTTTAATTATTGTTGTAATGTTTAAGTATTTTTATTAATAAATTTTAATTTTGTTTTTAAAAATATTTGAATTAAAAAAAAAATCCCTGTTCACCATTATGACAACTAGGTCGTCGGAGAAAAAAAGTTGATGTGATAGGTCGACCCAGGACACCACTGCTACGGGCCTAATGCTTTTTCGCTCCTAAAGATTCAAAAACCAACTTTATGACAGAAAAAAGAATATAATATTTAGTTTATGATGTTTTGGGTATTTAATAATGGGATTTCTATCAAAAGTTTATCCTGTTACTCTTTAGCTAGATATTTCATGTGTTTATAAAAGTTTGACGTGACATATTGCTATGTAAAATTTTTAATTAATGATTGATATTCGGCGGCAAAGCAAATTCCGACGACACGTAATAAAAGCAGATTCCGGTGGCACGCTTATGGTAAGTATGCCTCTTTTGATCTACATATCGATGAAGGATTTGTGTTTTAGATCGGTTGAGATCTTGGTAAAACACTTTGAATAATCCGAGATCTTGTTGGAAGCTTTTTACTTTTCTTTTATAATCTTGAAGAATGTAAACTACGTTTAAAAGCCATTTTTTCGATGGGTATTAGTATTTGATTGTGAAAAAGAAGTATGTGACCCTTCATAATTATAAGGGTGAGTATGTTTGATCGAATGACCAAAAAAATTGTTGGTGTGTAACTCTCAGAACAGGGTTAGATAATCAGTAGCAAGCAACAATACCATTAGGTGGTTACCGGATATCACTTAGAATCGTGTGATCATTTTTCAAAGTAAACTATTCGACCCTAATGCCTGGGTTACACGAATATCTACTTGGGATAAGACCAAATGCAGTTATAGAATTAGGCACAATTCAATAACCCTTGCGCTTATAAGTGTTAATCGTTTTCTGTATCTCTTTCATGCATAATCAGATCTCCTATTTATAGGAGGTTACTCTTAGCTAGTCAAATGGAATTATGAGTATTAATCGGCCCATTAATTGCCTCATAATTATCCCCATTATAGCCATTAGTGGTTACATGACCAATTAAACGTGGTCATTAAGCAGTTGTAACTGCCATTTAGCAGTACTTTAACACTAGCAGTACTTTAACACTAGCAGTACTTTCATACCATTAGCAGTACTTTCACACTAGCAGTACTTTCATAGCACTAGCAGTGGATACACTACTTCAGTGGAAACACACACTGCTTCAGTGGAAACCACAACTTCAGTGGAAACACTGCTTATCAGTGGAAACCACAAGCTTTCCACAAGCAGTACTTTCCACAAGCAGTACTTTCACTAGCACTACCAATACAAACCACTACAAGAGTCAGGGTGTTCATGGACCTTATGGGTGTACACTCCGTACCTCTTAACCCATTACAAGGTGTGAACTAATCCCACAAGTGCACTAAATTTTCCAACAATCCTCCCCAAATTTAGTTCACTTCCTTTGCATGAAAAATAAACATCAAGCAAAATATGTGCATAAACGAAAATGTCCTGAGGATTGAATTTTCATCTTAGTAAATTACACGTTTCAAATATTCGAGAATCAGGGTGTTCTAAGAATTGAACCCTTCAACCCATTTGAATACCTGAAGATAAAATACACACAAGTTTTCAAACACTTAAAAGCTCCTGACACTATACAAGCCATGTGTCCATATCCAAATTCATAAATGTTGTAAAAGCTAAAAGTCCAAAGCTTCCTGAAGCGGCAAAACTTCAACATTTACATAGGTGGTTCCTCTTTATTCATGCTCATGCCAAGCACTTTTTCAAAGAAAATTAACCATTAAGAAGTAAAGACTTCATCCTCCTTTCAGCAGGTTCTGAGCACAACCTTGGGATGTAAATAAAACATGTGCTCCAGTCCACTGAATGTTCAGCTTTCCACATTGAACTCAGCTCCCAAGTTTCCTTAGGAGGGAGTTGGGTGTCCTAGCATTCAGTGACTAAGTTGGACTTAAACCCATCCCTTTAGCAGACTTTATAACCAAGTCTCTAGCCAAACCCTTCGTCAAGTGATTAGCTAAGTTCTGTTGAGATCTAACAAACTCTATAGATACCACCCCATTCATGATAAGCTCACGAATCATGTTATGTCTGACACCTAAGTGTCTAGACTTACCATTATACATCTGGCTATAAGCCTTAGCCAATGTAGCTGCACTATCACAACGGATAGAAATAGGTGCTATAGGTTTAGGCCACAATGGAATCTCAAGAAGCAAGTTTCTCAACCATTCAGCTTCTTTACCAGCAGCTGCTAAAGCCACAAATTCAGATTTCATTGTTGAACTGGTGATGCAAGTTTGTTTCTTGGATGCCCAAGAAATTGCACCTCTACCAAGTAGGAATATCCAGCCACTGGTAGACGAATTGTCTTCGTGTTATGATCCAACTTGCATCAGAGTATCCTTCCAACACTGATGGGTAACCAGTATATGAGAGACTATAATCCATAGTTCTCTTCAAATACTTTAGTACCTTTGAACTGCTTGCCAGTGATGAGCACTAGGATTACTAGTATACCTGCTCAATTTTCCCACTGCAAAACCAATATCGGGCCTTGTACAAGTCATGGCATACATCAGGCAGCCAATTACCCTAGAATACTCAAGTTGAGATACAGCCTTGCCATGATTAGGCATCAGCTTCTCACAAGTATCCATAGGTGTACTCACTGGAGTACAATCAAAGTGATTGAATTTCCTCAACACCTTCTCAATATAATGAGACTGAGAGATAGAAATTCTATTACTTTCATGTTTAATCCTTATACCAAGGATAACATCAGCCTCCCCATGTCTTTCATGGAGAACCTTGATGACAAAAATTCCTTTGTCAAGTCAACCTGATTTTGGTCATTGCCAAAGATCAACATGTCATCAACATATAGACAAATGATGACTCTTTACCGTAATCATCAAATTTGCTATATACACATTTGTCAGCCTGGTTAAGAACATAACCACTAGACAAAATCACTTCATCAAATTTTTGATGCCATTGCTTAGGTGCCTGCTTAAGTCCATAAAGAGACTTAATCAGTTTACACACCTTGTTTTCATTGCCGTGAAAGATGAAGCCCGAGGTTGGTTCATATAAACCTCCTCTTCCAATTCACCATTCAAGAAAGCTGTCTTCACATCCATCTGATAAATAATCAGATTGTGAATAGATGCCATAGCAATCAGCAGTCTTATGGTAATCGAGCCACAGGGCATAAGTATCAAAATAGTCTATTCCCGACTTTTGTTTAAAGCCCTGAATAACTAGTCTAGCCTTGAACTTTTCAATAGTTCCATCTACCTTCATTTTCTTCTTGAAAATCCATTTGCAACCCAAAGGTTTGCAACCAGGTGGTAGATCAACCAACACCCAAGTGTTGTTCCCTATGATGAAATCCATCTCATCATTGATTGCTTCTTTCCAGAAAGCAATATCCTGGGACTTCATTGCTTCTTCAAATGTCTTGGGATCATCCTCAACAATGAGGCAATAGGAGTATTGGTCCGAGACCTCATCCCTTGTTCCTTCAACTAAGTATAGTTGAAACTCAGGTCCAAATGACTTTGGAGTCCTGACCCTTTTGCTCTTCTGAGCACAGTGTTCAGTTGTTGAACCACAACTTCATCAGGGACCACTGATGGTTCATCATCAGGGACCTCTGATACACCAGTGTCATGAGTTCCATTAGGAATCCTCTGACTTGGTCTAGAGACTGATGAGAATCTATTCTCATCAAAGTTTGCATCCCTTGATTCAATTATTGACTTAACTGAAACATATTCATTAGGTTCAATAACATAAAACCTAAAAGCCTTGGAATGCTCAGCATATCCAACAAAGATGCAATCAATGCCTCTTTCACCCAAAGTTTTCAACTTTGGATCAGGGAGTCTTACAAAAGCCCTACAACCCCAAACCTTGAGATAGTTCAGGTTGGGTTTCCTTTTAGTCCAGAGTTCATAAGGGTAACCTTGTTCCTTTTGTTGGGAACCCTATTTAATAAATAGCAAGCTGTTAACATAGCTTCACCCCAGAACCCTTGACTCAGTCCTGAATAGGACAACATGGAATTAACCATCTCCTTCAGCACCCTGTTTTTCCTTTCAGAAATACCATTTTGCTGAGGAGTATAAGTGATGAGTGTGTAAATACTCATCATTTTTGGGTCAAATCTGAACTGCAAAACGTTTAAAAATGCTCAGAAATGCATCAAAATACTGAAAATATCTCAAAATTGCATTTTATATGTTTCAGATGCAAAATGTTTAAAATCGATGAAAATGAGCTAAGTTTGCATAATTGGCGTTTCAGGTCCCCCAAGTTTCAAAATTGTCGAAATAGTCCCTGAGCATATAATTTCAAAAGTAAAATCACCAAAGGTCCTTTTAAAATCATAAGTTGTCAAAATTAGTCCTTTGGTGAAAAATATCAAAAGTTTTGAGAAATTACAAGTTTGGTCCTTCAAGTTTCAAATTTGGCAAAAATAGTCCTTGGAATTTTGAAAATGTATACTATGGTCCTTGAACTATTGAAGCTTGTCATTTTTTGTCCCTTGAAACAACTTTGAGATATTGGCAGATTTGGTCCTTGTATTTTCAGAAATTGCAAAAAGGCCCTTGTATTAATAACCTTAACCATGAACCTTGGACCCTATCAAAACCCCTGTGACCCCTGCCATAAGCTATTTGGACCCTTCATTTTTGACCCCCTGCCTATATATTTAACCCCGGTCAAACCAGGTCAAACCCCGCCCAACATTTCCCTCTCTTTTTCTTCTTCTTCACCCACTCAACCTGCAAACACTCAACCCCCATCCTTCCAGCTCAACCCTCACCTTTCCATGTTCCCCCCACCTCAACAACCAAACAAGAAACATTAAATTCTTCCCTCCCCCTTGCACTCAACCCCCAGCTGTTAAATATCAATTTGGCGCCAAAAATTGATCAAACGGCCAAAAATGGCTCAAGTAATCCAATGGCCAAGATATCAAGTGGGAATTGATCAGAGAGGTGAGAGAAGCATGTTTGGTGTATAAAAGAAGCAAGAGATAGAGAGAAGGGGTAGTACTTAGTTTTTAATTTATATGTATGTCGTTTTTGTTTAAATCGTCTTAGTTTATTTCTAAAGTGGAAATCTTTGCTTGTATTCTGTTACCTTAATGTAATTTAACCTTATTTCAATCTCAGTTTCAAGTTTGTAACATTAATTCTCATATTTGCAAATTTTAAAGTCGAATTTCCAAAGTTAGCTTTGTTGATTTAAAAATGTTACATTGGACTGATTAGGGTCACATAAGCTCCTAAATAGCTTAATATAGCTTTTAGAAACCTTAAAATTTTAATTAGTATCAAAAAGCAAAAAAATACCAAAAATAGAAAAAAATAGTGTAAAAATAAAAATCACAGGAAAAAGAAGAAGAAGCAAGGGGCAAGGTGAATTCTGGATGGCATTGGGTTTAGAACCTCATGGGAGGTAGTAGGATGGTCCTTGGTCTTTAGTTCATGGTTCTTAGCTTGGATGACATTTTGTAAGAGTTTTTCTTAATTTTGTGATTTTACTGTTCAAATGCTTATTCTCTGCTTATTTTTAGTTCTTTTAGTTTTTTAGGCATATCTTGGTGGAATTAAAGCTTAATATTGTAAACTTGTTAAGTAGTTTTCATTTTTCTTAAAAATCTTTGCATTAACTGTCATTGTAGCATAACATAGAATCTAGGATAATTGTGGTTTAAGCTAGTGTTTCTGTGTCCATTTGAGCTTATTAACTCATAAAATGTTGATCAAAAGCAGTTTCAAAAGCCTTGGTTCTCAGTTGCTTTGAAAAACCAAAAATCAACCTTATAAGGGGTTGTTTGGATTTGCTGAGTATGTGGACTCAGAGGGTGTTTCTGTTGATATTTGCTAGTTAGTACATGTCACTTTAGGTTTAAATGAGTTAATTCAGTCATAAGAACCAAGCCTCATTTGATTAAAAGTCAAAATCATCTTTAATCTGTCTTAATTGCATATCTGTTGGAATTTTCATAGCTCAAAAGCTTGCATTGTGTTTATAATTCATAGGAGTAGCTTAATTTAGCTTTATGATAGCTTATAACATCAATATCAGTTCATAACTTTGGATCAAAACTCAATTAAGTCAACTTTTCATTTCTGTCAAAAAAGTCAAAAACCATAAAAACCATTTTTCCCAAAACTTTATAGATTTATCATTTGTTAATCCTTGGTTAAGAGATTTTGGTATTTTGGATTTAACAACTTGAACTGGTCTAGTGTTGAAAAATGATTTTTGTGAAATTTTTGTGATTCTTTATAAGCTTCAAATCAGCTCTTCAAAAGAGCTTATTTGCCCTGTGCACACTCATCACACACTGAGTTGTGTGCAGGCCTCTTGCAAGCTCTGTACAAGCTTCAATATAGCTTAGCCTTGGCTAAAACTTGGTCTAGAGATAGTTCAGCTGGTGGTCTTGAGATTCTTGGTTCTGTTTTTCACATTGGCTTATTAAATAAGCTTGTGCTTAAGCTAGAAGTTAGGAGAAAAACTGTTAAGCACTTGAATTTTCAAAATCATCAAATCAAGTTAATCAGTACTATAGAGGTTAAGAGTAGTTGTAACTAGTTGCTTTTGAGTAGTTATAGCTTATTATAGCTTCTGTGTTCAGTTGGTGCTCATTTGGTACCGTTGGCTTATTCCAAGTGCTTATTTATAAGCACTTGTAACTGCAGTTCCATATTCTCACACACAAGCTACTATTTTCATATTTTTCTTAGATTCAGTATATTATTTTAGACTTTTCTTGAATTTTTCATAATTTTCTAGCACTGTTTGCTATTTTTCCCTATTTAAATCAGTTTTTAGGCAATTTTAATTAGCTTTTAATACAATTAAATCAGAAAAACTTCAAAATAATAAGTTTTCATTTTTCCTAGGTTAAGATAAATATAAAAAGTAAAAAAAATATTTTTCCAGATTTTTCATTGTTTAATTTGTAATTTTTAGCAATTTAATTAGTTTTAAATAGTTTTTAATTCATAGAAAATAGAAAAATAATCAGAAAAATACAAAATTAGTTTTGAAAATTCTATTTAGTTATTTTAGATTTTTCTAAGTCATAATTTCATTTTTCTAGCTTTATTTCATATTTTCTTGTATTTTAGGGTATTATTAAATAAGTAAAAATAGTTTTTAATTAATAATAATTAGATAAATAGTTTTAAAAATAATTTTCTTTTTCTAAAAATTTTTCTCTTATCATTAGGTTTGTGAAAATGTCATTTTTATATTTTTAGGATTAATACTGCTTCAGTTCACATTTTCTTTTGTACGTCACGTAGTTTTTAATTTAAGATTTATAAAAGAAAAATCAAAAACATCATTTTGCAAATAGTGATAGCGTTTATTTAATATAAATTATCTTTTTAATTTTCTTTAATTTGCATTTAAGCCCTTGTAGTTTATATACTTTTCCTTTTGTTCATAATCAATCACAATCCTTTTCCGTTCAAATTCTCTCGATCACTATTCGTTTGATTATTCTCGCACAGCTCGTTGGGACATAACGACCTGGGGAAACACTATACTCTCCTGGACTTCATTGCATTTGGTTCCAGACTGTTTGAAGTTTGTTACGGTTGACCATTCACAAGTGGTCAGCTTGTGTGACAAAACTTGACGGTCTGGGAACGAATCAAATTTTGGCGCCGCTGCCGGGGAGCTGTGCTAATTATCCTACGCTTAGCAGATTAGTGATTTGAATATTCACTCCTTGTTTATACCATCCATATCTATATATATTTTCTTATAAAAAATCCAAAAACCCAAAAACAGCTCAAAACGTATAAAACACAAAAATATTTTTCTTTTGTTTCTATATATATATCAAAGATAAAAATACAAAAAGATTTGTCGTTTTCTTTGTTTAATAATAACAACATAAAAAATTACCACCGCAAACCAAGGCAGTGTACTACCTAACTGGGGGTACGACCATAATAAGTTTCCGAACCAAAGATTAAAACTTGCCTTTGTGTCCTTGTGATTGGTGTACCTTTTTCAAAGAAGCCATTCATCTTGTGATTATTGGTTTTAGTTCACTGTTGTTTTGCCTCGATATTGTTTTAATTGGATTTGTTGTTATATCTACTTTTCAAAACCATAAAACCCAAAAAGATTCTTCTTTCCCCATTTTCATAATTCTCTTGTTTCCTCAAGTTACGTCTAGTGCATGCGCACTCGTTCTTCTAGATCATTGAGTCCTTTGCGTGATCTAGCAGAAATTCCTAGAAGACGTTCTCGTAGACGTGCTGCCCAAATAGTCGAACCCGAGATTCGTACTATTCCTAACAACAATATGGCAGACGAACGAACTATGGCGGAAATGCTCCAAGCACCCATCGAGGGTTATGGAGATGCCATCATTTTACCAGTAATCAATTCTGATCACTTTGAATTGAAGACACATTTGATCCAACTTGTGTCTACGAATCAATTCCGCAGGTTCGATCGAGAAGACCCGTATGCACACATCCGTTGGTTTAACAAGTTGACTTCAACTATCAATTTCAAGGATGTGCCACAAAAAGTGATCAAGTTGATGCTATTTCCATTCTCACTTGAGGGGGCAGCCCGAATTTGGCTGGAAAGAACCCCTCGATCCATCGAAACTTGGGAGGATCTTGTTCAAAAGTTTGTCAATTATTTCTTTCCTCCATCAAAGACGACTAATCTTAAAAATGAAATTTCGGGATTTCGTCAAAATTTCGATGAAAACTTTGGAGAGGCATGGGAGAGATTCAAAGATCTCCTCGTGAAATGCCCCATCATGAATTCACGGAGCTTCAACAAGTTAATATCTTTTATAATGGGTTGAACGGTAACGATCAAGATTCTTTGAACGCAGCCGCAGGTGGCAATATCTTGAATCGTAAGCCTAAAGATGTGATTGAGATTTGCGAAATAAAATCAAAAGTTCCTATTTCTCGCAACAAAGTCAATATTCCGAACACTCCTGCTTCTTCATCCGGTAACTCTTCCGAAGTTAGCCGCCCAATAGCCGAGCTAACAGACGTCATCCGTTGTATGATGAAAGAGGTAAAGGAAATCAAAAGCGAAATTCATAAGCCGGAACCAATCAAAGCCGTAAACAAGGTGTGTGAAACTTGTAGTGGTCCACACGCGTATTATGATTGTCAAGCAACCGATGCTTCTTTACCAAGCTCCTGTAGCTTCTGTAAACCACAATCAATACCGACCACAAGCTGATCCTCACTACCGTGCACCTAGCGGTATGATACCACCTGGTTTTCCTCCTGCGCAAAACCATGGCAATCAAAATCGCTTTGTTCCGAATCAAGGACACAACTTCAATAACTCTCAAAATTTCAATCAAAACCGAAACAATTTCAACCAACCTTATCAAGCTCCGAATCAGCAGAGTTATCAACAACCTTCTCAAGCTCCCTACCAAATGACTTCATGAAAATTACTGAGTCAAGCATACGTTCAATGCAAACTCGGATCAATAACATGAGAGTTGAGCTAAAAAGGAAATTGATACCACATTGTCTCGGCAGACAAATGAGTTGAAGAATATGATGAGCAGTTTCATGAACATGAATATGAACAAAGCTTCGTCGTCTTCTGGAGGACTCCCAAGCAATACAGTTCCAAATCCAAATGCCGAGTTGAAAGCCGTCACCACTCGTAGTGGTAAGACGCACAATGGACCTTCGACTCCAATGCCTCCTCCACCGGGAGCAATGAGTCAAGTTACCAAGGATACAACGGACAAGGTGCATTTTTCAAGCCCACGAAGTACCGCACACGTCCCACCTTCGGTAGTCCAAGCTTTAAGTCCGGAACCCGAAGTTCGAAGACAATTCGAGCCGAAATAACTTCCATCCAGGCTCAAAAGTCTAGTCAGCTTCCTTACCCATCAAGAATGCATGATGAGAAGCTCAAAGACAAAAACAAAGAACAAATGGAAAAATTTTTCCAAATTTTCAATGAACTACACTTTGATATAAGCTTCGTTGATGCTCTCGTTCTAATGCCCAAATTTGCATCCACGCTTAAAGGCTTACTGACCAACAAAGATAAGTTATCAGAGATGGCTAAAACCCCTCTCAATGAGCAATGCTCAGCGGTCCTTCTCAAGAAGCTTCCCAAAAGGCTTGAAGACCCCGACAGGTTTTTAATCCCGTGTGATTTCTTGGGGATGGTTCAATGCTCCGCCTTGGCCGATCTTGGCGCTAGCATTAACCTCATGCCACTCTCAGAATGGAAGAAACTGTCTCTTCCTGAACTTTCATCCACTTGTATGACACTCGAGCTAGCGGACCGTACCATAACTCGTCCACTTGGGATAGCCGAGGATGTCGTGATGAAAGTAGGAAAGTTTCACTTTCCTACTGACTTTGTTGTAGTAGACTTTGATGCAGATCCTAGAGTTCCCCTCATCTTAGGGAGAGCTTTCTTGAGAACGAGCCGCGCTCTAATTGATGTATTCGCTGAAGAGTTGACCATACGGGTTGACAACGAAGAACTCACGTTTAATATCAACCAAAACTCCAAACCTCTATCCAAACGGAGTGTTGCCACAATTGATCAAAAATCTGAAAGAATCAATGCAACACTATCAAATTTCACGGTTAAGAGGAGTCACCAAAAACGTGCTGAGCTAAAAGCGTTGAAAATCAACCCTGGTTCAAACAAATGGTTTGAAAGTTGTACCAAGGAAGTCAAGAGTGTTCTTGATGATGATGATCTAGAATCGGAGACTTTATCGGAAGTGGTGGAAATTGCTAGCTCTAAGAGCACACCACTTGTCCCACCTCCGAATCAGTTTATCGTATCGAGTTTGTTAACTCTGTGGATGAAACCAATCTCTTCGTTTCATCCGGATTGGATGATGATGTTTGTGATCCAATGGGAGACATTCTTCCCATTGAAGAATTGCTCAAAAATGATCCATCATCTCCTAGTCTTATTATTCCCGACTCTTCCATCCCTTCTCTCACTTCGGATGAGGAAGATCACAACTTTTGGAATGAAGTCGATGCCTTTCTTAGTGATGAGTCGATTCCAACAGGAATTGATAATACTTACTTTGATCAGGAGGGGGACATCCTTTTTCTGGAAAATCTGTTGATTGAAGAACCGTTTCCAACCCTCCCTCCCGGACATCTTATTGACAATCACCATACAAGCTTCAAGTTTAAGCTTAAAAATGTCAAAACTGGTGATTTGCTTCTTACTAATGAGGAATGGACATGCATTCTCATGCACATCTTTATTCCATTCTTCACAGATGGTGTGGTTGCTCTTTCCCTTTTCTCTTTCGGAAATGAGGACACCATCTTTGACCCCGGTATCATCCTTTATAGTTTCTACTATTTACAATACCGCGGTTGTATCTCGTCGGTGTGGAACTTTCTGATGTTCATATGTTTATTAACATTGTGAACGAAAGTCCGATCGAGATTGGTTTTCCACGTTACTTTCCCCATGAACCAATGAATGCGGGGATCGAGTCAAGCTAGCGACTCGGGAATCAAAAACAGTAGCACACTATATGGGTTTTCACCCATATTTCTGACTTCTTTCTATTTTCTACCACCCTAGTGTGGGGGAGTTGCCCCACATGTAGTGTATATATATAAGTTTTCCAAAAAAAAAAAAAAAAATCTTTCAAAATAATGGCCGTAGTATTTCCCTTTTACGTTCTCAGTTTTGGCATAACCGCCGGTACTTTGAATATTGAGGGCAATATTCATTTCTAGTGTGGGGGGGAATTCTCACGAATTTTATCATGTATTTATCATGTAATTATACCACCCAATTCCCCCATTTTTGGCCAAATTTTTTTTTGGAGTAAGTGTTCTGCACTTACTCAGCTTATGGTTATCAGTCCGCCATGTCTAATAAACAAAAGGATTGGCTAATCCAGGAGCAAACGGCTCTTGGTAAAGATATCTCAAATCCGTTGACGGCTTGCAATTTGCCCAAAATTGTATGGTATTCGACTCACCATATCCTTAAAAGTGAAGAGTTGGCTAGCCCGCAAGTTTATGGCTTGTGGTAAAGGCAGTGGAAAACCATAATTGGTAATCAGCTCACCAAAGATAATATTGATAATTTATCTAAGAGTTGGCTAGTCCAGAAGCAAACGGCTTCGGGTAAAGACAAATCAAATCCGTTGGAAGCCGGTGGTTTGCTCAAAATCACATGGTTATCGGTGTACCATGGTTCTTACTTGAACTAAAACATTTGGCTACTCAAGAAGTAATGGCTTTTGGTAAAGAGATTCAAATCCATTAAGTTTTTTCAAAAGATTGCTAGGGACTAGCAATAGTTTAGTGTGGGGGATTGATGAGTGTGTAAATACTCATCATTTCTGGTCAATCTGAACTGCAAAACGCTTAAAAATGCTCAGTAATGCGTCAAAATACTGAAAATATCTCAAAATTGCATTTTATATGTTTCAGATGCAAAATGTTTAAAATCAGATGAAAAACGAGCTAAGTTTGCATAATTGGCAGTTTCAGTCCCCCAAGTTTCAAAAATTGTCAGAAATAGTCCCTGAGCACTTATTTCAAAAGTAAAATCACCAAAGGTCCTTTTAAAATCATAAGTTGTCAAAATTAGTCCTTTGGTGAAAAATATCAAAAGTTTTGAGAAATTACAAGTTTGGTCCTTCAAGTTTCAAATTTGGCAAAAATAGTCCTTGGAATTTTGAAAATGTATACTATGGTCCTTGAACTATTGAAGCTTGTCATTTTTTGTCCCTTGAAACAACTTTGAGATATTGGCAGATTTGGTCCTTGTATTTTCAGAAATTGCAAAAAGGTCCTTGTATTAATAACCTTAACCATGAACCTTGGACCCTATCAAAACCCCTGTGACCCCTGCCATAAGCCATTTGGACCCTTCCTTTTTGACCCCCTGCCTATATATTTAACCCCGGTCAAACCAGGTCAAACCCCGCCCAACATTTCCCTCTCTTTTTCTTCTTCTTCACCCACTCAACCTGCAAACACTCAACCCCCATCCTTCCAGCTCAACCTTCACCTTTCCATGTTCCCCCCACCTCAACAACCAAACAAGAAACATTAAATGCTTCCCTCCCCCTTGCACTCAACCCCCAGCTGTTAAATACCAATTTGGCGCCAAAAATTGATCAAACGGCCAAAAATGGCTCAAGTAATCCAATGGCCAAGATATCAAGTGGGAATTGATCAGAGAGGTGAGAGAAGCATGTTTGGTGTATAAAAGAACCAAGAGATAGAGAGAAGGGGTAGTACTTAGTTTTTAATTTATATGTATGTCGTTTTTGTTTAAATCGTCTTAGTTTATTTCTAAAGTGGAAATCTTTGCTTGTATTCTGTTACCTTAATGTAATTTAACCTTATTTCAATCTCAGTTTCAAGTTTGTAACATTAATTCTCATATTTGCAAATTTTAAAGTCGAATTTCCAAAGTTAGCTTTGTTGATTTAAAAATGTTACATTGGACTGATTAGGGTCACATAAGCTCCTAAATAGCTTAATATAGCTTTTAGAAACCTTAAAATTTTAATTAGTATCAAAAAGCAAAAAATACCAAAAATAGAAAAAAATAGTGTAAAAATAAAAATCACAGGAAAAAGAAGAAGAAGCAAGGGGCAAGGTGAATTCTGGATGGCCTTGGGTTTAGAACCTCATGGGAGGTAGTAGGATGGTCCTTGGTCTTTAGTTCATGGTTCTTAGCTTGGATGACATTTTGTAAGAGTTTTTCTTAATTTTGTGATTTTACTGTTCAAATGCTTATTCTCTGCTTATTTTTAGTTCTTTTAGTTTATTAGGCATATCTTGGTGGAATTAAAGCTTAATATTGTAAACTTGTTAAGTAGTTTTCATTTTTCTTAAAAATCTTTGCATTAACTGTCATTGTAGCATAACATAGAATCTAGGATAATTGTGGTTTAAGCTAGTGTTTCTGTGTCCATTTGAGCTTATTAACTCATAAAATGTTGATCAAAAGCAGTTTCAAAAGCCTTGGTTCTCAGTTGCTTTGAAAAACCAAAAATCAACCTTATAAGGGGTTGTTTGGATTTGCTGAGTATGTGGACTCAGAGGGTGTTTCTGTTGATATTTGCTAGTTAGTACATGTCACTTTAGGTTTAAATGAGTTAATTCAGTCATAAGAACCAAGCCTCATTTGATTAAAAGTCAAAATCATCTTTAATCTGTCTTAATTGCATATCTGTTGGAATTTTCATAGCTCAAAAGCTTGCATTGTGTTTATAATTCATAGGAGTAGCTTAATTTAGCTTTATGATAGCTTATAACATCAATATCAGTTCATAACTTTGGATCAAAACTCAATTAAGTCAACTTTTCATTTCTGTCAAAAAAGTCAAAAACCATAAAAACCATTTTTCCCAAAACTTTATAGATTTATCATTTGTTAATCCTTGGTTAAGAGATTTTGGTATTTTGGATTTAACAACTTGAACTGGTCTAGTGTTGAAAAATGATTTTTGTGAAATTTTTGTGATTCTTTATAAGCTTCAAATCAGCTCTTCAAAAGAGCTTATTTGCCCTGTGCACACTCATCACACACTGAGTTGTGTGCAGGCCTCTTGCAAGCTCTATACAAGCTTCAATATAGCTTGGCCTTGGCTAAAACTTGGTCTAGAGATAGTTCAGCTGGTGGTCTTGAGATTCTTGGTTCTGTTTTTCACATTGGCTTATTAAATAAGCTTGTGCTTAAGCTAGAAGTTAGGAGAAAAACTGTTAAGCACTTGAATTTTCAAAATCATCAAATCAAGTTAATCAGTACTATAGAGGTTAAGAGTAGTTGTAACTAGTTGCTTTTGAGTAGTTATAGCTTATTATAGCTTCTGTGTTCAGTTGGTGCTCATTTGGTACCTTTGGCTTATTCCAAGTGCTTATTTATAAGCACTTGTAACTGCAGTTTCATATTCTCACACACAAGCTACTGTTTTCATATTTTTCTTAGATTCAGTATATTATTTTAGACTTTTATTGAATTTTTCATAATTTTCCAGCACTGTTTGCTATTTTTCCCTATTTAAATCAGTTTTTAGGCAATTTTAATTAGCTTTTAATACAATTAAATCAGAAAAACTTCAAAATAATAAGTTTTCATTTTTCCTAGGTTAAGATAAATATAAAAAGTAAAAAAAATATTTTTCCAGATTTTTCATAGTTTAATTTGTAATTTTTAGCAATTTAATTAATTTTAAATAGTTTTTAATTCATAGAAAATAGAAAAATAATCAGAAAAATACAAAATTAGTTTTGAAAATTCTCTTTAGTTATTTTAGATTTTTCGAAGTCATAATTTCATTTTTCTAGCTTTATTTCATATTTTCTTGTATTTTAGGGTATTATTAAATAAGTAAAAATAATTTTTAATTAATAATAATTATATAAATAGTTTTAAAAATAATTTTATTTTTCTAAAAATTTTTCTCTTATCATTAGGTTTGTGAAAATGTCATTTTTATATTTTTAGGATTAATACTGCTTCAGTTCACATTTTCTTTTGTACGTCACGTAGTTTTTAATTTAAGATTTATAAAAGAAAAATCAAAAACATCATTTTGCAAATAGTGATAGCGTTTATTTAATATAATTTATCTTTTTAATTTTCTTTAATTTGCATTTAAGCCCTTGTAGTTTATATACTTTTCCTTTTGTTCATAATCAATCACAATCCTTTTCCGTTCAAATTCTCTCGATCACTATTCGTTTGATTATTCTCGCACAGCTCGTTGGGACATAACGACCTGGGGAAACACTATACTCTCCTGGACTTCATTGCATTTGGTTCCAGACTGTTTGAAGTTTGTTACGGTTGACCATTCACAAGTGGTCAGCTTGTGTGACAAAACTTGACGGTCTGGGAACGAATCAATAAGGGGCAGTCGTTTCATGGATTATACCAAAAGACTAAAAATACAGAGTATCCATGTACTCACCTCCCCTATCAGTCCTTAATCTTT
Organism: Chrysanthemum makinoi; assembly: GCA_910596185.1. Taxonomy (NCBI): domain Eukaryota; kingdom Viridiplantae; phylum Streptophyta; class Magnoliopsida; order Asterales; family Asteraceae; genus Chrysanthemum; species Chrysanthemum makinoi. The sequence goes on along the minus strand of OU343223.1, from coordinate 199,748,086 downwards.
TGATCAAAGACCCAAGTTGTAATTCAACTTCAGTTTTAAACACTTTGAATTTATCTAATGTTTCATCCTTGGTATGTAACAAATAGACATAACAAAATCTAGAAGCATCATCAATAAACGTCACAAAGTACTTCTTATTCCCCAAAGAAGGAGTGGCATGCAAATCACACAGGTCACTGTGTATTAACTCCAAGAGCTTAGTCTCACGACTAACACCCTAAAAGGGTTTCTTGGTTATCTTGGTCAACATGCAAGTTTTACACTTTTCAGTGTCCATGTCAAAAGCTGGGATCAACCCATCCTTAGACATATCTTGCATTCTTTTATAGTGTACATGGCCAAGTCTTGCATGCCATAGGGTAGAGTCAGTCAGGTCATAGGTGGTCACAAAAGCTGAAATAACACTATCAGTTGATTACATAAATAACCAAAACCAATAAAAACACCATGCTTAGAAAGCACAAATTTATCAGACTCAATAACTTGTTTATATCCATGATTATTCAATACACTACTTGAAACCAAGTTCTTCCTTATATCGGGAACATGAATAACATTAAACAAAGTTACAATCTTTCCAGAACTAAAATTAAGATCTACACAACCACCGACCATGCACCAAGGTTGTTGACTCATTTCTCATGTGAAGAATAGAACCATCATTCAGTGACTCATAGGTCTTGAACCAGCTTCTATCTTTGCACACATGAACTGTTGCACCAGAGTCAACCAACCACGCAACATCATCATCCTGCACATAATAAGATTCAGATACATATGTAACATAATAAATCAGAAAAGACTTATTAAACATATTCTGACCTTTCAGTGAGTTGGTTGAACCACCACTCCCTAAACCATTAGTGCACGATCCATTGGCTTTACCACTAACTTTAACACCCTTGCAGTCCCTTTTGATGTGACCAGTTTTGCCACATTTCCAACAAGTAGGTGTTGCCTTCTTGTTAGGATCTGCCTTTTGTTGTCATGATATTTGCGTTTGCCTTTGTTGTCATTGTACCTGGTGGAGTTATTATGCTCCACCATATTGACAACAGATGCACCAGTAGCATTGCTACTCTTTGGCTTGTCATTATCCCGCACCTTGAGAGATTCCTCAATGCGCAGATGACTGCCAACTCAACCAGAGTTAACTCCTCTTTCATATGTTTCAAGGTATGCTTGAAATCTTTCCAAGAAGGAGGAAGTTTATCAATGACACAAAAGACTTTAATAGCCTCATCCATGTTCATATTGTGTTGTGTAAACCTTCCAAGTATTCCAAGAAGTTCATTGTATTGTTCCATGACTGGTCTTGAATCAGTCATTTTGTAATTTGTGAAATTACTAACAAGAAACTTCTTACTTGATGCATCCTCACACATATATTTGGCATCCAAGGAATCCCACGTTCTGGAAGATTCAAAGTTCTCATAAATATCAAACAGAGAATCAGACATACCATTGAGAATAAGACCTCTGCATATGTAGTCATCATTCTCCCATTTGCTCCTCCTCCTGATCTGCTCCACAGTAGCATCATCCCCATCATCAGGAATAGGTGTGGTTAGCACATACACCACACTCATGCTTGACAGCAAGAAGTGCATCTTCTTCTGCCACCTCCTAAAGTCCACCCCTTCAAACTTATCAAGCTTGGCAAAGTTTGAAGCCATGTGTTTCATTGCAGCAGCAGCCATTGATTATCACAAATAGTTTACTTTGATTGTTGGTGTGTAACTCCCAGAACAGGGTTAGATAATCAGTAGCAAGCAACAATACCACTAGGTGGTTATCGGATATCACTTGGAATCGTGTGATCACTTTCCAAAGTAAACTATTCGACCCTAATGCCTGGGTTACACTAATATCTACTTGGGATAAGACCAAATGCAGTTATAGAATTAGGCACAATTCAATAACCTTTGCGCTTATAAGTGTTAATCGTTTTCTGTATCTCTTTCATGCATAATCAGATCTCTTATTTATAGGAGGTTACTCTTAGCTAGTCAAATGGAATTATGAGTATTAATCGGCCCATTAATAGCCTCATAATTATCCCCATTATAGCCGTTAGTGGTTACATGACCAATTAAACGTGGTCATTAAGCGTTGTAACTGCCATTTTGCAGTACTTTAACACTAGCAGTACTTTCATACCATTAGCAGTACTTTCACACTAGCAATACTTTCATAGCACTAGCAGTGGATACACTACTTCAGAGAAACACACACGCCTGGAAACCATAACCGATGGAAACACTGCTATCGTGGAAACCACATGCAGTACTTTCCACAAGCTGTACTTTCTACCAGCACTACCAATACAAACCACTACAAGAGTCAGGGTGTTCATGGACCTTATGGGTGTACACTCCGTACCTCCTAACCCATTACAAGGTGTGAACTAATCCCACAAGTGCACTAAATTTTCCAACAAAAATGTTAAAATGTAAGTTTGTTTTCAGTTAACTGTTTAAGAGACCTTTCATAATTTGGATATGTTTGGCAAAATAAAATGCACATCTCTTGTATGTTTTCTGTTAAGTGTTTGTTGGAGGTTTGAAGTATGGACAAAAATGGTGTTTGTAGTTGATGTTATAATGGGGCCATGGGGGTGAGGTGGAAAAAAATGAAGTGGAAACGTTAAAAAAAAATGACCTGCTAACCTGGTGATGTGACGGAAATTTGTACTTGGTAACCGGCTACCTTTCAAAAAGTTTATAGTATTTGAAAAAATGTAAATTTTGGTTGATGATATGTAGTATTTTAAAAAGGGAATTTGCTAAAACCACAAAAAATCATCCACAAAAAATATCCACACGCTGAGGTGGAAGCGGATAATTGGTTTTTTGTAAGAGTAAATCCCACAAAAAACCAATCATCCACTTCCACATTAGCGTGTGAATTTTTTTTGTGTGAATGGTTTTGTGTGGATGTATCACTCATTTTTAAAAAATACATATGCATTTAGAAATTTTGAAAAGTTCGTTAATATTTTAGGTCTTTAACCCTCGTAACAATGACTACATTGATTGTCTCGTACATCCAATTGGGCCATTTTGTCACATTAGTAAATTTTTAGAGAGCCCACGCCCATGGACATAAAGATATCTTAGGGCCCGTTTGTTTGATGGGTGTAGAATGAAAGGCATGAAATGAATGATGTATATTATTGTTTGGTTGGTTATGAGCCCACTGTAATGGAATGAAAAAGTATATTGATACCGTTACACACATTCCCCCCAAGATAGTGACTTTTGTAATTTTTTTTGTTTTCTACCCTTTTCTAGTGGTCCCCAACCCATTATCATATATTTCTTTTATATTTTGAAAATAAAAATTTTAATTTAATATATATTTTAAAATTTAAAACAAATATAATTTAAATCAATCAATTATTTTCTCTCTCCTTCTTTTCTTTCAAATCATTCCGAATTCAAATTCAATTCTAAACCCAAATACAAACCAAAAGGCCCTAAAATTCTTAAGGGATAAGTGTTTCTAAATGTATCCAAGTTACCCTGTTTTACTAAGTTGTGTATCAAAAAATTAATCCTCCTAAACAATGCAAACAACTTACTAATCATACTATTATATACATATTTTATCATTTGTTTAGAGATATTTACATAAATCGTCCTTGTGGCTAGGACCAAATTGCAATCACAGTCCTTATAGTAATTTACATAATTCGTCCTTGTGGTTATCCCGGTCAAAGAACAGTCAACGACACGTGTCATCACCTGAGTGGTGCCACGTGTCATAGGGTCGGGTCGGGTCGGATACTTGACGGGGCGGGTCGATTCGGTAAACGGGTCGGGTTGCCACGTGGACCAATGAGGTGGTGCCACGTGGCATTGGTAAAATATATCACACTTTTGGTTGGCCTAGGATTCGAACCCGGGTTATTTGTGTGGGAAGCCAAGCTTCGCCCAACTGGGCTAAGCATAGCTTCAATAATATTACCCCTAAATCAATTACATAACCCTTCCTAAAATTTAAAGGCCCAATTCAATAATAATAAAAGGTTCAATTTAGTTTTTGGCCTATCAATTTAAGAGGTTATATGGACTGTAAAAAAATAAATAAATATACCATCGGACTCTTTTTTTCGTGCTCTTTCCAATGGTATGCTCGGGGAATTTTTTCGACTTCGTTAGAACATCGAAAAATGCGAAAATGTCGTCGAAAAATGCGAAAACGTCCTTTTCCGAGGTGCAAAGGAAGTCGAAAAAATTCCCCGAGCATACCGTCGAACTCGTTTTTTTGTTCTCTTTCCAATGGTATGCTCGGGGAATTTTTTCGACTTCGTTTGAACCTCAAAAAATGCGAAAACATAGAAAAAACGCGAAAAATGTGACTTCGTTTAAGGGGAATATTGACTATCAAAAAATAAATAAATATACCGTCGGACTCGTTTTTTCGTGCTCTTTCCAATGGTATTCTCGGGGAATTTTTTCGACTTCCTTTGAACCTCGGAAAAGGACGTTTTCACATTTTTCGATGACGTTTTTGCATTTTTCGAGGTTCAAACGAAGTCGAAAAAATTCCCCGAGCATACCATTGGAAAGAGCACGAAAAAACGAGTCCGACGGTATATTTATATATTTTTTGACAGTCCATATAACCTTTTAAATTGATAGGCCAAAAAACATAATTGAACCTTTTGTTATAACTTGAGGCCAAACGTGGTTAAATACAAATCTGCACATGAAATTAATGAAGGTATGCACCAGCGCAGATGGTGCATCCTTTGCTTCCCACACAAATAACCCGGGTTCGAATCCCAGGCATGCCAAGCAAGAGTATTAATACTCTTTGCCACGTGTCACCACCTTATTGGTCCACGTGGCAACCTGACCCGACCCGATGACACGTGGCACCACTTAGGTTGTGACACGTGGCGACCCGACCCGTTGACTGACCCGTTGACCGACCTAACGAAAAGGACGATTCATGTAATTAATTTTACCTGAGAGTAAGGACCTTCAATGCAATTTGTTCCTTGCCACAAGGACGATTTACATAAATATCTCTTAACAAATGTTAAATTATGTATATAATAGTATGATTAGTAAATTCGTTACATTGTTTAAGAGGATTAATTTTTTGATACACAACTTAGTAAAACAGGGTAACTTGGATACATTTAGAAACACTTATCCCAATTCTTAACATTCGATATGATACCATTATAAAAGCACAATCAAACCAAAAAATGGGGATCTGAAATAAGAAGGAAGATGCTCGGAATGTTAAAACAGAGGAGGCTTCCGGTGAGAGAGATGTGGGAGTCTTTACAGGGTAGTTGCCCTTCTCTTGCCAAAACATAAATCTTTTTTAGATGTTGTTGAGCCCATGACTTTGTTCCTCATATTTTTCATAATCTAAAGTCTAAACAAACAACCCTTACAAAAGAGAAAAAATAAAATATATATATAAGCAGCGCTGGGGTGTTTGTTTAAGCTTAAGCTTATTTGTTTTCGACTTATATTTCATAAGCTCCAATTTTCCGGCTTATTTTGAGATCTGTAGGCTTATATAAGTTCGTTATGAATTCGTGGTAAATAAGGTTGAAATGAACTCAGTTTTTTTCTTTCTCTCTCTATATGTACACACTTAAGCAGTGTTTGAGTGTGAGGGTGTGTTTTTAATGGTGATGACAATGAAGATGGCTATGATGATTGATTTCTGTAAGGATTGTTTTAATCCGAGCATCTTAATAATTGGACAGTGGGTGATATTCGACCCGTATCTTGGCGGGGCAACCCGGATGGTATTTCCAACAAATGCAACCAGTGTTTGCAGCCATGGCGGTGTTCGACACCCTTTTGTCTGACTTCATACTTACAGATCTGAGCCAAAATAATCTTCATTATAATCATCAATTTTTTCTATGTAATGTATGGATTTTAAATTGCAAATTTGCTTAATTACTTATTCTGACCTACAAAAATGTATTACAATAGATTGGAGAGGAGAGGAACATATGATTCCAAATTCTTTTAGTTGGCTTCAGGTGAGGATACAAGATTTTCTACTAATAGATGTATTCAGGACTAGTATTGTAGGTGTGTGAATAAATCGGGTCAACCTAAGAACCTACTCTCTCGATTGAACAACAGGACTGTTCTGGTACTTTTTTCCATTTGAACTCTTGAAGACCGCTAAGTTCCTTACAATAGTACAAGGGCCTATAAGACCCCAAAGATGTGTAGCCTGCATTCACATCCATTGAGTTGGCTGGCAAAATCCAAGGGTTATGGTGCTGTTGAAGAAAATCATGTGATCTTCAACATGGTGATTTATGTGAAACGACTAAAGCAGAACATGATCAGTAGCACTCAAGTCCGTGATGATGGTATTGAAGTGAATTTCAGGAAAACAAAGGAGTTATATATAGTCCTGATTCCGTGACTAAAGTTAACATGGAGGATTCCAGTAAATTTAGCAAGAAAGTAAAGCAATAATGAGACTGCATTTGAAAATCAGAATACAAATTTGAAAGTTCAAGTATACTGCAGTTAGAGATGATCAACATATCACATAACCTTGTTAAGAGAGTCACAAGTACTGAAACCAATATAATCATACACATGTTGTACTAGATCTACATTTACCTCGACAAGTCATGCCTGCCTTACACAAAAATTACCTGAAACGAGTCAATGGTCTAGCTTATGACATACCAACTCCCATAAGATTCACCTAGAAAGAATGGCCAAGTCCAAAGAAGACGTCAAAGTTAAGTTTGTGACATTTATATGAAGAATGTGTTCAACCATACACTCTGGATATCAATTGGCAATCAAAATTGCTTGCCGATTACCACATTTGTCTAGTCAAGCAACTCGTGAAATTCCAAATGAAGTTAGTTTTAAAAACAGACGTTAATACAATTATTAGTTTTTGAATTTTTGTACAACACAATTATGCATGTTACAATGGCAGCAAAAACTGGTTCAGACAAGGATTTCCTACTTTTCACTTTTTGATGCTGCTGCATTGGAGCTTAATATCATCATAATATAGACTCGATTTTGATACTAAAAGAGCTCATATTCTAAATTGGTTAAGTGTTTATTGGTTCATGTTTCTATAGAAGATTACTTAAGTAGTGTTCTTTTTGGGGGACAAAAAGCTCAACCCAGCCAAAAGGAGAGAGCAAATTTCAAATACAATATGTAAAAGCAAAATTGGAGGTAAAATATACTAAGCAGAATCTCTGAATCTGAAATACATCAGAGACCTTCATTAGAGATTAAGACCTCAAAGTCTCAAAACGCAGCCGGATGAATCTGCACCGGACATTACATCATCTCAGAATCTGAAATACATTTACATAAAGGCAACCTTTTTCAAAAACCTGACACTAACCCGTTCCGAGTTCACAACCGCAAAACTAGAACTGAGACGTGCAAAGGTGCTGCAGCACATGACTCCGTAATCTTCTTCGGTTGTGCCAAATTCTCCTTGTACAAAGGCTTAAAGAAGTTCTATCTTAGCCCAAAATTCTTGATACCGCCGAGCCCATACATCAATATGGCGTTCCAATGCATATTTCATCCGTGACAGTGCAGTAGTCTACTGTTACAACACATCAGCCCGCTGTCGCAATTTATTAGCCTTTCCCAATTTCTCAGCCGGTTGTTCCAATTACTCAGCCTGCTATTGCAATTCCTCTGCCTGTGTTAATAAATCATTATAATGTTCGCTAATTCATTATACTGCTTGGATAAATCAATCAATTGTTTCAAAACATCAAGTGTTAGCCTTTTGTCATCAGCGTGCAGCTTCTCTGCATCAACCTGCTGTAATGATTCATACTCCACAAATTCATTAAAACCCTCTCTGTTGAATGGAGTATCTAGTGGAAGGTGCCAGGATGAATGATGAAGATAAATTAGCGGTTATTGAAAACTAGCTAATTAGGAAAATAACTCAAGGTTAGTTTTTAATAGAGGCTGATAACCTTTTGATTAGCAGGAAAGCAAAGGCAAGGTGCATAAACAAGTATACCATCCTCGTTTGTGCATACGGCATTGCATTGACAATCGAGATCAACATGGATCACCATTACCAGACGATGTGTTTTGCCATCTGCATCAGTCCACCTTGTAGTCTTTAGTAGCGGCATCTCCTCTATTTCTTCATCTTTATCATCGTCATCGGCGGCTGCTTCTTCATCATACTCATTTTTTAAGTGAAACATTACTTTTGGTTTCTGAACAAAATACGTGAGGAAATGTATTTTTGTCTTACAAGTGAAATAAAACCGAGTCTATATTTTACTTCCTGGTATCCCTCCAGCATACGAATTTTCAGCTTCAATTTAGCATTGTAATGGAACAGTTAATTTAGCTTCAATTTAGCTGGTATGTGGCTAGTTACCTCTCAATGTACACGTTTTTCCTTTGACACAACACAGAAGTAGCATCAGGAAGAAAGTAATACTGGAAAAAAAAACATTTTTAGTTTGTTTATTTTGACAAAATCATGATGTTAGAAACTATTAGCATCAATGTTCAATAGAAAAGCCAAAAGTCTAACTATGTTAAAACTTTCAAAACTGAACCTGATAAACTGGCTTTCAGAGTTTCAGTTATCTGTTTTTTCAGTTTCAAATCAATAAGGTCAACTCGGTTGGTCGATTTACCAGACTCTTTGAAGACCAACAACAGTAAACCGCAAATTTAAGAGTTAAAACAAATAAAAAACAACTAAGCATATCACTGAAAAGAAAGGAAAAAATATATCAATAAAAAAATGGAGGCTCAGATCTGCAATAAGTATCAGAACAAAGAGGAAAAACCGCCATGGCTGCATTTATATAAATGCCCCGCCAAGATACGGTAATTCTCATTTTGACTGATTTCACTCAGACAACAAATATAACAGATTTATCATCACCGCCTCTATTAATTTAGGGTCCGTTTGGTTTATGTGATTAAGATCTTTATTGCTGGTAACTGAAGCTGACTCAACAGTAAGCAATAAAGATCCAAAAGTAGTAGTATCTGTATATCTTTTCTGTTTCAAAAAGAAAGAATGAAAAGAAGAATACGGATTAACAAGCATGATCTGAATCCAGAAACACAGAGTCTGCTGTTAAACCACAAGGACGATATTTGCAATTTACTCTAAAATTAAGGGCTGTTTGGGGCAAATCGGAAATCATTGGCTGCAGAGGTGGTAAACAGCCCTTTGAAACATCCCTTCCCTCTGCTACCTCATTTCTTACTTCGTTGTCTGAGTTTGTTTTTTCTTTTTGCCCCAAACCCTAGTGTTGTGTTTGGTGTTTGGTTTTATTCTTGGTAAAGTGAGTTGTTCAAATATACTGTTTTGACCTTTTACTTCCACGTATTGCTATTAGAAGTAGTCTAGTACCAAAGTGGAATTTTGCTAAAAAAAAATAGTACCAAAGTGGAAATGGAGTGTGTGTTTTGTCTTGTGGGAGTTTTTTTTTTTTTCTTTCTTTTTTAACATCAATTTTAACAATGTTTTAAGAAGGATTTGAATCTATAACTATTTGATAGGAGAACATTTTATAAAACACGAGGTATCAATGAGACACAAGTAAATAAGCATGTTTTGCTAAAGAGTATTCTTACACCTTCACAAAACGTGTACCAACAAGCTATCGATAGATAACCAAATCAACATTCCAAGAGATATTTGTCTTGTTTACTAAGGCTACTTATTTGTTAAAAAAAAACTAAGGCTACTTATAAATTGAAGAAAAGCGTGATTGCATAGTTTAAATGATTGTGTGAGTTTACCTAACGATGTAATAAACTAATAACAGAAAAAATATCAAATATGTTAATGCATTGATTAATTTATTGAGAGGGTGTTTTGCTAAGCTTATATAATAGGCTTATTACTTTATACTAGTACTTGTACATAGCAACAAGATTTTATAGCAACAGATAATTATAGTGATAGTTTTTTTAAACCGTGTATGGATATATATTCTTATAAACCGTGTATGTATATTTGTTTCCGGTTCTTATTTTTCATTTTTTATTTTGAAATGTTGTTAGACCATGTTTCGATAATTTTTAATTTATTAATTTCCATTTTTAATTTTTAAGATTCAGTAATAGGGATACACCCTTTATAGAATGTATAGATGTGTTAAATAAGCTTAAATTAAGTTTTTGACTAAGCTTATATGGGTGAGTTTATGATATAAGGGGGTTTTGATAAGCCCAAACTTTGTGGCTTATTTGAGGATGGATGAGCTTATATGAGGATATCATACAAAAAAACATTGTATATCCTCATTTAATATTTACATTCAATTCGTGTTGATGTACTTTTTTTGTCACTCTACTTTATTAATTATGATAAGTTAACTCAAACATTTGGCAAGAGCTTAAGGACACATGATATATAAGTCATAAGCCGCTTATATAACATAAGCATAAGACCAATTCATAAGATTAGCCGTGAAGTGAAAAACAGCACGACTGCATTAATCTGCTATGACATTCCAGAAAGAATCCCCAGCCAAAATTGATAAGGGCACTAAATAATAAGCACTAAATGATAAGTGTCTAAATAAGTGCCTTGCATTTATCAGTAGATAATAATAGGTTACAAATTGCATTTCGGTAAAGATATTGTCTTATAAAAATCTGTCAAATGGGATCAAGAATAAAAAGTTAACCTGACAGCGGTCCCTAAACGCTTCAGGGAATACCTCAGAAGCTATTAAAGCATCAAGCATGCCAAAATACACCCGCAACAAAGAAAGTAAAATTGCCAATGGCATGAAATAATTTGGAAGACTAATACTCCATTTACTAGTAGTATAAAAAGTAAAATTATTTGCTTGCCGACATATCTTCCAAGGATTTGCAACATGTTGGACAAATGCAAAATCAGAACAATATTTCAACATAAAATGATGATAGAGACAAGTAGCAGGATGCCACCCGAAAGCAAGTCGAGTGCATAAAATGACCACAGGGAAGTGTTGTGAAAGCTACACTAGATGTAAACAAAATATCACAGTATATAGGGCAATTTGTTTATAGGCTTTTCTCCTTACAGTTGTGATCCACCAACTTTATCCCTAATAGTAGTTGCAGGTCATGCAACGGAAGAAATCAACTCCAAGCCCTTTCCCAAGCCGACATAAATTGCAAAAAAGGCAATGATAAATCGTCTTGAAAACAACAAACATATTTGAGATAGCAATATACTAAAGTAGTAGTTAGAGGGGCAATGATAAACCATCTTGAAAACATCAAATAGATTTGAGATGGAGATTTGAGATGGCAGTATACCCTTCGAATAGTCTTCGCACCCTTGTTATGATACTTAGAGTATCAACTCTACAACAAAAAATTCATATCCGTAATAGCTAATGTAACAATTCACATTTTTTAGGTCATTATTTAATTATTAAATTTTACTTATTATTTTATTTTAAAGTAAACTTACTTTTACGATTTACCAAATAAGTTCACTCGCACACATTTTATTTAAACCGACTATATACTATGCTTAGTCTACATATTTTATACATTTTTGGTTCCTCACATTCAAATTTTATATGTCACATTTTTAGTCTTTCAATTTTACGTAAACCTTACACATTTTACGTTTTACGCGTTTACAAATTACATTTTAAGTTTAAACAAGCATTTAAACACCCAGATAAACTTGTGTCTCATCTAAAATAATAAAATTGATTATGTTGACAAGTTATAACATTTTAATATGTTTTAGATTTTTGTGTTACCTGGTTTATGTCTTCACGTCTTAAAATTTTCACGTTTGCAATTACCGGGATCAAGCTTCACACTCTAAACACATTGTTGTACAAATAAAACACATACTCCCTCCCACTCACTATACACAAACGACACACATACTACACTTGTCCATGTAAGGACAAGTGTCCCATCCCACTTCTACAATACTATGTACTTAACCATTTAACACAATACCACTAAATATAGATCTCAAAACCATCACATATTTTTTTTTGTTCTTCCCGTGTTGTACGATCAACTACACACCAACACAATCAAGATTTGATTTTTTTTTATTTAAGTTTATTCCATCTATATTGATGACAATGTGTTCCTAACTAGTTTTTTATTCAAAAATCACCACAATCTCATCTATTTTGGGTCATTTGAGAAAGAGTTCTTGACAAGGGTTTTATTAAAAGGTTTTATAAGGGTTTTAGTCATTTGATTTGGAAGCTTGGTTAGTTGTTTGGGTGAATTTGAGATTAGACTAGTTTTGTGGTTCATTGTTATTGTTTTGTTCTTGTATTTTCACCACCACAACTCTTGTAAGGAAATTATTATTACTTTTATTTCTCATATTCTTACATACTATTTTCATCATTTCACACTTATTTAAGTCACCATACATGTTTGTACAAATATTCCAAAGCTTTTTTTTTAAAAATAACTCAACTAATAATATGACTTTATATAAGTAAGTTGTACTTTTAGTGTTCTTACATAATATCTTGTGTTTTACATATAGTTTGAGATTTGCAACATCGATGGTAAAGGGTGGACTATTGGCAAAAGTGATTTAGTCTGGAATTTCAATATTGGACTAAAATAAATTATTTTTGTAAACGTAAATGTTGTTCGAGTTTTGACTTGACATTTTCGGATATAAACTCGAGTTTAGTTAATCAAAAGCTTAAAACCAATAAGTACATGTAAATACCTTTCCGTTGACATATTATTCACTAAAAACAGACTTATAACAAAAAAGTTACGATAACTTAAAGTTTTGACGAAGACTATATTATTTTTACTATAACCGCACTAATAGGAAGTTTAATGCTGAAAATACCTTTATAAACTTTGGGATAGTTTTTGGACCATTTAAAATGGTAAGAACGACCTTGGTTAATTATACTGTAACACCCCAAAATATCTCAGCGGAAGATAGTGTCATTGGGTTGGTACTTCATAATAACAAGAGATAATAATAGAAAACGAACTCTAAATGAGATGTTTTAAAAAGTTACCATTCGATAAATAAAATCAGAGCTACAACATGAGAGGTCCCAGAGTATCATATACATAAATGTTTTAAAAGTATTATCGAATGGTTGAGTCTTCAAAATATGTCAAAAGACTTGTAACAAATTGGTTTTCATAAACACACAATCATACACAACAATATTCGAATGAGGTTCGAGTTTAGAGAGAGAAAGTGAAGAGAAATGGGAACTTCTAGTGAGATAAAGAAAAATGTATTATGAAGCTCCGACCCTTTGCCTTGCTAGGCAAAGGGTATTTATAGTGTCTTACATGAAACGCCACCTACAGGCTGTGGATCAGGCATTCATTGGGTAAAGACTCGTCTGTCCTCCACGGTGTTACTTAACTAACTACTAACTATTACTAAATGACTACGACTACGAGCTTTCTAACGAATACATATACTTGAGGTGACCGAGTCTTTAACTACCGGATTTTCTAAATCCCAACAATCTCCCCCTAAGTGAGGTCACCTCAATTACAAACAGATATTACATTCTTGTGTGTTCTTGAATTCTTGATTAGGCTCTTTGCTCTGTAGCTCGTAATCTTTAATTCTTCATACTCCGCATGTGTTGTATTTCAAGTGAAGGTCTTTAACTGATCAACAGATTGTTTGTTCTTTGAGCCTTCTTAGAGATCATCAGGCACATTAAATCTCTTGACTCATCCTTTGTGTTGCTTTCATGTGATGTTTGTGACGTTGGACCGACATGCTCACATTATTGGATCATGACATCTTTTCATCAGAGTTGCGGAAGCTTCTTTGAATCATGATATTTGCATTAGCGTAGCGGAAGCATATCATGATGGTGTCAGAGTGAAAGCGAACGTCTGATGATGATATTAGAGCAGAAGAGTGTAGACGTTCACTTGTCATGATTTCTTTAAACGTGAGTGTGGTGTATGAGCATGCAGTTATGGATTGACTTCTCAATTCTGATCAGCTGCATTCGTTTGATGTTCCTGCAAACAACAGTTAGCAATAAAACACACGAAAGTGTTTTTTTTTCACTTTCGTTGAATATGGTTGCAAGAACCACGGTTCCCCGTTTATCAGTATAAATAATGCCTATGATCATATAGAGTTCCGAAGAATCTTCTTGACAGGGTTTCGCATGTAACACCCACGAAAATCTTAATGACAGCGGAAGACTAATTCGTGTGTTACTCGAATGGAGATCATAGTCAATAATTATAGAAAACGACTCGAAAGAGACGTTTTATTAAAAGTAGTTATCATTCATCGAAAAATCATAGTTGTTACAAAACATTGTAAATTGTTCAAGTGTTTTTCCCAAAAGAAAGATCATGAGTTTGAAAGAAATGACAACTTTATGTTTTACACTACCAGATAAGCCTTGCCAAGCCCCACTCCGCGCCTTGGTCATAATCTTCACATATTACCTGAGATAACATGCTTAAAAAGGTCAACAAAAATGTTGAGTGAAATTCATAGGTTTAAAATAAGTTGAACACAAGTATAAGAGCATGATCATTGTAAACTAACAATATCATAAGGAAAATCACATATTATTATGCGCTAAGCTCATGCAACCAAGACTCAACTGCATACATCGAATTACCGGTTAATGCGTAAGTGTGCCCCAACGGAGGTAATAGCCAATTACCTAAAGAAATTCAAATATGGTGCGCCCCGGTTATTTCTCTATAACCAAAACGGGGTCGTTAATCCCCACAGTACTATTCATGATATATGCGTTCACTCGCGGTGACTAATGGTTCATGATTTAGGGGACTTATGGCTAAATACTTAGGCAGTACGAATAATCAAGAGGCGAACATTTATGAAAAACCTTGTGTTCTAGTTTAGAGCATGTATCTCCCTCGTGGGGTTTGCAAATGATATGTGCTTAAACACATACCTTTTCATTATCAAAACTGACCCAAAACAACCAAGAAAGAGCCGTTTATTGCTAATATTTGTGGTTTTCTTGAGTTTGTGCTTGTGCAGGTACGGATATGTAAAAACACGCAAAAAGGAACCAAATCAGACGTAAATCCGAGCACGAGAGATCAAGAGAGTTTTAGCTGAGCTGGAAGGTCGGGATTTTGCATTTTGGAAGATTTTTATTCTCTAAGGATGATTTTTGAAGTTTCAGTCAAGTTTGAAGAAATGTCAAGATTAGTCCCTGCACTTTCGATTATTTGGCGGAATTGATCCACGAAGTTTCAAAATTGCAGAATCAGCCCTTGGTTAATTTGAGATTGACAAGTTTGATCCTTGAGAGAGATTGTCAGAATTACACTTTTGGTCCCTTGGAAATCAGAATTTACAAGATTAGCCCCTTAATTACACCTTTGGTCACTTATATAATCCTAAGTCCAATTCATAACAAACCCCTCGGCCCAACATGTTCGTACCCGGTCCAACAAGCCAAACCCAACCAACCCCGGTTATTATAACCCGAAACCCAACCAATCCGCTATTATTACCCGAGTCAACGAACCACTTACCCGGTCAACCCAACCAAACTATAATAAAAAAAACAAACGCGCCAAAACTTTGCCCCAAAGTTACCCAGAGATGAACCCTAGATTTACCCCGCGTTAAATTGAACAAAATCACCACAATTAAGGGCATATGCGTACTTTTCCTGACACACACTGACACATGGGGCTGCCAGGTCACCCATCCGTGTGCTTAAGGCCACATGTTGCTTTCTGATTGGAGGAAACAGGTCATCAATAGTGATCCAAGGGTTGTTATCAAGTGGGATGCGTGGGATTTGATCTAATGGTGAAAACGAGCTCAGAAGAAGCACAAATGAGGAATTCCAGAAGCTTCCCAGGACCTCAAGTTTAGCTATAAATAGGACTCTATTCGTTCACATTATATTCATCTTGTATCTTTTCATATTTTTTCTTCTCTCTAGTTTTCAGGAGTATAGTTAATCATAGTTTTCATTTTAATGTTTTAAGTTTGTAATTCTATTTTGTACTCAAATTTCTCATATTAATAGAATTTAGAATTTCATTTTCAAGTGTTTGTTTAAGTTTATGATTTAAATCTACTTATTATCTTTGTTTAGTGCTTATTTCAGTTTTATAAATCTGTTTCTAGCTTATTTCTTCAAAAACTCAAAAATACAAAAAAATCAAATAAAATCATTGAAAAATAAAAAAATCATATAAAAGCTGTTCTATGGATTGATCCTAAGTTAGCTATTGTTTCTATAAGGTTCATTTAAGCTTTTGATAGCTTATTGTGAGCTTATTCTTGTTTCACACTCAAATCACAAAAAAAATTCAGTCAACAAAAATCCCACTGTAGTTGCTGCATAATTGGTTCTGATCTGCTGGTGTTTGATTGGATTGAGATGATGCAGAAGCTGGATTTGGGTTAAATGTGAGCTGGAATTGGAGAAGGTTAGGGATTGATTAGGTTAGAGGTTCACTATTTCATGTTTGCAAGCCATAGTGGCTAGGAGACTTGTAAGTTCTCAAATCTGTTTTATCTGTTTCACTGTTTGAATTTGTTATTTGCATCTGATTTTAGTTATAATCTGTAGTAGTTAATCTTAGTTTAATATCAGTTTAGCATAATATAGTCATTATCTGTTTCCAGTTTTCAATATCAGTAGTAGAAATAGTGTTTGGATTAGGACAGTTTGCCATGCTTAAGGTTGATTCAGTGGTTTAGTGTTATTGCTATATGCTTAATAAGGTCTAAGTCATTCATATTAGTCTGGTTATTGCATTCACAAACTCAAAAAGTCAAAGTCACTGTGAACTGCCTTTTGATTTCATAACTGTTAAAAATCAGTAGTTAATAAGTTACATATAGGTTTTAAACAAGTAGATCTAGCTTACTGTCATCATCATTAGTTTAATATCATCATAATCAGTTCAATATTTTGGATCAAATCTTACTAAAGTCAAAGTTTTCAAATCTGCTCTTAAAAGTCAAAAGGTTCAAGTCAGTTTTTTTACAACTCTTGTTTGATCTCTCTCTGATTCAATTTAAGTCCAAATTTAGTGAAACTTTGGGATTTGCAATATTCAATTGGTCTAGTTGTGATAACTGCTTTTTGTCAAATCCGATCTAGTCATTTTAAGCCCCAAATCGACTGTTCAATAAGCCACTATTTCCCCTGTTCACACTCAGTACTAACTGAGTGTGAAACAGGTTACTTGAAGACTTTGCATTGAACTCATTTCAAAGAGTTAGAGTCTGAGAATTGGTTTAGTTGTAGCTTGCCAGGTGGTTTTTAGGACTGCACTGTTTGTTTTTGGTTTGGCTTATTGATTAAGCTTGTGCACAAGCTCAAACAGTAGGGGTAGAAACTAGTTTGCTTAAGTAAGCAGTTTTGCATAAATCATTAGGCAGTGCTTATAACTTGTTAGGAGTAGGTGTAATTAGCTGCAATTAGTTTATTTTAGTACACTTTAGCTTAAGTAACTGTTTGATAGCTTAATTCATTGTCTAGCTTATTTCATAACAGTTTGCACTACAACTTTCATATTTAACACATAAGCTGCTTATTTCTTATTTTTTTTAGATTTAGATATTAATTTTAGAATTTTCCTGAGATTTTCACAATTTTTGGTCACTTTTTACTATTTTTCTCAATTAAAATTAGTTTTTAGGTATTTTAAAATAGCTTTTATTGCGAATAATTAAGAAAAAGTTCCAAAAAAAATAATTTTTCAATTTTCTCAGTTTTAGAAAAGTATAAAAAGCATAAAAAAGATTTTTCCTTATTTTTCTCCTTTTATTTGGTATTTTTCACAATTTAAAATAAATTAAAATAGTTTTAAATTTGTAGAAAATAGAAAATTAATCTGAAAAATAAAAAAATTAGTTTTAAAAAGTCTTTTGAGTTATTTTAGATTTTTATAAAATAGTTTCATATTTTTTTTAGTATTTTAAATTAGTTTTAATAGTTAAAAAATAGTTTTTAATTTTAATAAAATCCAGAAAAATCCAAAAAAAAAATAGTTTTAATTCATAATTAGTTTTCTAATTGCATTTCTAGAGTAAAAGTAATTTTAGGCATTTTTAGGTTATAATTTAGACGTAGTTGCATTTTAATTACGTTTTATTAACTACATTTTAGTTATATTCGCACTTAGGATTTCCCGTAAAATAGATTTCCTTAATTACTTTCCCCATTCCCGTAGTTCAATAAAATCAAAATCAAACAAATCAAAACATCGAGCATTAAATTCCAAACCAAGAACGACGTTGGCAATTCACGCCTCGTTGGGAAACGATTCGGGTTGTCTAATCCGTATACACGATCACACACGGGATTTGATTTATTATTCTTTTTCCTAAAAGAATTTGAATCTATCTTCGTGATTATTTTTGATATCGATATTGAGGTTTTATCCACACACATAACCCCTAAGCCTTCATTATCTACAAATCAGTGTCCGAACCGTTTTAAGTTTCTTACGGTTAGTCATTCACAAGTGGCTAGCTTGTGTAAGTAAACTTGACGTTGTTTTGGATTTTGGCACTGAATCAAATTTTGGCGCCGCTGCCGGGGAGGTTGTGTCACGACAATATCGTTTGAGGTTTGACGATTAGTGACTCGAGATCCTTCATTCGTGAAGTTACTATTTTTCTATAAAATAAAAAGTAAAAAATATTTTCCTTTTTCTTTTGTATATATATATCAGATTAAAAATACAAAAAGATTTTCTCTTGTGTTTTGCTAATAAATAGAAGACACCAATTATATAACATTCTCAACGGAGGTGTTATCATTAATAAGTTCCCAACCAAAGATTAAAAAAACTTGCCTTTGTGTCGCTTGTGAGTCGATTTATTTCTATTTGATAAACAAACTGTGGGGTGGGTATAAGGACGGCCGACATTAAATTGCGGTAAAGAAGCGGGTTTTAATAAGCTTCGCCGACCTAAATAAGCTTCTCCGCTTCGCGTGCGTTTGTCTTGTAGATGTGATTTATTCACTTGGGATTATTGGTTAAGTTCATTGTGTTTTCGAATACCGTATCATTTTAATTGCCTTGGTTTTAAGTGCATGCTTTTCGATCTCGATCTAGGCGACTTGAGCGAGAATCAGGCACCGAGTTACGTAATATGGCTTTTGCTCCCAAGCGGACCACCAAACCCAGGTCCTAATCCTCCTCCCGATAATCAAAATGTAGCTCCCGATCTCCGAACGATGGAGGAGCTATGTCAACCTACCATGTACGGGAGGGGAGGACCCATTGCACCGACTAATTTTCAAGCTACCGATTTTAGCTTGAAACACCATATGATAGAACAAGTAAAAAACGGTTGTCAATTTCATGGTTTACGGATGGCGATGCAAACAAACATCTGGATAAATTTTTGACCGTCACTCGAGTATGAAACGAATGGGGTCTCCGATGACGCTCTTCGTCTGTATCTTTTCCCATACTCTTTGACTCATCATGCCACTTCTTGGTTTGATCGACTCGAAAGAATTCGATTCATACCTTCGAGGAAATGGTTTGAAGTTTCGGCAAAGTACTTTCCACCATCGATGGTGACGAAGTTGAGAAACGATATCAGCAATTTCCGGCAATATCCGGCGAATCTTTGTTTGAATCTTGGGAACGATATAAGCTTGCGATTGATCGATGTCCGAATCATAACATGTTGCTTGTCACTCAAATTGATACATTTTATAATGGTTTGACGTTGAGACACCGTGAAGCGATTAATGCTTCTGCTGGTGGAACTTTCATGAAAAGGCGTCCGAGGAATGTTACGATCTTATTGAAAACATGACCGCTCATTACAATTATTGGGATTCTACCGCCGAAAGGGGTGCATCATCTCGATCAAATACATCTTCTTCTCTCGAAATAGCGCCATGAACAAAAGATCGATGATATCTTACGGATTACTCGGATGAACAATCGAATCAGAACCAACAAGTGAAAGCGGTACACCCGATTTGTGAGACTTATGGAGGTCCACATTCTTATTCGAAAGTGCCCACGTGGGGTGGCTACGCACATGAGAATGTTTATGCTGCTGACAGAAACTACAATCAACAACAAGGAGATCGAAATCTTCTTAGCTACCGTTCAAACAATTATCTCGGACCCCCCGGTTTCAACCAACAACAAAACCAGAATCAAAACCGTTTCAATGGTAACAACAATCAGAACCGAGGAGCTAATTTTAATCATGGAAATCAACACTACCAAGCTCCTCCATTTCAAGTTTACCAACAACCACCTCCTCCTCAACAATCTTATCAAGCACCTCCTCAAGCCGCCCCGAACAACGATTTTCTAACTTACATGAAGAACTCTGATTACACCATTAAAAGTTTGCAAAATCAAATTTACGGCATGAGGACGGACTTCAAAAAGGAGATGGAAGCTACAAGCAACAAACAGATGTCTGAAATAAAGAATATGATGGCTAGTTTCTTTCAAGCCAATCAACCGTCTACGTCTTATTCTCAACCCTCGGGTTCCGGTTCTCTTCCGAGCAATACGATTCCAAACCCGAAGGGAGAAATGAAATCTATAAACATTCGAGATGATGGGCCCTCGATGACTACTTCCTCTCCGGTGAGGAGTGTAGCACGAGAGACCGAGGTGACAAAGGACCCGGTAATTCCTCTTGATAATGGAAAAGCCAAATACGTCCAACCTCTGGTTGCCCAAGTTCCTTCTATCTCTGTCATAATGCCGAATTCTAACCTTACACCGTGCAAATCTGTTCAATCACGGTTCGACAAAATGAAAGTTGTTTCTGGAACCAAGTTCAAACTTACGTGATATGATAAACGCTGCTGAAATGATTTATGAAGAGAAATTGGAACAAATTTCAAAGATTTCACTTGAGCCTACACCGTCTAATTCTTCCTCGAACCAAGCTCCCGAGAAGCTTGGTGATCCCGGAAATTTCTCCTTCCTTGCTCCTTAAATGATATTAAGGAATGTAATGCCCTAACCGATTCAGGTGCAAGCATAAGTCTCATGCCTCTTGCGATATATCATGAGCTTGGTTTGAAGACTCTTATACCGACTCGTATGACTATCGAATTAGCTAATCGAACAATTGCTCACACGGTTGGTGTAGTCAACGATGTTATGGTACGAGTGGATAAATTCCATTTTCCGGTGGATTTCGCCGTAGTTGATATAGAGGTCGACGCCCGAGTTCCTCTCACTTTAGGAAGACCATTCTTGAGAACCGCGAAAGTCATTGTGGATCATTACCAAGGAACGATAACGATAAGAAAAGGAAATGAAAAAATAGTGTTTTATGCTGAAAGAACGTCAAAACCTCCACCCGATGATCATTCGATTCATAGCATCGGTGTGATTGATTTTCTCAAGGAAGTGGTGATCCCATTTTACAATCGATCGAATGATGTGAAGAAAGTTGATCCCAAAACGTCTCGAATTGATCTTTCAAGGTTTACGATCAAGAGTATGTCAACAATACAAGGTGAGCGGAAAAAGAAACAAGAAATGGAGTCTACAACGGTAGTGGTGGAAGCCGCTAGCTCAGAGCACACCACTTGTTCCACCTCCGATTTCTAAGAAAATCGACCTTCCTTTGAGTGGCAATCCCACTCCTTCTTCCGAAATCATGGAACCTTCTTTTGAGATATCTTTCAATCAAGAATCTTACAAAGCGACATCACGAATCCCTTGTTGAATTGATTATGAATATACTCAAATTTTTGAAAATCAACTCTTTGATGAAGAAAGTGAGAAGTTCACCGATGAACTTGCTCCTACCGACTTGATTTTCTCTGAGGATGAAGAAAAATACGATGATCCGTTTTTCGAAAAAGATAAGGAAGAGAAGTTTTCGACGATGAACTTGTTGATCCCGAGGTCCAATATTATTTTTTAGCCGAGAGTGAATCCTTTCCTCGTGAGGATTTTCACATAGATGACACTTTGATCTCCTTCCTCTCCGAGGACAAGATTTTCAACCCCGGGATACGTGTTGATGAGTTTTATGCTAAAAATGTTATTCGAGATAAGGATCCTCTCTTGGATGCCTTCGTTGATGAAATTTTGAAATACACCTTTCTATACCATGAGCTCCCGTCTTTCTTGGAGTATTCTCTTATCGATCCTTCATCCCTTCGTCCGCCCGCAAAACCGCCGGATGATGGATCGATCTTTCATATGCCTTATGTGAGTTTAGGAGGAGTTATTCCGTATGTGCTGGAGCCCGACATTTTCTTTTCCTCCAAACCCACCCAGTCTCATTCTTTCGGGAATGAGGACACCGTTTTGACCCTGGTATCTCTACCACTTTCTTCCCCAAGGACAAATGAATTCGGGGATCGAGTCAAGCTAGCGACTCGGTAACCAAAAACAGTAGCGCTTCGTGGGAGGCACCCCATGCTTATCTCTATCTTCTTTCTATTTTCTAATAAGTGGCGAAGGGTGCCTCTTGATTTCTCGTGTTTGGATGTTTGTGATGTTGTGTGTAGGATGTTCCCGATATGAAGACTCTCGTGCTCGAAGTTTGTCATTTCTCCACTCGAGTTTCATGATCGATGCTGATGGAAATCCGATATCCTAATCTTATCGACTAACGTTTATCTTTGAGCATACTTAATAAGCGGCTTTTAGATTTTCGTGATACCCTTGCTTTAAACATTGAGGACAATGTTTCGTTCTAGTCTGGGGGTAGGGTAATCTTCGATTTGATTTGACCGCACTTGCTTATTTTTGTTGTGTTTCTCTCGTAACCCGTTTTTCCTTAGAAAATGAAAAATTGTGCAAAAATGAGAAAATTTAAAATTTTTGAAGCTTTTGTTAAGTCTTTTTGATTGAAAAGTTTTGCTAGTCTCTTAGATAAGAAGCTATAAAATGCGAATTCTAGCTCACAAGGCCAAGAATTTGCAAGTTTCCTTGAGTGACTTTAAATATGCATAACTTGATTTCATTAGACGAAGCATTTGCTAAGTTAATATATGTTTTGACACCTTGTTGACTTTCCATTGGTGAGAGTAGGAATAGAATTACGACTTGACCGGGCGTGTTGAGCCCTAGCTTGTTCCCTTAACCATAGATAATCTAAAAATTATCGGCTAAGCATCTATGGATCTCATTATTTGGGATTTTAAATTTGCAGAGATCGAGAAATGATAGAGTTACTTATGAGTTTAGATGCTAAGCGTGGAGTAGTTGGTTCTCTTTAGAGCCCATCAAAGGTACTTATGGCTTTTTGTTCCCACAAAATTGTTTCACCCCATATCTGTCTAAATAATTAGAGATGTTGAGTTTTTGGCGATAGTTAGTTCTTTTTCTTCTTAAAAGAATCTTTGTTTTAAAAATTGGGTACACATCAAGGATCCGTAATAAATAAATAAATAAAGCAATCAGTGATATGTGTAAAGTAATAAGTAAAGTTGTGAGCTGCGGTGTGTCGAGGATCCGGACCCTTGGATCTTAAGCCGGGATTGAGTGAGGTCTTAGCCTAGCCAGCCGGGATCCTCATTTCATGAAGCCTATAGTCTTGGAATTACCCCGTGAAGCTCCGTAGTTCATAGCTCATACACGTAAAGTCTAAGTTCTATTTAAAAAAAAAAAAAAAAAAAAAAAAATGTTGAAAAATGAAAATGAAAATCAAAAATATTAGTGAATAAAAAATTCCTTGATGTGGACCTCATTTTTATGACAATGGTTCTTGAGGGAAGGCGGATAACTAATTATCGACTTAGCTTTATATCTTTATCGGAATAAAAGTTATCGAAACGAGAATTTGAAGAAATTCATTTTCTCACAAAAATAAAAAAATCTAGAGGAAAATAGGAAAATGGGAACAAGAGGTAATTACACAAGTAACTTCCATGGGTAGTGTTAGCATCTAGAGTCATATGTAACAATGATTTCGGTTTTACGCTTAGTTTGGGGACTTGTGAAAAATCAGGGACGATGTATTCTATCCGTATGGTCACTTCACGTTGTGTTGTGTTTTCTACTCCGTGATCCTAACATGTCGTTTGAAAAATGTTGGAGTTATTGATCGACATGAAAGTTCAACAAACCGTCATTCATAATCGGAATGTGCTTAATCATAATATCTATATATGTGAAATAAAAGGTAAACGGGGCGTTTTTAGAATTAAGGCTTTCTTAATCTCTTTTGAGGAACCTTGACTACTTCTTCTCTAATTGGTTTGTCAGAACTGTTTTAAGTTTCTTACGGTTAGTCATTCACAAGTGGCTAGCTTGTGTGAGATAACTTGACGGTTTGGACATACCAATTTAAGCTTCTTCAATGGTTTAGTAGAAAGAGATTGAAATCCTTGGTTTCAGAAGCGTGAGTTGATTGCATTGTGTGAGGACACGACAATAGTCTCGTCTGGGGTATTTTGATATGTGCTTAAACACATACCTTTTCATTATCAAAACTGACCCAAAACAACCAAGAAAGAGCCGTTTATTGCTAATATTTGTGGTTTTCTTGAGTTTGTGCTTGTGCAGGTACGGATATGTAAAAACACGCAAAAAGGAACCAAATCAGACGTAAATCCGAGCACGAGAGATCAAGAGAGTTTTAGCTGAGCTGGAAGGTCGGGATTTTGCATTTTGGAAGATTTTTATTCTCTAAGGATGATTTTTGAAGTTTCAGTCAAGTTTGAAGAAATGTCAAGATTAGTCCCTGCACTTTCAGTATTTGGCGAATTGATCCACTGAAGTTTCAAAAATTGCAGAATCAGCCCTTGGTTAATTTGAGATTGACAAGTTTGATCCTTGAGAGAGATTGTCAGAATTACACTTTTGGTCCCTTGGAAATCAGAATTTACAAGATTAGCCCCTTAATTACACCTTTGGTCACTTATATAATCCTAAGTCCAATTCATAACAAACCCCTACCAACATGTTCGTACCCGGTCCAACAAGCCAAACCCAACCAACCTCGGTTATTATAACCCGAAACCCAACCAATCCGCTATTATTACCCGAGTCAACGAACCACTTACCCGGTCAACCCATCCAAACTATAATAAAAAAACAAACGCACAAAACTTTGCCCCAAAGTTACCCGAGAGATGAACCCTAGATTTACCCAGCGTTAAATTGAACAAAATCACCACAATTAAGGGCATATCGTACTTTTCACGACACACACAGCGACACATGGGGCTGCCAGGTCACCCATCCGTGTGCTTAAGGCCACATGTTGCTTTCTGATTGGAGGAAACAGGTCATCAATAGTGATCCAAGGGTTGTTATCAAGTGGGATGCGTGGGATTTGATCTAATGGTGAAAACGAGCTCAAAAGAAGCACAAATGAGGAATTTTAAGCTTCCCAGGGACCTCAAGTTTAGCTATAAATAGGACTCTATTCGTTCACATTAATTTCATCTTGTATCTTTTCAATTTTTCTTCTCTCTAGTTTTGTTAGTATAGTTAATCATAGTTTTCATTTTAATGTTTTAAGTTTGTAATGCTATTTTGTACTCAAATTTCTCATATTAATAGAATTTAGAATTTTATTTTCAAGTGTTTGTTTAAATTGTTATGATCTAAATCTGCTTATAATCTTAGTTTAATGCTTATTTGATCAATGAAATTCTGTTTTTAGCTTATTTCTTCAAAAACTCAAAAATACAAAAAATCAAATAAAATCATTGAAAAATAAAAAATCATACAAAAGCTATTCTATGGATTGATCCAAAGTTAGCTATTGTTTCTATAAGGTTCATTTAAGCTTTTGATAGCTTATTGTGAGCTTATTCTTGTTTCACACTCAAATCACAAAAAATTGATCAACAAAATCCCAATTGTAGTTCTTTGCATAATTGGTTACGTCTGGGTGTTTGATTGGATTGAGATGATCTGGATTTGGGTTAAATGTGATTTGGAATTGGAGAAGGTTAGGGATTGATTAGGTTAGAGGTTCACTGTTTCATGATTGCAAGCCATAGTGGCTAGGAGACTTGTAAGTTCTAAAATCTGTCTTATGCATTTCACTTTATTTGAATTTGTTATTTGCATCTGATTTTAGTTATAATCTGTAGTAGTTAATCTTAGTTTAATATCAGTTTAGCATAATATAGTCATTATCATTTCAGTTTTCAATATCAGTAGTAGAAATAGTGTTTGGATTAGGACAGTTTGCCATGCTTAAGGTTGATTCAGTGGTTTAGTGTTATTGCTATATGCTTAATAAGGTCTAAGTCATTCATATTAGTCTGGTTATTGCATTCACAAACTCAAAAAGTCAAAGTCACTGTGAACTGCCTTTTGATTTCATAACTGTTAAAAATCAGTAGTTAATAAGTTACATATAGGTTTTAAACAAGTAGATCTAGCTTACTGTCATCATCATTAGTTTAATATCATCATAATCAGTTCAATATTTTGGATCAAATCTTACTAAAGTCAAAGTTTTCAAATCTGCTCTTAAAAGTCAAAAGGTTCAAGTCGGGTTTTTACAACTCTTGTTTGATCTCTCTCTGATTCAATTTAAGTCCAAATTTAGTGAAACTTTGGGATTTGCAATATTCAATTGGTCTAGTTGTGATAAGCGCTTTTTGTCAAATCCGATCTAGTCATTTTAAGCCCCAAATCGACTGTTCAATAAGCCACTATTTCCCTCGCTTCACACTCGGTACTAAGCGGAGTGTGAAGCAATTACTGAACTTTGCATTGAACTCATTTCAAAGAGTTAGAGTCGAGAATTGGTTTAGTTGTAGCTTGCCGGTGGTTTTAGGAACTTTGCTGTTTGTTTTGGTTTGGCTTATTGATTAAGCTTGTGCACAAGCTCAAACGATGAGGGGTAGAAACTAGTTTGCTTAAGTAAGCGCTTTTGCATAAATCATTAGGCAGTGCTTATAACTTGTTAGGAGTAGGTGTAATTAGCTGCAATTAGTTTATTTTAGTACACTTTAGCTTAAGTAACTGTTTGATAGCTTAATTCATTGTCTAGCTTATTTTCCCTAGCTTATTTCATAACAGTTTGCACTACAACTTTAATATTTAACACATAAGCTGCTTATTTCTTATTTTTTTTAGATTTAGATATTAATTTTAGAATTTTCCTGAGATTTTCACAATTTTTGGTCACTTTTTACTATTTTTCTCAATTAAAATTAGTTTTTAGGTATTTTAAAATAGCTTTTATTGCGAATAATTAAGAAAAAGTTCCAAAAAAAAATAATTTTTCAATTTTCTCAGTTTTAGAAAAGTATAAAAAGCATAAAAAAGATTTTTCCTTATTTTTCTCCTTTTATTTGGTATTTTTCACAATTTAAATTAGATTAAAATAGTTTTAAATTTGTAGAAAATAGAAAATTAATCTGAAAAATAAAAAAATTAGTTTTAAAAAGTCTTTTGAGTTATTTTAGATTTTTATAAAATAGTTTCATATTTTTTTTAGTATTTTAAATTAGTTTTAATAGTTAAAAATTAGTTTTTAATTTTAATAAAATCCAGAAAAATCCAAAAAAAAAATAGTTTTAATTCATAATTAGTTTTCTAATTGCATTTCTAGAGTAAAAGTAATTTTAGGCATTTTTAGGTTATAATTTAGACGTAGTTGCATTTTAATTACGTTTTATTAACTACATTTTAGTTATATTCGCACTTAGGATTTCCCGTAAAATAGATTTCCTTAATTACTTTCCCCATTCCCGTAGTTCAATAAAATCAAAATCAAACAAATCAAAACATCGAGCATTAAATTCCAAACCAAGAACGACGTTGGCAATTCACTCGTTGGGAAGCGATTCGGGTTGTCTAATCAGTATACGCGATCACACACGCGGGATTTGATTTATTATTCTTTTTCCTAAAAGAATTTGAATCTATCTTCGTGATTATTTTTGATATCGATATTGAGGTTTTATCCACACACATAACCCCTAAGCCTTCATTATCTACAAATCAGTGTCCGAACCGTTTTAAGTTTCTTACGGTTAGTCATTCACAAGTGGCTAGCTTGTGTGAGTAAACTTGACGTTGTTTTGGATTTTGGCACTGAATCAGCAAATAAAAGTAAAAGCGAGGCTATGAACTCACCTTGATGATACGAACAAGCACAAACAGATCAAGCACAATGTAGCGGAGGTTCTAAACCGAAACCTAAAAATGATGAGATGGCGAGTCTCAGTATGATGAACATTTTGGTTCGCGACCAAAATAATAGAGCAATGAATATTCTTATTCAGTAGATCATTGGATTGTCCAATCCAATAGTGTGCGTGCATGCTTAGCGTTTTAAGTTAATTTACGTACTACATTGCCTTATTTAATGATCCTCACTTACGCATAAGTGAAATATTTTTCCCTCGTTGTGATCTTGATAGGTTTATTGAGTATTTTAACTTGTTTAGAATCTCCGTGCGTTTTATCGGATTATATATATATATATATATATATATATATATATTCATATATGAAATATGTTTATCAATATCCGAAAATAATATACTCATATGATCAAAATACTCGTTTCTACGAAGTTATGATAGGATTATAAGTTTTTCTAAACTTTTTCTGAATTTACACTTTTTACCCTCAAGTTACGAAAAGAACGAGTTTAGTCCTCCAAATTTGAGAAAGTGACACTTTATACCCGATTTTATTATTATACCAAAACTTTCAGTTTTGACAGTTTTACCCCTTGGTAAAACTAATTTTACGAAAATAGCCCTCCAAGTTTACTTTTATACGTTTAGACCTCAACTCTTCCAATTTAACACTTTCCACCCAAAAGTTCTTATTATAACTAGTTTAGGAAAATTACAGAACTGGTCCTCGTGGTTTTATACGTGCGCATGCATGTGGTTTTACCCCCTATACTTTCGAATATGATAATAATGGCCCTTATACTTTTCATGCGAAATATTTTACGTATAAATTAACCCCTTTATCTTTTGAATTGTTACGGTTTTAACCCAAAGACTAATATATTTGCAATTTAGGTCCGAAATGTATTCTTAATATACGAAAACTTTATAAAACATTTTCAAGTTTATTTCTATTTTCTTTAGCTTATTAGCTTATTCTTATCATATTGGGCCGGGTTGGGCTTTACTTGGACTTGTCGTGGGCTTAATGGGCTTTAACGATTGGGCTTTAGGCCCAATAACACTTTGAGTATGTTTTTAAAGTGCACAAGTGCTTCTTATAGGTATGTGATGTGTTCTCAACATATTAGACTAGTGTTAACATGTGACTATGTGTCGTGATCAAGCTTACCATACTAGTTGTATATTGAAATGGTGCACACAACATACTAAACGTGTGATAATCAAGTGTAAACGAGAAAATGAAATGGAAATGAGTTGAAAGGGACTTAATACACTCAAAATGAGTGGTGATGATACGTGTGAGAAGTGAACGAGAAGTAATGCCCAATGAGAACCCCTTGTTCTCCTTATAATGTTACCTGAGCTATTATTTACCCAAGCTTCCTTAGATTTTCACCCTCTTCATTACCCTTGCTCCTCCTTGATGCTTTCGTGAATAGTTTGAGTGTATGTGAGAGTGTAAGACTTTTGTTGGTATTGAGTGTAAGTAATATAGTTAAAAATGTGTGTGTATCGTGTGTTTTTAAAAGGGAAACAAGCATGGTTCTTATTATTTCTTTAATCCTAGGTTATCTAGTCCTTAGCAACAATAGACATGTGAGATATCTTGGTCTTAGGCGTGCTATGGCAGCCGAGTTTCATGGGAAGGAAAAGATGGCAAAGTGAGCTAATAGACAAGTGATAGACATATTATCCTTTGTCTAATAAGGTCAAAGTATGGTCAAATGATTTTAGAGTGTTAAACAAAGTGTTAGGGTGGCTAAAGTTGAGGCTTTGTCTTCCCTTGTCCATGCTTACACCACATAGTTAGAATCCAAGGTAGGAGTTTTAGTTTTTGAGTTTGGTTTTGTTCTCTTTTTACTCGACCGGTTACAAATCTTTCCCAAGTGAAAACAATATCTCAAGGTGCAAGTTTACTAATCATATGTTGGGTGTTGCGCTCGTTGGCAAGGCCCAAGGAAAAATAAGGGTGCGTGGGCTATTAGATTGGGTCGTATAAAATGGTTAGGCCCAATAGATGTGTTAAACGAGTTGGGCTATTAGTGGGTTCGTGTACAAGCTAGGCCCAAGGCTTAATGACATTGTGGGTGGGCTCGAGTTGGGACGAGGCCCAATGACAGAAAATAGGGGTGGGCTTAATTCGGTTACGAGGCCCAATAACATGTCGGGTTGGGTCGTGAGGTGGTATAAAGTCCAATAAGTTCCGAGGCCCTATACAATTTAATACATTTTATTATAATTTATTTCATATTTTTATAAATTTTACGTATTAGATTCACGTATTTTAAGATTATCAAGATCGTGGGGAATTTCGTTCTAATCACAACGGTATATTTATGAACTCTCAAGCTGCGTTGATCATGCATATGCCAAATGATATGCAAATGTGATGTTTAGAAAATTTCATGATGATATAAATCGTGCTTAATTTCTGATTAAGGCTTTAAGTACAATGAAATTTTCTGGGAGATTACATTACCTACCCTTTAAGAGAACCGCGTCCTGCGGTTTAACTCGCAGAGGTTGTCATGGGTGGTTAGATGAACAGGTGGTGATACTTGGAACGCATTACATTCTCGCGCTCCCAGGTGAAATCTCCACCTCGTTTCTTGTGATTCCATCAAACTTTAACTATAGGAATGCGGCTTTGCTTAAGCTTCTTGACTCCCCTGTCCATGATCTCAACGAGTTCTTCGACAAAGCTAAGTTTGTCATTGAGTTGGATGTCCTTGAGAGGTACGACTAGAGTTTCATCCGATAGACACTTCTTAAGATTTGAGACATGGAAAGTGTCATGTACTCGACTAAGTTCTTCGGGAAGTTCGAGTTTATATGCCACTGGACCAATTCTTTGAAGAATTTTGAATGGTCCAATGTATCGAGGTTTGAGTTTTCCTCTTTTTCTAAATCTGACCATCCCTTTCCAGGGTGATACTTTGAGCATTACTCGGTCTCCGACTTGGAATTCCACTGGTTTCCTTGGACATCATGTGTAGCTCTTTTGTCTATCTCGAGCGCTTGCGGTCGTTGCCTAATTTGCATTATCTTTTCAGTTGTCTCTTGGACAATTTCGGGGCCTGTGAGTTGTACTTCTCCAACTTCTGCCAAGCAAACTGGCATGTCTTTCATAGTTTGGATCATTATTTCACTTTGTCCATCTGTTTGAGGATGGTACGCGGTACTCATATCCAAGTTGTTACCTATGGCGTTTTGAAGTGTTTGCCAAAATCCAGAGGTGAATCGGCTATCAAGATCAGATATGATAGAGATTGGTACACCGTGACGAGAAACAATCTCTTTGATGTACAGTCTAGCGAGTGTAATCATCTCGTCGTTCTCCTTGATTGGCGAGGAAATGGCGTGCCATTGAGGCGGTCTACAATGACCCAACTGGTGTCAAAACCATTAGAAGTTCTCGGTAACTTTGTGATGAAATCCATTGTGATTCTTTCCTATTTCCATACGGGAAGTTTTGGTTGGGTTAACAATCCTGATGGCTTTTGATGTTCAGCTTTGACTTTTAAACATGTCAAGCATTTACTAGCGTATTCGGCGATATCAGCCTTCATGTTAGGCCACCAGTACAAAAGCTTTAGATCTTGATACATCTTGTTGGGACCAAGATGTATGGAATACTTTGATTTATGTGATTCATGCATGATGAGTTATCGGATACCTCCGTAGAGTGGAATCCAACTTCAATCTTTGAAACATAACGTTTCGTCTGATCTCTTCACGAATCCATTCTCATTCTCCGGCATGGCATAAATCTTCTCATTCGGCCTATTTTCTTCTTTAAGTGCTTTAATCCGAGCTTCAAAAAATTTCGATGGTAGGGGTGAATTGATTACTATACCCAATGATCTCACTCTAAGTGGCTTAAGGCGATCTTTTTACGCTCAAGGCGTCGGCAACGACGTTCGCCTTTCCAGGATGGTAACGAATCTCGATCATAATCAATCGAGCAATTCTAGCCCGGCGTTGGCGCATATTGATTCTTTTTATCTAAGATGTGTTGAAGACTTTTATGGTCAGTGTACACTATACACTTGGTTCCATAAAAATAATGTCTCCATAACTTGAGTGCAAATACCACAACGCCAAGTTCTAGATCGTGAGTAGTATAATTCTTCTCATGCGTTTTGAGTTGTCGCGTGGCGCCGTAAGCAATCACTTTGTTCCTTTGCATGAGAACAATGCCTAAACCCATGTGTGAAGCATCGCAATATACGACAAAATCTTCTACTCCTTCAGGTAGTGCCAAGATGGGTGCTTCGCAAAGCTTGTTCTTTAGGAGGTGAAAAGTTGATTCTTGATCGTCTCCCCATTCGAATTTCTTCATTTTAAGGTTAACTTCGGTCCAGCGGTTTGGCTATCTTCGAGAAACCTTCGACGAATCTTCGATAATAACCAGCAAGTCCTAAGAATTGACGAATTTCAGTGGGGTTGGTAGGTACTGACCAATTCTTTACGAATTCGATCTTTGCGGGGTCCACGTGGATTCCTTCACTGTCAATCAAATGACCAAGAAATTGGACTGTCTATATCCAAAACTCGCATTTGGAAAACTTTTCGTACATTTCTTCGTCCTTGCGTAACTTCAGGACAGTTCTCAGATGTTCCGCATGTTCTTCTTTATCACGAGAGTAGATAAGAATATTGTTGATGAACACAATGACGAATTTATCCAGATATGGTTTGCAGACTCTATTCATGAGGTCCATAAATACATCGGGTGCATTAGTTAAACCGAATGGCATTACTTGGAATTCATAATGGCCATATCGAGTTCTAAATGCGGTCTTAGGTATATCTTCCTGTTTACCCTTAGCGATGATATCCAGATCTTAAATCAATCTTCGAGTACACACTCAAGCCTTGTAACTGATCAAACAGATCATCGATTCGGTAAGGGATAACGGTTCTTGATCATGAGCTTATTCAATTCTTTATAATCGATACACATCCGAAATGATCCATCTTTCTTCTTAACGAATAAAACCGGTGCTCCCCAGGGTGAGGAACTTGGTCTAATGAATCCTTTTTCAGATAGCTCTTCTAGTTGTTTGGACAATTCTTGCATTTCCGAGGGTGCTAAACGGTATGGTGCTCGTGCTATGGGAGTAGCTCCAGGAATAAGATCGATTTGAAATTCGACTTGTCGAGCAGGTGGGAGTCTAGGAAAATCTTCTGGAAACACCTCAGGAAATTCTCTGACTACAGGTACATCCTCTAGTCGTTTCTCTTTCAGCTTCTTTTCCGTTACTTGAGCTAAGAAGGCATAACATCCTTTCTCCATGTACTTTATCGATTTCGCATAGGATATGATACTTAAGTACTTTCTACTTTGATCTCCTAAAGTTTCACCGTTGATCGGGACATGAACGGTTTTATTGTCACAAACAATCCTAGGACAACCAATCCATGCCAATTACGACATCGAAACTACCAAGTTTGATTGGCAAAAGATCTTTGAGGAACGAGTGGTATTGTAAAAGAATAGGGCAATTTCGGATTACGGTGTTGGTTCCTATTATCTTTCCATCGGCAAGTTCTATCTCATAAGTTGTATCTAAGGCAATTGGGGATATTTCAGGTAATGGTGCAAAGGTAGTAGATACAAAACTCTTATCGGCTCCAGAGTCAAACAAGATTTTTGCGGAATGATTGTTAAGAGAATACGTACCCGTCACAATGTCAGGGTTCAACAGCACATCTCCATCTCCTAGCATGTACGCCCTTGCACGCGCCTTTGTTTGGTTGAGCTGCATTCAACTTTGGGCATTGACTCTTGAAATGACCCTTCTCTTCACATCCATAACAATTCATGTTTGCCAGTGTTTCCCCTCGGGGTTTTGGCAATGCTTTCCTTGATGACCTACCTTGTTGCACTTGTCACACTTCACATTACAAGGTCCAGAATGGTGCATCAAACATCTGTTACACTGGGGATGTGGTCCGACATACCCTTTTCCAGCAGTGGGTGCAGCATAAGCCCTTGCGGCTTCTTGTCTTTGGTTTTGCCGATTGTGATGATGGTTTTACATTTGCGGTGATACTTGGTTGTTGTTCGATTGTTGTTGTTGGATTGATGGTGGTTGGAATTTGAGCTTTTCCGATCATCAAGCTTTCTTTTGTTGTCACTTGAGTCTTGTGCATTTGCAAGCTTCAATATTGGGTCCATAAGGCGGTGGGATACAATGACAACTTCTTCAAAGTCTTTAGATTTGAAGCGATGACATTTCCTTCGATGCTCCGAGGTAGAACTCCGATCAAAGCTTCCAAAAGCTTTTTATTGGTGGGAAACATATGAGGACACAGAGCTCTCAGCTCACGGAATCTCTTGAAGTATGTCTTGAGATCATTACCTTTAGTAGCCAGGTGGTAATACTCATCTTCGAGCTTCTTGATCTCAGTTCTCGGGCAATACTATTTCATTAACAGTTGTTTCAGATCTCACCATGAAATCTTACAAGCTTCTTCCACTCCAATTGGTTGAGCATGGGCTTTCCACCAAGATAACGCATTTTCTAGCAAAGTTCTAGTTGCCAACTTGACTTTGCAATCATCTGTGCAGTCACTTAGCAGAAATACAGTCTCGGTTCTCTCAAACCAATGAAGTAAACCAATAGCACCTTTAGTGCCCTTGAAGAATGTCGGCTTGCAGTTCATGAACTCTTTGTAGTTACACTTACGAGCTACGGAGGACTCACTTTGATTTGTCGGAGTGTTAGTTGCATTTGAGTTTGCCATTTCAACAAGGCGTCACGACCTGCGACCGAAGTTACCTCGGCTAGATGAGCGGCTTGGCGTCCGCGTCTTTGGGAAACACTCGGTTTCCACTTCTCGGCGATCTCCGCTTCTCGGGAAATCTCAGCTTCTCTTGTAACTTCATCTTCTCTTGCAATCTTGGTTTGTCTTGCAATTTCAGCTTCTCTTGCAGCAGCTTCAGCTTCACGTGCCTCTTGGGCAATTCGTTCAGCAATTGCTCAATTCGGCCGGTTCTAGCGATTAGCCGGTGGCATCGCTATAGCGGCTTAACGCTTTCGGACCAATTCTGAGCAGTTGCGGGTGTAATGGTGGATGAGGTAGCTTTCTTCTTGACCATTTTTCTCAAATTACCAAGAAATAAACACCAAGATTAAGAAATCATCGATTAATAATAAAAGTGATTACACAATATAAATATCATAATAGTCAAGATCACCACTTTAAATTAATGATATGATATCGTTATGAATGACAATAAGTGAATCATGATTTTTCTCAACAAATCATAATATATATATAAGGATATAAGGATCAATTCGGCATACATTACCGATGAATAATATCACAACACAAGAATATAAGAAATACAACCATAGGATACATAGAATACATCATTACATATTAATTGTTCACAACCATAAGTTACAACATCATAATTCTTGTTCCACAGTTACAAACCAAAAGGATACAAGCCTTAATGCCTCATATGGCGGCTTTATAATACATACTAAAATAAAGATGACAAGAATCTACGCATCTCCCGATGTGTCATCATGACGTCGGCGAATCTCCTCAACCATGGCTGTCAAATCTCGGATCTGCTGCTCACGTGCTCAATCTCTCGCTTGGAGGTTATCAATCCTCTGCTCTAGGATAGCAGTGTGAGCATGATCGGATGCAAGCTCGTGATGCAAGGCTCTCTCTCGGCCTAAGGCAGTGTCTCTAAAAGTACTAGCATCTCGAACAGCAGTCTCAAGCCTCTGGGTCAATCTGGTCTCGGCCTCTCTCGCTTCCACAATCTGGGCGCTCATCATGTCGAACACAATCTCAATGGAGCAGCGACCTATCACGAGGTTCTCGACCTCTGATGTGTTCGCACGAGGTGCAAGTTTTAAAAATTTATTAACACGATTTTATCCATCTAATACTATAAACACATACGAGCAAGTATACTCGTTCGTGATAGCAAAGGTGGGTAAGTCGAGATCGTCCCAAAAGATTTTGTGTTTGAAATTTTTTAAAAAGATTAGTAACAAGAAAGCTTTGTCAAGGATTCTTCCAAAAGTGATGTTGATGACGTACCCTCCGATCAGGTCGAAGGACTCCCCTTCGGTCTTAGTCGAAATGACATTACGAAGACCCAAGTCTTTTTTCATAAGTCATTGGTGGCGTAAAACCATTCATCATTGACATGGTTACCAGTTGGGAATTCGCCAGCCGAAGGCCTATGCCCTTCGGTGTCTTCTCTTGAAGATG
The DNA here is from genome assembly GCA_910596185.1 of Chrysanthemum makinoi. Lineage (NCBI taxonomy): Eukaryota > Viridiplantae > Streptophyta > Magnoliopsida > Asterales > Asteraceae > Chrysanthemum > Chrysanthemum makinoi. The sequence continues at coordinate 199,711,809 of OU343223.1, read as the reverse complement.
CCAAGACAAAGAAGAACCTTGACTTGGTCTTCCCCACGTTCCCACTATTTCCTTAGCTTCCCCGCCAAGTCCGAGATAGTGGGGATGAAGCCCTAGCGGTAACCACAAATCGGGGGCCCCCATGATCTCCTAAACGTGTGCTAACGCTCTCCAAGCTATTTTCATCACCTATAAATAGGTTGGACGAGTCATTTCAATGGTATGTTCATTCAACACAGTATTTCACATACTCCATATTATTTACAACACATATCACATACTTACTCACACGCCGGAGGTGGTTCGCAGGGCCCAACCCCTACGCAATCACTTAACGAAGTGTCTACTATTTCTTATTGCGGATTGGCTACAAGTTTGGCGCAAGCATATCACCCCTCATACCCTTTGATCACCATCGAAGGCCTGGTCGTATGAATTATTGTACAATCAGTGGCGCCATCCGTGGGACCCGCTACTATTGGTCTCGTTATTCCAAACTTACACCCAGTCAATCACTCTCACTAGTTTCACAACATGAATCAAGGAAGAGAGGATACACCCCTCGGGTTTCGACCTTGACACCAATCCCGATCAATAATCCTAACAACCTTCCCAATATAACCGCGTCCACCTTTACCACACGATCTCACCCTGAAATAACTCCTAACAACCATGCTTCAACCTCGGCTAACCACAGGTGTCCCAGCGTTTGTCGAAGCTAACATCGAAGCCTTAGAATCTTTACTAAGGGCTCGAAGGAGGCAAGCTCGGAATGTGGAGATGCGTAGGGAGTTAGAATACTCAAGTGATGAGTATGACGAAGAGTTGGAAATGGAGGCTAGGCCCTTGGCTCCTGGGGCTACACGCGTAGTGCTAAGGATAGGATCTCCGTGCAGTCGAAGGCCTAGTGGAAGGTCGGTTGGTTTTGAAGATGTTCCGGAGAGGGCTCCGACTAGAAGGGAAGGCACGATAGAAGGCTCCAATGGAAGGAGTCACCGAAGGGATACTACGGGGGTTAATTTGCCACCACTTTTGGCGACTCACCTGGGAAGAACTAAGGCAGGAGTTCCGTTGCAGCCTTCTCATGCATCCGGCGTAGAAGGCAATCCATCTCAAATGAATGGGGAGGAAATCTTCCTCCTCATGGTATGTACCCTCCTTTTAAGGCTCAATCTTACCCTCAAGGGGTTTATCCCCCACCTAATGGGCAGACTAGCAACCCCAGTTTTACTCAACCGTACGGAAGCATGCCCTACGGGCAACCTATTGTATATCCTTCGTACCCTGTTGGAAGTCACCCACCTTATATACCTACTGCTTACCCTCAATATGTTAACCAAAACCCTGTTGGAATACCTCCAAATCATAACCCGTACAATGCTGCCCCTACCTACATGCCACCTTATAACTTCCTTTATTCGGAGCCCATGGGGTCCACAACACCCTTCATAAGATGGATAGAAGACTACCCTTTGCCTGATGGGTTGAAGATGCCCGCACATATTGGTACTTATGATGGGAAGGGGACCGGATAACTTCTTACACATGTTCGAAGGGGCTATCAGAATGCAGAAGTGGGTTATGCCCGTTGCTTGCCACATGTTTACATATACCCTACGAGACTCTGCTCGTATATGGTGAAACGGGCAAAAACCAGGTAGCATTGTGAATTTGGACGATCTCAAGGCCAAGTTCATATCACATTTCAGCCAACAGATAAAGTTTACAAGAACGCACCTAACAGTTCACAACATCAAGCAGAAGGAAAATGAGAGCACCAGGGCTTTCATTACCAGATACACCGATGTCACCTTACAGATAATGGGCTTGCACGAAGACCAACACATCTCTGGTTTCGTGCATGGCCTTCGAAACAGAAGTTTGGTTGAATTCCTCTCCACTGACCTTCCTGCAACCTATAAGGGTTTAGTGGAGAAGGCTTACACCTAGATCGAAGCCAAAGAAGTGTCTACCAACGGGGCTCCGGTCGTAAACAAAGAAAATCACAGCAAAGCCCCGAAGAATCCTTCGTAGGAAGGGTGAATAGACACAAAGGAAGGGACAGGTTTACACCGTACCATAAAAACATCAACCACGGTCTCTTGGCCAATCTGTCCAAATCTCCAAGAGAGATACTTGCTACGGAAAAGGCTGCGAAGACCTTTGATCCTCCTCCTCGCTTGGCAAACAGAGGAAGGCCCAGAGATACCTCCAAATACTGCTACTTCCATGATGATTAATGGATACGACACCAAGAATTGTAGAGAGCTCAAGAATCAGATAGAAGAGGCCGTGAAGTCTGACCAATTGGGACATTTGGTGAAGGGTATTAAGAAAGGTAAAGAAAAGGTCTCCGACACATAGTTGGGGAAAGACACCACACCTGCCGAAGCACCCATCCTCATGGTGTATAAGGATGATTCTGGTCTAAAGAGAAAAGAAGCGGAGGAAGCATTATGCGGAGTAGGAGATGTCACCTTTCCTTCAATCACAGGGAAAGTTCTTTCAAATGACCCCGTGGTCATCAAGGTCTTGATCTCCAACATAGAAGTAAACAGGGCCTACCTAGACTGTGGTAGCTCCTGTGAAGTGATCTATGAACGTTGTTTTCTAAAGATCAAGCCTTTGATAAGGTCGAAGAGAGTAGATTCGAAGGTACCCTTAGTAGGGTTCTCAGGGGAACACTCATGGCCCTTGGGAGAAGTCCCTCTAGAGGTTACGATTGGAGAAGGAAGGCTAAAAAGAACAGAAACTCTGGTTTTCACGATCGTAAGGTCCGAATCTCCCTATAACCTATTGATAGGGAGAACGGCAATGCAGAAGATGGGCATCGTTGTCTCCACCATACATGCCGCGGTCAAATTCCAAACACCTTTCGGTATTGGAACGGTTTTCTCCAGCTACAACGTGAAGAAGCCTACGGAAGTAGGCAAAAGGATCAAACAGGTTTCGGAAGAGCCTCCGAAAGATGTTCTCAGTTGTACTGATCTTTGAAGAACGCATTGTAGTAAACGATCTCTATCCTGATCAAACGGTGGTAATCGGAAAGCAGCTCCCAACCTCCTTTAAAGCAGAATTGGAAAAGGTACTACAACAATCGGTTTTGGCCTTCGACCTTCAAACCAGGGGAATACGTCCTCCGACTCAACAACGCAAGTAAAGCTGAGTACCATGGTAAACTAGGACCTACATGGGAAGGGCCCTACGTTATTAAGGAAGCATATGGCAACGGAGCCTACAAGCTGGAAACTTTGGATGGAGACGCTATTGATATAACCTGGAATGGCACTACCCTTCGTAAGTTCTACGTATGAAACTTACAATGTCTGAGGACAATTTTTATTTTTGCTTTCTATCAATGTATTTGCATTCTTCTCACTTGGGGAAAGAAGCATTAATGGTAGGCGTCTAGTATTCATTTCTTAAAATGATGTAATCCTCCCTACCCACTTAATGATATAAGCATTTCCCTCAAATCTCTTGTTTCGTTCAATACAACAAAGATTTGCCCACCAAGTCGCTTTATAAGTTTCAATGTCGAAGGGATGTACAAAGACTAACAACATGTCTTGCTCATATGCATAACATCCACCTCAACTTCACATTAACTTTCCTATATGGCCTTAAGGTATTTTAAGCCTTTCGCTGCCCAAAGAATCAAGATGGAGTGGGTCGCGACCCTCGTCGCCAGTCAAATTATCACGATTGCTAATATTTTTGGTGAAGTAACTACACACAATGAGGCTATGCATCTACCATACGCCTTAGGTTGTAAAAAAAATTTTACGCAAGTAAAATAAAAAATCACACATGGCAAAATACAAGCCCTAGTGGCTTTAATGTAGATTAATGACTAGCTTAACTAGTCTAAACAGGCCGTAGCCTTAATGATCCAACCAAACAAAACATTGTTTTAGGCCGTATCCTACATCACACATACCAAATGTTAATTGTTTCATCAGGCACGAAGCCTGGAAAGGAACACAGACAAATTGTTTTAAATAGGGTACATACCACCCTGGGGATCAAATTACAACCACATGGTTGCCTTCATCAAACTTTAGAATGAGTGGGATCAGCTGAACCTGGGGAGGGAGCCTTGGGTGACGGAGTCTTCTTAGAGGGAGACGGAGGCTGGACTTTCCTTGGCTTTTTGGCCAGCAGGTCCTCAATAGAGGCCGCTGGATCCTTCGTCGCATCTGTAAGGAAAAGGAACTCTAAAGCAGTTAAGTGATTACCTGCATCATCATACTCTTTCTCATGAGTTGCCCTGTAGTAAGGAACTTCCTCCAGTTTCACCGGTTCTTTCGTCGCAACTATCTCCTCCAAAGTGGTACACTTGCCATGGAATATGGCCGAATTCACCAGATTCCCAATTGCAATCCCCACATCATCGCTATGGTAAAGTTCCATAGCAACATAGGGGATCACCTTGGTTACCAAGTCCACCCTATCTTTCTTGGCATCTTCGACGAAGATTTAACCCATCTACCTTTTCTCGAGCTTGATCTCTTGGTCCAGCAACCGGCTCTCTCTTGTTCGAGGCATCCACACTTGGATGAAAGAACATATACTTACTCTTTATAGCACTGTGACCATTGAGCCTTCGATAGTTAGCTCTGCATTCAGCCTGCTTCGTTGCCGGTTGACCTTTGAGCTTTTTCATTCTCAGCTCTGAGATCTTGCACCAAGGGGTTCTTGTCAAAATCCTCCAAGGCATCCTCACACTTCTTCTCAGTCTGCATACTTCGATCCCTATCCTTCTCCTTCTCGGCATAACATCCATTTCTTCTCGAGCTTTGGTGACAACACAGAGCAGTTCCCTTGTCCTAGCATTGAGTTGGTTGTCTAGCATGCACTGTCGGACATAAATTTTGTCATGAAGGTCGCAGAGCCTTTCTATAGACATGTTGTCCATCACCCCCTTCCACTTGGGTGGGATTACATGGCCCACGAGTTGGTGACAAGCTAGGGAGAGGGAAGTTCTTTCGTATCAGGAAGTCCTGCAACATATATAAATTTGTTAATATATTATTACTGGTATCTAATTTTTTATTACATGCAAGATACATTACCATGGATATCATCACCACTGGGCCCTTCAATGGCTGGAAATTCCACAGCCTTACCCTGGGCACTCTTTTGCCGGGTAGTTCGAGAGGGAGGAGTAGGTAGGATGAGCTTCCTCTTCGAAGCGGACTTCACAGCTTTTGCACTGGCACCTTTCCTGCTTCAGACCCTCTCACCTATGCCGGAGGGTCCTACGATGGCCAACTGTCCTTCGGAGACTGGTTCATCGAGTCGGCAACATTCTCCACAAGTTGGTCTTCCACATCTATGAGTTCCTTTGTGAGGAGGAGGATCTGGGGCTCGATGGGCTGGGCTTTCACATCATTGTTATTTATTGACACTGACGGAGAGCCCACGCCATAACTCGTCTCTTGGGGATTCTTTGGAATGAAGCTCACCTCCTTTGCACCACCAGCTACCACAAAGTTTCTGAATGACATTTCTGCACGAAGGAGCAAATAAGATAAATATCAGAAAGATAAGTTTTTATTTCTTATATTAATCAAAAAAATACATACTTTCTCAATCACAAATAATCTCAGGTACCAAAGGAGATCCCTCCCATCTTTCAGCAATGCCAGCCATGAAAAGAATTGGTTCAGAAAATGTTTGGCAATCACCGGATGACGAATAGCCAACCGCGATACAAAGGGTTCCTTCTCACAGATATAGGGCGGGGATCGTAGAACCTTTTTTCATCATATTGAAATTCTGGGTTTAACAATGCAGAGTATGTCGGAGGGATAATGGTGTTTTGGATATAAAAGAATTTGCCTTTCCAGTTCCTGATATTCGTAAACGACCTATCTATGAGAATGGGCACATCCCTTTCACCCCTCTTAGCCAAGGTCAACCAATCTCCTCCAGGGTATAAATTCGGAAAACCCCTAAGCACAGTCAATGATGGTTCGAACCCATAAGCTTTGCACATCACAATGTATGTCGTAAGCTTGACTAGGCCAAAAGGGTTGAACCTAGAAATGTGTACCTCATAGTACCGGAGGAATTCTAAAATTAGAGGGTGCAACGGTATCCTAAGGTTGGAGGTGGTGAATGCATGGGTATACAGGCCTACATAGTTTTCGGGGGCATCAAATATCCCATGATTTCTACTAGGTAACATGATTTTATGTTCTTTTGGAATTGGGTAATCGGTGAGGAACGCTTTGAGCTCCTCCCTTGTCAAGGTGCAACCTTGTTGTTTGATTACAAATTTTTTATTGGTAGACATTGATCCTTATAAAATCCACAATAACGTATTTGAAAAACAGATACGAAGGAACACTTTACCTTGTTTGATCGAAAGCTTGATCGGAAGAGGTTTTAGTAGGTGAAAAACTTGGGTGAGAGATAAAATTATGTTAGGGTTTCTTGTTTTACATTTTATATACCTACATATGTTAAATCTCGGCCCTACATGTGTCTGACTTATCCCTTTCCACCCGGATTTCAAACCCTTTTTGAAATTTGAAATGACGTTTACTTTTACCGAGGAAAAGGGAGTGGTTAGGATAAGTGTTTGCATTAATTACGGTCAATAAGTACAAGACTTTTCATCTTCGTTCGTTTTTTGTGACGAAGAGGAGGTTTCGTTTTTATTTCTGAGTTGTAAGCAACATTTCTTGTTCGTACATATCACTTTCGACTGGGGGGGGCTTGATGACGTACCCTCCGATCAGGTTGAAGGACTCCCCTTCGGTCTCAGTCGAAATGACATTACGAAGAACCAAGTATTTCTTCATAAGTCATTGGTGGCGTAAAACCATTCATCATTGACATGGTTACCAGTTGGGAATTCGCCAGCCGAAGGCCTATGCCCTTGATGTCTTCTTGAAGATGCCAAGACAAAGAAGAACCTTGACTTGGTCTTCCCCACGTTCCCACTATTTCCTTAGCTTCCCCAAGTCGAGATAGTGGGGATGAAGCCCTAGCGGTTACCACAAATCGGACACCCCATGATCTCCTAACGCGTGTGATAACGCTCTCCAAGCTATTTTCATCACCTATAAATAGGTTTGACGAGTCATTTCAATGGTATTTTCATTCAACACGATTATTTCACATACTCCATATTATTTACAACACATATCACATACTTACTCTCACGCCGGGGTGGTTCGAGGCCCAACCCTGCGCAATCACTTAACGAAGTGTCTACTATTTCTTATTGCAGATTGGCTACAAGTTTGGCGCAAGCATATCACCCCTCATACCCTTCGATCACCATCGAAGGCCTAGTCGTACGAATTATTGTACAATCAGATATTATAGTAAAATTCAATATAAAGAAATATATATACTTGTGTGTAGTCTATAGGCAATCATAGTAAGTGTTCATGAAGGCTTGGTGTAAACTCTTGATGTGATGCACAAATCTTAAGCAAATGATTTCCAACCATGGTTTATGTTTGTAAAAATCATTCTAAGAACAAAAACATATAGGTAATCCTTTCGGTCCTTATCCTAATGGTTATCCTTTAGAAAATCCATTTGTTTGTAAAATGTTCTTATTAAACTCGTTCCTACGAATCTTTCGACCTTTCGTGATGAAAATGTTTCTAGTATTGTTTTAATAAGTAAACATGGTGGTTGTCAATTACCACATCCCCATACTAGTTTGTCACTTAACTTTTTGGAATAAAACACAAGAGAAATCCTTCCGGTCCTTTTTCTTAAAACATGTTTTACCGACAAATCAAACAAGACTAATATTTTTCCAACAAACTCATTTAACCAAGATCATATATATATGCATCACATATGAGAACACTAGTATGATTTCCTACATCCTCACACACAAGTATATTCAAAAACTACTTCATGATAATAATAACAAAACACAAGAAATAACAAAGTAATTCCAATAACTCAAGAGAATAGAAATCCATAACAAAGTTCATAGAATACCTAAACTTTTGCGATTACAAGAACTAGAAATCGTGGCTTATAGCAACCACACGCCTCCAATCACCTAGTTTAATCGTATAACTCCGAATAACCAAAACAATGGATGAGAATTGCTGTCTCCAACCTCCTGGACGTTTTACAGTGAATACTAAACTTTTAGGATGAATAAAATGGTTGGTAATAGTTTTGGTGTAAACTATTACACTTTGGGTTGTGTCACACATAGTAAACTAAGTCTAGGTTCAATATATAGCCAAAGAGACTTTACTAACTGGCCAAAAACGTTCCCAACAAGTTAATAACAAGAAATGATCGGCCTCCAATGATTATGGGGAGTTAAGGTAACATTAAATGCGTTTTTGTGTAACTCCAGCATGCAACCGAACGGTTATGATGCAACAAGATCGGTTGCGTTTTGACCATCGCCCAACCGAATCGGTTGCGGGCTCCAACCGAACGGTTGGGCGCCTCAGCTTTGAATTTTGTTGACTTTCTTGGTTTGCGCCTCTTTCTTTGTTCTCGCTAATGATTTCCAAGGCGAAACTTGATCTTTCCTTGCTGTAGATACTTAGAAATCATTGCGCTTCCTAATCATTGAGTCCAAAAGCTTCCTTGATCGACTTCCTTCCTTGGGAATTCTCTAAATGTGCATAAAACTTCATTTCTTCATCATTTGTGATACCTGGCTACATATACATACACAATACGCATCTTTTGCACTTTTGCAACAGTTATGAGTAAATATAGCCGATTATCATGCACAAAACCAACAATAACGCTACTAAAAACATGTTCATTTTAGGCGTTATCAAATTCCCCCATACTTAAGTTCTACTCGCCCTTGAGTAGGTCTAACATTTGCAAAAATCGAATTCAATGGTCTTGATACCGTGGTTCCGAAAAATTTAACAATCATCCCAAAAGAGATAATCATTAATTTTCTTTTAATATGTGAAAACTTTTAAAATGAACCAAACACTTTAGATAACATAACTAGAACACCTCACGAATGATTTTAAGAATTCACTCACACTCATATATTGGTGGGTATATGTAAATCACTCAATGCCTAGTCATGATCAATGCTTTTTACCATAAGCTTGTACAAGTATCAAAAAAAAGAAAATAAATTCATCAAAGAGGGCTTTTATTCGGGTAATATCGTTAAGGATTCGGGTTTATAAAAGGTATGGATAAGGCATGGGATGGTTTATGAAATTGGTGTTAAAAGAAAAATAAAGTCAAGTCTAAACCTCCATGTTGCTAGCCAAACCACAATCCCGAAAATGATTATATCTTCTTCCTCTTCACATATCGATCTCCAAATATATGTATAACTAATTTAGCTCATTGGCTAATCAATATTCTTCATATAGCTCATTGGCTATAACCACATTTTTTTAAGTTCCCCCACACTTAGTGTAAGCACATACCACAAAAAAAAATTACAAATGAGAAAGACGTCTCCTTCATCTTTGTTGGAGAATGGTACACACTATAGAAAAAGTGTAGCTTCTTCATAATCATAAAAAACAATCCAACACTCCAAACAACTAGCAACAAACCGATAGACATGACATGGGTTGGCTAAGGTTTAAGGTGTAAAATCTGTTTGTATTTTTTTGGATTTAAAAAAGAATGAAAAGATTGGCTCGAAGGGTGTAACTAAGGGTATCTAGTGCTAAAGATGAGCACTAACAAATGGGTCCATATAAGATGGTTAACTAACCAATGTGGTTAGTTAATATATCATTAGATGTAAAATGGAATGCCATTTGGGTTAAATCCTACGATGCCTCTTATCACTTGAACATATTTTTATCACTCAAGAGTGATTTTAACCATAATGCATAACTAGTACAAGTTCTAGAATCGACATAATCACCGACACACTCATAGCAAATATAAAACAAAAGATGTGTTTTATACAAAAAGAAACCTCACAATTAAGTGGGAAAAAAATAATGCGTGCTAGAAAATACTATCGAATCCAAAATGAATTACTTCCGTAATTTGTTTCAAATCGAAAATTTTTCAAAAACCTCATTTTACCATTGAAATACCCAAGTTGTTTTTAATATATCCCAAAAATGTGTGAAAACAACTAGACAATCAAGGGCGATTTCCTGCTAATTACTTGCATCCAAAAGTTTATCTAAAAATAAGACTAAAAGCTAAAAATTAAAAAATCGTATCATTTTTCCTATTTTCTTCCCTCCCCCATACTTAAGGTCCTCAATGTAATAAAAATAAACTTCAAAGTAAAGAAAATGGGAAAAATAAATAGTCAAAAGATACCACGGGATAGAATATGCAATACGCATATTGGGTCATAAGCAAGCATGTGAGTTATCCAACTCCAAATATTTGACCATCAATAAGCTTCCGACAAATCCATCCTGAAAACAAAACTGCAATACACAATACACAAAACAAAACAAAACAAATGCTACTAAAAATATGAAAAATAAACAAAGTATGATAATCATCCTAGAGAAATAGTTAAGAGATAGAGATAATATTGTTTAACACATGATAACCATTGTTTTTGAAACCATAAATCTAGAATGATCCACGATCATTCGTCGTCCTCACTCATCTCATCACCTTCTTCACCATCATCATCCTCGTCATCATCATCACTCTTGGTTACATAGTTCTCGTCCACTAACTCCGAACGAACTCTCCTCTTCTTCTTCGTTCCTCCAACTCCTGATGAAGATCCTCCAACATCATAGCTTGATCCACCAACCTCGGGTAATCGCGCCATATCGCGGGACTGGGTCGGAAATGGTGCATAACCAAGATATGGGTACGGATAAGGTCCAGGATAAGAAGTGTAGGGGAAAGGATATGGTGGAACATTGGGTGGATTGTAGGGTGGCAACTCGTAGTTGGCCTCTTGAGCCATGTGTTGAAAAATAGGCATTGAATAATCATTGATGTAATTGTTTCTCAACATCATCGAGTCTCTCCAAACGTCCCTACACTCAGTTTCATTCAAATGTTGGTTCCACTCTCCCCAACCTGAGTCAAAACTACTAGACGTACCCGTTTGCACGTTCCCCATCGGTATATTGCCCATTGGCACATTTCCTCGCTGTTGTGGTGGTTTTTGTTGTTGTTGTGGTTCAATCCATGCTCCTAATGTTTTCAATTTCTTATTCAAAGCATTTCTGAAACCACTTGCACTCCAAATCTCACTAAACTTTGGCTCTCCACACTTAGCCAACTCACTACTATTGTAATACCCAAGATTTCTTGCCAGCCTCATCACAAAATGGCCTCCACAAATGTTGCAATTACCTTTGATTCCCGGGGCTCTCCTAGACAAATACTCGGCTATTAGCAAGCCGCATTTCCATCCTTAGATTCCTCCAATAACATCATAACCCACAAGTCCGGCTTCTAACATTTTTCCCTGCTTCCAAATCTATGAAACGGCCCAGTTACTAGAAACTTGTGTAGTATTCTCATCAATGGATTCCTAATGGTTGCAGCATTCCTCCTAGTACAAGAAGGATCTCCCACTCGATTCCAATAAGCGGGCACACTAGGGTATTCTTTTTCAAACCTCCGAAGCCTCGAAAAGTGAGCTTCAAATAATCGATGCTTAACCTTATTTGGTTCATACAAGCCAAGAGCGACAACGAAATTCGGCAAAGTGTAGGCGTGATCCCGCCCACAAAGCCTAAACCAAACACAAACTTCTTCCATCAAGCTCCGAACATTGATCTTCCTCTCAAAATACATAGTCGAAAAGAACTCCATACACCACTCACAATAAACCTCTTCATTTATGCTAAATGCTCTTTCCCATGACAAATCATCAAACGAATCCCCATCAGCCGAATACACATAAGATGTCTGCATCATTTTTCGCAACTCCTCTTCACACTCATATTCGGCAAAAAAATCCCAATCAATCACCCTCGGAACCAAACATGTCCTATTTTGAAATTTTGACAATCGTTCCCGGAAAGCATGTTTCTCCTCGTTGGTGAGATCTTTGAACTTCAGGTTGGCATTTGCTTCCGTCTTCACACTATACGTGACTTTCTTCCTTTCGTTCCTTTGGCAAAACTTGGTAACAATCGGGTTAATTGGAACCTGTGTCGAGCTTGAACTACCTACAACAATTCTCAGTAGAAATCATAAATATAAGTCAATATAAGAGTGTTAGAACAAACGGGAAGGTCTATGGAAGCCTCTAAGGTCCACTTCAAAAATTCGAAAAATTCCAAAACAGAACGTGGAACCGGATTCGGTTGCAGGGCAACCGGATTCGGTTGCAGGGCAACCGGATTCGGTTGCAGGGCAATCGGATCGGTTCCTCTGTTGACCTACTCCAACCGTTCGGTTGCGCTTCGCAACCGGATCGGTTCCTCAACCTGCTTAAGGCTTTGCCTTCTAATCCATTTCCCACTCGATTTTTCTAAGTTCAATTCACTCCAAGACTGCATTCTAAAATCACCAATGGTTTCTACATCCTCAAATTACTCTAAATTCACTTTCCAAACCTCTAATCATCACATATTCATTTGGTTAGAACTCAACAAATTAGACCTCAATTCTTTCAATTACTATTTCTAATCAACAATGTGGCATCTATTATTCATTAAGAACGCATCATCTACCAACTAGGAATCACCAATTGCAACTTAATTTGATTCAATGGCATAACCTAATTAAATCCAAAAATTCAATCATCTAATACTCATTCCATGTTGAATCAATCACTACAATTCTTCTTACTCCCTTCTAAGATATTTCCAATCTTCTCCAACGAACTTCCGGTGTCTTTGAACATCTCATCCAAGTTACGAAGGTACTCAAAAATTCCGCTTAAACTATCCATAATAACTATCTAACAAGACAAAACAAAACCAAAACAAAAATCCAAATCATTAGCGTTAGAGTTAGTAAAAACAAAACCAAACTATAGAAACATATACTAAGCAAGTAAAGACACTTAACAAAACTGAAAACACAAGCTAAAACTCAAAATTTAAAAAGTAGAAATTTTTTTACTGAGAGCTCCAACCAGATCGGGTGGCTCACCAACCGATTCGGTTGGTGGTAAACTTCTTAACCAAAACGTCCAACCGATCCGGTTGCGGGTTGCAACCGAACGGTTGGATTGATTTCCTAATTTTTTTTTTTTTTTTTTTTTTATATATTAAACCTGTAAATTAATTAAAATTAAAAACTATTAAGTGTACTTAAACTCTTAATTAATTTTGACTACTCATTATCCTTATTAATTATAAAAGTAATTAAGTTATTAAATGAAAACTATATTAACTAATCTATTAAACTACTCATTAAGACTACTAAAACCATAAAAACTGAAAATTAACTATTTCTAATTACTGTAATTAAGACAATTAACTAAAAAGTAAATAAAACTAAAAATAACTAAAATAAGAGAAAAGCTAAAAATCTAAGAAAAGCATAAACAACCCAAGATATAATCTATAAAAATCAGAAATGACAAGAATTAATCTATGAACTATAACACAAATCCTTTGGATAAACTAAAACTATGAAAATCAAAAGACAAAAATTTTCCGAGAGCAATAACCGGACCGGTTAGCCTCTAAACCGTTTTTTTACTCTTCACGAAATTCAATTTTAAAATCTACCAATTTTACAGAATCTTAACAAAATCAATTTGCTTAAAAATCCAAAATCCCCGGCAGCGGCGCCAAAAAATTGATGGTGCTCGCACGAGGTGCAAGTTTTAAAAATTTATTAACATGATTTTATCCGTCTAATACTATAAACACATACGAGCAAGTATACTCGTTCGCGATAGCAAAGGTGGGTAAGTCGAGATCGTCCCTAGAGATTTTGTGTTTGAAATTGTTTAAAAAGATTAGTAACAAGAAAGCTTTGTCAAGGCTTCTTCCAAAAGTGATGTTATAGTGAAATTCAATATAAAGAAATATATATACTTGTGTGTAGTCTATAGGCAATCATAGTAAGTGTTCATGAAGGCTTGGTGTAAACTCTTGATGTGATGCACAAATCATAAGCAAATGATTTCCAACCATGGTTTATGTTTGTAAAAATCATTCTAAGAACAAAAACATATAGGTAATCCTTTAGGTCCTTATCCTAATGGTTATCCTTTAGAAAATTCATTTGTTTGTAAAATGTTCTTATTAAACTCGTTCCTACGAATCTTTCGACCTTTCGTGATGAAAATGTTTCTATTCTTGTTTTAATAAGTAAACATGGTGGTTGTCAATCACCATATCCCCATACTAGTTTGTCAATTAAAATTTTGGAATAAAACACAAGAGAAATCCTTTCGGTCCTTTTACTTAAAACATGTTTTACCGACAAATCAAACAAGACTAGTATTTTTCCTACAAACTCATTTAAACAAGATCATATATACATGCATCACATATGAGAACACTAGTATGATTTCCTACATCCTCACACACAAGTATACTCAAAAACTACTCCATGATAATAATAACAAAACACAAGAAATAACAAAGTAATTCCAATAACTCAAGAGAATAGAAATCCATAACAAAGTTCATAGAATACCTAAACTTTTGCGATTACAAGAACTAGAAATCGTGGCTTATAGCAACCACACGCCTCCAATCACCTAGTTTAACCGTATAACTACTAATAACCAAAACAATGGATGAGAATTTCTCTCTCCAACCTCCTGGACGTTTTACAGTGAATACTAAACTTTTGGGATGAATAAAATGGTTGGTAATAGTTTTGGTGTAAACTATTACACTTTGGGTGTGTCACACCTAGTAAACTAAGTCTAGGTTCAATATATAGCCAAAGAGACTTTACTAACTGGCCAAAAACGTTTCCAACAAGTTAATAACAAGAAATGATCGGCCTCCAATGATTATGGGGAGTTAAGGTAACATTAAATGCGTTTTTGTGTAACTCCAGTCCATGCAACAGGCGAGCGGTTACGATGCAACCGGGTCGGTTGCGTTTTGACCATCGCCCAACCGAATCGGTTGCGAGATCCAACCGAACGGTTGGGCGCCTCATCTTTGACTTTTGTTGACTTTCTTGGTTTGCGCCTCTTTTTTTGTTCTCGCTGATGATTTTCAAGGCGAAACTTGATCTTTCCTTGTTGTAGATACTTAGAAATCATTGCGCTTCCTAATCGTTGAGTCCAAAAGCTTCCTTGCTCGACTTCCTTCCTTGATAATTCTCCAAATGTGCATAAAACTTCATTTCTTCATCATTTGTGATACCTGGCTACATATATGATAACGTTACACGCGTCGTTCGGGGTCAAAGGAACTTCCTTTTCTTCGAGCAAGTTTTATAACACCCTAGGCAGTGAACTTAATCGTTGTAGTGTAGTATTAGGGTAAGCCACGGGTATTGATATCGTTCTCTAGGGGAATATGAATGCTAGTGAGAAGTTACTACGCTAAGGTTGGGGTTGAGGAAGATTATTTTTTTATCTTTTTATGTTTTTTAGAAAATGGAAATGTACGAATCTCGGGGTTTGGATTTGGGGGTTGGTATTTCTACCGATTACTCTACTTGTCTAATTATCTAATCTAAGGTGTATGTAGTCTATGTCTAATTATTGTGTGCTCGTATGATAGTTTAAAGATGTGTCCACTTAGGTTTTATTACTCCTTAATTATCTCCTATTGATGGTTGAATTGTCACGTCCTTATTCTTAATCGAGTTGTGTGTCTAAAGTCGTAGGGTATGCATTTATCCCTAACTCTTTGAACTTACCAAAGGGTCTAGATCTACAAAACCTCTAGGAATTATAAACTCTAACTCTAAGGCACTCTTTGGATGATTTAGCCTACAACTGCTCTAAGTGTCATAGTCCAAGGTTCACAAAGATTAATCAAGCATTAATTACACAACGAATGACCTATCGCATTACTAGATCATTAACAATTAAGATAAGAGACAACCAATCAATATTCAATAATTAAGTTTCATATTCCCTAAGCAAACACACAAGTAAATTAGCCGGACATGGAGAACATGCAAGCATACACACAAATAATTGAAGACATAATTGAATTAATGAAGTAAAACACTTATCTTGATGTAAGATAGGGTTTGGAACCCTAAAATCCTGTACAAGACAGCCTTGGTTCGGTTTAGGTTTTTACTCCAAGCGACTCCACACTAAAAGCGAAAAATTCGGATTCTATATATAAGATTACAATCGCGACGGCGTCACCTTATGATTTGTGGCGCCGTCGGGTCGCCGTCATTAGGGTTTCGTCTTGGCCAGGTTAGTCTTGCGACGGCGTCACCTTGTGCTTGTGACGCCGTCCCCTTCAGATCTCGGCCGTCTGGATCAAATCTAGGCCGTCTGGGTTGCGACGACCTACTCTTTTAAAGCATGACACCGTCACTTGAAAATAAGCAATTTGGCTACTGCCCGTCACAAAAGTTATGCGGCGGCGTCACGAGATAACACGGCGCCGTCACTTGTAGAACTTGGCCGTCCCATTGTATTTCGGCAGATCTGAGTGGCTCGATTCTTGACTTTGGCCATTTTCTTCGTATATCCGCGCTTTTTCGTCCAAATAAGTGCCATTCCAGCAATTTGCCTTCAAGAGACCTAAAAAAGTGAAAATGAACGATATTAAGTAATAACGGATACAAAAGTGATCAAATAAGGGCTTAAGCGACCCCTTAAAAAGGTACATTTTAAAACCTTATCAAATATCCCTACACTTGGTATTTTCTTGTCCTCAAGCAAATGTGCTTTTAGCCAATTAATTTATAAGTTAGGGGTCATGAAGCATTGGTTTAAAACAATCCACAACACATATAAGCCCTAGCAAAGTCATAACAAGCACAAAAATTACATACTAGCACCTCACATGGGGTGTTTGGATACTCACATCTCTCGGGTGTATATGAAATATATCAAAGTGGAAATGGAAGATAAACACTCATTAACCGGTCCTAGTACATAGATTACCATAGGCTTGAGAATAGATCAAACCTCCATCGCTTTGGCGTAAGCACCTAGGAAAGACTATCAAAGAGGTCTTTTAAAAGGGTTGTAATGTTAGGCTTACGGTAGGGAAACAAAGGGTTTGGTGGGATAGGTTATTTAGTGGTGGCAAGTCAAAAATCTCTATGTTACAAGCATACGAAGAATGGCGTTGCTAAGCCAAGACTCGACACTCTAAACTCTAGATAACTGAAACAAACAAACATAAATTTAAAGATAGATGTAGGATGGTAGCGCGTTTTTTTTTTTTTTTTTTTTTTCAACACTCTATTTTTTTCTTTTTTTCTCTTTTTCTTTTTTTTTCATACACTTTTACTCTACCATCCTCTACGGTAACATCAAAATGATAGGGATTTATTGCACATCCCTACACTTGAGTTTTTATTACTCTAACACTAATTTGACCCGAATTGAAAAGATCAAAACACTTGGGGTACATTATTACGCAAATAAAGAAATTTAACGTTCCCTTCCAGTCATTAAACTTTAACTTTTCCCATGAGTCCCAATCGTCCCAAACTGTATACAAAGGATATGACTCGACTTAGCAACTCATGCAAGCAACTAGATAATTGAACTAAGGGTTTAGGGTGATAACAATAATGCACTAAAAGTGAGTGCATACAAGGTAGGCTAAGGCGATTTGGGTGTACATTTGGGGGTGGGGTGTAAACAATGCTCTTCATTGATATTCCAGAAAATCCGAAACATCACGAGAACCGCGAAAAGGATAGGCTCTGAGGGGTTAACTAGGGGTATCGTGTACTAAAGATGAGTACAACGCAAAGGGTGTGGGGGAATTACTCAACCGATGTGGAAGAAGTAATTATATTACGGGTATCAAACAAGGGTTATCCTAATGCCTCTTATCATTTAGTCATTCCTAACTACACAAGTGTAGTCTTACTAGCGATCTCGGAATGCATCACAAAATAAGTTCTAGAATCTATTATACTACCGGTTCACACTCTAAGCATTACAGATGAATGCTTTAATTCCTACTAATCTAAGGGCGATCCTCACATTTTGGGTGGAATTTAGGTGGTAAAGGGTTTTTGTGCTAGTCATGCAACTTCCTATCCGTGAGACGCTTTTGTTAAGACTAATGGCCCACTCCTATATGTCATAAAAAATTTAAAATTTGGTGCCAAAATTACCCTAACCGACATTTTCTCATGGTTTATTACACAAAGACAATTGGACAAAGCAAATAATCAAGG
The DNA here is from genome assembly GCA_910596185.1 of Chrysanthemum makinoi. Taxonomy (NCBI): domain Eukaryota; kingdom Viridiplantae; phylum Streptophyta; class Magnoliopsida; order Asterales; family Asteraceae; genus Chrysanthemum; species Chrysanthemum makinoi. The sequence goes on along the minus strand of OU343223.1, from coordinate 199,693,629 downwards.
ATAAGCATAGTTTCAAAGTTCCGTTTATTTTCCTCCCTACACTTAAACTGAACATTGTCCCCAATGTTCCCGAAAGTATCAAAGTTATGATAATGGAAGGTAATGAAAAACGAAAGAAACTAATACTCCCTGATTAGCTCGGTAGGATCCGTGTAAAGTGGTGGTTAAATCCTTTCCAAGAAGAATGTATGCGTGAAAAGCTCCTTCCAATCTTATGTAACTTCTTCTTGATAAATTAAACTTGCACACTTGAAGAAAAAAACGAAACATTCGCATAAAATCGGCGGTAATAATATATATAAGACTCGACTAAACTAGGATATAATGCTTATGTTTACATAATTTCTGGAAAATTAAGACCTGGAAAATTCCAAAAATTTATAAGTAGCTCAGAAAAGCGAGAAAAAAAAAAGTAATCTGTTGTTTTTATCCTTCTGGCGACGCGTCAGGTTCGCGATCCTGGCCGTCAGGTTATCCTGATAAAAACTGGTCTGCGATTTTCTGGAAAAAATTCTGGAAAATTTACATCTTTAGAATCTGGAAAAATTTCTGCAAAACATCCATTATGACTCGATACAAGCATTTAACTCGAACAAACACACATATATATCTTTTAATGAATTGCTATTCTCATGTTTACGTTTCTTTTGAAAACGTGTGTAATCCTCCCTACACTTATCCTTTATGTAAAATACCTTTATATGCAATTAAGACGAGATTAAAAACAAAATAAAGCATTTTTACAAATTTAAACATGAGAATAAGCAATCACTAAAAGATATATGACACACAAACAAGCAAACAATTAAGCATGGATTGCCTCCCACGAAGCGCTTTTCTTTATTTATGAGTCTTGTAGCTAGACTCGTAGTCGTGCTCTTACGTTGTCTCGTGCACGCTCACGTGCTCATACTTAAGCCATTCCAACGTTCTTTCATTCTTTTTGTAATCATCTCCTAATTCAAGGCATTTTTTGTAATACCGCTTAGTTTTCTCATATGGGTACCTAAGTCCACTTTGCTTATCCCTTTCACTAAGCAATGGTAGATAAAGTCTTCAACTTCATCAGAGAATGTAATTAGACCATCAATCATCCGTTCATTCAACCTAGTCATTCTTTTGAAAGGTTTTCCAAAAATTACTTGAGTTAGGTCCTTATCAATAAATTCTCCTAAGTCTTCTAAGACCATGAACTCTACCAAATAAGTAAAGCTTCCAACAAACACGTGCAAATGAGTGACTGCTTCAACAACATTGTTCCCTTGATAAGTTAACTCATTGATCTTGATTTTATTGTATAGGTCCCTTGAGATTAAGTTTAAAGGCAAGAATGAATTTAAGTAAGCATCGAACCCTTCTAATCCTATTTTGCAAGGGAATTGCATGTTAAAAGGCCCATCCTTCTCAATTCTACACCTAGGGTCAAAACATTGGGAGGGGTCTTCCTCCATTTCAAAACTAACTACATTGATGACCTCCCCGCTATCAAGTGCTTCACCATAATCAAATTCCTCATCGGAATCTGAGTCATAGAAAGGACTTTGTTGTTGCCAATTTATCTCATTATGCCTTAGGTGATTTCCAAAATGGTGAACGGGTGAGGGGTTTTGTGGGATTGCGTTCTCAATTTCAGGATTAGGAACGGGTAAGGTGAAGAATCTTCGGCGGAAGACACGTATCATGGTGAGTGATGGATTTTACGAACAAAAGTCACGAAGAAGGGGGGATAGACTACGAGAAAGCTAAAAATTGAGAAAAATTTACTTGATAGGAATCAAGCAAAGAAACCTAAACGAGGTGGACTACTAACTAGCTATTCTATTCCCCGGCAGCGGCGCCAAAAACTTGATAATGCTACACGCGTCGTTCGGGGTCAAAGGAACTTCCTTTTCTTCGAGCAAGTTTTATAACACCCTAGGCAGTGAACCTAATCGTTGTAGTGTAGTATTAGGGTAAGCCACGGGTATTGATATCATTCTCTAGGGGAATAGGAATGCTAGTGAGAAGTTACTACGCTAAGGTTGGGGTTGAGGAAGATTATTTTTTTATCTTTTTATGTTTTTAAGAAAATGGAAAGGTACGAATCTCGGGGTTTGGATTTGGGGGTTGGTATTTCTACCGATTACTCTACTTGTCTAATTATCTAATCTAAGGTGTATGTAGTCTATGTCTAATTATTGTGTGCTCGTATGATAGTTTAAAGATGTGTTCACTTAGGTTTTATTACTCCTTAATTATCTCCTATTGATGGTTGAATTGTCACATCCTTATTCTTAATCGCGTTGTGTGTCTAAAGTCGTAGGGTATGCATTTATCCCTAACTCTTTGAACTTACCAAAGGGTCTCGTCTACAAAAACCTCTAGGAATTATAAACTCTAACTCTAAGGCACTCTTTGGATGATTTAGCCTACAACTGCTCTAAGTGTCATAGTCCAAGGTTCACAAAGATTAATCAAGCATTAATTACACACCGAATGACCTATCGCATTACTAGATCATTAACAATTAAGATAAGAGACAACCAATCAATATTCAATAATTAAGTTCCATATTCCCTAAGCAAACACACAAGTAAATTAGCCGGACATGGAGAACATGCAAGCATACACACAAATAATTGAAGACATAATTGAATTAATGAAGTAAAACACTTATCTTGATGTAAGATAGGGTTTGGAACCCTAAAATACTGTACAAGACAGCCTTGGTTCGGTTTAGGTTTTTACTCCAAAAGACTACACACTAAAACTGAAAAATTCGGATTCTATATATAAGATTACAATCGCGACGGCGTCACCTTATGATTTGTGACGCCGTTGGGTCGCCGTCATTAGGGTTTCGTCTTGGCCACGTTAGTCTTGCGACGGCGTCACCTTGTGCTTGTGACGCCGTCCTCTTCAGTCTCTGACGCCGTCTGGATCAAATCTAGGCCGTTTGGGTTGCGACGACCCACTCTTTTAAAGCCTGACACCGTCACTTGAAAATAAGCAATTTGGCTACTGCCCCGTCACAAAATTTATGCGACGGCGTCACAGATAACACCTGACGCCGTCACTTGTAGAACCTGACGCCGTCCCATTGTATTTCAGCAGTCTGAGTGGTTCGATTCTTGACTTTGGCCATTTTCTTCGTATATCTGCGCCTTTTCGTCCAAATAAGTGACATTCCAGCAATTTACCTTCAAGAGACCTAAAAAGTGAAAAGGAACGATATTAAGTAATAATGGATACAAAAGTGATCAAATAAGGGCTTAAACGACCCCTAAAAAATGTACATTTTAAAACCTTATCAATATACATACACAATACGCATCTTTTGCACTTTTGCAACAATTATGAGTAAATATAGCCGATTATCATGCACAAAACCAACAATAACGCTACTAAAAACATGTTCATTTTAGGCGTTATCAACCTCCTCCTCCAAGCTCTCTATCCTAACCAGCGGAATCTCATCATAATGCGCCAGGAGCTCACTCAACTGGTCCTCGTGTCTAACGAGTCTCGTAGCCAATAGAGGAATGGTGTGGTGTACAGGCTCACCGGTAACAGGCAGAACTGGAGCTGGTGCAGTGGTTGAGCTCTCTCCAAGCTCGAATGAACTAGGTGCTCCCTCCTCTTCTCTCCAACGACGAAGTAGTGGTATCAAGAATGACCATCGCCTAGCACCGGCCTTCTTCCTTGGTCCGGTCTCAACGTCCACTTGAGTAGGCATGTCAGGATCAGATAGTGATGGTGGATAACACTTAATGTAGAGCGGTATGGATGGCTCACTAAAAGTGTCCAATGGAGGTGATGCTGTAGGCGGTGATGAAACAGGAACAGTGGTGGTCTGACGGTAGAATACAGTAGGTGGCAGTGGTGGTGAAGTAGCAGTAGGTGGAACAGTAGGTGTAGCTGGTGATGACTGAGTAGATGGTGACTGAGCTGATGGTGACTGAGCTGATGGTATCACATGAGTCATAGTGATGGATCGCACACGCTTCCTAGCGGTATGCATGATGATAGCACTCTTATGACGCAGTATGTAAGGCACTCCAAACGGCTCAGGCTCATAAGGCTTAAGAACACGGATCCTACGTCGGTGACGACGGATCGGTAGAGAGGATGATACTGAAGAGTCTGATGAAGCAGAGTCAGTGCTCTCGGATGACTTGGATGATCCATCATCCACAGTGACATATGAAGCAGGTAGCCATTGTTGCGACTCGTAATACTGATCTAAAGTCATAGCAGCAAAAGCATTGTGCTCTTGAGAGCGAGCAATCATAGCTGGAACAGTAGGAGTTCGGGCAACTTCACCTTCCTCAAAAGGTTCAGTCTCGTCCGAAACAGTGGCTGGTATGACTGGACTGGGATGAGCTGGCATATTGACAGTCGTAGAGGACATAGTGTCTTCCATCTCAGTGTCTGAGGACAGAACAACCGGGTGGGAAGCAGACATGGTACTGTAACAACCCATAAAATAATGTAAGTAAAATGCCAAATAATATGATTAACAAGATTTTAGTTAGCTATGCATATTTGCCAAGCAAATCTCCATGCCTAACTAAAATGAATGCAATTTACTTATGATCTAGTGTTGCATCAATCCTAATGCATAGAGCGGTCACGGAAGGGCGTAAGGTAGTGGTGTAAAATAGTCCCATTTTAAAAGTGCGGTTATAGTCCAAATGTTTTTGAAAAACTCTTTGGTTCTCTATAACCTTGGCTCTGATGCCAATCTGTAACACCCCCGAAAATCTTAATGACAACGGAAAACTAATTCGGGTGTTACTCGAATGGAGATCACAGTCAATAATTATAGAAAATGACTCGAAAGAGACGTTTTATTAAAAGTAGTTATCATTCATCGAAAACTCATAGTTGTTACAAAACATTGTAAATTGTTCAAATGTTTTTCCCAAAAGAAAGATCATGAGTTTGAAAGAAATGACAACTTTATGTTTTACACTACCAGATAAGCCTTACCAAGCCCCACTCCGCGCCTTGGTCATAATCTTCACAGATTACCGGAGATAACATGCATAAAAAGGTCAACAAAAATGTTGAGTGAAATTCATAGGTTTAAAATAAGTTGAACAAAAGTATAAGAGCATGATCATTGTAAACTAACAATATCATAAGGAAAATCACAGATTATTATGCGCTAAGCTCATGCAACCAAGACTCAACTGCATACACCGAATTACCAGTGTACGTAAGTGTGCCCCAAAGGAGGTAATAGCCAATTACCTAAAGAAATTCAAATATGGTGCGCCCCGGTTATTTCTCTATAACCGAAACGGGGTCGTTAATCCCCATAGTACTATTCTCGATATCTGCGTTCACTCGCGGTGACTAATGGTTCATGATTCAGGGGACTTATGGCTAAATACTTAGGCAGTACCAATAATCAAGAGGCTAACATTTATGAAAAACCTTGTGTTCTAGTTTAGAGCATGTATCTCCCTCGCGGGGTTTGCAAATAAAAGTAAAATCGAGGCTATGAACTCACCTTGATGATACGAACAAGCACAAACAGATCAAGCACAATGTAGCGGAGGTTCCAAACCGAAACCTAAAAATGATGAGATGGCGAGTCTCAGTATGATGAACATTTTGGTTCACGACCAAAATAATAGAGCATTGAATATTCTTATTCAATAGATCATTGGATTGTCCAATCCAATAGTGTGCGTGCGTGCTTAACGTTTTAAGTTAATTTACGTGCTACATTGCCTTATTTAATGATCCTCAGTTACGCATAAGTGAAATGTTTTTCCCTCGTTGTGATCTTAATAGATTTGTTGAGTATTTTAACTTGTTTAGATTCCCCGTGCGTTTTATCGGATTATATATATATATATATATATATATATATATATATATATATATAGTCCTCCAAATTTGAGAAAGTGACACTTTATACCCGATTTTATTTTTATACCAAAACTTTCAGTTTTGAAAGTTTTACCCCTTGATAAAACTGCTTTTACGAAAACAACCCTCCAAGTTTACTTTTATTCGTTTAGACCTCAACTCTTCCAATTTAACACTTTCCACCCAAAAGTTCTTATTATAACTAGTTTAGGCAAATTACATAACTGGTCCTCGTGGTTTTATACGTGCGCATGCACGTGGTTTTACCCCCTATACTTTCGAATATGACAATAATGGCCCTTATACCTTTCATGCGAAATATTTTACGTATAAATTAACCCCTTTATCTTTTGAAATGTTACGATTTTAACCCAAAGACTAATATATTTGCAATTTAGGTCCGAAATGTATTCTTAATATACGAAAACTTTATAAAACATTTTCAAGTTTATTTCTACTTATTTCTTTAGCTTATTAGCTTATTCTTATCATATTGGGCCGGGTTGGGCTTTACTTGGACTTGTCGTGGGCTTAATGGGCTTTAACGATTGGGCTTTAGGCCCAATAACACTTTGCGTATGTTTTTAAAGTGTACGAGTGCTTCTTATAGGTATGTGATTGATTGGTCCCGAACCGTCAAGCTTAATCACACAAGCCGGCCACTTGTGAATGGCTGACCGTAATAAACTTAAAACTGCTCAGAAACCAATGCAATTTAAGATCAGAGGAATATAGGGGATTCCTGGGTCGTTAAATCCCACGGAGGATGAATTGGTGTTAAACAACTTCAGATGTCGAATAATCACTAAGGATAGTGATCAGAAAGGATTTTGAGATATTTATACCTAAAGAAAAGTTTTGTAAATTACAAGGGCTTAAATGCAAATTAAAGAAAATTAAAAAGTTAAAATATATTAAATAAACGCTATCACTATTTTTACAATGATGAACGTTTAAAACCTAAAACGTACGTTTAAATAAAATTACGTAAACGTACAAAATAAAACGTGAGTTTTAAGAAATAAAATGCCTACAAATATGAAAATGACATTTTTACAATCCTAATAATAAAAGAAAATTATTAGAAAAAAGAAAATTATTTTTAAAACTATTTATTTAATTATTAATAATTAAAAAATATTTATTAAGTATTTAAAATGCACTAAAATACAATAAAATATAAAATTAACCTAGAAAAATGAAATTATAACTTAGAAAAATCTAAAATATGATAAAACTTATTTTAAAACTGAAAATATATTTTTTAGAGTTTTTATGTATTTATTATTAATTTAATACTATTTAAAACTAATTAAAATGCTAGAAAATACTAATTAAACCAAGAAAATTATGGAAAAATACTTTTTATGACTTTTATATTTATCTTAATCTATGAAAATTGAAAACATATTTTTTTAAGCTTTTTCTGATTTATTTGTATTAAAAGCTATTTAAAAAGACTTAAAAACTATTTAAAATAAAGAAAAATAGCAAACAGTGGCAGAAAAATATGAAAAATTCAAGAAAATACTAAAATATTATTCTTAATCTATGAAAAATATAAAAACATATGCTTATGTGGAGGAAAATGCAACTGCAGTGGATTGGCTTATAAATAAGCACTTCAAAATAAGCCAAAAGCCATCACAGAGTACCAGCTGAACACAGAAGCTAACTAATGCTATATTAAGTCTAAATTAGCTAATTAACAGTACTCTTAATTATTAAATAAGCTTAAATTGGATTTGAGCTTATTGGATTATTTAAGCAAAACAGTGATTAGGGGGGCACCTTTAATCTATTACACAAGCTAAACAAATAAGCTAAATGGAAAAACAGATAAAGGGACTTAAAGATCACCTAGCCTACTATACTTGGACCAAAAATCAGCTTCTCACAAGCTTGAATGAAGCTTGTGCAAAAGCTGTAAGATGTGCCTGTGCACACTCAGTGAATGCTGAGTGTGTGCAGGGCATGCTTTTTAACAAGGGGGTCAAAAGAAGCTGAAAAATAAGCACTTTATAAGCTAAGTGGTGTTAAACTAATATTTTTCTAATTTAATTTAGCAGCTAAACTTTACTATCCCAAAAGGATTTAACCTAAATCTCAATATTAAGATCACAGTGAAATTGTAAAGTTTATTCAAAAACTGACATTGAAAAATTTTGACTTTTTAAAGGCATGAAGCAGTTTGACTTATATGACTTTGTGATTGATTTTATAAACTGAACATGTTATGATAAGCTATAATAAGATGATTATAAGCTATATTATCAAGTTATCAACTACTTAGATGATATTTGTATTTAAAAATCCTAACAGTTATGAACTTAAGACAGATATAGAGTAATTTTGACTTTTTACTAATAAGCAATGGTTTTTATGGTTTGACTAAGTTATATAGAACTAGTATGATATTAAACAGCAACAAACAACATCAAGTATTGGCTGGAATGCCACTAAATCAGCAAATCCAAACACACCTGCAACTAACTGTTTTGAAGCTTATTGAAGCTTAACATTGATTTAAACCATGAAATCAATTGAATAACTTATATTAACTATATTGAGACAGATTTAAACTAAAATTAACAAGACTTAACCACTTATACTAATAACTACAATCTTTTAAGAAATGGCTTACAAATGTGTCCAAGCATAAAACTGAGATCTGAGAACTGAGAACTACTCCTATGGGCTTACCACTAAGCCTCTAAACCAATAAGCAATCCAAAATTAGCTCTGCATAACCAAATATCATGACCAAATCCATTTTGAGCTCTTCAGTTGACTTTTGTTGACTTTTCTTTGTTTTTGAAATTTAAACTAGTAAAATCTGAAACAGGCTCATGAAAAGCTATTGTAAGCTTATCTGAGCTTGTTGAAAGAATAAAATAGCTTATGAAACTTATAATAAGTATAATTGACTTAATACGAATTATCAAGAAACATGAAAACTTGAAATCTTATTTAACTTGAATAATTACAATATAAAAGTGACTTATAACTTGAAACAACCTTGATTTTATACTAAGACTTGAAATTTAAGCTAAAACAGACATTTAAAGAACTTTTACACTACTAATGGTCTAAAAACATGCGACCACACTTTCTTCTCCTTCTTTCTTGATTTATATTGATCTTTCTGAGTCTGTGGGTCCCACTTGATCTTTCCCATCAATAATATCAGCCTTTGGATGGGTCAAATACATCTTAGCCATCAAATGGCATTTTGGCGCCAAAAAGTCTTTGGGTGGGTTTCTGCAATTAATGCAGTTTGGGGGGATATGGAGGTGTTAGGGATTAGATATACAGCTGGGGGGATAAGTTTGAAAGGTGGAAAGTGGTGGTGAGGTGTAGAAAACCAGGTGGTTTCAGGTATGCAGGGGTGAGGGAGGTAGAGGAACAGTGGACGCGGTATTTTGAATTTAAAAATTGGGCCGGGTTGTATTTGGGCTTGGCTGGGTTAAAGGGTTTAATGTATTTAATTTAGGTCCGTTTGGTTTAGTAGTAATACAAGCCCAAGGACCAAATGTGTAATTCTGCCAATTTGAAGGACCAAACCTGCCATTATACCAAAGTTATTCCAAGGACCTATTATGCCAAATATGATAAACCAAGGACCATACATGTAATTATTTTCCATTTTTAAATGTCCAAGGACCAAAACTGTCAAGTTTGAAACTTGAGGGACCAAATATGTAATTTTCCAAAAGTTAACCATAAGGACCAATTTTGTCATTAATGAATAGTACAAGGTTTATTTTTGATAAATTTCCATTTTTAAATTCACCAAGGACTATTTTTGACATTTTTCCAAACTTGAGGGACCTTTTCTGCCATTTGCCCAAAGATTCATTCAAGGACCATTTTTGACAACTTAGAATATTTCAGGGACCTTGAATGATATTTTTACAAGTTTTTGAATTACCAGGGACTAGTTTTGACAATTTTTGGAACTTGGGGGACTAAAACTGCCAATTATGCAAACTTGATACGTTTTTCACCAGATTTTGATGTTTTTGCATTTAAAACATATAAAACACTTGTTTGTGATATTTTTATCATTTTGATGCATTTCTGAGTGTTTTCAGATGTTTTTGGCATTCTAAACAGTATAAAAATGATGAGTATTTAGACACTCATCAATCCCCCACACTAAGATATTGCTAGTCCCTAGCAATGATTTATGAAAAGTTAATGGATTTTATCTCTTTACCAAAAGCCATTACTTCTGGAGTAGCCAATTGTTTTAGTTCAAGTAAGAACCTTGGTACAATGATAACCAAATGATTTTGAGCAAATCATAAGCTTTCAACGGGTTTGATTTGTCTTTACCAGAAGCCGTTTGCTTCTGGACTAGCCAACTCTTAGATAAATTATCAATATTATCTTTGGTGAGCCGATTACCAATTATGGATTTTCCACTGCCTTTACCACAAGCCATAAACTTGCGGGCTAGCCAACTCTTCACTTTTTAGGATATGGTGAGCTGAACACCATACAATTTTGGGCAAATTGCAAGCCATAAACGGATTTGAAATATCTTTACCAAGAGCCGTTTGCTCCTGGATTAGCCAATCCTTATGTGGGTTAGACATGGTGGACTGATTACCATTTGTTGTGTTTAGTACATAGTACTTCCACTAAATAAAAAATTTTAAAATTTGGCCATTTTTGGGGAAAAATGGACTAAAAGGGTACATTTATGATCAAATTCGCCAGAATTTCCCCCCCACACTTAGAAATGAATATTGTCCTCAATATTCAAAGTACCGGCTGTTATGCCGAAACTTAGAACGCAAAAAGATAACATTACTAGCTAAGTGTAGAAACACAACAATTATTCTCTTTTTTTTTAATATTTACAATTTTCATTTATTTTTTAGATCTCTATACAACATGTGGGGCATCACCCCCACACTAAGGTGGTACACACGGGGTGAAAACCCATGTTTAACTACTGTTTTTGATTACCGAGTCGCAAGCTTGACTCGACCCCGAATTAATTTGTTCATGGGGAAGTAAGTGGAAGAGACAATCTCCATCGGACTTTCATTCAAGATGTTTGTATAAACATTGAAGTACGTGAAAGTTCCACACCGATGAGATATACATAGAACCGGCTCAAAAATGATAAATGAAAATGCCGGGGTCAAAGATAATGTCTTCATTCCCGAAGGAGTGAAGAACAGGAGAAGCTACGGGATAGGTGAAGAAGAGAAAGAAAGTCATGATAATAATCTTGACTAACTCATCATCATCAGAAGGGGAATTCATGATAGCATGAATTTCATCTTTTAAGCTCAATTGGTCTAGACATATCCCGGGTGTGTCTAGATCAAAGTAGAAGTTATCATACTCCGGTAGAGATATGATATGAGTGAGTTCATAGGAGAACTCCTCAAAGGAAAATGATTCATATTCGGGATTGATTTGACTGAGTTCACTGGGGAACTCCTCAAAAGTGAATGATTCATAATCGGGGAGAGAATTATGAGAATGAGAAGTGGTAATACCACTAATCTTCTCTCCCATATGATCAAAATGGAACGTTTGCAATTCCGGAATAGAATCATTGAACAAAAGTTCACTATCCTCAAAGGGGATAGGATATGAAGTAGGCTTTTCATTAAAAGCCTCGATTCTAGAAATGAGAAGATTAACATTCAATAATGTAAGACGAAGAGCTTCGTCTTGGATTATTTCTTCATCAATCTCTTCTCCTAAGCTGACAGGCTCAGAAGGTAATTCCCCCACATAACTTATGTCTCCACAAGATAAAGAATAGTCCTCATCAGAATCAGAGAACATCTCAATATGATCATTTTGGAAGACAAGAGGAGGAGGGATATCACACACATGGTCAAGAATTCCCTGTGACTCTCTCGGGATTGGGACAAGGTTCTCAACACTAGACTTTATGAATTCGTCCGATTCCTTTTCAGGAACAGTGTCAAGATGCTCGTCCCCCATGCTCAGAGAGTGAGTGGGAGCTTTGGGTGTGATGGCAGTTGCTTGAGAATGAATCTCAACTGCTGGAATATCCACTGATGAACTTGATGAATCTTTATAAAATTGTAGAATATCAAGGGTAACTTCATCATCATCGTCATCAGGAATGAAACGGAATCGAGAGCTAGATTTGGCTGCTTTTTCTTTTGCAATTGATTCCCTAATAGATTTTTCAAAAGCAATTTGGGAATCTAATTTAGCAGCCCGCTCTTCGGCTAACAATTCTTCCATGGATTTCTCATTTGGATTATCTTGGGAATGTTTACATTCCTTCAAATCTTTCACTAAATCCAAAAGATCAAGGAGAAGATTTTGAGGAAGTGGCTCAGGCTGAGGTGGTGCCTGATTCACTTGGTACTGTAGAGGTTGGTCATGATACGAAGAGTCGTAATTGTTACAGGGAAATGGATTCCTTGTTTGACAATCAGAGCTACAGTGAGGACCTCCACAATACTCACAACAGTAAAACTGATGTGGCTGTGAGCTATATGTGTTGTAGTCATAATTGTTGTCAGGAACCTGCTCATAGACAAGCGTGTTTCCCGATTGACAATCAGAACTGGAGTGTGAACCACCACAGTAATCACAACAGTAAAACTGTTGAGTCTCACAGTGTGGTAGCTGATGGAATAAATCAGTTGTGTTATGGTAGGAATAGGGATCCTGGTTATAGACAGACCCGTTTCCTGATTCCACCATGCTACAACTGGGGCAATTGTCACCATTATAAGGACCACCACACCATTGACAACCAAGAGGGTGAGGATAAGACATAGAAAGAATCAAAGGTTTACAAAGGGTTTGGGATGAAGAATCAAAGATGTGAGAGGGTAAAGAGGAATATTTTTGGTATTTTTGAAAAACATTATGTAAAAACAAAGAATGAAAATATTTTTGGTGTTGTTAACACTTTAGGAAAAGTGTTAATGAACTTTTTGATTTTTAAAATTTGTTTACAAAAAGGTGGTATATGTGCAAGTACGGATCTGGAAATGCTTAAAACACGCTTACAGCCTCCCCGGCAGCGGCGCCAAAATTTGGTTGGTCCCGAACCGTCAAGCTTAATCACACAAGCCGGCCACTTGTGAATGGTTGACCGTAATAAACTTAAAACTGCTCAGAAACCAATGAAATTTAAGATCAGAGGAATATAGGGGATTCCTGGGTCGTTAAGTCCCACGGAGGATGAATTGGTGTTAAACAACTTCAGATGTCGAATAATCACTAAGGATAGTGATCAGAAAGGATTTTGAGATATTTATACCTAAAGAAAAGTTTTGTAAATTACAAGGGCTTAAATGCAAATTAAAGAAAATTAAAAAGTTAAAATATATTAAATAAACGCTATCACTATTTTTACAATGATGAACGTTTAAAACCTAAAACGTACGTTTAAATAAAATTACGTAAACGTACAAAATAAAACGTGAGTTTTAAGAAATAAAATGCCTACAAATATGAAAATGACATTTTTACAATCCTAATAATAAAAGAAAATTATTAGAAAAAAGAAAATTATTTTTAAAACTATTTATTTAATTATTAATAATTAAAAACTATTTATTAAGTATTTAAAATGCACTAAAATACAATAAAATATAAAATTAACCTAGAAAAATGAAATTATAACTTAGAAAAATCTAAAATATGATAAAACTTATTTTAAAACTGAAAATATATTTTTTAGAGTTTTTATGTATTTATTATTAATTTAATACTATTTAAAACTAATTAAAATGCTAGAAAATACTAATTAAACCAAGAAAATTATGGAAAAATACTTTTTATGACTTTTATATTTATCTTAATCTATGAAAATTGAAAACATATTTTTTTAAGCTTTTTCTGATTTATTAGTATTAAAAGCTATTTAAAAAGACTTAAAAACTATTTAAAATAAAGAAAAATAGCAAACAGTGCAGAAAAAATATGAAAAATTCAGGAAAATACTAAAATATTATTCTTAATCTATGAAAAATATAAAAACATATGCTTATGTGGAGGAAAATGCAACTGCAGTGGATTGGCTTATAAATAAGCACTTCAAAATAAGCCAAAAGCCATCACAGAGTACCAGCTGAACACAGAAGCTAACTAATGCTATATTAAGTCTAAATTAGCTAATTAACAGTACTCTTAATTATTAAATAAGCTTAAATTGGATTTGAGCTTATTGGATTATTTAAGCAAAACAGTGATTAGGGGGGCACCTTTAATCTATTACACAAGCTAAACAAATAAGCTAAATGGAAAAACAGATAAAGGGACTTAAAGATCACCTAGCCTACTATACTTGGACCAAAAATCAGCTTCTCACAAGCTTGAATGAAGCTTGTGCAAAAGCTGTAAGATGTGCCTGTGCACACTCAGTGAATGCTGAGTGTGTGCAGGGCATGCTTTTTAACAAGGGGGTCAAAAGAAGCTGAAAAATAAGCACTTTATAAGCTAAGTGGTGTTAAACTAATATTTTTCTAATTTAATTTAGCAGCTAAACTTTACTATCCCAAAAGGATTTAACCTAAATCTCAATATTAAGATCACAGTGAAATTGTAAAGTTTATTCAAAAACTGACATTGAAAAATTTTGACTTTTTAAAGGCATGAAGCAGTTTGACTTATATGACTTTGTGATTGATTTTATAAACTGAACATGTTATGATAAGCTATAATAAGATGATTATAAGCTATATTATCAAGTTATCAACTACTTAGATGATATTTGTATTTAAAAATCCTAACAGTTATGAACTTAAGACAGATATAGAGTAATTTTGACTTTTTTACTAATAAGCAATGGTTTTTATGGTTTGACTAAGTTATATAGAACTAGTATGATATTAAACAGCAACAAACAACATCAAGTATTGGCTGGAATGCCACTAAATCAGCAAATCCAAACACACCTGCAACTAACTGTTTTGAAGCTTATTGAAGCTTAACATTGATTTAAACCATGAAATCAATTGAATAACTTATATTAACTATATTGAGACAGGTTTAAACTAAAATTAACAAGACTTAACCACTTATACTAATAACTACAATCTTTTAAGAAATGGCTTACAAATGTGTCCAAGCATAAAACTGAGATCTGAGAACTGAGAACTACTCCTATGGGCTTACCACTAAGCCTCTAAACCAATAAGCAATCCAAAATTAGCTCTGCATAACCAAATATCATGACCAAATCCATTTTGAGCTCTTCAGTTGACTTTTGTTGACTTTTCTTTGTTTTTGAAATTTAAACTAGTAAAATCTGAAACAGGCTCATGAAAAGCTATTGTAAGCTTATCTGAGCTTGTTGAAAGAATAAAATAGCTTATGAAACTTATAATAAGTATAATTGACTTAATACGAATTATCAAGAAACATGAAAACTTGAAATCTTATTTAACTTGAATAATTACAATATAAAAGTGACTTATAACTTGAAACAACCTTGATTTTATACTAAGACTTGAAATTTAAGCTAAAACAGACATTTAAAGAACTTTTACACTACTAATGGTCTAAAAACATGCGACCACACTTTCTTCTCCTTCTTTCTTGATTTATATTGATCTTTCTGAGTCTGTGGGTCCCACTTGATCTTTCCCATCAATAATATCAGCCTTTGGATGGGTCAAATACATCTTAGCCATCAAATGGCATTTTGGCGCCAAAAAGTCTTTGGGTGGGTTTCTGCAATTAATGCAGTTTGGGAGGATATGGAGGTGTTAGGGATTAGATATACAGCTGGGGGGATAAGTTTGAAAGGTGGAAAGTGGTGGTGAGGTGTAGAAAACCAGGTGGTTTCAGGTATGCAGGGGTGAGGGAGGTAGAGGAACAGTGGACGCGGTATTTTGAATTTAAAAATTGGGCCGGGTTGTATTTGGGCTTGGCTGGGTTAAAGGGTTTAGTGTATTTAATTTAGGTCCGTTTGGTTTAGTAGTAATACAAGCCCAAGGACCAAATGTGTAATTCTGCCAATTTGAAGGACCAAACCTGCCATTATACCAAAGTTATTCCAAGGACTTATTATGCCAAATATGATAAACCAAGGACCATACATGTAATTATTTTCCATTTTTAAATGTCCAAGGACCAAAACTGTCAAGTTTGAAACTTGAGGGACCAAATATGTAATTTTCCAAAAGTTAACCATAAGGACCAATTTTGTCATTAATGAATAGTACAAGGTTTATTTTTGATAAATTTCCATTTTTAAATTCACCAAGGACTATTTTGACATTTTTCCAAACTTGAGGGACCTTTTCTGCCATTTGCCCAAAGATTCATTCAAGGACCATTTTTGACAACTTAGAATATTTCAGGGACCTTGAATGATATTTTTACAAGTTTTTGAATTACCAGGGACTAGTTTTGACAATTTTTGGAACTTGGGGGACTAAAACTGCCAATTATGCAAACTTGATACGTTTTTCACCAGATTTTGATGTTTTTGCATTTAAAACATATAAAACACTTGTTTGTGATATTTTTATCATTTTGATGCATTTCTGAGTGTTTTCAGATGTTTTTGGCATTCTAAACAGTATAAAAATGATGAGTATTTAGACACTCATCAGTGATGTGTTCTCAACATATTAGACTAGTGTTAACATGTGACTATGTGTCGTGATCAAGCTTAGCATACGAGTTGTATATTGAAATGGTGCACACAACATACTAAACGTGTGTTAATCAAGTGTAAACGAGAAAATGAAATGGAAATGAGTTGAAAGGGACTTACTACACTCAAAATGAGTGGTGATGATACGTGTGAGAAGTGAATGAGAAGTAAAACCCAATGAGAACCCCTTGTTCTCCTTATAATGTTACCCGAGCTATTATTTACCCAAGCTTCCTTGGTGTTTCACCCTCTTCGTTACCCTTGATCCTCCTTGATGCTTTCATGAATAGTTTGAGTGTATGTGAGAGTGTAAGACTTGTGTTGGTATTGAGTGTGAGTAATATGGTTAACAATGTGTGTGTGTCATGTGTTTTTAAAAGGGAAACAAGCATGGTTCTTATTATTTCTTTAATCCTAGGTTACCTAGTCCTTAGCAACAATAGACATGTGAGATATCTTGGTCTTAGGCATGCTATAGCAGCCGAGTTTCATGGGAAGGAAAAGATGGCAAAGTGAGCTAGTAGACAAGTGATAGACATATTATCCTTTGTGTAATAAGGTCAAAGTATGGTCAAATGATTTTAGAGTATTAAACAAAGTGTTAGGGTGGCTAAAGTTGAGGCTTTGTCTTCCCTTGTCCATGCTTACACGACATAGTTAGAATCCAAGGTAGGAGTTTTAGTTTTGAGTTTGGTTTTGTTCTCGTTTTACTCGATCGGTTACAAATCTTTCCCAAGTGAAAACAATATCTCAAGGTGCAAGTTTACTAATCATATGTTGGGTGTTGCGCTCGTTGGCAAGGCCCAAGGAAAAATAAGGGTGCGTGGGCTATTAGATTGGGTCGTATAAAATGGTTAGGCCCAATAGATGTGTTAAACGAGTTGGGCTATTAGTGGGTTCGTGTACAAGCTAGGTGCAAGGCTTAATGACATTGTGGGTGGGCTAGAGTTGGGACGAGGCCCAATGACAGAAATAGGGGTGGGCTTAATTCGGTTACGAGGCCCAATAACATGTCGGGTTGGGTCGTGAGGTGGTATAAAGTCCAATAAGTTCCGAGGCCCTATACGAATTTAATACATTTTTATTATAATTTATTTCGTATTTTTATAAATTTTTACGTATTCGTTACGTATTTTAAGATTATCAAGATCGTGGGGAATTTCGTTCTAATCACAACGGTATATTTATGAACTCTCAAGCTGCGTTGATCATGCATATGCCAAATGATATGCAAATGTGATGTTTAGAAAATTTCATGATGATATAAATCGTGCTTAATTTCTGATTAAGGCTTTAAGTACAATGAAATTTTCCGGGGAGCTTACAGTCCGTTTTTACTCGTTTTCGTCCGTTTTTACACGTTTTCATATGATTTTACAAGTTTTTGTCTGTTTTTGCAGGTTTTCGTCTGTATTTACATGTTTTCGTCTGTTTTTATATGCTTTCGTTCATTTTTATATGTTTTCATCCATTTTTTCATGTTTTTGTCCGTTTTTATACGTTTTCTTTCGTTTTTACACGTAAAAAAACAAACGAAAACGTGTATAAACAAACGAAAGTGAATAAAAACAGATGAAAGCATGCAAAAATGAATGAAATCGTATAAAAACGGGCAAACTCGTGTAAAAACGGACGAAAATGAGTTAAAACGAAAGAAAACGTGTAAAAACGGACGAAAACGTGCAAAAATGAATGAAAACGTATAAAACAGACGAAAACGTGCAAAAACATGTAAAAACAGACGAAAACATGTAAAAAAGGTCGAAAACGTGTAAAAAAGACGAGAACATGTAAAAACGAATGAAAATGTATATAAATGGACGAAAACGAACAAAAACGGATGAAAAAGTGTAAAAACAGAAAAACATGCAAAAACGGACGAAAACGTGTAAAAACAGACGAAAACATGTAAAAACGGATGAAAACTTGTAAAAATGGACAAAAACATGTGAAAACGAACTAAAACGAGAAAAAATGGCCGAAAACCTGTAAAAACGAACGAAAACGAGTAAAAACGGACGAAAACATGTAAAAACAGACAAAAATGAGTAAAAACGAAAGAAAACGTCTGAAAACGAACGAAAACGTCTAAAAACTGGACGAAAACATGCAAGAAAGGACGAAAACGTGTAAAAACGAAAGAAAACGTGTAAAAACGGACGAAAACCTGCAAAAACAAATGCAAATGTATAAAAATGGACGAAAACGTGCAAAAACGGACGAAAACGTGTAAAAACAGACGAAAACATGTAAAAACGGACGAAAACGTGTAAAAACAGACGAAAACATGTAAAAACGGACGAAAACGTGTAAAAACGGATGAAAATGTGTAAAAACGGACGAAAACGAGTAAAAACGAAAGAAAACGTGTAAAAATGGACGATAAGATGTAAAAATGGACGAAAACCTAAGAAAACCACATTTTCGGTTATTTACTAACGACCGTTAGTATAAAGGACTAACGACCGTTACTTAATTGTCATTTGAAAACCACAATGACCATTTATGTAATTAACTCATTTGAAAAAGAAGGTGACAAGGGCTTTTTGGTCATTTCATAAGGATTTGGACTAGATCCGTAATAACTAAAAACCACAATGACTGAATTAGTCAAAAAAAAGTGTAGTGACTGAAAGTGAAAAATCCAACAAACCACAGTGACCATTTGTGTAATTAACTCAATTGCTTATAACAAAAGTTAAACATTCCTGATTATAGTAATTTCGCTTATGTAACTGATGACTTAAAATCTGTTTTGTTTAAATATACAACAAGTATATACACAATATATATTGTTTCTAATAAAACATAAATATAAAATAACAATAAAAACAAATGAAAACCTGATAAGCATCTCGAGAAGGAATGATATACGCATCAATATTAACACCACACTTCCCAACATCCCACGCAAGAAGTACTACAATACCGAGCAAACACAAATCCCATAAACAATTATCCATTATTGAATCAAATTAAAAATGACAAAATATAACTTTTGAAACCTGTTAATACAAATAAGCCGTAAAAACGTTTATTTATATTTTACGATCTTCTAATGTTTTGTCGATAACAAACGTAAAATTATTTTAACGAAACAAATAAAATACGTAAATGGTTTGAGCCAATAGTTTACTAACACACTTACGTTTTCATATAAAACGCAAAACAAGTAATAGTGTTTTCATGTTATAGTAATGCACATGTATAACAACTAGTGTTTACATAATGGGTAGTTATATACATACTTAGTATGTATTATAATGGGTAGAAGTCTAAGTATTTGACCCATTGACTAAATACATTAAATGTAGTTGGGTAAAACCCAAAATCAATGACCCATACCCATGGAGCATGATCCATAACCCATGACCCATTGCATGACATCATGCATAGTCATAATGGGTATTATCCATGACCCAAGGAGCTAACCCATGACCCATTTACCAGATGCATTGCATCTTCTAGATATATTGTATCTATTTGGATACTCATCGTTCAAAGTCTACAACCCATGATCCATGATCCATGACCCACAACCCATTTAGGGGGAGCGTCCTACGGATCCCTAGGATTACACTAGACGGATCCCTCAAGCAAGGGATCCGTGGGATCCGTGGGACTGATATGTGCAAAAACACATATCATTTCTTTATCAAATATGACCCAAAATAACCAAGAAAAGCCGTTTATTGCTAATATTTGATGGTTTCTTGAGTTTATGCATGTGCAGGTACGGATATGATTAAACACACAAAAAGAAGCCAAATCAGACGAAAATCCGAGCACGAGAGATTAAGAGAGTTTAAGCTGAGCCGGAAGGTCGAAATTGTGCATTTGTGAAGATTTTATTCTCTGAGGATGATTTTTGAAAGATATGATCAAGTTTGAAGAATCGTCAGAATCAGTCCCTCATCTTTGAGCATTTGGCAGAATAGACCCTTGAAAATTCAAAAATTGCAAAATCAGCCCTTGGTTTATTGGAGATTGACAAGACTGGCCCTTGGAAGATATTTTCAGAAAATACAAGTTTGGTCCCTGGATTTTCAGCATGCACACTTTTGGTCCTTAAACCATTAGATGGGTTTATACTGAATCCTTTGGTCCAAATCTAATCCTAAATCCATTTATCCAAAGGCCCAACCATCCAAACTAACTCACGGCCCAATCCAATATCACAATAACCCGGTCAACCCACACCTGTTATCACTTAATTACCGGTCAAATAAAAATAAAAAAATTACCCAATCCCTCCCAGAGAAGAACGCGCCATTTACCTTCCATTCACCCACACCATTATTACCATGATCCCAACCTCGTACTAAGGATCTCCTAGAAAGCTTCTAGAAAAGCTGACACAGCAGATAAGGAATCACACGTGGCCACTTCAAGCTCTCTTATTGGTTGAGACACGTCTCATGGTGAAATGGAGGCTAATGATTGGAGGAAGTGACTCAGAGGATTTGTGTGGCTGAGGATAGCATTCTAGGCTCTTCCAATCAAGAATCCCAAGCTGCTTGAAGGCTATAAATAGGACCCTTTGCTTCACATTGTAGTCGTGCATTATTTTCCTTAAAATTCAGTTTATGTATTTGTATTTCAGTTTATTAAGTAGCTTATTAATGTTCTCTTAAAGTTTTTATGTAATCTCAGTACTTATTATAATCAATTTCAGTTTTAATAAAATTTCCAAATTTCCACTTCAATCTTGCATTTTTGTTACTAAATAACCTGTTTTCAATGTTTGAATAAGCTCATACAAGCTTTGTCATAGCTTATGTGAGCTTATTTGGTGTTTACAACCGTTTCATTGCATTTACTATATTAAAAGCTCATTGGTCAACAAAAGTCAACTGGTGCTCTATTTTCGTTCATGAATGAATTTGGGTTGATCTAGTTGCTGGATTGGTTTTTATTTGGTGTGTTATGTTGGTTTGGTACTGTTATGCTGCCCAAATTATGCTAGAAACCAAGTAAGCCTTAATAAAAAATAAAAAAAAAACACCTTTTTCATAACTGTTATATTGCAGTCATGAATATGATCAATTGCTTGTTATTGATGCTTGATTTGATTTTATTAGAATATTAGTAAATATCTGTTTTGATCTCTGTCACTATGGAATAGGATAAAGTAGTTTAACATGCTTATTAAGTATCTTACAGGGGTGTTTGGATTAGGCTTTAAAACTGTGCTCTAGTGCTTGTTAGAGGTATAGTTCAGTTGCTTTAGCCTTGATTAGCCATAAATTAGTCATCTCAAGTCTTAGTTTTGTACCTGCTTGCATAAATAGTCAAAATCATTCTAAAATCAATCTAGCTTAAGATCCGTTAGGAGTAAATTAGCAATAAGCTCTAGATAGGTGTAGAATCTGTAGGAGTGGCTTAATTTGTTCTTATTTCATCTCATTTCATCAAAATCAGTCCTTAAATTGCATTGGAATCTAATAAAAGTCAAATCTTATGTCTGTCGTTGTTTTGGTCAAAAGTTGAAAAACCAGTTTTTGGGGAAACTTTGTTGAATTTTCATGCCTTCGTTTCTGAACCAAAATTTATGAAATTGTGATATGTTTGAGATTGGTTGGTCAAGATCTTAAAACTGATTTTTGTCAAATTTATATAAGCTTTTTGGATAGTGAAATAAGCTCTTGAACAAGCCTGGTTTTGCCCTGTAACAGCAAACTGTGTTTTTTTTTACAATCTTGCAGACAAGCTAGTTTGTTCATTTGAGTTCATTAGGAGCTGATTTTTGGTCCATGTGTAGTCTGCTAGGTGATCTTGAAAACCCAATATCTGTTTTTCCCCTTAGCTTATTAGGATTGCTTATGCATGTGCTTAAAGGTGCCCCCATGAATGATGTTTGGATAGTATTAATCCCATAAGCTCAGATCTAGTTTAAGCTTTTTTAGTGATCATGAGTACTGTTAATTAGTTAAGTTAGACTTATTTTAGCATAATTCAGCTTGTTTGATCATTTGGCTTATTCCTGTAGCTTTTAGCTTATTCTAGTAGCTTATTTAGGACTGCTTTACACTACAGCTTCATATTTCCCCACATAAGCCCATATTTTGATAATTTTTATAAGTTTAGAATAAGTTTTTAGAATTTCCCTGAATTTTTCATAATTTTCCAACTTTGTTTGCTATTTTTCTTGATTTAAACTAGTTTTTAGGACTTTTTAAATAGCATTTAATTCAATTAATTCAGAAAAGGTTCCAAAAAATAATTTTTCAATTTTCTTAGATTAAGAAAAATATAAAAGCCAAAAAAATATTTTTCCAAATTTTTCCTAGTTTAATTTGTAATTTTTAGAATTTAAATTAGTTTTAATTAGTTTTTAATTCAAATAAATTCCAGAAAAATCATAAAAATTAGTTTTAATTCTTAGTTAATTTTCTTAAATCACTTTTAGTTAGAAAGTAATTTTAGATTATTTTTAGGACTTAGGATAGACGTAGTTGCATTTTATTTACGTTTCATTTTATACGTTTTAGTATAAATCGCGTATTTAGGATTTCCCGTAGTGTAATTTCCCTTAATTGTTTTCCCATTCCCCATAGTTTTAATATAATCATAAATCCAAAACATCGAGCATTTTAATAACGAACCTGTAACGACTTTGCCCATTCACACCTCGTTGGGAAACGACTCGGATTTCCTAATCCGTATCACTATCACTCACGGGTTTTGATTCATTATCCTTTTTCCTAAAGGGATTTTAAATCATTACTTGTGGTTATTTTTGATATCGATATTGTGGTTTTTATCCAAACACACACACCCCTAAACCTCAACGAATCAAATTTTGGCGCCGCTGCCGGGGAGGTTGTGTCGCGACAATATCGTTAAAGGTTTGACGATTAGTGACTCGAGATCCTTCCTTCGTGAAGTTACTATTTTTCTAAAAGTAAAAAATATTTTCCTTTTTCTTTTGTATATATATATATCATATTAAAAATACAAAAAGATTTTCCCTTTGTTTTTGAGCTAAATAAAATACATCAATTATATAACATTCTCAACGGAGGTGTTATCATTAATAAGTTCCCGAACCAAAGATCAAAAACTTGCCTTTGTGTCGCTTGTGAGTTGATTTATTTCTATTTGATAAACAAACTGTGTGGTGGGTATAAGGACGGCCTGACATTAAATTGCGGCTGAAAAGAAGCGGGTTTTTAATAAGCTTCGCGCTGACCTAAAAAGCTTCTCCGCTCGCTTGTGCGTTTGTCTTATAGAAGTGATTTATTCACTTGGGATTATTGGTTAAGTTCACTGTGTTTTCGAATACCGTTCGTTTTAATTGCCTTGGTTTTGAAAGTGCATGCGCACTCGTTCCAATAACTACAGACCGATACGTGAAACTGCTACAATTACGAGAAGGCGAAATAGACGTGCTCCATTAGTCGAACCCGAGATTCGAACTAATCCGACTCCGCCCATTGTCGAAATGGCGGAGGACAACCGATCTATGCTAGAGCAACTCCAAGCACCCACCGAGGGTTATGGAGAAGCCATCGTCGTCCCGGCAATCGTTGCCGATAACTTTGAGCTTAAACATGGATTGATAAATTTGGTTTCGTCAAGCCAATTTTACGGATTTGAGAGGGACGATCCTCACTCTCATATCCGACGATTCAACAAGCTCACGTCTACGATCAAGTACCGTAACGTTCCGGAAGAGGCTATCAAGCTACTACTCTTCCCGTTTTCACTTGAGGGGGCCGCCCGGATTTGGCTCGAGAAACTACCCCCTCGATCGATAACCACATGGGAGAATTTAGTGTCAAAATTCGTGAACGAATTCTTCCCACCGTCTAAAACAACAAGCTTAAAAAATGAAATAACGAAATTCACACAAAGATTTGATGAATCATTTAGTGAGGCATGGGACCGATTCAAAGATTTGCTTAGGCAATGTCCCCATCATGGTTTTACGGAATTACACCAACTTGATACATTTTATAATGGTTTGAATGAGACTGATCAAGACTCTCTCAATGCCGCCGCGGGTGGTAATTTGTTGACCCGATCAACGAGAGATGCCTTGTTGATTATTGAGAAAAAATCTAAAGTTCGTACCTCACGTAGCAAATCGGTTGCTGCCCGAGTGAGTATTGCACCATCGTCCTCGTCTTACGAAAATACGTCTAGCACCGATGCTAAGATTGATAAGCTTACAGATATGATTCAGGCTTTGGTTAAGATTAAGACCGCTAAGGTTAATTCTTCTCCACCCGCTCAAGTCAAAGCGGTGGAATCGACTTGTACTACTTGTGGAGGCCCGCATGCCTACTACAATTGTACCGCCACCGATGGAAATCCTTTCGAAGCTAATGCCGTAACCGGAGGTAACCAATACCGTCCTCAAGTTGAACCAAACCCTCGTGTTAGTAATCAAATGGTACCTCCGGGATTTTCTCAATCGAACAATCAGACTCGTTTTAATCAGAATCAAGTTCGTGGACTAAATGTTCAAAACCAATTCAAAGCCCCACCAAATCAATACTCGAATCAAGGAGTCAATTACAATCAAGGATATCCAAATTCAAGCTATCAAGCTCCACCTTTGCCTTCAAATGAATTCACGAATTACGTTCAACACAATAATGCTACCATCCAAACCATGCAAACTCAGATTTCAAGTTTGAGAAATGAGTTTCAATCTTCGTTGACTAGACAAAGCAATGAGTTTAGGAATGAGATTCGACTTCAGAACAACAAATTGGATGCTTCACAGAATAAACTTGAGAACATGTTGAATGCTGTTTTGTGTAAGATAAGTCAACCCTCGAGTTCGGGATCTCTTCCAAGTGATACCATTCCCAACCCGAAGGGTGAGTTAAAAGCTATAACCACAAGGAGTGGTAAGGCTTATGATGAACCATCGTTTCCTACTCCGCTGGTGAGGGAGGAGGAACGAGAACCCGTGGTTATTGAAGAGAGTGTGCAAACCACACCCGTCCCACCTCCGGTCGTTCAGACTCCGATTCCGGAACCCGATGTTCCGAAGACTACTTTTAAACCCTCACTTCCTTATCCGTCCAGACTTCAAGATCAAAGGATTTGTGATAAAACCGAAAACCAAATGGAGAAATTTGTTGAGATCGTTCAATCCTTGAATTTTAACATCAGTTTCACCGACGCTTTACTCCTCATGCCGAAATTTGCTGCCATGATCAAAAATTTAGTGAGTAATAAGGAAAAGCTGGCCGAAATTGCAAAAACACTGTTGAATGAGAATTGCTCGGCGGTGCTCCTCAAGAAACTTCCCGAAAAGTTAGGAGACCCCAGCAAATTTCTTATACCTTGTGAGTTTCCGGGAATTGTGAAATGCTCCGCCTTGGCCGATCTTGGTGCGAGTATTAACTTAATGCCTCTTTCGATTTATAATAAGCTTTCTCTCCCGGATCTCACTCCTACTAAGATGACTCTGGAACTCGCGGACCGATCAACCTCTATTTCGAAAGGAATCGCCGAGGATGTCTATGTGAAAGTAGGACCACTACATTTTCCCGCCGACTTCGTTGTCGTTGACTTTGATGCTGATTCACGAGTGCCTCTTATTCTCGGGAGACCTTTCTTACGAACGGGCCGTGCGATGATTGACGTTTATGAAGGAGAAATTACTTTACGATCTCATAAGGAAACCGTCTCATTTAACATTAACCATCCTTCGAGATACTCCTCCAATTATGATGATGCTTCTATTAATCGAATCGACGTTCTCGATATTGCTACGGAGGAGTATGCTCAAAAGCTTCTTGATTTTATGAGTGGCAATCCCACCATTCCTTCTGAAAATGTTGAACCAACTTCTGAGCCTATAATTGCCGACTCTTCCCCCTCTCTTACTTCATTCGAGGGAGGTGATTTCGTTTTGGAAGAGGTCGATGAGTTTCTTGCTACTGACGAATCGATTCCACCGGGAATTGATGATGGTGTTTATGATTCGGAGGGAGATATCCTTTATCTTGAAAAATTGTTGAATGAAGATCCATCACCGTCACTCCCTCCGAAAGAGATTACGATTGAAGAAATCAAATCCGTACAAACGTCTAATGAAAAACCTCCAGAGCCCGAGCTCAAGGATTTACCTCCTCATCTTGAATACGCTTTTCTTGAAGAACCGAACAAGTTTCCCGTCATCATTGCTAAAAACTTGAAAGATGAGGAGAAAACTGCACTTTTGGAGATTCTTCGTAAACATAAGAGTGCCATCGCTTGGAAAATTTCCGATATCAACGGCATAAACCCTCGTTTTTGTACTCACAAGATCTTAATGGAAGATGATTGCAACCCCGTTATTCAACAACAACGTAGGGTTAATCCGAAAATTCATGAGGTTATAAAAAAAGAAGTTCTTAAACTCCTCGACGCCGGAATCATTTATCCAATCTCCGATAGCTCATGGGTTAGCCCTATTCATTGTGTCCCGAAGAAGGGTGGGATGACCGTCATTGCCAATGAAGATAATGAATTGATTTCCACACGCCTTGTCACCGGATGGAGGGTGTGTATTGACTACCGAAAATTGAATGATGCTACAAGGAAGGATCATTTCCCGCTACCTTTTATGGATTAGATGCTCGAACGTTTAGCGGGGAATGAGTTCTATTGCTTTCTCGATGGTTTTTCCGGTTACTTTCAAATTCCGATTGATCCGCAGGATCAAGAGAAAACGACTTTCACATGCCCTTATGGAACGTTTGCTTACCGAAGAATGCCATTTGGTTTATGCAATGCTCCCGGTACGTTCCAAAGGTGCATGATGGCTATTTTTCATGACATGATCGAGAAGTCTATGGAAGTTTTTATGGACGATTTCTCGGTTTATGGAGATTCTTTCACTTCTTGCCTCTCTCATCTAGACCACATGCTCAAACGGTGTGAAGATACCAATTTGGTCTTGAATTGGGAGAAGTGCCATTTCATGGTTCGAGAGGGTATTGTCCTCGGCCATAAGATTTCAAAATCTGGGATTGAGGTCGACCGAGCTAAAGTCGACGTTATAGCTAAACTCCCTCATCCAACGACCGTCAAAGGTATTCGGAGTTTTTTGGGTCATGCCGGTTTCTATCGCCGTTTCATCCAAGATTTCTCTAAGATAGCCCGCCCTCTGACCCATCTCCTCGAGAAGGATGCTTCGTTTATCTTCACCAATGAATGCGTTGAAGCATTTAATTTTCTCAAAAAGAAATTAACTGAAGCTCCGATCTTAGTTGCCCCCGACTGGGATTTGCCCTTTGAGCTCATGTGTGATGCTAGTGATTACGCAATTGGGGCAGTCTTGGGGCAACGTAAATCGAAACATTTTCAACCCATACACTATGCGAGTAAGACATTGTCTGAGGCCCAACACAATTATACGACTACAGAAAAGGAATTATTGGCCGTTGTTTATGCTTTCGAGAAATTCCGACCCTACCTTGTCTTGTCGAAGACCATAGTGTATACCGACCATTCTGCCCTAAAGTATCTTTTGGCAAAGCAAGATGCTAAGCCACGATTACTTCGGTGGGTTCTCCTCCTTCAAGAGTTTGATGTTACTATTCTTGACAAAAAAGGAGCGGAGAACCTTGCTGCTGATCACCTTTCTAGACTTGAAAATCCCCATCAAAGTGTGCTCGAGAAAAAGGAGATCACGGAAACATTTCCTCTTGAGACACTTGGGATGATTGCTAAGAAAGACCCAACCACCCCATGGTTTGCCGACTTTGCAAATTACCATGCGGGCAATTTCATTGTGAAAGGGATGTCGTCCCAACAGAAGAAAAAGTTTTTCAAAGATGTTAAGCATTATTTCTGGGACGATCCCTACTTGTTTAAGATTTGTGCGGATCAAGTAATCCGGCGGTGTGTTCATGGCCAAGAGGCTCTTGATATTCTCAATGCTTGCCATAATGGACCCACTGGTGGTCATCATGGTGCAAGTTACACCGCTAAGAAGGTTTTTGATTCCGGGTTTTATTGGCCTACCATATATCGAGATGCTCATGATTTAGTTAAGTCTTGTGATTCTTGCCAACGTCAAGGGAAAATTTCGCAAAAGGATGAAATGCCACAGAATGCTATTCAAGTTTGCGAGATTTTTGACGTGTGGGGCATCGATTTTATGGGGCCATTTCCATCTTCTAAGGGTAATAAGTATATCCTCGTGGCCGTCGACTACTTGTCTAAATGGGTTGAAGCGAAGGCGTTCCCCACCAATGACGCCCGAGTGGTTGTTAAGTTTCTGAAGAATTTGTTTTCCCGATTCGGAGCACCTCGTGCTATCATCAGTGATCGCGGTACCCATTTTTGTAATGAACAATTTGCTAAAGTTATGGCTAAATATGGAGTTACCCATCGTCTTTCTACCGCGTATCACCCGCAAACGAGCGGACAAGTTGAGGTCTCGAATCGTGGTTTGAAAAGGATTTTAGAAAGGACCGTAGGAGAAAATCGAGCTTCATGGGCCGATAAGTTAGATGATGCATTATGGGCTTTCCGCACCGCATACAAGACACCCATCGGGTGCACCCCATTTAAGTTGGTGTATGGAAAAGCTTGTCACTTGCCCATCGAGCTCGAACATAAGGCATTCTGGGCCTTGAAACATGCAAACTTTGATCTTAAGACCGCGGGTGATCACCGGAAAGTTCAATTGAATGAATTAAATGAGCTTAGGGATCAGGCTTATGAGAATTCTTTGATTTTCAAAGAGAAGACTAAGAGGATTCATGATTCTAAAATAAAAAACCGCGTTTTCAACGTTGGTGATCAAGTTCTCCTCTTTAACTCTCGCTTGAAGATATTCTCAGGCAAACTCAAAACCCGTTGGTCCGGACCATTCACCGTTGCTCAGGTTTTCCCTTATGGAACGGTGGAGCTTTCTCAGCCCGATGGCCCAAATTTCAAGGTGAATGGCCATCGTGTGAAACATTATTTTGGAGGGGACATCCCATCTATGGTTGTCCCGGATCTCCAAACTTTCCCTAAGGACAACTGAATACGGGGATCGAGTCAAGCTAGCGACTCGGTGACCAAAAACAGTAGCGCTTCATGGGAGACACCCCATGCTTATCTCTATCTTCTTTCTATTTTCTAATAAGTGACGTGAAGGGGTTAGCCTCTTCGATTTCTCGTGTTTGGTTGTTTGTGATGTTGTGTTTAGGATGTTCCCGATATGAAGACTCTCGTGCTCGAAGTTTGTCATTTTCTCTACTCGAGTTTCATGATCGTTGCTGATGGAAATCCGATATCCTAATCTTATCGACTAACGTTTATCTTCTAGCATACTTAATAAACGGCTTTTAGATTTTCGTTGATACCCTTGTTTTAAACATTGAGGACAATGTTTCGTTCTAGTCTGGGGTAGGGTAATCTTCGATTTGATTTGACCGCACTTGCTTATTTTTTGTCGTGTTCTCTCGCAACCCCGTTTTTCCTTAGAAAAATTGTGCTATATATGAGAAAATTTAAAAAAAATTTGTTAAGTCTTTTTGATTGAAAAGTTTGCTAGTCTCTTAGACAAGAAGCTATAAAAAGCGAATTCTAGCTCACAAGGCCAAGGATTTGCAAGTTTCCCTGAGTGATTTTAAATATGCATAACTTAATTTCATTTAGACAAAGCATTTGCTAAGTTAATATATGTTTTGACACCTTGTTGACTTTCCGCTGGTGAGAGTAGGAATGGAATTCTGACTTGACCGGGCGTGTTGAGCCCTAGCTTGTTCCCTTAACCATAGATAATCTAATTATCGGCTAAGCATCCGCGGATCTCATTATTTGGGATTTTAAATTTGCGGAGATCGAGAAATGATAGAGTTACTTATGAGTTTAGATGCTAAGCGTGGAGTAGATGGTTCTCTTTAGAGCCCATCGAAGGTACTTATGGCTTTTTGTTCCCACAAAATTGTTTCACCCCATATTTGTCTAATAATAATTAGAGATGTTGAGTTTTTGGCGATAGTTAGTTCTTTGTCTTCTTTAGAGAATCTTTGCCCATGAGAGTTGGGTACACATCGAGGTACTGTCAGTGTTACGGTGTAATAGACAACTGATTCCTGATAGTTTGCTGCTATTGTTTCTATTGTTATAAAAGCCGTAGGGTTTGAAGTTTGGCACAAAAATTAACATGAAATAAAGCCCAAATGTTTTAAAATTAAAAAAATCCAAAGCTATAAAAGTTGTCATAGACTTCTATAAAAGCAAAGGAAAAATCCAAAGTCATAATAAGACTTCTGATAAAGCGGTAATCCCGTTGAGTTAGTAGTTGAAAAGACCAAGGGCCTAAATTGAAAAAAATGCAAATGTGCTGAAATAGTGTTAAGCCAAACTTTGGATCCGGGAGATGTCTAAATAAAGCTTCTGTCTCTGGACTCGTAGATGAGTTGTCTCGGTCGCCATAAAAAGGATATTCTCCCTAAATCGTGTGAAATTAGGACCTTGATGTGGACCTCATTCTTGTGTGCAATGGTTTTCGAGGGAAGGTGGATAACTAATTAGCGACTTAGCTTTATATTTTTATCGGAATAAAAGTTATCGAAACGAGAAACTTGAAGAAATTCAATTCTCACAAAAAAATAAAAAATCTAGAGGAAATAGGAAAATGGGAGCAAAAGGTAATTACACAAGTAACTTCCATGGGTAGTGTTAGCATCTAGAGTCATATTTAACAATGATTTCGATTTTACGCTTAGTTTGGGGACTTGTTAAAAATCAGGGACGATGTATTCTATCCGTATGGTCACTTCACGCTGTGTTGTGTTTTCTACTCCGTGATCCTAACGTGTTGATTGAAAAATGTTGGAGTTATTGATCGTCATGAAAGTTCAACAAACCGTCACTCATAATCAGAATGTGCTTAATCATAATATCTACATGTGAATTAAAAGGTAAACGGGGCGTTTTTTAGAATTAAGGCTTTCTTAATCTCTTTTGAGGAATCTTTGCTACTTCTTCATAGGTTTAGTAGAAAGAGATTGAAATCCTTGGTTTTAGAAGCGTGAGTTGATTGCATTGCGTGGGGACACGACAATGGTCTCGTCTGGGGTATTTTGATATGTGCAAAAACACATATCATTTCTTTATCAAATATGACCCAAAATAACCAAGAAAAGCCGTTTATTGCTAATATTTGATGGTTTCTTGAGTTTATGCATGTGCAGGTACGGATATGATTAAACACACAAAAAGAAGCCAAATCAGACGAAAATCCGAGCACGAGAGATTAAGAGAGTTTAAGCTGAGCCGGAAGGTCGAAATTGTGCATTTGTAAAGATTTTATTCTCTGAGGATGATTTTTGAAAGATATGATCAAGTTTGAAGAATCGTCAAAATCAGTCCCTCATCTTTGAGCATTTGGCAGAATAGACCCTTGAAAATTCAAAAATTGCAAAATCAGCCCTTGGTTTATTGGAGATTGACAAGACTGGCCCTTGGAAGATATTTTCAGAAAATACAAGTTTGGTCCCTGGATTTTCAGCATGCACACTTTTGGTCCTTAAACCATTAGATGGGTTTATACTGAATCCTTTGGTCCAAATCTAATCCTAAATCCATTTATCCAAAGGCCCAACCATCCAAACTAACTCACGGCCCAATCCAATATCACAATAACCCGGTCAACCCACACCTGTTATCACTTAATTACCGGTCAAATAAAAATAAAAAAATTACCCAATCCCTCCCAGAGAAGAACGCGCCATTTACCTTCCATTCACCCACACCATTATTACCATGATCCCAACCTCGTACTAAAGATCTCCTAGAAAGCTTCTAGAAAAGCTGACACATCAGATAAGGAATCACACGTGGCCACTTCAAGCTCTCTTATTGGTTGAGACACGTCTCATGGTGAAATGGAGGCTAATGATTGGAGGAAGTGACTCAGAGGATTTGTGTGGCTGAGGATAGCATTCTAGGCTCTTCCAATCAAGAATCCCAAGTTGCTTGAAGGCTATAAATAGGACCATTTGCTTCACATTGTAGTCGTGCATTATTTTCCTTAAAATTCAGTTTATGTATTTGTATTTCAGTTTATTAAGTAGCTTATTAATGTTCTCTTAAAGTTTTTATGTAATCTCAGTACTTATTATAATCAATTTCAGTTTTAATAAAATTTCCAAATTTCCACTTCAATCTTGCATTTTTGTTACTAAATAACCTGTTTTCAATGTTTGAATAAGCTCATACAAGCTTTGTCATAGCTTATGTGAGCTTATTTGGTGTTTACAACCGTTTCATTGCATTTACTATATTAAAAGCTCATTGGTCAACAAAAGTCAACTGGTGCTCTATTTTCGTTCATGAATGAATTTGGGTTGATCTAGTTGCTGGATTGGTTTTTATTTGGTGTGTTATGTTGGTTTGGTACTGTTATGCTGCCCAAATTATGCTAGAAACCAAGTAAGCCTTAATAAAAAAAAAAAAAAAAAAAAAAAAAAAAACACCTTTTTCATAACTGTTATATTGCAGTCATGAATATGATCAATTGCTTGTTATTGATGCTTGATTTGATGTTATTAGAATATTAGTAAATATCTGTTTTGATCTCTGTCACTATGGAATAGGATAAAGTAGTTTAACATGCTTATTAAGTATCTTACAGGGGTGTTTGGATTAGGCTTTAAAACTGTGCTCTAGTGCTTGTTAGAGGTATAGTTCAGTTGCTTTAGCCTTGATTAGCCATAAATTAGTCATCTCAAGTCTTAGTTTTGTACATGCTTGCATAAATAGTCAAAATCATTCTAAAATCAATCTAGCTTAAGATCCGTTAGGAGTAAATTAGCAATAAGCTCTAGATAGGTGTAGAATCTGTAGGAGTGGCTTAATTTGTTCTTATTTCATCTCATTTCATCAAAATCAGTCCTTAAATTGCATTGGAATCTAATAAAAGTCAAATCTTATGTCTGTCGTTGTTTTGGTCAAAAGTTGAAAAACCAGTTTTTGGGGAAACTTTGTTGAATTTTCATGCCTTCGTTTCTGAACCAAAATTTATGAAATTGTGATATGTTTGAGATTGGTTGGTCAAGATCTTAAAACTGATTTTTGTCAAATTTATATAAGCTTTTTGGATAGTGAAATAAGCTCTTGAACAAGCCTGGTTTTGCCCTGTAACAGCAAACTGTGTTTTTTTTTACAATCTTGCACACAAGCTAGTTTGTTCATTTGAGTTCATTAGGAGCTGATTTTTGGTCCATGTGTAGTCTGCTAGGTGATCTTGAAAACCCAATATCTGTTTTTCCCCTTAGCTTATTAGGATTGCTTATGCATGTGCTTAAAGGTGCCCCCATGAATAATGTTTGGATAGTATTAATCCCATAAGCTCAGATCTAGTTTAAGCTTTTTTTAGTGATCATGAGTACTGTTAATTAGTTAAGTTAGACTTATTTTAGCATAATTCAGCTTGTTTGATCATTTGGCTTATTCCTGTAGCTTTTAGATTATTCTAGTAGCTTATTTAGGACTGCTTTACACTACAGCTTCATATTTCCACACATAAGCCCATATTTTGATAATTTTTATAAGTTTAGAATAAGTTTTTAGAATTTCCCTGAATTTTTCATAATTTTCCAACTTTGTTTGCTATTTTTCTTGATTTAAACTAGTTTTTAGGACTTTTTAAATAGCATTTAATTCAATTAATTCAGAAAAGGTTCCAAAAAAATAATTTTTCAATTTTCTTAGATTAAGAAAAATATAAAAAGCCAAAAAATATTTTTCCAAATTTTCCTAGTTTAATTTGTAATTTTTAGAATTTAAATTAGTTTTAATTAGTTTTTAATTCAAATAAATTCCAGAAAAATCATAAAAATTAGTTTTAATTCTTAGTTAATTTTCTTAAATCCTTTTTAGTTAGAAAGTAATTTTATATTATTTTTAGGACTTAGGATAGACGTAGTTGCATTTTATTTACGTTTCATTTTATACGTTTTAGTATAAATCGCGTATTTAGGATTTCCCGTAGTGTAATTTCCCTTAATTGTTTTCCCATTCCCCGTAGTTTTAATATAATCATAAATCCAAAACATCGAGCATTTTAATAACGAACCTGTAACGACGTTGCCCATTCACACCTCGTTGGGAAACGACTCGGATTTCCTAATCCGTATCACTATCACTCACGGGTTTTGATTCATTATCCTTTTTCCTAAAGGGATTTTAAATCATTACTTGTGGTTATTTTTGATATCGATATTGTGGTTTTTATCCATACACACACACCCCTAAACCTCAACGAATCAGGGACAGTAGTGAATTTTTGTCTATTAATAGTGAGCCATTTCTTCATTGTAAGTTGACACTTCCACACATACTTTCTCCTAGTATTGCAAACTCTCTAACCTCATATCTAAAGGATCTTTCTATGTAGTTTGTGTTTGTTTTTGTGTGATTCTCTAGGTTCCTCTTAAAGGCGAGATCACCACCTCTTGAAGTCGAGCAAGCTCAAGTCCATGAGTTTTCTAGCTTCGTCATCATCAAGGCTACTGAAGTTCTCTTGTTGATAGTTCTTTCTTCCTCTCTAGAAGTGTTGTGTCTAAGGCATTAGTAAAGAATGCCAAAAAGGGTCAAGACGAGGGTATTAGTGAAAGGTGCCGAACGTCTGTGTCTAAGGCATTAGTGAAGGATTCCAAAAGGGTCAAGTCGAAGGCATTAGTGATAGGTGTCAAAAGATCATGTCAAGGGCATTAGTGAAAAATGCCAAGGGTGTACAATCGATATGGTGCATCGATGTACAAATATATATAGGTTGTGTCCAAGGATATTGATATTCTTGATGATGTTGTAATAAGGAGTGGATCTCCTTCGGGATAGGTGTTGTGTAGTGTTGGGTAGTAGTTCCTCCTTTGTAATGGAACTCGATATCTAGCCTTGTACCGAATAAAGTGTAGGCGATGTTGTGATAGGTTTGGTTCTACCTCGTGGAAGAAACCGGTGTCTAGCCTTGTACCGGAAAAAGAGTAGGCGACGTTGTGAAGGCTTCTCCGCCATAAGGAGTTTGTATCGTTTAGTGCTTACGAACTCTCGAGTAGGTGACTCGGGGAGTGGAGTTGGGCAACGAAGGTGTCCTTGTAGCCGAACCACTATAAACACTCGTGTCGTGGTTTTGTGTCTCTTACTTTTTACCTTTGCATTACATATTTACATACTTATCTATCAACATCCAACACACACATTTGAATAGATTGACATAAGTCGATCTAAATATTTTAAAACGAAGTTTTAATCGGTAAAACTATTCAACCCCCCCCCCCCTTCTAGTTTTCCATAATTAGTATCAGAGCTTCGTTACCAAGTTTCTTAAGAGTATATTGTACTTTTAAAACTTGATACGATCCGTGTATGATTGAAAACTACAAGGAAGGAAATTTCTTAAAAACAAAAGGTTACGTTTTAAAATCATCATATTTTATAATGTTGGATAATGATAGATCTTTCTAATATTTTCCTTGTTGAGAATTCTCCATACTAGGATTTGGGCATCCTAAGAAGATCATGAAGAATTTTTCTCTAATACTTCTTTTCTCAAAAAGAATATATTGCAAATGTATGATCTTTAATAAATTACTTACAAATAAATTATTTTCGTATATCTTCTAGATGAATTAATAATGTCATTTTGTATAAACATGATTAAGTTTTATAGGCTCATTACGCTTTCTTAAAAATCACTAAAGTAATTATCTATATTGAACTCATCATCAAGAATGGTATTCTTCGTTGATCTCTATAGACAAAACTACAAACTAGTGATAATGATATCTCGGCTACTCGAGAGCCTTGATCATCACTCCTCACATAAGGTTATTGACATTTCATCTATGTCAATAAGTATCCATGTGAAACTCCTCATATTATGATAAAATAGGATTTTATCATAATCTTTAAAACTTCATAAAGAATTATGATTTATTCATAAAAAGGGAACCTTGTCAAATAGGACTAGTAAAACACGTCAAAACCCCATACCATAAGTTATAGAGCATAAACATCAACCCTAGCCAATAATTAGAACTCCCAAATCAAAATTATCAAAGATTGCTTAAACTGATAATTGCTGATATGCCGGATCCCCAAGTTTACACTAGCCGGATCCCTTATTCAAGGGATCCGTGGGAACCGGCACATCAGAAGACAGTTTAAGTAAAAATGATCACTGTGGAGTTCTAGTCATCACTTCACTCTTCCAAACTCACGAACATAAAACCCAATTTACTGTTCACAGGAGTTAATTCATCATCTTCTCTAAGGAAACAATCACTTGTGTAAGTAAAATCTTCACTATATTGTTATTTCCATTCTTCAATTCCTAGGAGTACAATTTTCATCTTTAGAAATTGAGCTCAAATGGGTTTGTCACAATTTGTTACCACATTGTTTTCTAAGATAAACTAAATCAAAGAATCAACATTGTTAATACAAATTAAACTCATTTTTTGAATTCAATGAAGATGTATTGAGCAAAATTGTGATGAATCCCATTAGGTTACTATTCACACAATTAACACCACATTGTGGTTTTGATGTTTAGGACCAATCATGCCTAGCAATAGACAACAAGATTACCAAGACACCGCACATTACATTCCCATGTATCATCGAAAGGATAGGTTGAGCCCGGATGATCGAAAAATCTTCAAGATGTTGGAAAAAAGAGATTTTTCCACGAAGGACGAGAAGTTGAACCCTCATTCACCAACAACACCGACATTCCCCAAGTCTTCGTGGCAATCAACTTTCATTGTCTCTTGAGCATAAATGAACAAATTTGTCCAGTGTTTATTTTAGAGTTTTATAAATGCATGAGGATCATTCGAAATGATGATGGAACCATTTCGATAGCTTTTACCATCAATGAGCACGAGTTCACCTTCACTCTTGAAGAGTTTGCTAGGATTCTTGGTATCCCTTGTCAATGAGTTTGTATGTACTCAAATGAATGGTCTTTGGCCGAGATTCATGACATGGTAGATCATCACGAGGTATACTTCACACCCATCCCGGAAGCGGCTACGATTAGAGATACCGTCTTCATGGAAAGAGCATCTAGGTTAAGAGTCACTAGAAACTCCAAGGTGATCTATAGAGATCCGTTTCAAACGGAGCTTTCTGAAATGTTCCTATTATACAAGAAATGGGAACTAGTGCTAAGGGAGAACGTCCTTTGCTTGGGAGGAAATACGGATCATCCCAATGCTTGCCTAAGCTTCATGATCTATTGCCTTGTAAACAACACTCATTTCAACCTCCTAATTACATGGTGAAACGAATGGAAGTGTGAAAAGGACGGACAAGATGGTTCTCCACTATGCCATGCTCTTGACTCGCCTAGCAAACTTTGTCTTTGCTCTAGATGATTCTCCTTACTCCTATGACCACACCTTTTTCAACAAGGTTATGGTGCCCTTATCCGATGGAAAGACCAAAAGGATTATGGTTGATGGCAAGAGACCTCACCCACCAATGGATTCATCGGATGAAAGAGAAAGAGAATGAGAAGGAAGCAACCCCCTTGGCAACTTCCATCTCGACCCCTTAGCATACATTGACCAACTGCCAGAAGTCCCGAGCCCTTCACAAGAATTACAACAAACAAAGGGCATATTCAAGTGTTTTGCTAACTTCCTCATGAAGAAGAAGAAGAAGTAGGGATGGAGGGGTTAAGAGTGAAGAGTGGAGGCGATAGAGATGAAGATGGAGATGGAGTAGGAAGTTGAATGGAAGGAAGGTAAGGTCTTAGACCTTAATTTGTGAACAATTTATGAACAATTGTCTGTAAACAATCTACATAATATTTAGTTAGTTTAGGACGTAGCTCGTAGAAGATTGCATAACTTAGACTAAAACATTCTTAGGACCCGGGAAAATGAGAATTTTACGACAACTTGATCTCAATCAAGTAGTCGGTCCCACTCATTTTGCTTACATTCTAGTCGTCCTTACTTACTATACGTTATATTTGTTGCTTGCATATGTTTATTAAATGTAGAAATGATTAGGATGAGTATTTGCTAAAGAGTGCAAAAACTGCACATTTGTTGAGAAGCTACTGGTCAGCAGTAGCCGGATCCCTGAGCTATAACTAGCCGGATCCCTCAGATGAGGGAACCGTGGGATCAAGGCAAACAGACATTGTATTCTCACACTTTCACTTCAACCCAATCCTCTAGACCTTATCACACTTGTTAAACATGATACTTTAAGACCACTTAAGTCTTCCTCAAACTCAGTAGGTCTCACATTCACTCATAGCTAACATAGGATCACACACTAGGTATTTTTGATTTATCAATTCACCTAAACTCACCATATTTTCGCTCCAATGCTCACACATTGTTCCTCACATCTCACAGCACTTAGTTTGATATTTCTCTCAATTTTAGCAAATTAATTTTAGTCATCCTTACCTCAAAATAGGCTTAAAACTAGTTTTTCATTTCTTTTTATTTTTTTAGGAATTTTCCAAATTTTTCTTAAGCCACCATCTGATCTCTAGGATCAATTGTCCTCATTTGTCATCCTCAAATCAATAGTATCATCCTTAAATACTTAATTGCACTCTCAGAAAGTCCACTTTCCTACCAAAACCATCATTAGGTATCCCCACTCCTTGTAGTTGGACATTTAAGTCACATACCATTTAAAACATCTAAGGGAAGTCAAACCCTTAAGATTTATAGGTACTAGACCTTAAAAGAGCATAATCAACTCACCACTATGCTTTCTGACAGACGGATCCCTGGTTTATAACTAGACAGATCCCTGGTGAGAGGGAACTGTGGGATCCGGGTCTACAGAACAGCCTATGATTAGCTTTTCTTCCAAATTAAAACTCCCTTTGGCAATCTAAACACTTTTGCTTACCATTTAATGACTTCCTAGAATAGAACAACACCATAGTTGACCTTAGTGCATGCCAAATTTCTTAGTGGTCAAGAATTTAATTAATTAACTCAACTTCATCCTTTATAAACCAAGCACTCTTAGGAGCTTAAGCCACCACTCATACCACAATCCAAAAATCAGTAGTTAAAGACTTCGACTACACCCTCTCCTTCACTATGACTAGAGCATCTAGCAAGAACTCTTCAGCCAAAGGTTCATCCAAAAAGAATGCTCATATGGTTCATGAGATATCATCCACCGAGTCATCACCCGTAAGAAGTCCAAATGCTAGAATTCCTCCTCAACAAACTCAATCAACAATAGCTAAAAGAACCGCCAGAAGTAGCATTCGACCTTTTGAGTTGAAAAAAGCTTCATCAAGTACTAAACCAAACACACCTAGCCCTAGTATAACACCCAAGCCTTCATTTCTAGAACCTAGACTACATCCATTTACCGAACCTCTTGCCCATCCAAATCTCTACTCGTTAGAGCATTCACCACCAAGGACTTCTCACTCACCAACTTTCTCGTTAAATAGGGAACCACCTACATCACCAAATAGTCCATCTTTGGAGATAAGGAATCACCAAAAATTTAACCATATAGAGGACCTTCCATCTCTACCACCAACTCGTGCATCATAACCCTCACTTTTAGTGGAACTACATCCTATATTGCTCAACTCACCTTCATAAGTTCCACCATCCTTTATGGAGCCTCCTCAAAACATCCCACCTCCTCCGGCTCCTAGTCATGACAATAATTGCTATAATTGTCAAATCACCCAAGGACTTGTTCAAGAAGTACGAAATGAGTTTCATTTCATGTTTAATCATCTCCTTGAACGATTGGACCAAATCAACAAGTCTACTCATCCTTAGATTTCAAGCACATTGATGCTTTTTAGGTTTTCGTCACCTCTTAGAATTAGTAGAAAATGTATTACATGTTTGAGTCATTCTCTTAGTTTTAGAGATATATAGATCATTTCTCGTATTTTTATTAAATGAAATCACATGTTATATGCCATATTGTCTTGATAATATGTTTGGTGCCTTAATACATATCTCATTTTGATGTTAACATCACATTTTACATCACCATTGTTGTCTTAAGCTTACAGGCAGACGGATCCCTCATGTTAGCCTAGACGGATCCCTCCAAGAGAGGAACCGTGAGATCCGTGCAACATAAGACATTTTTACTACTAACTTGAGTCTTATTTGCAGGAAATTATGCATCATATACTTGTTTTCTAACCTTTTTTTTGTAGATTTTCAATATACACATGAAGGCTTTGACACCCTTAGCTAGGGGGAGTTTCTTGTTAAAGCAAAATATTGCAAAATCATTTGCAATACTTTCACATTGGTTTACATTACTTGACATCCTCCTCACAAAGGGCACTCGTCAAGGGGGAGCATGTTCGTCAAAAAGACGAAACCATTTGCAAACTAAATTACAAAGCACTCGCTTAGTTTTTCTAAATACTTGACGCCCTCACAAAGGGATGGACCGGTCAAGGGGGAGCTAAGACGAGAATTCTTCTCTTATCTTACTCTTTAGTTTTCTTATTTTTCTATTTTCACATGTTTTTCTTAAAAGAATGTGTTAGTTTCTTTTCGACTCTCTTTTTGTTTCGACAAAAAAAGGGAGAAGAGAGTAAAAACTCTAATTCAAACTTTTACGAATTTTAGTTTTTCTTTAAAATAATCTTATGTTTTGTCATCAACAAAAAGGGGGAGATTGTTAATACAAATAAGCCGTAAAAACGTTTATTTATATTTTACGATCTTCTAATGTTTTGTCGATAACAAATGTAAAATCATTTTAACGAAACAAATAAAATACGTAAATGGTTTGAGCCAATAGTTTACTAACACACTTACTTTTTCATATAAAACGCTAAACAAGTAATAGTGTTTTCATGTTATAGTAATACATATGTATAACAACTAGTGTTTACTTAATGGGTAGATATATACATACTTAGTATGTATTATAATGGGTAGAAGTCTAAGTATTTGACCATTGACTAAATACATTGAATGTAGTTGGGTAAAACCAAAAATCCATAACCCATACCCATGGAGCATGATCCATAACCCATGACCCATTGCATGACATCATGCATAAGTCATAATGGGTATTATCCATGACCCACGGAGCTAACCCATGACTCATTGACTAGATGCATTGCATCTTCTAGATACATTGTATCTATTTGGATACACATGGTTCAAAGTCTACAACCCATGATCCATGATCCATGACCCATGACCCACAACCCATTTAGGGGGAGCATTCTACGGATCCCTAGGATTACACTAGACGGATCCCTCAAGCAAGGGATCCATGGGACAGTAGTGAATTTTTGTCTATTAATAGTGAGCCATTTCTTCATTGTAAGTTGACACTTCCACACATACTTTCTCCTAGTATTGTAAACTCTCTAACCTCAGATCTAAAGGATCTTTCTATGTAGTTTGTGTTTGTTTTTGTGTGATTCTCTAGGTTCCTCTTAAAGGCAAAGTCACCACCTCTTGAAGTCGAACAAGCTCAAGTCCATGAGTTTTCTAGCTTCGTCATCATCAAGACTACTGAAGTTCTCTTGTTGATAGTTCTTTCTTCCTCTCTAGAAGTGTTGTGTCTAAGGCATTAGTGAAGGATGCGAAAAAGGGTCAAGACGAGGGCATTAGTGAAAGGTTCCGAACGTCCGTGTCTAAGGCATTAGTGAAGGATGCCAAAAGGGTCAAGTCGAAGGCATTAGTAAAAGGTGTCAAAAGATCGTGTCAAGGGCATTAGTGAAAAATGCCAAGGGTGTACAATCGATATGGTGCATCGATGTACAAATATAGATAGGTTGTGTCCAAGGATATTGATATCCTTGATAATGTTGTAATAAAGAGTGGATCTCCTTCGGGATAGGTGTTTTGTAGTGTTGGGTAGTAGTTCCTCATTTGTAATGGAACTCGGTATCTAGCCTTGTACCGGATAAAGTGTAGGCGACGTTGTGATAGGTTTGGTTCTACCTCGTGGAAGAACCAGGTGTCTAGCCTTGTACCGGAAAAAGAGTAGGCGACGTTGTGAAGGCTTCTCCGCCATAAGGAGTTTGTGTCGTGTAGTGCTTACGAACTCTCGAGTAGGTGACTCGGGGAGTGGAGTAGGGCAAGGAAGGTGTCCTTGTAGCCGAACCACTATAAACACTCGTGTCGTGGTTTTGTGTCTCTTACTCTTTACCTTTGCATTACATATTTACATACTTATCTATCAACATCCAACATACACATTTGAATAGATTGACATAAGTCGATCTAAATATTTTAAAACGAAGTTTTAATCGGTAAAACTATTCAAACCCCCCTTATAGTTTTCCACAAAACCACCAAAATCTAAAATTACTCAGGCACATAATCAAAATCCAAGATTAAAATGTTAGGAAAACCCCCCGCCCTTTAAAATCTACCATAAGATTATGATTGGTAAACTCATGTAATAGATTTAGACAAAATCAATGCATGCCACCCATTGTTATCCTTCGGTTGATGTTCAATATGATTCCCATAAAACACACCATCAATATTTTTGATCTTGTGGATGTGAATAAAAAAAAGATCGATTTTTTTTATCATGTTTAGAAGCACAAATATGAGGTTGGTGTTTTTCTTTAATGGGTAATAAAGAAAGTGATTATTTGCACACCTTTAGAAGACATGTATTTGCACGTATAATATAGTGGAATCCAAATGGAGGGAAGAGAGAAGGCAAGTACAAAAACGACGTAGTTTAGTTTGAAGCAAAACTAAAGCATGCAAGTAGAAACCAAAACTACACCGTATGATATCTAAATGACGTAGTTTTAAGAAATATGTGAGAGGAGGAAAGTAGTTGGGCCTTAAAACTACGTCATTTTTGTGTGGCCAAAAATACGTAGTTTGCTTCGCTATCGTATAAAATGGTAATTAAGAATCTCAACGACGTTGTTAAACAATACTTTGAAGGGTAAAAGCTACGAATACTCAATGTACTTATCATAGAAACACCTTATGCTTTATCTATTTCATAAATTATCATATTACATAACTTAAATAGGTTATTAGGGGTATTTTGGTCATTTTTCACATCTTCATCTTCTACATTTATTCCTTCCGGCCAAACACCATTTACTCCGGCTAAGAACCTCATTTTCAGAACAAAAACAAAAACGGTAAGAAGCATTGCATATTTAATATCAAGGTAGCCTACTCTAAAAAATAAAAACAGATAGTGACGTAACTTACTTTAAAAAAAACAAAACAAGGAGGTTGGGAAAGCGTTACAGAACTAGATTCTTTGAAGAAATGCATTTTTGAGAAGCGATCTAAGTTTTGAATTATATGCTTATTAACTTGCTGCAAACTAAACACCATTCTTGTGATGCCAAAAAGCCACTATAATTGCAAAATGAGTTTTTGTTAACTCAATGAGAAATAAATGGTGCTTCACGTTTTTATGCAACATTTTAATGTTGCAAGATATAATGATTCAGTTTTTCAATTAAAAGATAGGCTTAAAAGTATGGCTAAAAATTCAATGGCTAGAGGAAAAAGACATAAAGGCATTTAAGTCATTTCAAATAAGAGGAAAAAATTCATTTATGCATAATAATAACCGACGTGAAAAATTATTAATTAGAATGA
Organism: Chrysanthemum makinoi; assembly: GCA_910596185.1. Lineage (NCBI taxonomy): Eukaryota > Viridiplantae > Streptophyta > Magnoliopsida > Asterales > Asteraceae > Chrysanthemum > Chrysanthemum makinoi. Next base: position 199,649,592 of record OU343223.1, on the reverse strand, counting down.
CAATAAAAAATAGAAAAAATATAATGAGTTATTTTATAATTACATAAAGTATTTAATTTATAGCTTTTACATACTTTGAAATAAGTTATAGTTATGACGTTGTATTTTGTATTTTATATAACATGAATCAAGAATAAAAGTAAAGTAAATAAATAAATAATTAAAAAAAAAAAAACCACACTTATGTGGACTCTTTCCACCTAGCCCAATAGCCCATCTTCTAACTTTATTGTTTTTAAATTTAGTCCAATATTTAGCACAAAGCCAAAAAACCATATACGGAGTATATCACACACTCAAAAAGCAGTCAAACACAACGGGGAATCTCAAAAAAGATGCTCGAAAAACCGGTTGAGACTCCGGTGAGAGAGAGACGTGGATGTTTTTAGAGGGTAGTCACCCGTCTCTTGCCAAGACCCGATCCGACCCGGATCCGGTTGAGTCAAGGATACCATCATCCCCATTATTCCAAAATCAACAACCCTTGAATCATGAAACAATAACAACCATAATTATAAACATAAAACCACTTCACTGTAAATGGTGTTTGGGATTGCTTCTGTTATTATTATTATTATATAGAGGCGATGATGAATTTGTTATGTGAAAAGTGTTTTTCGAGCATTGGTTATTTGGCTTAAGGTGAATTCGGGCCGTATCTTGGCGGGGCAACCCGGATGGTATTATTACTATGCAACCGGTGTTTGCAGCCATGGCGGTTTTCGATCTCCTTTTGCTGGTATTGAGATACAAATCTGAGCCTTGTTTGTCAAAACACACCTGATCAAACTCTATCTAGTGATTTTGTCTTTTGACTTTTGGGTAAATGTTATTTGACTTTTACCAACAAAGGGTTGCAAATTGGCTAATTTCACTTGTTTTGTACTACATTTCTAAAACAGCTTATAGGATTTAATATGAGTAAACATTTAAGGATTTGGGATTTGTTTATGTGTGACTATATATGTCAGGCAAATTGTTTAGGAAGAGTATGTTGTGAATCACTCAATTGATGCAATTTTCTGTTCTTACTTTTGTAACTTAAAACAAGATTCTTTTTCAACAAAACTTCAAAGTGAATTTGGTTGTGCAGGGTTCATAGTTTTGTTTACAAAAAATATCATAATTCTAGACCAATCACTAAAAATTCGAAATGAACAAAACACGTAGAAGACAAAAGGTTAATCTTGCAAGACAGAATTGATTTTATTAACTACAGATCAAACAATATTTCTCATCTAGGAAAAATTAGTTATATTTTTATTTTGCACACAAATTTGAATGTGTTACATTGTGGAGTAACTCATTAGTTAAGACTTAGAAGTTAGAAGGTAACGTGTAACAATGTTGTTGCCTCAATGTTATAAAGTGTGTTGGTGCTATCACGTCTCTGGCATTGTTGTCACTGATGAAAGCCGACGTTAACACAACAATGATGTGTTATGTGCGTATTTTGGTTTTGTTTAGCCGCTTAAGTTGTTAGTGTTACAAATACGAACAAGTTATGGTTGGGTGTTATATGGCACTAATGTTACACACCTAAGTGTACTTAGAAGTTTATATGGACATGTCACGGGTTCTTCCATATGTGCTTTGCATTTCAACAGAATCAATTGTTAATCGGGTCTTATTAGATCTTATTACGTCATGCTTAATAGTCTCTATTTCTCGTGGATCAATTTTTTTAGTTTTTAATATTATATATAGTGTTAAAATATATTTACATCGTAATTAAAATAAGGTTATGTATAGTGTTAAAATACATGTTAAAAGTAACTCAAATAAGACTTGGCATAAATCTGTACCATAAATGGCCATCTAAACGTTTCGGTGCCACCAGTTGACCACTTTATAAAATCCTGTGGCCAAATTATGAAAGTCTGAAAATGGGTAGAATACTTCGTAAATATAAATGTGGTGCATTGACCAATATACCCTCCAATTCTAGCACCACCATAAATAAACTGTTGCACAACACAAGTAGACCCAAAATTGGGGATCTGAATAAGAAAAAGATGCTCGGAAAATTAAAACAAAGGAGGCTCCGGTGAGAGAGATGTGGGTGTTTTTAAAGGGTAGTTGCCCCTCTCTTGCCACAACATCATCTTTATCAGATCTTGTTGAGCTCATGACTTTGTTCCCCATTTTTTTATAAGCTAAACAAACAACCTTTCAGAAAGACAGAAAACATAGAAACATAGTAGATTACACCGTACGTCTTTATGGTTTGCGTTGACCGGACTGTTCGTCCTTGTGGTTATAGTCAAATTGCATGCAGTTAGTTCCTTATTCTATGGGAGGTGATTTTGTATCTCTCACTCAAATCTATAAAAGGGTAAATTACACTGTTAATCCCTAAGGTTTTGCCAGATTTCATGTTAGTCCCTAACGTTAGTGTGTGTGTGTGTGATGGTGGTGGTGGTATATATATATGGCGATGATGATTAATTTCTGTAAGGATTGTTTTAATCCGAGCATCTTAATAATAATCAGGCAGTTGGGTGATATTTGACCCGTATCTTGGCGGGGCAACTCGGATGGTATTTAAACAAATGCAACCGGTGTTTGCAGCCATGGCGGTGTTCGATCCCCTTTCGCCTGACTTTTTACTTACAGATCTGAGCCTATATTATCTTAATTACATTTAATGTTTTTTGTTTTGTTTTTGGATCACTTCAGTTTACAGAATAAACTGTTTTATGATTAAGAGTCCTTTCCTAAAGTTTAATCATGATGATTGAAATAACTTAATAAAATTTTAAAAGTTACTGCTTTAAACAATTTGTACTTGAATTAAGTTCTAGAATTTTTAATAAACCAACTTTTTTTGAAGTTATAATATCTGTTTTTGAACAAATCAAATGTTTAAAATTACCAAAGTTTCAAATTTGAAATGATGTACACATGTATGAGCTTTGTTCATGTGAATTACTACTGATTAAGCTACAACTCTTGTAACTGACCCGATATATGGTCAAATTACCTTCTCTGCTAAGACCACGACGTAATGGCGTAGCAACCTGCAACCTTTTAAGATAAGTTATCGAAACTTGATACTATCGTGTTTGGTTACTTTAGTCAAGACTATATATATCATGTATCCTTCTACGATTGTACAAACTCCGCAAGTACTGAAAGAGATAGCTATACTGCAGAAATTCACGAGTATACTGAGCAAGGTTCTCTCTTTAATGCAAAACTAATTAGTAGTGATAGGATTGCACACACTATTTATGATGAAGGTAATTTCACATTCCATGCTTGTATGTAACTCAACAATGTTGTGAGAGATGTAGGCTAATGCCTGTATGTAACACAACAATGATCACGAACAATGCTTATACCTAAACAAAAACGATCATGACCCTACTCAAACCACCAAACATTGAAACTTCCCATTTGGATGTCTTCGAATTGGAGTCATACGGCTGGTTTTTCTTCCCACAAGTGAAATTGAGCTGCATAGTAGACGCTTAAATCAACTGCCAAATGAAATTAAATGACTTATCGAACTCGCAACTTGGGCTCAACACTTATACAGTAATTATCATTGTAAGCGATCATCCCTCAACAGGCTTCCAAAATAGTACGTCATAAGTGCGAATTCTCGGATGAAGGACATAATCCAGACTACCTCTGACCCTGATGAAACTCTACTTTACCATGTTTGTTCTTTGCAATGAGATATAAATCCTTGTAGTTCCAGTCCCAGATGTGGCGCGAACGCTTCCTGATTCTTGTCTCATTTTGATTCCGCCTTCTGCAACCTTGCAGCCAGAAGTTTTGAAACAATCTTAAACGCATCATTAATCAAACTGAGTTGAACCCTTTATTAAAAGGAGTTTGAAGAGACTTGATTAGTGTTACTTGAACTTCTTTTATTCTCGCATCCACACTTTCTTGATAAAACCAAACGTGTAACCATCTGAACCTTGCGTTTTATCACATCACTATCCTTTATCGCTTCCCAGGCGGCCAGGCCTCTTGTATGGATAAGTCCCTACGGAATTTGGCTGGGAATTGTGGAGTGAGTTTGGTAATCCAAAATAATGCCACTCATCAGACGTTCAGACACATAATAGATCAGTGTACAATTGTTTGGCAAATAATTGTGATCCTTAATCATATCTGTGTTGTTGATCCACTAGTTCTCAATATTCACTCTGAATAAATACTTGTTTTACTTACTGATCCTAGCTACTAGGTGGAAGAACTTTGAGTTCTTCCTGCTCGCTGCTCCCCCTTTTCCCGGCCGAAGGAAACCAAACAAAGTCAGCGGGCAAAGAGAAAGATAAAAGTTGTTGGATGATATTCTTCTCCTCTGTTATCTGAACCTGGTCTTTAATTACAAAATACTTGTTCCTTCCATATCTTCAAGTCGTTCTTTAAGGCTCGCAAGTTCGCAACTTCCTTGTGAAAACAAATGCAGCCTCACCAATCCGTTAACCATCCATTGTAAAACCTGAATGATTTTCAACCCCAAGATTGAACCTTTTTGCCCCATAGTAATGATAAATGATCAGATTCGTCATTTTTTTAAGTGGTATAATAGTTGCCAGTAGTGAAGTTTTCAACCATTTCTGATTTACAAATAATCAGTCGTTTCTTGACTGTTTTTTACTTTTTCTACTATCCGATCCATGTGAACCTTGAATTATGGGTGGGATGTCAATCAATATAGAAGAATTCAAGAGCAACTGAATGCTTGTCCATTGCCCATGAATCGACATTGCTGCGTAGTCTTTCATTCGAGTACAAAGAGGAGTTAAAATCTCCCATCATACATAACAGTCCGTGCCAAATACTAGTAAATACGATATAAGCAAAAGACCCTATCACTACCAACCAAGAAAAACACGCCATGTTTTGCTTTGTGATTAAAGGCACCTTGTCCCCGATCTATAATCAATGCTGCCAATCTATCGTGTCACAGAGTCCTGACTCCCTCCACAGTCCACAGCTTCTATATGACCAAATTCAATTAAGAACAGGTTGCCTAACCAATCTCACATAAGTTTCTTGCGCTAAATAATGCTTACCTGGTACTTTCTTGCAATCTTATCTACCATGGTACCTTTTGATCTATTTCGAAACCTATTGAATCCCATGCTAGGATCCAAATTCTAATTACGTTAGTCCTGGTTCTTAATAAATAGCTATGTCTTACATAAATGCTTCATACCATTACCATTGGTTAACTTATCATATCAAGACATTCTATAGCAACCAACATCGTTTGAATTTGAAAACAACACAGTTCCTGTATAGAATCTAGCAATAGATTTGTCAGCAACTTTGTTTGGTCAACAGTTGCTACTTCTCTTGACTATTAAGAGTACCTCTCAAAGTAACACATTTGTAGTTTTTTTCTGAATCAACAATTCAATGTAGACAGAGAGTAGTCTAGACATTAATTGATATATAACCCTTTGAGTCCAAATTATGCATGTATGTGAGCAGAATGACGGAAGTATTGCATACCTGAACTCCTAGTCAAACATTATATGGTAATGAAGTGGTACAACTCTAAGGCTAGGAAACATGAGTGGCCATTTAATTTGCATTAATTATAACTTCATTTGAGCAAAACGGTTTGAGAAAGACCACCTTTAGTAAACGTACCAAGTAATGCACAAAAGTCTAACAAAAAGTCATTGAAGAACTCATTTTGTGGTCATCAATATCAAACATGTCGATGTAATGACAGTTATGTGTTTCTTGAAGCTCAGAAAAGCCATTCGTACAAGACTATCTAACAACTAAATCTATATAGTATGGTTGGATATGTCTTGAACTTTATCTTTTGCTACCGGAAGCAAATTCAGTTGTTTCACAATGTGTTTTTTTGGCTTATTTTGTTTTGAAGGCAAGGTGCTTTTTGGTTCACATGAAAGGTAACATAGTCGAGAAGGAGAGCATCACGACCTTTTGTTTTATCATAATGTATTTGCTAGTAGTTTGTATATATAGCTACTTCTACATGAATTGTATCCACTTAAGTGTGGTTTAAATTAGCAATAGGAGTGTAAATAATCCAAGCTAGTCAAGCTTGAGCCCAAACTTTGATATGAGACTCGTTTGATAAACGTGCTTGGGATCGAGTTTCAAACATCGAGCTCAATTAGACTCGCGAATCTAAAGATGTGTTTACATATATAACATACTATAATTATGTACCATATAATTGTTTAGATTAATAGTTAACTTAGATTAATAGTTAACTGATATACTTTCTTTTATTTGAAAGTGTCAAATAAAGTTCATATTTTATATACTTCTTAATCCGCTAGGTCGGTGGACTAAAAAAACGTTTCCTACGCACGTGCGATACATATGCCAACCTTACGATAGTAAATAAGTTGTTGGGTGGTTGCCCGATTATTGGGCTAAGGCAGCCCAAAAGTTATTACAGGCCCGCTTCCTTTTTTTCTTCTTTGGGTTATAAACCGACTTAATTGATACACCTGAGTCGCTTTGTATACAAAACGTTACCTACACCTTGGGTTTCTAAATATTTCCAGATAAACCTCACCTCCTATTGCTCGCCGACCTTCAGATCTTTGATCTTTCAGATAAGCTTCATCTTTCCCTATTCGCCGCGGTTGGCTGTTATCTCTTCTTCTCAAACCTTCCACAATACACGATAATACAAAAGCTACGGTTTCGAATTTGAGGGGGTTTTTTTTTGTTGGAACAGTTACACAAACAATTAGGGTTTAGATTTTGGTTTTTTTTAAGAATAAACAAGGTATGTAGATTTGATGTTGGTTTTTTTTTATTATTATATATTTATATGTATTATAGCGTTTGTTCTGAAATTTCTTTCCTGCTATATTGAGCATTATTTACAGAGGATGATGAGGTGCAAGGTAAGAGCTACATACAAACGAAAGCCATCAACAACGTTTTTGGATTTTTGAGGTACTTTTTGAGTTTTTTTTAAACCTATTTGATTTTTGTAAGTTTTGAGTTGTTATAGATATGTATTGGGTTTCTTTCAAGTTATTCACTTTATGATTCTGGTGCAGTTTCGGGTATTAAGTGGCATCATGTGGTGTTTGTTGTTGTGTTTTTAAGTTTAGAGTGGTTATTACATTAGTTGTTATCTTACATTAGAATATATATGTTTTTTTACAGGTTAGAGAATTAATGTATTTGCTCACGTTGATGGAATTCGTAGCTTTATGTTATCTTTACCAAAGGAGCATGTAGGTGACTTTACTACAACGACTTCTAATATAATTTCATTTCTCTTTTTAGCGCCTATGATGTTGATTTAAGGTTGTCTTTTGCTTAATTCTTTGATATTGCTTTGATAATGAAAACCTTAGCTGCATGATATATTGAGACTATGATGTTGATTTAAGGTAAAACTGATCGATTGAATTAAGAACCAACAAGGTTGTCTTTTCCCTAATTCTTTCATATTGCTTTGATAAATGAGACTAAGAACCAACAAGTTTAACCACCTGTTAATTGCCGTTCATTTAAAGATCTTTATCTTATTAACTCTTCTGTTAATAGGATGACACTACTATTAGGCCCTCCATCCTCCGAAAAGAAAACCTTTTTTACAGGATTTTTCTGGAAGGTTAGACTCTAGCTTAAAGGTTAGTCTGCTTTCGCATCGTAGATATTAATAGCGAGCGCGTTTAGGTCTCTAAACCTTTCTCAAAATATGACCTACATGTTGTAGGTAAAGCAACATACAATGGCCATACACCGAGCGATGGCGGTGTACAAGATAATGTGTAAATACCATGATCTAGATAATGTGTAAATTCCATAATCTATGAAAAGTCGAGTGACTGTGAACAAAACGTCGAACCAAACGTATCAAACGTATATCGTAGATATAATGATCCTTATAAATTTATATATATTCCAGTATTGTGATAGTGACCGAGCCTTATTGGGAGTTAAATTCAGTAGGCAAAAAAAACTACTTATAATATATAAACAAAAAAATAAGCTTAAACAGACACCAGTTTAATGTAGATAACAGGTTACTTTATGGATGCAGCTATTTGAGCATACATAATACTTTGGTCAATATGGAAAAGCAACAAAGGTTTCCCTTTCTCGGACAGGGGATGGTGTTCTTCATCATATGAAAAAAGGAGAGCTGGAACATCGCTATGTACTCTACGTTGAAAGGTACAAGTAAATTCTCCTCGGAAAAAACATAAATATGCATTTATAAACTTGGGATAGTAATGAAGAACTGCTAATTTGTGAACCAAATATGTATGTAGTATCATGTATTAAATGAATCAGATTGGCTCAAAAACAAAGACGCAACGAGGTTTTTTTTAGTAATAAATAACGTATATTATAACTACTATGGTTTTAGTTGCCTGCAATTATTTGCACGTTTGGTAAGTTAAATATGCAACTTCCATGCTCTTAGGTGATTGTGTTTACAAACTGGACAGCAAGGTAAACATATGACATAAAGCGTCTGTTAAATCTATAATTATGTTACTGTGAGACCTCTCCTTTCACTTGAATATGATGTACTTTTTTCTGCCATTAGTTTCAGGTCCAGTGGGATGATCCCACGTATACAGTCAGACCAAAAAGGGTTCCTCTATGAGAGATTGTGGCATATATGACTCCTGTTCCAAAGCTTCGTTCAACTGATGACAGCAAAGAATAAAAGGCCTCGATCCCCCGCAAATAATCCTATCCTTGGTGAGTATTCTTACCTTTATTTATAGTTTTCATATTAGAGTAGTAAGATGGACGGGCTAAAATTTTTTTTCATTCATCCGGGAAGCTACTTGCAGGCAATATGATGAAAATACATGCACCCGTGATTGTTGCTCCAAAAAGGATATTGGGTAGACCACCTAAGTTAAAACCCAAAATTACCGAGAATGCGCTCACAGGTATGCTTAAAACTTCCTAAACTCTTGAATGCGAATACAAATTTGATATTGTCTAAAAGTATTCGAAAAGAAGAAGGGTATCTTACTTTTGGGTTCCGATATTCCAGCCCCCATGTAAGCGGCGGTAGAACACAATGACGACAAGAAATCAAGTAACAATGTGAGCTATGTCAGTGTGGTTCAGTGATTCATTGGCCGGGTCACAACATATATAAGTTCGATTATGTGTGGTTCAGTAGTTGTGTTCATGGGATGTGTTCAGGGGGTGAGCCTATCAGGTAAGAAATGAATATACTCCGGCTACATCTTATGCACTTTGTACTCTATTGATAATAATTTATTTTAGAAATGAAATAAAGTGGCTACCAGGTTTGTTGATTAAATTTGTATGACAAATAAAGTTTCGGAGAATATTCAAAGACTCAATAAGCGTATGATATAGCTACTGGACCCGTTACTAGAGCTGTTTGGTGTGTTCATGTAATGCATAAGTTTTATTTTAGAAATGAAATGAAGTGATTACCAGGTTTGTTGATGAATAATTAATAGATACTCAAATATTGCAAATCAAATGTAACAACAATCATTATACATTCAGGAATGCATAGGTTTCGTGTCTTCATGTAATTTGGATTTCATTGTATTTAACTACTGTAACATGTTAGATGTTTTCTTTTCTCTTTAGGTTTACGATCCATGATCAAAAATTGAGAGAAGAACATCCATCAGTATAATTTATGTGTATTTTATATATTACGCGTCTATAATTGGTTATGTAATATAGCATTTTTATCAACTTATTAATATTGTTTATACTAACTGCAAGTTACATTTTTCATCTCAAATATGGTTGTTGGCTTTGAAATGTCGGATGATATTTATAATTTCTGATTGATGCAAACTGGAATGAAAGAAAAATGAGACATTTCAATAATATAGTTGCTGCAGCGTATCCAAGGTTTAAAAAAATTTTAGAAAAAACTCCGCCGCAATGCGGCGGGGGTTTCCACCTCGTTTTTTAAATACAGTACATAAATAAAAGTTCTATGATAAACACATTACTAAGTTCACTCTTACTGGGCCTTTTCAGGAATTTTAATGTTAGTGACACAAGCCCATAAAGTTCCGTAAAAGGTTCACCATATATATAAACTGTTAACACAACACTCAAAACACAAATTGGGGATCTGAAACAAGAAGAAAAGATGCTCGGAAAATTATAACGAAGGAGGCTCCAGCGAGAGAGATGTGGGTGTTTTTAAAGGGTAATTGCCCCTCTCTTGCCAAAACATCATCTTTTCAGATTTTGTTGAGCCCATGACTTTGTCCCCAGTTTTTTTTATAAAAATCAACAACCCTTCAAAAAAAAAAGAAAAAATAAAACAACAAAGCAACCATCAGCTCAACATATATCCCTTCGTCTCACTCACTCTCTCTCTCTCTAGAATTGAAAGATTGGGAAATTTGCATTTCTGTAACTCAAGATGACACTTATGTCCAACAACAGACTTTGTGTTTGTGTTTGTGATTGTGTGTTGTTTGAAAGATGGCGATGATGATTAATTTCTGTAAGGATTGTTTTATTATCCGAGCATCTTAATAATAATTTGACATTGGGTGATATTCGACTCGTATCTTGGCGGGGCAATCCGGAAGGTATTTGAATAAATGCAACCGGTGTTTGCAGCCATGGCGGTGTTTGATCCCCTTTTGTCTGACTTCTTACTTACAGATCTGAGCCTCAGTTTCAAATTTTGGTTTTTGTTTACTCGGGTTTTGTAAAAGAAAATATATAATAATAATAAATAAATAAATAAATTGTACTGTTTCAAAGGATTTGTTGAATGTCGTTACTGTTTCTAAATTATTGTTACCAATACATAATTTTCATAACTCTAATTGATGTTTTAGTAGCAAAATTACTGCAGAGGCCTTTTTGAGAAAGGTTTTATTGCGGATGACCAACTTTATATGTATTTTCAAAATTGCTATTTGGTTCGCTGCCTATTAGCAGCAAAGTCAAAACCATACACGTGTTCGTTCCACATTTAACTTCAGTAAAAAAAAAATACAACCTAACGTCACGTCCCCATTTCGCACCCTAGAAACAGTGAATTCTTTAAAAGGGGGCCCGCAGAAAATAAACCAAAAACCCTTACATGCCACATCACAACTTCACTTAAGATCATACATACATTTAAAAATTGTGAATATGGAATCTTGTTTTAATTTTACAAAAACAACCATAAATTTTTTTATATTTACAACTTTTTAATATAACAAACTTAGTTCGTCAAATATTTAGCAAATATCTAGCGAATTCGTTAATAAAAAAAATACTGTTGCGAAAAGCTCTAACTTACGAGTTACGAACAAAACAAGCCCAATGTTGATATACTTTTGACGTACTTACGATTTGATAAAAATATTTAAGTTTTTATTTCGTACGTTTACGTTATATATTTTCTATGTAATAACGTCAACTTTTATTCTGAAATTAAAAACGCCGATCTTTTATATTTTTGTACATTTATATATATGTGGTTGTCTCACATCTAAGCTTACATGCGAAACAATAAAAAATTACACCATTTTAACAAGAAAAACATCAAATCTACCTCATTTGTGTCATGTCCTTCACAATATTAGTGTTCTCTCTTGATTTCATCACAGCATCAGTTAAGATGTGTTCACGTTGATACATGTGTTTTCTACATCATATTGTTAGGTGTTTTCATTAACTAACAAATTAGTTATAAATTCAATAATGGTTTGATTTAATTCACCATTAAAATGCGTATTAGTATGCATATATCAGTTTCACTACTCAAATTTTGAAAAATAATGATCAAAATGACGTATTTTTTAGTGATTTTTTATGGTTTCGCATGTAAACTTATATGTGAGACAGCCCATATATATAAACGTACACAAATATAAAAGATTGGCGTTTTTAATTTCATAAATAAAAGTTGACGTTAAAAATATTACATAGAAAATATAAAACGTAAACGTACGAAATAAAAACTTAAACATATTATAAAATCGTAGGTACGTCAAAAGTATATCAACATTGGGGTCATTTTGTTCGTAAGTTAGAGCTCTTCGCAACGGCATTTTTTTTATTAAAGAATTCGCTAGATATTTGCTAAATATTTGACGAACTAAGTTTCTTATATTAAATGTTATAAATATCAAAAAGTTTAAGGTTATTTTTGTAAAATTATGAAACAAGATTCCATATTCACAAATTTTAATTGTATTACGCGTATGATCCTATGTGAAGTTGTGACGTGGGGGTTTTCGTTTTACTTTTTGTGGGCCCTTTTTTAAAGAATTCGTTGCCTATAGGCAGTGAAATTGTGTCGTGGCATTAGATTGAATTTTATTTTGACTGGAGTTACATGTGGGCCGAACACGTGTATGGTTTTGACTTCGTTGCTAATAGGCAGCGAACAAAGTGGTTATTTTAGAGATACATATAAAGTTGGTCCTCTACAAGAAAACCCTTTTCCCAAAAGGACCTCTGCAGTAATTTTCGCGTTTTAATAACCATTTAGGTTTTTGAACTACTTTAACAAACTCATTTAGCCAGCAAAATTTTAGATGGTCAGGGATGTACAATTGCGATGGGTTACAAATAGGGGAGGAAACGAGCCGAGCCGCTCGTGAAAAGCTCGGGATCGGATCGGTAAAAAGCGAGCAATGCGCCGTAAACGAGCTAGAGCAGAGCCGAGCTAAGTTTGGGCTCATTTAATAATCGAGCTCGAGCGAGCTCATATAAAACTCGTTTAGGCTCGCGAGCCTAAGCGAACCTAGAGCTATATCGATATATATATTTTCTATACATATAACCGTGTTAACGAGCTCGAGCCTTGTGTTAACGAGCCGAGCTTTATGTTAACGAGCCGAGCTCGAGCTTGTTAAAAATTTCACGAGCCGAGCTCGAGCTCAAAATGTGAGGCTCGAAACGAGCTCGAGCTCTGGCAGGCTCGGGCTCGGCTCGGCTCGTTTTCACCCCTAGTTAGTAGTTACAAACCAAATAATCAAGTAAGGAGTGTTCGTTTTGGCTTATGTTTATAGGCTTATAGCTATGTTATATGGTTGGAAAATGATTCTCATGCATAACTAATATGCTTAAAAAATTGACTAAACAATTTATTGTGTTACGAATTGCACTAACTCATTTTTTCATATCTACCATTGATCTAGCCAAATGTCTCATTCTTTTTATTAAGAATAAAATTAGTTTTGTAAGTTAGTCATTCCAATCAACGCTCTACATGGTTTCGGGCTTATGTTTTATAAGCTCATTTTTTGTGACTTCTTTTGAAACTTTAGCCATAAGCCCGCTATATAACTCGAAACAAACACCCTGCTAAGTTATAAGGTAAGACACCAATTAATCACAAGCTTTTTTTTTTTTTTTCTTTTTTTTAAGTCATTTTCGGTGTCCTCTTTAGCTATTTTTTTTACAGAAACACAAACATATATTCTTCTCTCAAAACAAAATTTAAAATATGTACTGCGAAAAAAATCGTCCAATAAATGTTAACAATCCATGAAAAACTATATACCGCCGCTTTGTACCAGTTGTTATGCCAATAGTAGCGGCGATGGTGTCAATAATATGTTTGAATGTGAATACTGAATTGTATCAGTAATAATCAATATGTCCATACAATATAAATAACACATAAATGGGTAGGCCTAATAACAATAAAATTTGCCTAGTGTAATACTAATGTACTATATCTAAAGATTCAATAATTTAATTTATGTGGAAGTCTTATTGTGCTAAAACTCTGTAGAGTACAAACAAGTCATAGCTTAGGCATCATTTATTTGCAGCAACTTGGATGTAAGGAGGAAGCTGAATATGAACTGGTTTTGGAGTTTCAGGAATGCAAACCATTCATCAGTTATAGTTGCTTACAAATAATTACATAAACAATAATGAGATCTATATGAGATCTTGAAGCCAAAAGGACAACAACCAATCAACCAACAACAATAAGGTGTACTTGCTTGATGGTACGGTAGTGAATTAAATGCATCTTGTCAGCAATTTCTCCCAACGACCGACGACGGCGACATTGATTCTGAGTGGCTGGTGACATTTTTTTTTTACAACAAAATTATACTTTATTAGTACAAATACATAAACATTACAATAATAATTAAAAACTTAAACTAATAAAATGTAAACATTACAATACTTATTAAAAACTAAAAACATCACAAAAAATCTTCATATCGTCGGTTCGTCTTGTCGCTTCGTCTTCACCCTTCAATCTCTTGATTGCTGCATTTCCGGGGTTTCTCGAAATGTGTTCGCCAAATCCATTTTAAGTTTAGATGAGTTGATCGTCCATTATCTCCTGCGTAACTACTGGGATTATGCATGAGATCTTAACGATCATGATCACGGTGGCTCTTGTGCAAACCATGTAGGACATATCGCTGCTTATGCTGCTGTCCGGATGATTATTCATATTATGTAATATGATACATATATACACAATATCTTGGAGATCCTGTTTATCTGACCGCCGGCCAGAACTTTAAGCATTTTCCACTTAACTTCCAACAGAAAGCTCGTTCATCTTTCTTTGCGCCGTGCTTCCTCTTGTACAATATTCTTTTTTCATCACCCGTAAAAGGATTTGAAATGGAATTAATAAGAACAGACCATTCCGGATATATCCCGTCAGTAAGATGGTATCTCCTTTTGTGAGCAACATCGTTAGCCTTAAATTCAAGTTCCAGTGCTCTCCCATATTTGATATCATTGAAAACGGGGGAACGATGTAAAACGTTTATGTCGTTATTCATCGGAAGGTACCAAAACGCATGTAAATCCATAAATCTTGGGAAGCGATCGCTTCCGATAAAATGAATGGATGTGGCCCTTGATCACCCCTAGCATATTGACCTCTCAAACTATTTGGGCAATTATCCATTCCCACTTGTACAATCAATGGTTCGTATCCCGTAAACCCATGCTTTTGCTCGTGATGAGCATATATTCTTTCAAGGTCAGAATACGTGGGCTTTCATAAATAATCGACACCATATAACTCTATAATAACCGTACAAAGGTTACGGAGACAATCACGCGTCTGTTGTTGCGCACCAATTGAGGATACTCGTCGAGAATCGGGCGGTCGCGATATCGATTACGAATTGCCGCAGTCCACTTGACCAATGGGGAAATACCAAGTACACCCCTACAATCAAAAGTTTGTTGAAAATAAGGAGAATAATTGGTTACCTCTTGAAAATTTTGGGTGAATAGTTCTCGGCTCATCCGGAACCACTAACGGAATGTTCTTTCGTCATACAACGGTTCTTCGGAGAAATAAGCGGCAACTAAATGATTATGAGCACTCTCATGATCCCAAGGCGTGTAGTTTTGTCGAACCTTTGGTAGTGGCGACAGTAAGCGTCCGGCATCTGCGTAAATTCTACAAACTCCGTAAACTCGCTTATAACTTCTTCCTCGTTGGAAGATGAAGAATTAAAAAATATCTCGTAAGACATAGTTAACAAAATGTGTTTGAAGGTGTTTATGATAAGTTGTTTGAATTGTGTGTTTAGAAATGTGTTTGAGTTTGGTATTTATAATGTTGTAAAAGTGGTAAAGTTTTTTTTAAAAATAGAATGTTGTTTTTTTTTTTTTTTTTTTTAAATCTCCAACGGTACAAAAATTTGGTCTAAAATTGAGAACTCGGTCACCAACTCGAACTAGTTCATCCAAAAAGTGCCCCGCAACTGAAGGTGACCCAACACCCACAGTGGTCCAACCGACGGCAGCCGGTCGATCGACCTAGCCCACAACCGAGCCACTGTGGGAAGCCTAACCTCATCACAACCCCAAATCATCATCAAATAAACAAATTCGTCTCATCCTCAACTCAAACAAGAATCGAACTTAAAAAGAAAATAAAGAAGATCTCAGTTTTGTTCAACAATTATACAAATCTTGAAAGATAAGTGTTGAAACTAAACCCATCATTGATCTATAGAAAATATTCGAAAAGATAAAGAAAGAACAAAACGTCAGTTTCATTCTTTCTTTTATTCGTTTCAAACATAGGAAATAAACATCACCTACCCGAGAGCTCTATGACATCTTAAACTCGAACCTGTTGGTGGCTGCATATTGATGTTTGATATTTGGTTTAAAGATAAGATCTATAAATGCATTTGGTTTGTGTGTTGTTATCCGGTTGGTGGTTGCAAAGAATACAATGGGGGCTGTTTTTAGAGGCCTCAGTTGATATTGGTGGCTGCAAAGATTTTGTTTTGTAAGAAAATACAAGGAAGGGTGCTGCATTTTGTTTTTTGTTTTGGTTAAGGGTGAGAGAATTTTCATTAACTGTGTGTTTTAGGTTAAAGGAATATTAAGTTTAGTTATCTTGTGCTTACACAAAATTTATGCAAAGTGTTAGTTAATTTGTTTTTAGGCTTCTAACATTGATATTCGAATTTTTATTAATTTTGGATTTGGGCTTGAAATAGGACAAGGACCAGTAAAAGGAACACAAAACGAAAATTCATTTGAAACAATTGTCATCCAAAATTTTTCTTTACTTCTCTTTATTAGATTCAATAAATTATATTTTACGTACTTACACATGCAAAATAAGTCCTTAACGATGATAAGATATTTATAGACTTCTTAACTAATTAGGTTACCAGTCGCTGCTAATTAATTTGCTATGACATAACTTGCTAGATAATAATATTACTTTACATAATTCTTAGCTCTCTTCTAATATATCAAGTGAAGATTTAATTAAGAGTAAAATATACCGTTCATCCTAATCTTTACTCACGTCATGGGAAAAACTTTGCCTTTTTCATCGTGGGAAGTCCAAATCAAGGTTTTTATACTCTAAATCAGTCCTTTGACCATTAATGCCCATGTCAAAGTCCCGTTATAGTCCATAAAATCCCGTTATCCTTTTACTGTTGATGGTAGAATAGTCTTATTACCTTGATGTACTATGGTAGCAGATGTCTAATCCAATTTTCATACAATGTATAATATAAAAAGGCGTGTGCTCATTGCTTATCCTCAACTTGTTTCGAAGCCTACGAAAAACCCAATGCAGATGTCAGCATCAAATCAAATAATCTAAGTAAAGAAAATAACAAGCGGCAACCTTGGATTTACTTTATGGCGAATCAGGGGAACTTCATTTCTTTTATGACCATGAGAAGGTAAACTCGCAATTAGGAGATATGGTTAGTGTTTTTGCATTTTTATAATCGTATAAACCTATATATTAGTACGACTGTTTAAGTTATTCCCCTTTTAGGTAACTTTATAAATAACAGTGTTTTGTACATTTTTATCTGTGGATGAACCAGGATCCTTTAGCATGAGGTTTCATCATCAAGGTACATTCAAATACTCTCCATGTATAATATATCAACGAGGCAAGGAATGCCTAGTTGATTATGTTGAATTAAATGAGGTATCTGTTGATGAAATGGATGCTTTCATGACCCAAATCGGTTATGAGAATGGACAAACCAATTATTTATACTTTCTTAAGCCTGGTAGTACATTGGATGATGGATTGTTTAGTTTTCCTGAAGCTGCTAATCTTGAATTGTTGAAAGACCTTGTCAAATACCATAAGTTGATAGATGTGTATGTGGAAATAGGTAAGACAAGATTAGAGCTGTCTGAAATGTCCCCAAAATCTATTAAGATTGTTTTTTGGGAGATGGATGAAAATAGCAGAAAAGTTGCTAGTCTTTGCTATTCAATCTTATTATAGACGATTGGTGTTAGATGATCTTGATAATGAGCATGCACTAGATCCTTTTATGCACCTTACACAAGTACCTATGGACCTTAATTATATTGGCGAATCAAGCAATTTTCCAAACATTGAGCCTGTATTTTCCACCCTAGACACATCGTTTGCTAGCAAACCTGTTCATAACAATGAGCGTGCTTTAGTACTTATTGATGAGGACAATGCTATTAAGGAGCCTGATAATTTTGAGGTTAATATGTTCCGAGTGACTCAGGGGAAGCAGTTAGAGAAAGTAGGAAGAGCACTAGTTGTGTCAATAACAGGTTTGAGGAGCCTGATATTGATGTAAATCTATTTCAATTGACTCAGGATAAGCATTTAGGGAAAGTAGGAAGCGCATCTGTTTATGCCAATAACATGGAAGAGGATCTTGTTGTTGATGTTACTCTGTTCCAAGTGAGTGAGACTAGTGACTTAGGTAATGCATTTGATGATTCAATTCAAGAAAATGAAGAGAATACTTGTTAGGAGAATGATGCACAACTTGCTTTGGTCCAAGTAAGTCAGAGTAATGAGTTAGGTAAAGCAGGAACAACTAGTAATATAAGTGATGACATGCATTTGGAAAATGATTTACCTGTGATGGTTGATGATGTCTTTTACAGTGAGTATGTTTCTTACCCACATGCATACTTTGCAAATGGAGTCTATACCACATTCTTCTATTGTGGTAAGGACTTTCCTACTACAATGGATGTAAAAAATAAGGTAAGAGAGCATTCAATAGAAACTAGGAGGGAGTTGATTTTTATAAATAATGACAAAACAAGAATAAGGGTCAGATGTAAGGGTTGTGTTCCACTTTCAGGCCCAAGTGAAGGTCCTGGACTGGATATAGGCCCATCTAAAAGTCCATCGACCAGAAAGGGTATAAATGAATTGCTTTTTGGCAAAAAGGACCCTTCCGAAATACTCTGCCCATGGCTATTGTTTGTCGGCAGGAATGGTGAGACAGTACATGGTCGGTCAGAAAATATAATGAGCAACACACTTGTTTGCAATCAAGGGCGTCGAGCTTTTGACCTTAACTATATCTCAAAGCAAATTACAGGCCAAATTGAAACCAATCCATGGGTTCCTGTCAAGTCTGTTCTTAATCAACTTACCAACCAATACGAGCTTGAAGTGTCCCTGCAGAAGGTTTTAAGGGCCAAAAACTTGGCATTAATAGGCATCAAGGGTCAATTCAAGCTACAATTTACCATGTTGAGAGATTATGTTTAAGAGTTGCAGAAAAGAAACCCTAATACAACAGTACTGATGAATGTGGAACGACCTGCAGATGAGGCTCTTCCAATGAGAGAATTCAAGAGAATGTATGTTTGTTTAGGTGCACTGAAGGAAGGATTTAAAGCGTGTGGGAGATAATTTTTAGGGCTAGATGCTTTTCCAATTGGTCCTTTGAATGGTCAACTACTGACAGCTGTGGGAACTGATAGCAACAATGGTATATACCCTTTAGCTTATGCTTTTCTTGAATCAGAAAACATAGGATCATGGACTTGTTTTCTTCATTGTTTATCCGATGATATAGCACTTGAGCCAATCTCAAGCATCACTTTTATTACTGACATGCAAAAGGTACTCCCTTAATCTGTTCATGAATTTAAGTCTCTCTGTTTTGAAACAGACAATAAACATATATGATTTTGTGCAGGATATAAGTGGAGCTTTAAGAGATATTTTTCCAGATGCATGTGACAACTCGAAAATTTCTCGATGTGTCGTTATTGGAAAAACATCGATTAGAGCGATCGGCTTAACTAATTCAAGTTACGAGTATTATTTTATATCATTTTTATTGGAAATAATATTCTAAGAACGTCGGCGTAACTCCTGTGTCATAAATCATTCGTTTACTAGGCTAAACGAGTCCCGAGCTTAATATTATTTAAGACTTAAGAAAGTTACATCAATGGTCCCTTAGATAACTACACAAGCGCCCCCTACACTTTCCATTTTACATCTTGAGTCCCTCCCGGTACTATATAAGCCCACTCACACACCATTTCTCTCATTTCACCCACACATTTTCTCTCTCTAATAAAAACACACAACTCCCTCTCTCTAAAAATATTATCCGGCCACCCCTTAGGGTTCCGGCGCCGCTGCCGGAGTCCGACCAAATTCCGACGACCGCCACACAAAACACCGCCTACCCCATCTTGTAGATCGGGCCACGGTGGTTCTATTTATGCAACCTACACGCGTTCAAACCCTATAACGCGCTCTAAATATCAAACCCTAGTTTCGTAGTTTAGGGTTTTGTGATAAAAATGTGTACAACGGTTCAAGGTTGATGGCTACGGGTTGTACCCGTTGGAGACGCCATCACAACCTTAGTTTTTCCTTCTCTTTTCTCACGGTAAACACAACACAACCCGTTTTTATATATAACGCTATTTTCTATATATGTCGTGGTATTTTATTTCGTGGATATAAAAAATTGATAAAAACGTTTTTGGAAACTGAAATCGTATTATATAAACCCTGAACATATATGTTATTAGCCTCGTGGTGATAAGAAATGGTTTGTAAACGAGTCATGGCAGTTTCGTGTGGTGAAATAGACGTAAAAAGGGTGTCGTGGTTACATGACTCTCGGGTTTGGTTCCAGTTTTGGGTGTCGTTTATTATTGTTGTTGATCTTTGGGAAAACTAATTGTTGTATGATTGGGAATCATGTGGTACAATAAGTTGGAAGGCGTTTGTGTACTGTTTGAGTCTCGTTCGGGTTGGGTTATGACCCATGTTGGTAAGTGTTGGGTCAGTGGAGATAACATAATCTGAAAACACTCTTGAATACATCTCATATGGTAAACTAATTTGCAACAGATTTGATAAATTTTTCCTATAAACAATTCGGTGGGTATAAGTCTCGTTTGTATAATGTGGTGAAACAAAGGTGGAAACCGTTTCGTGTCTTGTGTTGTATCATGGTTGTGTTAAAACCATTTAAGTATGTCCGAATATGTTATTGGCCACGGGTCAAATCTGTCACGATTGGTATTTATTTGAGAATAATTGGTCAAGTTAGGGTGTTTAGATGTGTTATGTCACGCTCGGGTCACGTTTGACTCGGATACCCATTTAGTGATTGTTTACCTTGGCTTACACGTTTTAGCTTGAATCTCGGGTTGAAATGAATATAAAACAAGTAATATTTTGAGTTTTTTGGGTAAATTGTACATGATAAGTGTTTATTAACATTGAGTTAAGTAGGTAATGATGGCAAATATCGGATAAGTGACTTATCACGGTTATTAAATTATCGTAACTTGGAACATTTGTAAGTTTCAAATAAGACCTTGAGTTTGAATAATACGGATACTAAAATTTACATATTAGAGCTAACGGATACCATAACGGGATATCGGAACTTATGAAATGGTGTGGTAATAGTAAAGGAACTTAGCTACGTATTTAGTAATTGATATCGATATTTTGTATACGTTATAAGAATATAAATTTAGAATAACGTTTATTATGCGAGTTATATTGGTATTGAATTACATGGTGGTTAAACGTTTTGACTTATATGGGTCTAAATATTTTATCATCACATATTAACTAATAACGAGATAATTAGATAGATATTATCAATGAATACGGTTCCGCTTAATAATAAACCTTTATTTACTATGACAATAGTTCATGTTTTCTAAAGCATGTGATGACTTTTATATCGACAAATATGGTTTTATTTAACTAAAAGTCTTTACCGACTACGAGAATGACTTGTGTTTTATGAATACAAAATATCTTTTATAAACTTCTGATAACAGTTATATGGATTAGTATGTTGTATTCTATTAAACGTTTTGGTTTAAATAAGTTTAGTATAATTGTTTTGCGATAAAACTAAATATTCCGTTTTCACATCTAAGCTGCTAATGATTTATATAATTTATATATTATGGACGGATATGGTTTAATCTATTATAAACCCTTGTTAACTACAATGGTAACTCATGTTTTATTACACATGCAAGCTTTTATAAACTTGTTTGGAAATATTATTTTGATATTGAAGTCGTATTGATTTGGAAACGTTGGAATAAATGAACGTGTCATTTATAGTACACTACTTAATATACAATATATGAAGTACTCTCTTGTAAACTTTTATAGTTATGAATAACAATTGAGAAACTTTTACTAATTAAGCGATAAATGGAAACTTGTCTTTTATTATTAAACAGGTATGTTTGGGGATTATTGGGTAAATTGCCAAAACTCATCAATTAACCTATTTATCTCATGTAAATAGTTGTCGTCGTTTCCTAGTCTTTGACTAGTCTGAGTATTGTCGGTATTTCTTGACCTTGTCAATGTCTTTTCCTTTTGGCGTGAGTTATGGTCTGTATGCCTCGATTATGTCGATGTCCTCTCTTCTTTCGCGTGAGTTGTACGTCGCGTCTATGTTTCTGACCACCACACAAAACATTAAAACTAAACTTTTGAGATATCAATTATAAACTTTTGGGAACGATAACGTACTTTTGAAAGTAACGACATGAATGATCCACGAAAACTACAACACATTACTTTCTATTGATTTCTTTATCGTATGAGCCGTATTCTAAGAATATCGTATACGCATTAGGTTGCGTCACAACTATTCTATTGTACTCATCGTACATTCTTTTGGATGCCATGGAGATTAACTTTAGATGCCAGTCGTGTCAATAGTGAATAGTGCATTCTTTGTGGCAAAGGTGAGTTTCATAGCTGTTAGGAATTGGAAATTCTATTGTAAAGCATCGGTCGCCCCAAGTATAAGCTAGCTTAAGTTAGCTCGTAGACATATCGTTTATTATGTTAGTTGTTAGTAAGTTATTAGCTTAGATTTAGTCTAGTGCAACACCGTGGAGGAAGGACGGGTCTTTACCCACTGTATACTTGATCCATAGGCCGTCAGGAGGTCGTTTAGTTTGTAACCTGTAAATACCCTCTACCTTGCAAGGTAGAGGGTTGGATGTTCATTTGGAATCTAACCTTCCAAGAGTTTCTCTTTCTAGAATATCCCACTTTCTCTCTCTAAACCATCTAAATTATACGCCCCACTTGTGTTTGTTTGTGTGCTTGTGAAATCTAATATGTTACAAATGGTATCAAGAGCCATAGTTAGATCATCTCTTACATATCCTTGGATTTCTAGTGGTTTTTAGATGGTTTTTGAGTTTGAAAAAGTTTAGTGGTTTTTATATCATTTGGTTCATTTCTTGTGTTAAAGTTTGAAGTTTAGGTGTACTTTTGTGTTTAGGATCATTGTATGTGCTTAGGTTTTGATTTGGTAAGCTTGAATCACTGTGGTTGAGCTTGTTTTGGATTGAAAAGTGTGTTTTTAAAGTTTTTCTTGGTAGCGACTTGGCTCTCGGAGTGATTTTCATGCTAGCGACTTGCTTCAGTAAAAGGTAGCGAGTTGTAGTGAGTTTTCGTAGCGACTTGGTCCTAGCGACTTGTCTCTTGAGACAACCCGACAAACAGTACACTTAGTGGATTCTCCACTACGGGTAGCGACTTGGTGAGGTAGCTACTTGCTTTCGATTTTGATAGCGACTTGTTCTTAAGTTTCTTAGCGATTTGGTGTTAGTGATTTGAACCTTAGCGAGTTGCTATTTAGCGACTTGACGTCTTAGCGACTTAGTGCATAGCGATTTGCTGTCAAAATTCATAGCGACTTGGTTAACTTTTGGTGCTTAGCGACTTGGGTCAAGGATTCTTAGCAACTTGGTTAACTTTTGTGTGTAATACGGTTTTCTCTTGATTTAGTAAAATCCCGTGAAAGAATCTATTTCCCGGTTTAATCATAGAGTTATAAAATCCCATGTTATCTGTCAACATGTCTACCAACATGCCTACAATCATCTCTACATGGGACGTTCATGCAGGAATACTCGTCCACCCAAAATGTCTTACATCACTGACCCTTTTATCTCCAAAGTGCTTGAACTTTATGATACCTCACAGAACAATGAAACTGGTTGTATTTCTGAATGTCCTACTTTGATTGATTCAACAAATTATGATCAAAACTCTTCACCTTCTGATTCAAACTTCAACGATTCACACCTGTCAATGACCCATGATACAAAGCATTCAGAATGCAACATTGAGCCGTTTCAATTACTTCATCAGCACCTCACACAACTATTATCCACTCCTATGGGTCGAACATGCGGTGCTCTATTCCGCCAAGACTTACCTACGTTGAAAAAGGTTGTGTTGCTAAACTTATAACAACTGAAGCTTCAAATTACCAATGAGAAGGTATTAATTGATGATTCTAATGCTGCACTTCAAGTTATCTACAACCAATTTCAGCCGTTTATCAAAGGGGAATATTCTGCTGACTTTGATCAACACGTGATTGAATTTCATTCAAAAACAGTGGAATGGAAATTCATGAGTTCATCATCACATATATCCAACTTATGAATAGTATGGAAGTGTACATTAAGGATGCTGCTCAAAGGAATGATTATTTGAATGAGTTGAATGAGTGTCATGAAAAAGTAAAGGAAAGTTGTGATATTTTGAGTAATGGATCAGTTGAAAGAACGGATGATGCTGATCTTGTGCGGAATTTCGAAACAAAATGAATGATGTAATTGGCTTTACTGAACACAAAGGCTCGGAGTCCAGAAAATCTTGAAATTTCTTGCATGTCAGAAGTCCTGTTGTGCATGAGGTGAATACTGATGCCATACCAACAAGTGAACACGTGTCATGCATTGAGGTACCCTTAACTGACCCTATCTTTGAATATGATATCAATAAATGTGTCTTGGTTGAGTCTGAATCTAAAATCTTTAAAACAAATGACTTGGTAGAAAAAGGGGTTTATGATGAACTTTCAAACAAATACTCAATTCTTGAAAAACATTGTATTTCCCCGGAAATTGCAATACAACAAAAGGAAGAAATTTTTCATGCTACAAAATCTTGCATTAATCGGAATTCCGAATTTCGAGAATTTTTGAAATTAATCACTTAAAACCCAGATTCGGGACAAAGATTCAACCATATGCAATGAAATGTCAACTCGAGATCTGCATAAGAAATGCAATCTTAGGATAAGCAATCCTAACCATGAGGTGAGTAGTGAGCTTAAATCTAGGAATGATGAATTGGCTTTATGTGTATCCAACTTATTAATAGATAATGAGTCCTTAGAAAAGAACTTATTAGAGAGCGATTCCAAGTTGAAAGATCATACAAATTCCTTTTGGTGACAATGATGCCCTCAAAGCCCAAATTAGGGATAAGAGCTTCAATATTTTTGCCTTAAAAATGAGCTTAGGAAATCTATTGGAAATAGGGTGAACACTAAGTTTGAAAAACCATCGACCTTGGGAAAGTCAAGCTGTTGAGAACAACTCAAAACATACCGTAGTTAGGCGACCAAATGCTTTTAGAACTGAAAGATTTAAACCATCGAAATCTAGGCTTGCCTCCTGTTGATGCGAATCTTGTTTTGACAAAACCAGTCACTTCTCTACTTCGTTCCGATATGATGAATAACAAACCTCAGGTTAATGTTCAAAGTTCTAAGATCAGGAATACTAGGAGTTCATCCACTTCTCATAAGAAGCATCAAATGGTAGATCAATCCCCTAAGAAACCCAATAATTACAAAAGGACCAATATTCAAAAAAAGAAAATGCCTACATCCAAATCTACTAGCAGCTGTTTCAAATGGATTCCCACTGGCAGATTATTTAAGTTTACAGGATCCAAACTGACTTACATACCTAGATCTTGCCTTAAGTGGATGCCATGGAAAACTCTTCAAGAATATTGAACCTAAAGGGATCTATACTAATGATACGCCTAGATCAAACTATGAAACATCCAATAGTGAGATTACTCATGTCACTAACTCATCCATTTGCAATCTTACATGTGCTTCTAGTGCAATGTATTCTCATCTTTAGATTACAATGCTCAATTCAATCAGGAACATCATGACTTGGTTTCCATCAGAAATGAATAGTGCTCACTCAGGAGTTATAGCTTGCTAGAATTGATGTACCTCGTACTTTGACTCCTATTCAACTTGAATCAGGACTCGCTCTTATATATCTGTGTACAAATCATTTCACAAAAAAAAAAAAAAAAAAAAAAAAAAAAAAATTTAAATCATTCTTTTAATTCATAATTTTAGTCATTTTCCTCAAACTAATAAAGGATATATCCTTTGTTTTCGATAACATCTACGGTCCTAGAAATGTCATTCAATAATGACACGGGATCATAGATGAAGTTCGAACAAACGATATATTCTTGTTTTATAACGGGTGGGTCAAATTCAATCAATGTTCTTTGGTGACATTGATTGAGGGGGAGAATTTGGTTTCTTTTCAAGATTATCTCGTTTGTCTATGTACCACTGCTGGACATGTATTGTGCCCAGATGCATGTCTTTGTCTTGTCTTGCTTTAGTGGTGTCTTACGTATAGATTGCTATCGGTTTCATGGTGTCCATGTGCTAGTCCGCCTTATCTTACTATGATTATCTTATTATGCTTATCTGTGTTAGTATGCAATCGAGAAGTTCATGGTGAAAGTGTTACCTTTTACTGTGTTAGCAACTCAGCATGTTTAATTTGGGTTAGCGAGTTGGTATGTAAAGTCTTAGCGACTTACCCTACACCCTAGCGACTTAAAGTGGCAACTTAGCATGCAAAATTTTGGGTAGTGACTTGTTTCACAAAACTACAGGGACTTAAAGTGGCAAATTGACATTCTTGAAAATTTTTATCCATATACCCTAGCGACTTGCCATTTTCTATTATTTTCAAAAACCTTTTATTTTCTTTCTCTCGTGGGTACAATTCTTCGTAGCGATTTGTGTGTGGTAAGGTCATCTTAATCTGCTTCTTGTTTCTAAATATGTAGATTATTTGCATCCCCTAACTCATTTTCCTTAATCGATTCCTCTCATCTTGATCCTCGTCAATTGCTTTCCTCGTCTAGGTTTGTTAATGGATTTTTTGAATGGAACTATTGATATATATGTGTAAATGGGTTAAGGGTTGTTTGGATGCTCTAGGGTTGTTGTAATTTTTCATAATTATTTGTATTAATGAATTTGTAAGCGTCGTGTATATGGTTTGATTTGGGTTGTGTTTTTGAAATAGCTTGTGTTTATGGATTATCTGCACGTGTTCTTAGTAGCGGTTAGATTGTGTTGAATGGACTGTTATATTGTGCGAATGATTTGCTTGTGTTCTTGGTAGCGACTTACCTGCTATGATAATGTTCTTGGTAGCGAGTTGGTGTATAAGTTCATCGTGGCGAGTTGCTACTTCTGAATACATTTAAGTTAGCGACTTAGTGAACTGAGTTGTAGCGACTTAGCTGTGATACTGTTGATAGCGACTTGTCTTTACAAGTTAGCGACTTGGCCTTATTATTCTTGATAGCGACTTGTCTTTACAAGTTAGCGACTTAGTAATTTTTCATGTAGCGACTTGGCCTTGTCATTCTTGATAGAGACTTGTCTTCATAAGATTAGCGACTTGCTGGTTCATTTTTCAAGCGGTGACTTGGTTTATTAAAATATTTTAAGGCAACCTGCTAGGATAATCTCATACTAGCAACTTGATTCAGGATTTCTTGTAGCGACTTGTATTGACAACATACTCTTTGTGACTTGCTATAACATTTTTGTTTGAGCAATTTGTACTTGGATTCTCTTGTAGCAACTTAGTATCACAACTTGTTTCATACAAACTGTTATATCATTTCCACAATTGTATCTTGTCTCATGATATTATTTCTTAGTAACTGTGCTTTTAAATAATTTGATTCAAAAACAACTTGTCTCTTGAAAACTGTGTCAAATAAAGAAGTTACCTTGAAAACTTTCTAATGCCACTCAATCTATTTCAATCTGCTTATGGGAACTCTGTCAAATTTGCTACTTGTTGTGTCTAACATTCTCCTCTTATCCATTAAGAACTACCACTCAATATGAGCTGAAGAAAAGAAGTGAATCCTCTTCAACTCAAGAACAATCTGGGTTGGAAAAAGTGCCGAAACAAGAAAGAAACTCCGCATCAAGTGATACCAGTCGATCAAAATGTTGATGAAATGTTGCGAATGTCTCACGGAGAACCTCGAGTCAAGATCTGATGAGACCATGCACATGGAAGAACCAAATTTGTCTACCGGTTCTCTCTCTTCATTGAAGAACCTAGATCTGAACCTCTCTTTCGGTGATCAATTATTAAATGACAAACCCTTAGATACCGAATCATCTAAGCAAGATAATGATAAAGAGGAAGCCCAATCCATGTTTACTGTCGATATTCAGCTAGACACTTCAACCATTCCACCTATGTCAGCACCTGCTCAAACAACCACACTTCCACCACCTGAATCTGATAAGGATCTATCCCTTGAACCGGTGGTTCTGATTCTGACATGGAAACTCCACCGACTTCACCACCTCAAATACTTACATCAAATCAATTGCTCGACAAAGCAGTGAAAAGAATTGAAGCACTTGAAAGACAACTTCCAAAATCCTTTAATGCCCTCGAGAATCGTGTCTATAGGTTGGAGCACCTCAACTTTGATGAAGGGTTCCAGACGCCGTGAAGCGAAGTTAGGGATGCTTGTGGAGTGGGCAATGGAAGCTCCAACGCTTAGAGCGATTCAAAGATCTACCCATTGCAGGATATGAGAGCGTACTTTCGATAAGATGTATGAGGCTAACGAGCATAAGCATGAGGTCCACAAGAAGCTATATGAGGCTCTCGAAAAATCAATTAGGCACGGCAATCATGAACAGTTCTTGAAGGACATTGGAGAAAGAGAAGCTAAGAAGAAAAGGAGGACCATGGTGTTGGAGACATTGCGTAAATGTCCTAAAGATCCTCCTCCTCCTCCCGCCTCCAACTGGGGTCTTTGGAACTTGAGTGGTGGATCTTCTAAAACAACCTCTACACCTCCACCACAACCACCATCATCACCACCAAAACCTCCCAATCAACCAAGTTCATCCGGAAATTAGGGTACACAAAAGAAATCTGCAGCTTGGACCACGGTTGATTCAAGGTTCACTCCTATAGTCTCCTCTATCCCTGAAGATCAAGTGGTTCATGAAGTGTCGCATGTCATGACAAAATCAGAATCAAATGACGATGATGCATCCACCAAGTTTATCCCCAAGCCGTCCGAAGATGACTGGTTTGTTACATACATGACAGGAGAACGCTCTAACCCATCTAGAGTTGCACCTTCAAAAGACACCATCAGAAGTTGGCTCACTGAAGAGAGACCTCACACTCCAGAACCCTCATGGTCCATCCTAGAGACTGACACGATAATCCCTGACAACAACTGGGCTTCCACAATCTCTACTAACTATGAAACCCCAAATGAAGACTCTCTCCTTCATGTCACTAGAGATATGGGATTTCATTAAATGGTTTTAATGAACGAAGGGAATATAGTCCATCACTCCAAAGGATCTTGAAGGAAAAGCTTTTGAAATTGTCAAGATTTTTCACTTTCGGATGCCAACCAACTCTAATACCGGATGGAAGAATGCCATAAGATCTTTGAATGATCAAGTCGGTGGCAGTCGGTCGATTCAATGTGAAAAAGCCTCTTCCTACCGATGGCGAACACGGACAAATAACTATTCGATATGAGTTCTTCTTCAACCATGACACGGATTATCATTGTGCTTTCGTTCTATTGAAAGAAGACCCGGCTCTATCGATCTCAAAGATGAAAGCGCGCAACCTACTCGATTAGGGACTTGAGCAGATGGTTCTGATCAGTTCAGGTGACAAAGAACAAAAATATGACATTGCCGCTTCATATGGTATTTCTCATTGGTGGTACAAAAAGAAGAATTTCTACATCGAGAGACATGGTGGCGATAAAAAGGCGCAAATATGTTCGATCCAAGCTGCGAATCTTAAGTGTTGTTAAGTAGAGGTCTTCCCAATCTATGGCTATGAGTATTTGAAGAAGATCGTTCTTAGAAGCGGACTGAAAGAACATGTTATTGAAGAAAGCGACTTTAAACATCTCACGCCAAGTGACTTTGAAGATCTCTATCTTACGAATCTTCAGGGCGGCTTGAACATCTACATTCGTGAAAATAAAGCTCTTTCGCATTCCAATCTTTGGATCAGAGGCTTAGTCATCAGCGGGTTGAGGATTTTCGCCTGGAATGGAAAGCTACCAAACTTGAGTCAACTTAACAAGGCCGCAATGGGATGCCTCTGGACATGAATTTCGTCACGACTATAGAGTTCTTGACACCCGTAGAGCCATCCTCTTCCCACGACAGGTCTGGTCTACGCATGCTAATGAGATTGTGCGAACTCTACAAATTGATGCGATGGTACTCTCAAGTTGGTCGAAGAAGAATTGAACTCCAGAGTGAAAGAAATCAGAGTTGATCTGAAGCCGTGGAACAAAACAAAATTCAGTGCATGAGGACTTAAAGAGGTGTGAATATTTCATTGCTTTGCCAATCGGTGAAGACTTAAGACTCGAATGATCTTCAGCGACCTTGAAAGTTTTGTTGGTGGTAGACTTCGTGAAGGTCATTACAAACTACTTCAAAGAAATGAATGAAGACATCTTCGAAGTAGTTCCCGTTTTGTATTATTTATGTGTAAAATGTGGTGTACAAACTATGAACAACTATAATGCATGTAATAGTGTTAGGTTATGTACTGTGGTTTCCCTTTGTGTCCAAAAAGGGAACCCGGTGTTGTCCACTTCGATCATATAAAATTGGACACATTTTTCTCCAAATGTTTTGTCTCATACATATTTAAATCACTTGAGATCCAAAATCTCAAAGGATTTGAAATTTTGATCGGGGGAGAAAATGTGATATAAATATGAAAGATGATAAAAATTGATCATTTTTGTTTCAAAGTGCATACTGCTCTCTAATATGTGCTAAACTATTTTCGAATCTCGAAGCATATATTAAGGGGGAGCATTTCTAAACAAATTCAAACCTTCAAGGTACAAAGTTTTCCATGCTTTTATATAAGGTACCTTGATTGTGTATTAAATGGTTTCTAAATGTTTGGTAATTGTGGTAGTACTTCAAAGGTCTCTTTCCTCTATGTGTCAAAATGATTTCAAATATTCTACGCACATATTGAGGGGGAGAATTTACCAAGAAAATCAAATGGCTTTTCCTACGGAAATTGTGATCAAGAAATTATTTCAAAGAATATCTTGCCTCCATGTGCTAAACAATTTCAAAATCATATGCACATGTTGAGGGGGAGCATTTCTAAATGATCAAAACAATTAAGATACAAAATGCTTTGATTCTATATCACAAGTATCTTGATTGATTTTCAGATGGTTTTCAATTGGTTTCAAGGAAGAAAGAACAATACCAAAAGACCGACCAATTTAATTTATGCATGGTGTTATAAGGATGGTTAGGTTAGGTATTACGTTCCAGCGATCGCCCGAACAGGAGGGATCTACCGAGGACAATCCACTAGTTAAGTGTAGAAGTCCTTAGGTATGATGATAAAAGGAGAAAAATGAGATATGGGAAGAGTGCGGACTGAAACTGAGCTAGTACTGGAATAAACCCAACAAGGCTCTAGTTATGAAGTTTCGGTAAGTGTAGCCACCTGGAAAATTTCACTGTTTTAAATCTTCATATTTATGAACTAGACTGTTTATCAAAAAAAATTATTTGATCTAAATTGAGCATTTTAGCATGTACATTTCATTTTCTTGCATAAAAATTTATGCCTATCCGAGTAGTCTTATTTAACCATGCGATCTTTCTTGATTTCTAAATCGGTCTCACAAGAAAGATTTTCTTGTCTTATGAGTCCGCAGTACCAAAATAAAAAAATAAAAGCAGCGAAAAATAAAACAAACTAATAAAAATCAAGAATTACGTCATCGTGACAGCTTATTTAAAACGTGTCCAGAAGTATGGGTATTATATTTTTACCGTTAAGAATTATATTGCTACGAGTTGACAACGGAGTACAAAATACATCTTATATCAAAATAATTCACCAACTAACCAATACTAATACTTTTCTTTAAATAAATAACTAATTTACTAAAACAAAATAAAACAAAAACCTACTCTAACCTACAAAACCCACTCCCCTTTCCTCTTTATCTACTTCCCCTCTGCCTTCCTCTGAAACCAACGCCCCACAACCAACAACCTCACCTCCATTTTCGTCTCCTCCCCTTCCCCACTCCCCTGCACTCACTGCTCTTCTCCCCAAAGAGTATAACCTCCAAAACATCCTTCCCAACATCACTAATAACTTCAATCCAAGAGTAGTTCTCCTTTGGCTTATCCATGAAGAAATCAACAAATCCAGTACTCCTTGGACCACGGCTGAAGACGAAGACAGAGGAAGACCACGTGAAGACCCTGATGCCGTTGCTCAAAGGAGACAAGTATCTCAACCCCACTTTCGAGAGTACTAGTCAAATTACCCATCTATACCTCTTTAAATACCCCCATCGAATCCACAGTTGATACCACAACTTTCAAATCAAAAGAAAAACTAGAAGAGTGCTTGAAGTATTTCACTAGTTCCGGTGGATTCGGCTTGACGGGTTTGCTCCACTTTGTTGTTTCATCTTCCGTTTCGACTCGTGTTTATAAGGTTTCTTCCTTAGCTTAGCTTCTTTTCTTTTTTTATCTTGTTTCTTGTATTGTTGTTGTTGAACATAATATGGAGTTAAGATTGGAACCCTATTCGAACCATAAAGTTTATAGCAAATGAATACTCTTGTTGTGGTTACTCGACATTTTAAGAAGTTTATAAATTTATTTCTTATCTCGAATTGTTAAAGTGTTTCAATAAGAATCGGCCTTGAATGAATATGTGGTCAAAGAAATGTATAAGCCTTGCCATGTAATGCTACTCGAAATAGTTAAAAATGGGTAAGGAAATGATGGTAATCTAGGTGAACTTTTGGTTTTGTTGTCTTGGTTTATGTCAAGGTCGAAACTCACAGTAGGCAAACTTTTCTTAGCTCCTTTTGGCCTTTGTCTATGAAATATCAAAAGCTAGTAAACCTGGTATAAACTTTGAGTAGAAGAGTAAATTGATTTTGAAATAAATGGGATGGCTTTAATGTAGTTGTTTTGGTGTTGACCCACTGATGGAGCTAACAGTGGGTAAGTTTTGCGTATGTCTCTTTTGTGGTCTTGGGTCCTTCAAAAGCCGTTTAAAAACTTAATGTCTAAAATTCATTTGGCTAGGAGTCTTGATCGATTCGCTTTCCCCTGTTAGACTGTTGGCATCTTCGACCTACTTCCTTGCTTGTCCACGTGGCTTATTCGTGTTTCGTTTGGTTGTGACGAGACCCTGTTATAGTTGTGTTTTGAATCTGATTTTCCAGCCCCCGATAGGTGTGTTTGCTGCTGCGAATCAGCCCACAATGGGGTGTTCGTTTTGGCTTATTTTCAGCCCAACTAAGGGCATTCTTTCCACTTATCACGCCACCCCAAAGGGGTGTGTACCCGGTAAACGACCACCAGAAGGTGTGATTGGTAACAAGTCGGCCCTCGATTGGTCGTGAATCGGTACGACCACGAGACGAGGCTCAGTTTAACAACCTTTATACTTTTTTTGACATTAGCATTTTGGTAAAATTCTTGGTCACGAGTTATGTTAGTTGGCTAATGTTATTATTGTTGTTTTCGGCGTACCAAAGAACTCTCAAGAGTGTTTGTAAACCGCGTCTAGCTCAAAACCACGAGTGCACTCGCATGAGTCTCGTGTGATTATTTTTACTAAACCAAATGAAGTCTAAAACCTTCGGCATTCCTTGCGTTTTGGTTAGGCCTCTTGCGTCAAATATGACCTCAACCAATCATGAGACACCAAGTTATAAACCTTCAAGTCAAATAGGTGGTTGCTGCTCTTTTGTTTCACTTGACTATCCCCCCTTTGTCCTCAATGAAATACGAAAACAGAACCTGCTTCAAAACTTACTTCCTTTTGTTTCTCATAATGGGTGCGTTTGGGTTACCAGCTGGACCACGAAACCCACAATCCAATGTGAATTCTTTTTCTTGGGCCTAAGCCCATATCAAGGGCCTTGAACGAAGCTGGCTTCACTTAACATACATATTCTTCAATAATAATACACAAAACAGTTATGTTCGAGCTCGCTTTCTTTTTGTGCAAGAGTTTACAAGTTAAGAACCAACATATAAATTTCATAACATTGAGTATAACAAAAATCGTCATTTTAAACAGGCTACAATCACTTGTCTTTTTGATCTTTCTCGCCTACTCGTTTTGACGTTATTGCTTTCGATATTGTTCCACGATGTCTCATTTTACAAGCTTAT
Organism: Chrysanthemum makinoi; assembly: GCA_910596185.1. Taxonomy (NCBI): domain Eukaryota; kingdom Viridiplantae; phylum Streptophyta; class Magnoliopsida; order Asterales; family Asteraceae; genus Chrysanthemum; species Chrysanthemum makinoi. The sequence continues at coordinate 199,615,510 of OU343223.1, read as the reverse complement.
AATACAAACGGATAACGAAATACAATTAACTTTTAATTCATACAAAACGAGATTTATTTTAAAACAATAATAACTTCCTACACTTCGTCGCCAAATACATTTTAGGCATATAAACATGTCATATCCCTTTTTCTAAAAGACAATTATAACACATAAAATGAAAAGTTATTTTATTTTTACAATTATAATAAAACTATTATTTTTCTATTACATATATTTTAAGCGACGTTTTTGTAATTTAAATACGTTTATTATTTGTTTGCGATATCTTCCGGGCGTCATCTTCCAATTACGACGAACCCAAGACTCACTCGTTTTTAATATTTTTATGTATATCTAAGCACTTCCATAAGCCAAAGTTAATCATGTTCGATAATGAACGACACACAACATAAATAACTTAAACTTTTGGTGTATATAAATGTTATCAATTCAAAATACAAACGTATTAATTAAAGTATTGGTATACAAACTATAGGTGCGTTTTGATTACGGTTTTCGGTGCATCATTTACTTGACTCTTTTACTACTGGCTGCTAAGGTGAGTTCATAGCCTCGCCTTTACTTATTTCTTTCAAACCCCGCTAGGGAGATGCATGCTATAAACTAGAACACAAGTCTTTTTCTTAAAACGTATGCTGCCTTTGAACATTATTATTATAGCCTAAGTTGCTGCCCTTTCATAAGTCCCTTACATCATGAACCATTAATCACTTGCGAGTGAGCCGCGAATATTGTGAATAGTACTATGGGAATTAACGACCCACGACTCGGTTATCGGAAATAACGGGTACACTATATTTAGTTAACTATGGAATTGGCAATTCCATCTCGAGGGCAATATTATTACTTACACGAATAGGTGTATGCGTTAGTTTGGTGTCACGAGCTTAGTGCATAATAATAATCTATGTTTTCCATGGTGATTGTATTTGAAGCAATTATCATCTCTTACTTGTGTTCAACTAATTATTTAAACCTATGAATATCACTCAACATTTTGTTGATCTTTTTAAGCATGTTCATCTCAGGTACTAATTAGATATCATGAAGTGGAGTGGGCGTCAAGGGGCGCTTGAAGTGGTGTAGTTTTCAATTAAAGTTATCATTTATAGCGTTTAAAACTATCTTTTATGTAATTTCAAAACATGTGGTATTTCCTTTTGTGTTTCCAAAACACTGAGATTTATGAAATGGTAACAACTTTTATTTAAAACGTCTCTTTAGAGTCGTTTTCTATAACTTATGACTATGATCCTCTACGTAATACCCCAAATAGTCTTCGCATTGTGATTTTGGGGTGTTCAGATTGGCATCGAGCCAGGGTTATAGAGAACCAACTTGTATTTTAAAACAAATTGGACTATAACCACGTTTTCAAATGGACCGTTTTACACCACCTTCACGTCCTCACGCCCTCGCCGTGGACTTGACTGCAGATATGAGATTCCGCTTGACGGATAATACATGACTAGTAAAACTTTGCATGATAAACTTATAATACTAGCTTTCATTTAGTTAGGCATTTAGATTTGCGTGGCAGTTAACGCGACTAACTAAATCTCATTTATTGCATGGCATTATTTATACTTATAAATACACATTTTCTTTTAGGTTGTTACATTACCATGTCGATGCTACTTTCATCCTATCGACTTGACCTCAAAGGATGAGATGGAGGATACTATGTCCTCTGCCTCTACTTCCTGGCAGGCTCCCATTGCACTGTGTCTCAGACTTGAGCCGCCGAGGAGGGTGAAGTCGTTGTCACCGACCTACCTTGACCATACACCGAGCATCTGCGTCTTTGGTCCCCCAACTATGACCGATATGAGTCATTAAGCGGCGGTGGCTATCACCTTATGACATTATGTCCCAATACACACTCGCGATTCCGTGTCTTCTACTTCTTGCCCATCACCACTACCTGCCATTCAGCCGTGCGCATGCTAAGGTTCTCAAACCCCTCGAGCTGCGCCATTTGTGACCATTCCGTTACAGTGAGGATGGTGCTACCTTCATGCATACCGCTCGGAAACGAGTGAGGGCACCCATCACTTTCATTCCACCTTGCGACATACCACCATCCTCTGCTTTTCCACCATCACCGGCTGCACTCCGCACCACCACTCATACACTTTCACCACTACCACCACCTACCACATTCATCTATCGGACCACCATTTATCTGGGTTTCATCCCGCCCCAGGCATCATCACCGCTTGGTGATGCATCTTTGTCAGGTGACATCTCTTTAGGGAGAGAGTCCATTTCTCAACCGCACATTCAGACCCATATCACCATGTTGTGTTTGGTACCTCACGGTAGGGAGCCCATAGGAGGGTCGATGCTAGAGGTTGGTCCTACATGATGCCGCTCATTAGTCGATGGAGGTCGGAGGAGGGTGCACCTAGCGCCTATGGAGCTTGGGAGCATCGTTTCTTCTGCTCTGAGACTCTCCCTGTCACGGGAGAACCCTTCATCATACTATTCCATTGTTAGCTGCCCGGAGTGCTACTGAGCTGAGGATCACTTGAGGATGTTGTGGCATTTGTTGATGAGGTTCCATTAGTTCGTATCGAGAACATTGAGGATGAGGTTGGAGAGCTCCTCAACGGGAGGAACACGATGGAGAGAGTGCTTGGCGATTGGTGCCCATGGCGAGGAGAGCTAGTGGAAGCGATTACAAAGTGTTGGAGAGGAGGATGGAGTCGATAGATTAGGACCGCTGGACAGAGATGTTGGAGGAGTTGTGCGACGGCAGTATGAGAGGATGATGATCATGGAGACTCGTGCTCTTGCTTTGGGCGAGATTGGAGGCACTGAGATAGAGAGGTGGATGATCCGGCGAGCTAGTCCAGTGACCTACAGTAGATTGAGGGGCTGCACCGACATGCTCTAGATTAAGGGGGTGATTCATCTATTTAGTTTTCGGTACTTTAGCTCACATGTGGCACTAATAAAGGCTTTGTATTCGCATGTTTTGTAAACTATCGAACAAGCTATTTATGTGACATTGTATGGTTATCGTATCACTATGTATGGATGATAGACCTATGACATTATGATTGTTGTTTCTTTATGTTCTTATGTATAGTGATCTTTCTTATTTATCGGTTGTGTGAATCGAAGTGATCATTTATATATATTCTCTTGTGTGGTTCTAACATATTGTGATTCTTTCTTATGATGATTATACTCTCTTGATATAATGTGATGATCTTAACTATTATGAAACCATTTTTATAATAATTCACAATTATGTTGAATGATTCTGAAATCTGAGTGTATGTCTTTAGAAAAATGGCAAGAACAAGAACTACCTCTACCCCTACTCAAACTCCCAGATGACCCCTCAAGCAATTCTGAGGTCGGTTATAAAAATGAAATGGTGCTACTTTTTGTCGCAAGACCTGCCAGGCGTAACAACAAATGAAGCTCCAAATCAAGCCAACCGAATGAAGCAGCGGGTAAATCGCAAATGTGGATATAAGTGAGTTCATGAATTGCAAACCTACCAAAGGAAACCGGCCAGTTGGCCTTATCCATTGGTTTGAAAGACTGAATCGTACTTTTCTAAGTGATTGTTCTAAGATCAAGTAGGTGAAATTTGCTAACGGTACTCTGTTGGAAGATGCATTGTCTTGGTGGAAGGCTCATGCCCAACCTATTAAGTATTGTGAAGCTTCTACAAAACCACTTGGATCAACTAAAGCAATTGATGATGAAGCACATCTGCCCAAGGACCTAGATCAAGAAACTTGAAGATGAATTCTACCTATCCGACTACTAAGGGCAATGATCTCAAGACCTACTTCAAGCGCCCCAAGAATTGAAAGCTCTATGCCCTTCCATGGTTTCTCGATAATGTCAAGTTGTCGGAAAATCTCATTGGGGATTACCCCCAAGCATTGAGGGCAATGTTATTGCATCAAAGCCCAAGACCGTGGAAGAAGTGATCATCACAATTTCCTTACCAACTCATGGATCAAGTCTTGAAGCATTGATCCTGCAAGGCACTAACGACAACAAAAGGAAATTTGATGACCGCCGAGGCAACACTTCAAACAACTTCCATCACAACAACTCTTTCCATCACAACAATAACCATAACAACAACAACCAAGGCCGCAACAATCACAATCAACACCGCAACAACAATCCCAACTCATACCACCAAAAACCTAAAACAACCACCACAATCAACAAAACCAGAGGGTAAGAAGTTGCGAGGGCTATGCCGCTACCCCGCCATCGAAGAGGTTATGCCGACCACATTATTTGTGCACTCGATGCGACCTGCATCATGTGGGACGTTGTACCATTAAGTGTGGAAAGTGTAACAAGGTGGGTCATACCTTACCAAGGATTGCTTCTAAGCCTCGCCATCGAAGTAACCTTCAACCTATCTGATAACTTGCTTTGATGTGGGAGTAAGTGGACATGTCAAGAGTAGATGCCCAAAGTTTCATCGAACAACAACAATAACAACAACAACCCCTGCTAGAGCAAGAGCTATGTGCTTAGGAGATGAGATGCACAAGAAAACCCGACGTCGTGCTATTTCAGTCTGCTTTTCACTCAACCATCTTTTAGCTAAAGTGTTATTTGATTCTGGAGCCGACAAAAGTTTTGTGTCTTCCAAGTTTGCACCTTTGTTAAAAGTCACCCCAACTAAATTCTAGATACCACTTATGAAGTAGAGTTAACATGGAAAAATAGTAGGAACTAACACTATCCTTCAAGGTTGCAACCTATCCTTATCAAATCACCCGTTCATATAGACCTTTATGCCTATCCAACTTGGTAGCTTCGATGTCAGCCATTGGCATGGATGGCTATCCAAGAATCATGCAAGACACATCCGTGTGACGAGAAAGTCGTTCACATTCCTTCTCTATACATAAACTCTAATCATTCGTAATCGAGTAAGACCATTGAACATCATCTCGTATGTTAAAACGGCTAGTACATAGAAAAAAAGGATGCCACATTTTTCTAGCACAAGTAACGAGAAGGAGAAAGCGACGAGAAGCAATCTAAAAAGACGCCCCTGGCCGGGACTTTCCCCAAGTATTTCCTCAAGACTTGCCTGGCCTTCCCCAAGTCGTAAGTAAAGTAGAATTCCAAATCGAAGCTAGTGCCGGAGCCTAACTCGCGGGTAACGTGCACCCTATAGATTGGCACCTTCCTAACTACAAGAATTGTTCCACCAACTTCAAGAACTATCCTAAAAGGATTCATTGACCGAAGTTCTTTCTCGCCTTTGGGGAGCTTCGTCTTATTTGTCGTTAAGAAGGACGATCTTTCGTATGTGTATTGATTACACGAGAAGTTAACAACCGACGGTGAAAAATCGCTATCCATTGCCTAGGATTGATGATTTGTTTGACCAATCGCGAAGGGTCAAGCGTCTACTCAAAGATTGATCTCAGACCGGCTACCATCAACTAAGGGTTAGAGAGGAGGATATCCCTAAAACTGCTTTCAACACTTATACCGCCACTATGAGTTCCAAGTGATGCCATTGGTTTGACAAATGCACCGCGTATTCATGGACCTAATGAACCGAGTGTGTAAACCCTACTTGGACAAATTTGTGATTGTGTTCATTGACAACATTCTCATCTATTCCCGCAACAAGGAAGAGCAAGCGGAACACTTGAAAGCCATCCTAGAGTCAGCTTCTCAAGTTAAAGAACTGTATGCTAAGTTTCCAAGTCGCGACTTCGGATTCAAAAAGTTCAATTCTGGTCACGGATAGATAGAAATGGTCTTCATGTTGATCCTTCAAAAATCGGCCGGGCCAAGGATTGGTCATCCCTACTACCCCTAATGAGATAATACCAATTTCTAGGTCTTATGTTATTATCAAGATTTATCAAGGATTTTCTAAAAATCGCTTAAACCTCTAACTGAAGCAACCTTAAAAGAAGAACTTTGATCAGGAGAGAAACAAGAGTTAGCCTTTTCAACTTTGAAACAAAAAGCTTTGTGAAGCTCCTATCTTAGCCTTAATTCATGGAGTGGAAGATTTTATGGTTCATCAGGATGCATCACACCTAGGTTAGGTGCGTATTGATGCAAAGAAAACAAGGTGATCGCTATGCTTCATGCCAACTCAAAACTCATGAAGAACTACACTACCCATGACATGGAATCGGGAGCCGTGGTTTTCGCCTCAGTATGGAGACATTACCTAAGGAACCAATAAGTACTCTGTTTACCGTTCATAAAAAGTCTCCAAATACATTCCCTCGACAAAAGGAGTTAAACATGCTTAATAACGCCGATGGCTAGAAATTGCTTAGTGATTTAATCGCAGGAACCGTTATCACCCTGAAAAGCAAAATGTGAGTTTATGCTCTTAGTCCAAGGATCTACCTAAACCTCTTTCGAGTAAGATCCTTTGGGAATGACAATTCACTACCCCTTCCATCAAAAAATCCTTGAAGCCTGCCAAGCTCTCAAACCTCAAAACCGCCCCAACGAGAAATCTTGAATGCCAAAAACGCAGAACGCTGCAAAGATCGGATGGAACCTTATGTTTTTGGCGCATAGAAGTTGATGTACTACTTGTGGAGAATACGCAGAACTCATTATGCATGAGTCTCCACAAGTCTAAATATCCATATTCACCCTAGGATCCCACAAAATGTACCAAGATCTCAAGAAGCTTTATTGGTGGCCAAACATGAAAGTCAAATTGCAACGCACGCTGGGAAATGTCTCACCGGCTCTCGAGTCAAAAGCCGAGTGTCAAAACCTCCGGATTGCTAACGAACCCGAACTCCCCAGTTTGAAGTGGGGAGAGAATCACTATGGACTTCATAACCAAACTACCTAAGACTTCTAGAGGTTACGCATTAATCATTTGCTATCATTGATCTTGCCAAATTCGGGCCATTTCCCTACCCATCAAAAGAAAATGATGAAATGGAAACCCTTGCTCAACCATATACATGAAGGAGATTGTATCCCTCGGCCATGGAGTGCCAATTTCCATCATTTCTCGATCGTGACAAATGCTTTACTTCACACTTCGAAATCTCTTCAAAAGGCTTTAGGCACTGCTCGGGATATGAGTACCGCATATCATCCTCAAACCCATGGCCAAAGTGAAAGGACTATCCAAACCTTGGAAGACATGCTTTTGAGCATATGCGGATCGACTTTTGAAAAGGTTGATAAACACTCGTCACATGAATTCTCCTCTACAACAATAGTTTCTTGGGAATCACTCCTAAACAGTATTTCAAGTATTTATATTTCATATGTAATAGGTAGCTTTATTATGGCCTTTATGTTTGTTTAAGGTCAAGCTTATGTAGAAGGCCCATAAGCTTGACCCAAGCCCAATAAGGATAGGAAGGGAACTAGGAGTGTTGCCCTAGCTTCCCTCCTATAAATACCTCTTGTAAACCTTCATTTGAAGGTTGGTTGTTCAAGTTTTCTTTCTTTCACATACACTCTTTCTTAACCGTATATTTACTATCGTGTGTGTGTGATAGAGCTTGTTCAATCGCCTCATCTCTTTCTCTATAAGCTTGTGTTGTAAAACTAGTGACCTAACAGTGGTATCAATCGCCAAATAGTTGGGTGTACACTTTGTTTTTTTCGAAGTTTTGGTTTTGGGTCTTACGCGTAAAGATAACACAATCTTTGGTTCGCTTAAAAACTCATTTTTTACACTTTTGAATCCAAGATTCTTGTACTTTCAACGTTTTAGGTGTTAAACTATTGGTTTTTGGCAAAAGTTTCAAACTTTACGTGTTTTTCCTTGTTTTAAGCTTGTTTTTGTATAAGGGTGCTTATTCCTACGCAGAATCGCTTTTAGAGTGCTTTGATCATCAAGTTTCACACTTTTGTGTTATTTTGGTGTTATTGAAGCTATTTCATCACAAAAATCTGGTTTAGAAACATCTTTGGGCAAAATCAATATTACGAGTAATCCTACGCGTATCAAAACCCTAAAATTACGCGTAAGTTATTCCTTGGTTTGATCTTCATTTTCTGGTTTACCCGTGTTTTCTTACTTGGATAAGCCCTAAAATACGCCGACTTTGGATATCTTTTGCACTGTGAAGTGTAAAAGATCATTTGGGCATAAAACCCTAAAATTACGCTAAGTTCAACTTTACGCCGAGAAATCCTACGCTAAGATTTTCTTACTAAGCCTTGTCTTACGATAAGGTAAATCCTACGCCTAAGTGTCTACGCCTAACTTTGTTGTCTACGCATAACTTTAGATTTTTTCCTCGCTACGCAGGCTAAAACCTACGCGTAACTCCTCATTGTTACGCGTAACTTTTGGTGTTTTTACGAATAAGTGCTACTTGGTTCTTGTCTTTTCTACGCCTAAGGACACTTCATCAACAAAGGTTCATTCGACTACAAAGATCCATTTTACCACACAAGTTTATCAACATGTCACAACCACCATACTCTAACTATTTCCCTTACACTTATCCTCAACAACAACAACAACTAAGTCCACAACATCAACAATGGAATCAACAACAAGCAATTTATCAACAACAATTTAATCAACAACATACTCCACAACTTGCCGCAAATCCACAACCTCAAATGGTTCAACCACCACCAAGTTCTCAAGTTCAACCGCATACACAATGAATTCAATCAATATCCATCAAGGAACACTATGAAGGAACCCACTTGGTTTGCAAAGATGTGTGAAGCTTTAAGCGTACCAACAATCAATTCATGAGGCCGATCACTTGATAGACCTCCAATGCTCACTTCCAGAAACTACGATCAATGGGTGATAAGGTTCTTTAGGTTTTGTGATCTCAAGAAGCCACATGGAAAGTTCTTAAAGAAGGTTATCTTAGAAGGTCCATTTGAGATGCCTACTATCATTGTACCCGGAGATCCAAATGCCATTCCACCAAGAGATGAACAAACCAACATTGCTAATCAAGCATTTAAATCCTACGAACTTCTACACTATAAAGCTGATGAACTTGCAATGGAATACATCCTCTTAGGATTACCAAACCCAATTCTTCGTAGTGTTGATGCTCAAAAGACGGCACAAAAAATGTGGGATCATATTCGTCTTCTTATGGAAGGATCTGTACTCAATCGGGAGGATTTGGAATCCAAAATTTACTTGGCTTATGAACACTTCATGATTGAACCTCGAGAGACACTAGAGTCCTATCATCATAGATTTTCTGACATCATCAATGATTTGGATAAACACAACATCATCATGCCAAGAATTGCAGTGAATACTAAGTTCCCGAGTAGTCTTGGTCCTGAATGGGAGAAGTATGTCATTTTTCTCCGTCAAGCGAAGAACATGCATCAATCTTCCTATGGATTGTTGTACGATTACTTGAAACCTCATGAAAAGGAAGTTGATCGATAAAGGATTCTCCGTGCTCAAATTGCTAAACCAACACATCCGAAAATCAACAACTTGCCTTATATGCTCAAAATTATCCCTCTCAACCAAAGAACTCAACCAAATGCTTCAAACACATCTTCACAACAACAACCTCAACCTCAACAAAATCAATTGGTTCCATACAACAACAATGCTCAAGCATATGTCGCTGAAGCTACCGAGGAAATCGATCCATTCAAGCATTGCAACAAGGATTGTTTATGATTGCTAATGCTTTTAGCCGTTATACCAACAAATCCAACAATCGTATTCGCTCCTCATCTAACACACGGACTCAAGCTGTTGTGAACAATGGACGGTTGAAGTTCGTAATCGTGATTATGGTCGCCGATGGGCGGTGGTCAAGGATTTAATGCTGTGGGTAGGAATAACAACAGAGCTCAAGTGGTGGAACAGGAAATGCTCAAAATGGGTTGAATGGTCTTCGATGCTACAACTGCAATGAGAAGGGACACTGGCTAATGCATGCCCAAAGCCAAGGACTAAGGGCGGCTTATTTCAAAGAGGCTCTTCTTTGGCTCTTAAGGATGAAGTCGGTGGAACTCTCACGCACAAAGAACGAGCTTTATGGCAAATGCCGACTCGTGATGATGATATGGAGGACTTGCGTGCCAATGCAAAGTTATGTTGATGGCTAATATGCAAGTACACATGAGTGACACAGTCCAAAGTATGACACCGATGGCTTGTCTCGTGCACCAACAAACCATATTTATCTCTCGATCTCATATCTCCGCCAACATCCGCGATCCGCAAGGCTCGAATGTTCAAAATGATCCATCCACATCTCATTCCGACGATTTTCAACTAGACCCCGTAGTTATATTTGACGATCAAGATGACCAACCGGTTTCCTTTGATAATCAAATTGACTCCGTGGTCATACTTGAGGATCTAAATAATGATCATGTTGTGACTCACGTTGAACAAGATGAACTTTTGCCCCATCCGCATCTTGTTCTCTTACTTCAAGACCAACAATCCCAAATTGAAGCATGTGTTGCATTAAATCAGGACTTGAAAAGTAAATATGCACTGTTAACAAAGGATTTTGAATGTTTACAAAAGCAACTCAACTTTTTCAAAACTCAAGAAAACGTGAAAACGGTTTTGAAGCAGCCTTTGCCAAATCTTATCAAAACGAAAAATATTTAGAACGACAGATGCGTGATCTAGCCGCTTCAAAGAATGCTTTGTTGTCCAAATAGAACAATCAAACATGAACATAAAAAGCAAATTAACGCCTCACCTTGGAAAATCAAAAAGCTAAGGCCGAAGTTGTTAAATTGTCAAAAACAGCTTCTCGCATACAAAAAGCATTCATTGAAACGAATAGATGATCATCTTGAAGAAATCATCGGCTTGCAAAACAAACTTAAAGAGTTTAAAACCGTTGTTTACAAACATGGCGAGTCGGTCACAACCATTGAAAAGTTTACTTTAAAACCAAATCCAAATGGATATGGACCGAATCTTGCCGATTACAAACCTAAGCTTTCAACCAAAACATTCAAACCAAATCCTCAAGTTTCCAAAGGCACAATATAAAATTGATAATTTTGTTATGAATGTTGTTGAATATCATCGTCAAGAGGAATTAGATGCATAAGACGAGAGTCGATCAAAATTAAAAACTGTTGTTTACAACAAACCTTTTAATTATTCTAAACCGTCACTTTCGCACACCAACGGATTCTTCCAACACACCAAGAGTTATCATCAACACCCGAAGTCTTCTATTGTTAAACCCAAAACAGACTTTGCACAAACTTATGGTCCTTTACCTTCCATTAGTGAAGTAAACTCACAACCTGAAAATCGAAAAATTCTTCGATATTTTGACATTTTCATGGTTGACCTCAAAATTTTACAACATGAGATAGAATATCGATCTGAAATCAAAGTTGAACATTTTCAATCGCCGCTGGCGCGAGAACAAAGAGACATTTTTCTAAAAATCTTTACCTAATGTTAATAACTTGAAAAGTTGTGCAATTGCCTGGGAAAAGGATTTTCATAAGGAACTTGGGGTCATGAAAACGCTGAGAAAACGTAAACATCTATTTCAAATACTAAACGTAAAAAGAAAATGTTAAGAAAAGATGTTGATCGACTCTTGGAAGATGTTATCTGCGCGGATGTTCAAAATGTTGTGTTATTGAATTCGTTGTCATATGCATTTGATAATATCTCTGCGATATCGTTGTTTCGTGGTAAATGTTGAGAACCCTGATAATGTGCTTCAGATCGAGTCCTTAAAGTTGAAAACAAACGATTGTCAAACGAACTTTCAAATGCAATACGTCGCCTTAATTGGTGTCAAAAAGATATTCACGATCAACAACTTGCTTTTCAACACAAAATCAACCAGCCATGCAAAACCTTCCGATTCTAAAATTGAGCAACTGGATGATCAAAACGTGTCTTTCAAGTGTCAAATCTCAAAATATGAACAAGAACTTGTAAAAGTTAAAAAGGAATATGGTGTCATATTTGATTTACTCAAAAAGACTCGTGATGAAGCATCAAATGAACTTGATCATTATCTTGCACACACTAAAGAAGTTATGCATTTTGCCGAAATGTTCGGTCGAAAATCAAGATCCGATTCACACTATCATCAAGTTAAGAGGAATGTTAGGAAAGTATGAACAACTTCCACCAACAATCATTAAGAGATTAGCCCCCGTAACACTTAGTACTCATGCACCTAGAATCTCTACTGCCAAATCACAAGTAGCTAACGTGCTTCCTTCTATCAAACAGAATAGTTGAGCCTTTTCCAAACGTCCGCACTTCACAGCCTAAGAGCACTCAATCTAAGAATAGGAAGTTGCGACCTAAGAAAAGATCAATCAAGAATGCTAAAGTAGAAGAACACCCTAGGACTCTGAATAAGACACACGCTGCCTCCACTATAGATATTGCGCCCGGCAAATGTAATAGAAATAGTGATGTAACGAATGCTAAACCGTTAAGTACTTTTGATATTCACCGATGCACCTTGTGTTATTTGTGGTAAAAGTATGAATTCCGATTGCCATGATAAATGTGTTGCTAAAGCTATAATCTCTCGTTTAAGGAATCCTAAGAACCGAAATACCTCTAGGCCAACTAATCTTTCTAAGTCTGTGCTTGGTAGACCGCCATCTTTAGATTCTAAGAAACGCATTGCTGTCCCCTCAGTAGCTCCGTTTCACCTCCTAGGATTGTAGTACCACCTAGTGAATTCACTAAGACTAAAGCAAAGAGTAGTTATAGATGGCGGAAATGGATATATAACACACTAGGATTTAAGTGGATACCTAAAGCTATTGATGTGTGTATATCTACTATAATTGCTATGGAACCCTCTAACATTTCGGGTTCCACATCTACTTCTATTCCATCCGTGTCGCCTCGGTGTAATGCAGTGATACGATCATTCTCGATTGTTGATAGCGGATGTTCCCGACACATGACAGCAATCTTAAACTGTTATCAAACTTTATTGCAAAGTTCATTGGCACTGCCGTTCGAATGATCACTTCGCAACCATCATGGGCTACGGAGACTATATCAACGGGAACATCGAAATTAGCAGGGTTTATTATGTGGAAGGCCTCGGTCACAACTGCTTTCAGAGGTCAATTTTGTGATAGAGATTTGGAGGTTGCTTTCAGGGAGAAAACTTGTTTCATTCGTGATCTACAAGGAAATGACCTTATGTCCGACTCGCGTAATTCTAGTCTCTACACTATCTCTATGCAAGACATGGTTGCTTCCTCTCCCATTTGCTTACTTTCTAAGGCAACATCAACAAAATCCTCGCTATGGCACCGTCGTCTCTCACATCTAAACTTTCAAACCATCACCAACCTTGCTCGACACAAACTAGTTGAAGGACTCCCACGATTCCGGTATTCAAAAGATCACCTTTGCTCAGCTTGTGAACAAGGGAAAAGCACTCGTGCTCATTTTCCTTCAAAGGTGGAACACGCTCTCAAAGATGTGCTTCATCTTCACATGGATTTGTGTGGCCCGATGCGCGTGCAAACGATCAATGGCAAACGCTACATCTTAGTAATTGTTGATGACTACTCTCGATGGACTTGGGTCTACTTTCTTCGTAGCAAAGACCAAGCTCCACAAATGATCATCACCTTTCTCACAAAAATACAAGTGTTCACCCGAACACCGCCGTAATCATCGTAATGCATAAAGGAACTGAATTTGTTAACAAAACCCTTCGTGAATTCTATGAGAAAGTGGGAATTCAAAGATCAAACATCTATTGCACGCATAACCGAACAAAACGGAGTTGTTGAAAGATCTAAACCGAACGCTTAGTGGAAGCCGCAAGAACAATGTTAATCAATGCTAAACTTCCAGATTACTTATGGGCGTAAGTCAGATTCATCGCATGCTATACTCAAAACCGATCTATGATCACCAAACGCCACAACAAAACACCTTTCGAGCTTGTCCATAACAGTAAACCGAATCTAAAACACTTTCATGTATTTGGATCTCTTTGCTATCCGAATAATGATCGTGATGATTTTGGAAAGCTCAAAGCCAAAGTTGACATTGGAGTCTTTATCGGATATCGTGATAATTCCAAAGGTTTCCGAACTGAATCGCCGACAAAACAGGTGATGGAAACGATTCATGCTCATTTCGATGAACTTACCGAAATGGCTTCTGAGTATAACAGCTTAGAACCCGGTCACAACCGCTTAAACTTCCTCAACCCCATCATCACCAAGAAAGCCCTCACCTACTCGCCAACAAATGGAAAGGTTATTTGCTCCTCGCTCGTGACGATATTGATGAACGTGCTCCGTGTGTATCCGCCAAGCTCACGCACAACCCGATAATATTCCTATACCGATACACTCGCTACAACAACTATCGTTGAAGAAGCACCTACACCGCTTGACTCCAACACAACAGCTTGAACACACCGCTTCCAACAATGATGAACCACCGATGATATTCAATGAAGTACCCCCACCGCAGATTTTGATCCAAATGCTTCTTCAACCCGCTTGCTAATGAGATCGCCGCACTGATGTCGCGAATCTTCCACAAACCATTTGAATCCTCGACCGCACAATGTATACCAACATCAACCCTCCACACATAGATGGACGAAAGACCATCCTCCGGAAAACATTATTGGCAACCCGAATCAACCGGCCGTTACGAGACAACGCCTTCACTCAGACGGTGAACATTGCATTTATGCACTCACCGCTCGCCAATCAACCTAAAACATCAAAGACGCAATGACAAAAGACACATGGATTGAATCCATGCAAGAAGAACTCAACCAATTCAAACGTCTTGAAGTATGGGAACCGTTGAAAGACCAACAGAGTCTACGCCATTGGTCTAAAATGGATTTGGAAAACAAATTGATGTCAAGGGAACGCCATCCAAACAAGTCACGCCCGTCGCTAAGGGTTATCGCCGTGAAGAGGGATTAGACTTTGAAGAATCTTTTGCTCCGCTGCTCGCCTTGAGGTCGTTCGATATTTCTAGCATTCGCAGCTCATATGAATATAACGGTCTATCGATGGATGTCAAAACTGCTTCTCAATGGACAACTTAAAGAAACGGTTTATGTCACCAACCGATGGATTCGCTTGATCCCGAAGTTCAATCATGTCTACAAACCTAACAAAGCTCAGATGGTCTCAAACAAGCTCCTCGGCATGGTACGATAAGCTATCATCTTTCCTCATTGCCAATAATTTCACCAAAGGTTCGGTTGACCCAACTCTTTTTATACAATATCACGGGAACATATCTTAATTGTTCAAATTTACGTGGATGACATCATTTTGGGTCTACACATAAAAAGTTTTCAATCGCTTTGCAAAACTAATGAAGAAAAATTTTGAAATGTCCATGATGGGTGAACTTACATTCTTTCTGACCGCAAGTTCATCAATCACCACGTGGTATTTTCTTGAGTCAGCCCAAATATGCCCTTGAATTGTTAAACAAATTTGGAATGAAAACCCGTGACACCTATGCCACACCAATGGCTCATACCAAGAAGTTAGACGCCGATTTACATGGGAAATTGGTGGACCCTACAAAATACCGTAGTATTATTGGGTCTCTCATGTATCTAACAGCCTAGCGCACTGATATTGTCTTTGCCGCTTATCTATGCTCCCGCTATCGGCCGCACCAACCAAACCCACCTCTCTCGAGGCTAAAAGAATCCTCCGATACATAAAGGGAACCATTAACTTGGGGATCCGTATCCGGGATTCTGGTTTTGAACTAATCGCTGATGCCGACCACGCAGGATGCTTAGACTCACAGAAAAGCACTTCAGGAGCTTTACAATTTCTTGGTGATAAACCGGTGTCATGGCAATCGAAGAAGCAGGATTGTACATCGCTGCCATCAACCGGCGTAATATGTAGCCATGTCACCATGTTGTGCTCAAGTCATATGGATGAGAACACAACTCAAAGACTATGGTTACGATTTGACGTAATCCCGATGTATTATGCGACAATCGGAGTGTAATTGCAATCTCGCAACTCAGCCAAAGACTAAATCAAAGCACATCGATCTTCGATATCATTTCATCAAGGATCACGTGGAACAGTGGTACCGTTGAATTATATTTTGTGGGTACAGAATACCAATTGGCGATCTTCTCACCAAAGCCTTGCCTCCCGCTAGGTTTAATGAGTTGGTCCACCGGATTGGTATGAGGTGTTTGACTCAAGAGGAATTGGATGACCTCCTAAAACAGCCTTAAAACCTCACAAACACCAAAACATCTTTTGTAAATATTTTTCAAAACAAAATACAAAATTATAAAACCTGATAAAAACAACAAAAATATTCTTCTAATCTACTTTTCTTTCAACATTGCAAGTACATTTTCTTCCGTCAACACTTTAATCTTTCAAAATTCAAGATTTTTCCGATCAAGTGTTGAGGGGAGAAAATTATCCTTAAACTGCTTCAAAACATCTGTACTTGCATGTTATCACATCTCGTTGATTCTTTTACAAATGGTGGTACATTTCCTGGTTCAAAGACACTCCTCGGACCTTAATTAATAACCTTTCATTATTTTCTCAAGTCGAGGGGAGTGTCGCCAAGTTTCTTTCTTAATATTCTTCATTTGGTAACCAAAATGGAAGTTAAAAGGCTTTGGATGAAAATGGAAAAGGTGGAGGGACCAAAACTGTCAAAAACTTAAAGTTATTTTAAATAAAACACCCCACCTAACTTTCACTTCTCATTTATTACAAAATACCTAAAACCATCCTACGCTTAAGATTCACTCAAGAAAACCGTGTTTTTGATCATCATTTTGTAAGTGTTTTTGTATCACAACATGTTTTTAAACTAAGGTTTTGAATTTTCATGAAAATCCAACGGCTAAAACGTTTCTATAATCTGATTTGTGTTCTACGCTATAAGCGTATGAACACATGATCAATATGTGTGTGTTTGTGGTTAAAATGAATTGTGTCAAAACGCTTCATAATACATCAATGATACCATTTTAATCATCAAAATCCACCCGTAAACACTAATTGATGATTTTTGAAAATTAGGGTTTATGAGTCGAATTGGGTATTTTCAAATGTGAAGTGTTTTGGTCAAAAAGATTGTTGTGTTATGCTTATGTGATGATGAATTGATGATATCCATGCCTTATAACCACCCGTAAAACCTCAATTGATTCAATTTGAAATTAGGGTTTAAGGTGCATAAGTTTGGGTATTTTTGATTCACCATGAATTAGATGTTAATACTTGGTATATAAGCTCATACGACTCTCTTGAACTAACCGTAAAAGTTTGGTGCAAATCCATGGCTAGAAAACATACGCTTCATAACCCTTAGGGTTTTGACTTACGCTGTATGACTTTCTACGCTTAATCACATTAGAATGATTCATACCATGCTTTGTTGATAAAATGAATGATATGTGTTTAACTTTGATGATATGATGTTTTATTTCGTGCTTGCTACACTTAGAATTCGTAATCAAGGTCATTTGATTATCTACGATAAGGATTACCCTACGCCGTAGCTTATGTTACGCGAAGAAAATCCTACGCATAACTACGCATAAGGTTCTACAATGGACTACGCAGATCCTCGTGAAGGATATGCGAAACAAAGGACCTCTACGCATAAGGTCAACTCTACGAGTAACCTTACGCAAGGTTAATATATGCCTACGCATAAGCTCTACGATAAGGTCTCCTTTTCCTACGCTGCAACATTTCTTACGCCGTAGTTAGATTCTACGCGTAAGTTTACGCCAAGCATATATCATTCCTATCTACGCATAACTTTGCCAATACTACGCTTAACCTCGATTGACCTTCATTATGAATTGTTACGTGTACAAACTTGTAAATAAACTAATCATATCATCACTAATCCTAAAATGTCACTAATAAACTTAAATCGTTTGATATGTTGTGAACAATAAGTGATAAAATAAACTTTAAAACTTAAAGTTAACTAACTCACTAAACATTTCACGACGTCA
The DNA here is from genome assembly GCA_910596185.1 of Chrysanthemum makinoi. Taxonomy (NCBI): domain Eukaryota; kingdom Viridiplantae; phylum Streptophyta; class Magnoliopsida; order Asterales; family Asteraceae; genus Chrysanthemum; species Chrysanthemum makinoi. The sequence goes on along the minus strand of OU343223.1, from coordinate 199,597,544 downwards.
TTGAACTATTGAACATACAAGTGACTTAGGACTCATAACAATCATTGACACTGTACATTCAATAACTAGACAATAAGACCTTCTGTTGACTAACATTATGTCTTTCGATATGTTGGTTCTTTTGGCTAATGTTATTTCGCATCACGACATGGTCGAACAAATGAATGGATGCACCTCAAGTTCTCTCCATTGCCGATATCTTATCCTCATGGCTATCCAATGAAGATTGGAAAGAATAACCTCCGTGTTGACTTTGACAACCTCACTTGCTCTGAATCTTCATGTTTAATTGCTATTGATATTCTGAGGACTCATCCGTACGTAACATGCTTACACACTCGCAACTGCTCCGAGATCTACATCCAACAGCTTCGAACACTATGGAAAGGGTCAAAGGACAAACCGCCGTGACGGTGACTCAATCACAAACAAGTCACCATTACACCCGCAGACTTAAGGGTCGTTCTCCTAATTCCCGATGTCGATCCAACCAAACTATATGCCACACCCGCCAAGAGCTCACTCTCCAATTCTTAATCAATATCGGTTATGACGAGGCTACGTGAGTAATCACCAAGCATTCTCACGTAGAGCTTAAGAGTATTCCTCAACCCCGGAGAACTCTCTACATGATCATCACCAAGTCTGCTTCGTCGGGATAAATAAGCTATGAGCACCCTAAGCTCATGGAACTGCAAATATTCTAGGCATTGGTCAACAAGAAACACATCGCTATCGAAGCTCTGATTTGGGATGACATGATGTCATTTCTCAACAAACTTGGCTCAAAGATTCCCTACATCGGATATACAAAATTGTTGATCCAGAGAGCACTTGGACTTCATCCCGACATTCCCAAGAGGCTCAATGACCCCAATAATCACGACATGTTGACGGAACCCATTCTATCCGTTAGAATCAAGGAAACGTCTACAAAGAAACAAGGTGTCTGGCCGCCAGATTTCCTTCTAATCAAGATGTCGAAAGCTTGAAACGCATAAAAGGTATCCGGAAGCAATGACAAGGCAAAGTTGGTCATCTCGATGAAAAATCTTCTCGAACACCTGTAAGGAGAACCAAAAGAGGAAGTGCAGGAAGTACGCCAAGTACTGTGAGTCAAAGGAAGTTCCCCAAGAGGAACCCTCCTTCAAAGAGGATTGTTCCATCTAAGGAAGCCGCTCCCATCCCAATTCCCAAACCCGAACCGCAAAGAAAGCTTGTGGACGAAAGCTCAAGGTACCGACACGTATGAAGAGATTACCTTCTCTCGACCGCAACCGTATCCCCTACTCCAGCAGCTAAATCTACAAGTCCAATAGCCGAACATGGAAAAGGAAAGACTCCTGCATTTGAGTCTCATGATGAAAGCTCAAGAAGAAGAAGAGCAATTGGATCAATCATACATGAAGAAGTTTCAAATCGTTAGACAAATCTTCATAAGGTCAAGAATTTGCTAAAGATCAAATGGGTGGCCCAGAGGATCAAGTGGTGTCGCCCACTCCTCCCCGCATCCCGATGCGTTAATCAACCCGATAAGGGATCCGTGCCACCACTCTTGTGCAACAACAACAATGCCTATTGAGGACACTATTGAGTATGATTTTGAAAAACAGAACCGAGAAAGAAAAGTCTAAAGATGACGAGGATGATTATACTAAGTTTCTTCTAGACAGTCCAACATACTCAAAGGAGAAAACCTCAGAAACTCCTAAGGACATGAAGTCTCCTCATGTCTCCTCATCATCGGATTCTTCATCTCATTCATCACAACCACCATCTATAAGATCAACAAAATCATCATCCAAATCTGTGAAGAAACCACCTCGATCTTGGATTTCACAAGCTCATAAACGAATTCACAAAGTCTGCCAAACAAGTCGAAAGAAAAACGTGCTCATCAAAAGCTAAATTTCTTTGCCGATCACATACAAAGATATGTATGACGAGCATGACAAGATGGAGAAAGAAAGGAATTTGTTCAGAAGTTCATGAAGAGTCATCGTAAAGAGGAACCGAACGAAATGATCGAAGGTTACACTAACAAGTACCTTCGTGATATCGCTCCTAAAATCCAAAAGGAACTGAAAAGACAAAGAAGAGATCATACTCACAAGTTTCTTCTTGACATCGCCCCTGTGACTAGAGAAATATTTTCCGGATAACTCACCCCTAACATCGTAGCATTGGTTAAAAATACAATGGCCAAAGAAGTCGATCTCTCTCGAACTGAAGTTAATCGCCAACTTGTGATACAAATGTCAAAGCGATCCGAACGCTTACTCGATGAAGCTAAATTTTTTCGAAAATCTACTTGATTTTCAACTCAGATCATCATGCAAGGAGTCACCCGATCAACCCAAACGACCAAGAGATGACGATGATAAGGATAAGGAATTCGCACCTAAACGCCGTAAGCCCGTAAATCTACCTCTATGCCACCTCCTCCACCACTAACTTCTTCTCAACAAAAGTCTCCTCCACCTCGGTCTTCTATCGATAAACCTCGACGATTCCGAAGTTACCACCCCCGACTCAAAAAACAGGTGATTACTTTGAGTATACGGGTGGTGACGATGAAGAGGTCCTTGAGCCCCCACAACAACCCACCTCACCCAAACAAGTGCGTAAACCAAGATCATCATCAAGGCCTTCCAAAAGAAGAAGAAGACGACTCACTCGAGTTGTCTCATGGCTTGATGACGATAAAACCGAAGAGTTTGAATGGTTCTCCACACTTGTCAATCAAACTCCCTACCCTCATGAAGGTCAAGAATTGGTAGACGGTTCTACATTGAGCACGCAAAACTTTTGCAAGAAAAGTTCCATGTGAAGAAAATGACGAAATCGGAATTGAAGCGAATCAAGAATGAAGCATTCCAACTTCTTAAAGACAGCTCGAAAGCGCCGAGGTCGAATATCATCTTGAGAACATCGATCGAGCTATGTCTAACGACATGGATTGGCTCAATCCGGAAGCAAACATTGACTTCACACAAAGGGACAACCCTCCATACTACACCGATTGGACCAAACCTCTACCGACCATTGGCCAAACAGACGAACCACGGATTCCTTTCCGATACTTCTTTAACAGAGACCTGGATTTTCTCTTACACGGTAGCGATGGTTCGCGAAAATACGCTACATCATTGACTCTTCCATTCCCAAATGGCTATTTACTCAAACCGCATAGCTATCGAGGAACGTGCAAATCACTTGTTTTCTCGACAACGCAAGCATACGACCAAGATGCATTGTATGGGATTCATCATTGGCCCGAACGAAGAATCTACTACGTAAGCTGCCGTTCGTAAGTCTCAACATGCAATGTATAGTTCTAAGGACATCGTGGCCATCAAACACATTGATCTCAAGTCTAAGTGGGACTATTCATTCTTAAAGAATATCATAGTCAAACGACAAGATGAACAGAACTATGGATTCTCCGAGGCTGACTTTGAGAACTTGTCCTCAACGACATCAAGACATGTACCTTGCCAAGGTACAGGTCGTATGAGACAATTCTCGATCAAGTTCAACGTGAATTTATCAAGTCAGCTTCATCTTCATTAGACGATTGTGATCAAAGAACGCGTTGAAGATATCCGATGGCGTTGAATCTTATCGACGCTGTCAACCTCACTCCTCCAATGCTTACTCTTCCCGATCTCAATCAGCCTACCTCAATATACGCCATCGAAACCTTTCGAGTTGTTTACCGAAGTGAACTTCAAAGAAACCGCTTAATGGCGGTAGTGATCTTCTAAATTCGGGATCATACTTTGAAGCAGGTTAGGGACGGATTAGCATACAGGTTGAAGGATATACGCCTGAAAGTGGGATCTCGTAACGCCGGAATTCTCGTGAAAGGAGGGATGTGAGAAGGATCATCACCATGATTGATGAACGGTTGTTCGACGGGATCGCCTCGACGATTGGAGAGCTATGTTGGTGGTCCACCCAGAGAAACATCACCGCTTTCAACGCCTGCGGCGCACTCGGGAACATCACCGCACTTCCCGTACCCCTTGAATTGTTTTTCTTCATAATTTTGGATGTATGATTAAATATGTCTATGGCTTGTGCACACATAACAGTGTACAACCCGTAATTGTCAAGAAAGGACCCCGTGGTACGCCTCAGTGCCACAATCCTTATAAAAGGAGCGAAAGCTTCTTACTTTTGAGTAAAACCTATCAAACCTTTCACTTTTCAAGGTTTTGCTCAAAAGAACAAGTACTTTCCCTTAAGACTTTCAAAACCTCAACCGCTTATATCACTTGTTGAGGGGGAGTATTTGAAACTTTGTTCACAAATTGTTCACAGTGGTCATTCTTCCCGCAACACTCTAAATGGTCATATTTATTCTCAAACGTTTCAAAAATAACACTTTAATATGCCATTTTTGAGGGGAGAAAATTGTGTGATAAGAAATATGTTGTACAAAATGCAAATGAATCTGTGTACCTCAGACTTAACCAACTAATTGACGATACTTAACCTGTTAGTAACTCAAAAGACTTGTCCCGGACGGGTAATAATTTCAAACTAGTTCGCTAGTGATGTAAACGTGTCTCAAAAAGGACTTGTCCGAGTAGAATGTACCATTCGAGAAACTTTTGATAGACATGAACTCTGACGGGTTTGACAACCTTCCAAGGTTTGTCTACACCTTCAAGGTAGTTATTAGAGCTAGTTGTCACCTAAAAGCCGACAATGTAACTCTTTAACTATGCAACGTAACCGTGTCTCGCGGGGGATTGTCTATCTTCAGTGGATCAATTCAAAAGTGCGCTTTTTCCTCACTGCATTTTAACCATTAAAACTCTTAAGCACATGTGGAGGGGGAGTATTTATGCAAAATCTTATCTCAACAAGTGGTACTAAAATGTTTTTCATTCACAAACACTTTGAGAGACATTTTTTCATACAGTGGTTTTAATGGCAAACATAGGTTAGTCATGGAGTTATAAGGTGACTAAGGTTAGGAATAACCGTCCTATGATCCGCCAGAGTCGGAGGGATCTACCCAAGGACACTACAAATAGTTAGTATTTAGAAGTCCTTAGGTATGATTGTAAAAAGGAGAAAATGAGAATCGGAGAAAGAAGGAGTTGAAGAATTAAAAGAAATGCAAAGAAAAGGGTGAAAAGAAATAGCCCTCCAGATTATTCAACTTAGGCGCATAATCGGTTCAATTCATATGCTACCGTTGTCACTTAGTGACGCCGGTATTGAAGATTAAAAGTCGCCATGGACCCAAAGGACGCATGCACTAAACCTTCTTATCCACTCAAGTTTCTCTCAACATAAGCTTGTTTCATTCTCACAGGGAACCCTACGTAAACTATCGGCTTTCTCCTAGAGATTGCCGGTATTGAAGAAGGAGACCCTCTCCCTAGTCTCCGCTCCAGAAAACCAAAACGCACTATTGAGTCTAGAGCCACGAGATTCATCAAAAGATCTCTTAGGAACACTTGACATTTAATCACTTGATGATCAACTAATAAGATCATCGGTGGTTCATATCGAGTCCTTCACAGATCTTAGCAATCTGTCGAGAACATTTATGAGAGGTTCACATCTGTGATCCTCGGTGATTGAATGGAAACTCCCGCCAGGTCAACATCAAACGTACCGCCGCAGGTCACTTTCGTAACTCCCCGTGGATTACGCTGAGTGTGTCTCAAACGGTCTACGCCGTGAGGTGATGCTTCGTGTACCTCACTCATCTCGAATCGTAGGTGTACTTCGGTACATCGCTTATCTCACTTGTGGGACTCATTCAGAACGCCTTTGTAAGAATTAGAGTTGTGTCCTCACACTATGCCGTTGACACTCTCGAAGTTCAAACTTGTAAGTGCCGGAAACCGCTTATTACTAACCGCTTGAAATGTTTTCTTCTTATGGAAGCTCCGGAGCGGGATGATCGTGCTGATTCTTCTCATGCTCACGCCAACATCATCACTAATGGAAGTTCTATTCAAAAGCAACACAAATCAATAATGATTCTTCATCAAATCAAAGAATCTACAAAGTTAAAGACTTAAAGAACTTCATCAATATTGAATTCCAACGTCAAAGAGCGTGTGAGCATGTTGAAGAATGACGTGGAGACACCGGAGCAACGAAGCGCACTGAGGCACGATGCGCATAACAACATACTATCACTTTCACCACAAAGAACAATGATCAAAGAACAAAGTTAAAGATGACGCCAAAGCATAACCGCTCAAAGATAACTATCTCTACACCGGGAGATTGTTCGAATCAAGGCAATTCTTCTCACAAGAAAGAAGAATGTCGAAGACGCCATCGCTACTATTACATCAACGCTTTCACCGCTTTCATTCATATATACTTGAGGGGGAGATTGTTGGAATCACTCCTAAACAGGATTTCAAGTATTTATATTTCATATGTAATAGGTAGCTTTATTATGGCCTTTATGTTTGTTTAAGGTCAAGCTTATGTAGAAGGCCCATAAGCTTGACCCAAGCCCAATAAGGATAGGAAGGGAACTAGGAGTGTTGCCCTAGCTTCCCTCCTATAAATACCTCTTGTAAACCTTCATTTGAAGGTTGGTTGTTCAAGTTTTCTTTCTTTCACATACACTCTTTCTTAACCGTATATTTACTATCGTGTGTGTGTGATAGAGCTTGTTCAATCGCCTCATCTCCTTTCTCTATAAGCTTGTGTTGTAAAACTAGTGACCTAACAAAAAACTTTAGATCTTTAGTATCAAATCGCTTATGAAGCTTGTTATAATATGAAAGTTCCAATTATTGTTTGTGACTAATGTAAAGCATAGTAAACCATGTTGTCACACAAGCATTAACCTCAAACCATCACAAGCAACAAGATAAAGGCAACTATAAAAGTAAAGAGATAAAGAAAGGAAAGTGCAAACCCACGATGATTTATAGGGTTCGTCACGGACTCCTTTTCCTACTCCACTCCCCGGTACCCAACTCGAGAGTTACTTCACTAAATCAACAAGCTTCCCTTCTCGGAGAAAAACCTTACAATCGCCGCTACACTTTTTCCTGCATAAAGCTAAATACCGGGTTCTAGTTCGAGGTAGAACCAACCTAACGTCGCTTATACAATATTTCCGACACTAAGCTAGATGTCGAGTTCTTTTACAAGGGTACAACCACTCCCATTATGTTTTATGGCCCAACATAACAAACCGTGTGTTTTATGGCACAAACACATAAACCATCTAATCTAGTTTGGTGAAAGTGTTGTTATGATGCAATGATGTTACACTAATGATCCATGACACAAATGTCTAATGGATATGAATAACTACTTCTAAATGATCTTCCATTGATAGGAAGCCTTCATGATGAAGATCACAAGTTCCCAAAACTTGTTGTGATAGATCTTCACTGGTGAGTTGAATGGCTAGATTCCAAGCTTTCCTTGGTTGATCAAGATGTAGAGTATGCTTAGAACAAAGATGAATGTTAGAAGCATTATGATCATGTGATGGTGAGGGTGATTAATGTATGTTTCTACATTGTTATCTACATATCAAAATGATGCAAGAAGGGTAGAGAAAGTGTGTTGAAGGATTGTGAAACAACTTGGTTTGGCCTATTTATAGCCAAATGGATGAGCGCCCACGGACCACGGAACCCTCAAAGGTTCCGCCTGTACCATTTTGTACCGTGGGGGTCCTGGACAACAAGATTACCAAAATCTTACCAAAGTCAACTAAAACCATCCAAGATTGTGTAAGCTATGTAGAGTCCAAATCTAAACAAAATATTCTATGAAATCTTCTAAAGATTACAAGGATGATGCATGCCATGATGTAATATGTATTTCCATTTTAGATTAAAAGGTTTATCAAAGTAAACTTGTAAAATGTATTATGTAACTAGTTAATAAAATGTCTAGTTACCTTTTGAAATACTTGTGAATGCAAAATGTAAAATGATGTTCGAAATAGAATGGTTAACCTATTAAAATACTTAGTGACTCTAAACGTATTTTTAAACATTCTAAAATGATTTGTTATTGGTTTGATCATAATGCCACATAACAACATGTAACAACCATGTTGTAAATATTGAGGACTTGAGCCATCGAGAGGAGTTGAATGTATGTTGAGACAAAGTGTGATTACAAGTAACTTGTACATTTTACGTTATGTATTACAAGTTACATGTTTGTCATCAATCAAAACAAACGAGACTCAGATAGATTAAATATCGTATATTTGCACTAAAATATAAATAAAAGATAAGGTCAACCTTAATCAAGTTAAATAGTTGGTTTTATTTATGAAAAGAGAAATGATAAGGGGTTTAAACTTAGGTTTAATTTTAGGCCTAAAAACAAGTGATATCATCTTGATGGTTGTAAAATAAGTAGGTCTTTGTCTACGTACCATTAAAATGATGTCATTTTATACTTAAATTTAGGTCTATCTATCATTTCTTTTATGAAAAATATATTTGTCAACAGAATTATCGATCACCTGTGTACTAACAAGTTTTTACCTTGAAATAATATAACAGTTCCAATGAATATCTTTCCAAAATACCTTATAAATTCCATAAAAGTATATTTATCTTAAGTTCAATTTTAAATAAAGTTACTATTTTTTTTATTCTATAAGGTACCGACTTTTTTTTTTGGGTTTATTTCTTTCCATTAACCATTTTATTAGTAAATACATGTTTGTTCCTGAGTTTGTATATGCATTTCATTAGGTCAATTTTCTATCGCTACATATATTTCATCCGCTTTATATTTTCCGCTTATTACGCTTGCTTACACGCTGCCTCAGTTTAACGCCATCTACTTTTAAAGGTCTGCTTGCACGCTTTCATCTCTGCAGCTATTGTTTTCGCCCGCTTAACATGCTACGTTTCGCTTTTAATGCCATCCGCACGCTGCCCGTACACGCTGCATGATTTTGCCGTTTTTACGTAATTATTTACACGCTGCTTTCGCTTTTACACGCTGCCTTTTTCATTTTTTCACGCTTCAATAAAGTACGCTGCTTTCGCTTTCAGTGCACAAAGCGTCCGCTTTTGCACGTTTCATCCATTTTACACGCTTTGTTCTGTTTTTTCACGTTTCCGCTGTTTACATGTTTTCATATGTTTTTGTATGTTTTCGCCCATTTTACATTATTGTCCGTTTTACACGCTGGCCCCGCTTTTACACATTTTCGCAGCTTTGTCTTTTTCGACGTTATCTTTTTACACGCTTTATACACACATTTATACACGCTTTTATACACGAGTATAAAAGTGTAAAACGTATTTAAAAACGTAAAAATGAAACGAAAAAATACTAAAACGGAATTAAAATGGAAAAAATATGGAAACTGCAAAACCGATGGAAACCTCAAAACGGAAGAAAACGCATACAAAACGACGATAACGCGTAAAAACGCACGTAAAAACGTAATAAAAACGCAAAAAGACTAAACGTCAAAACAACGAAAACGTAAAACGCATCTAAATTGGACGAAACGAAAAAACGGACGAAAACGTAAAAATAGACGAAAAACGGAAAATGATGGAAACGCGGTAAAAACAACACGAACATCAAAGACGAAAACGCAAAATGGACGAAAACGCGTAAAAACGACGAAAACGCGCGCAAAATGGGCCTAAATGTGCAAAAGCGCATCAAAACGCGTAAAAACAGACATGAAAACGCTCAAAACGTAACAAAAACGCAAAACAGTACGTAAATGTGTAAAACGGACGAAACGTAAAACAAGATGGAAACATGTAAACGACGAAAACGCAAAAGGGACAAAACGTAAAAAACGGGACGAAAAACGTAAACACGGACGAAAAACGTCTAAAAACGGACAAAACATGTAAAACGAATCGAAAACGTGTAAAAACGAACGATAACGATGCAAACATATGAAAACGAATCCAAAATGGACCAAACATGAAATGCCTATACAAACTCAAGGACCGTACATAATTTACTAACAAAATGGTTAACTAAGTTAGAAAAACCTAAATCGCTAAACAAAAGCGGATACCTTAAATTGAAATAAATAAAAAATATATATATATATACATTTAATTGAAATTGGACTTAAGATTGATACATTTTTATGCAATTTGCCCGTATTTAAAAACACAATCCTAAAAAAAATAAACCCTTTGTATGTATATTTAAGCTTAAACGGGTAATTATATATGTATACAGTTATAAAATGATTCGTGACATTCAGCTTTTTATTAAAACACTTTAACTTAATGTATTAAACACTTGTAATGTTTATACATCATATTTTAATTGTTTGTACAATAAAGTATGCAAAACAAAACGTGTACAAATCATCTAAATTTACAGAAGTATCTAAACGGTTAATATCGTTACTTATTTCTTTGTTAACCATTCAACGTGCTAGTCGCCTAGTCGTGTGATCGATTTTACTTGATGGATAAAGACGTGTGTCTAATTCTTGTGTCACTTTTGGTTCCCTTAATTTTCAACCACATCCACTTATCTTCTACCATTTTTATTTCTTTTGTTGATGCAAATCTAGTGTGTATTTGTTGAGTTGAGATCTTTTACAAAATGAAAAAAATTAAAAGTCAAAAATTTATTATTGAAAGTGTCATGGTCACCTATTTAATCCGTATTTTTTTATTAAATTCGGTTATGAGTTATTTTCGTCATTTTGACCCATTTTTTAATTTCATCCAAAAACTTTAAACTTAAATAACTTTCGAACGACAAACTTTTATAAAAAATCGATTTCACCATAAATTTTGAAATTTAATTCTCTTTAATTTGGTATGCATTTTGATATATAAATCCCAAATTTTTTTCAACTTTTAAAATTGGTTTTGATTTTCAAATTTTTGGTGATTTTTTGCTCTAATTTGTCTACTTTAAAGGCCTAATTATGCAAAACTTAAAACAAGAAAGTTGTAGCTTTTAAGTGTCTCTTACCTAAAAATTTAAATCACTCAATTCCGATATAATATGAGTAGGATATTTAACGTTAACGATGACATCTTAGTCATATTTAATGCAATGTTGTTTGATCTAAAAGAGATTTTTCTTATAAAAGTACATTCAAATGCACTAATTGGTATACCAAAATACATATTTTGTTATTTTTAACTCGTGAACAACCAAATGATAAACCTGAACATTGTGACCAAAATGATGAAAATTATGAATTTTTTTGGAAACCGATAAACTAATGAAAAAAATTCAAGAGAACTGTTGAACATTTATTTTTATTGATAAACAATATTAATCGATGAATAACTAATTGATGAACTGATGAACACTGTGACTCTAACCGATGAACATTGTAAATTATTTTGCAAAACCGATGAACATTATGATTTTTATTGATGAACATTATGATTTTTCAAGAAAATTGATGGGCTACATAATCTAACTTATGAACATTGTGATACAAGTGATAAACAAAAATAAAGAGAACTTATGAACGTTGTGATAAACTGATGATCAACTTTTTTAGTAATAAATATATCTTGTTATCGCTTAATATTTCATCGTCTTGAATAATATTAACTGATGAACAATATTAACTGATGAATAAGATTAATTGATGAACAAAGACTATCTTGATGAACAAAGACTAACTGATGAACATAACGTATTTTTATTTTATTTTAATTTTTATTTTTTTTTAAATAACGATTAAAGATTATCACTTTTTGAATCTTACATTAATGTAATGATTAATAATGTGTTGTGGTACAAAAATTAGAGCATTTAACGCAATTTTAACACTAAAAATCTAAACTAGACATTTCATCTCACACCTCACAAGTGTGCGAAATATAACTAAAACGTCATCTTTAACGCGATATCTCATCTGATATCATATCGTATTTGAGTGATTCAAAATTTCGGGTAAAGAGTGAACCAAAGTCTACAACTTTCGTGTTTCATGTATTTCAAGATTCGACAATTTCAAAGGTAAAAAATATGGTCGAAAATGACAAAAAATATCAAGAAAATCAAGACCCATTTGATATGTTAAGAAAAAGTTTGAAATATTTAACAAGATTTATACCAAATTAAAGAGGATTAAATTTTAAAGAATTAATGAAATCGGCTTTTTATAAAAGTTTGTCGTTTAAAATTTGAGGTGGAAAAGCAAAAAACGGGTAAAATTACTTTTTTCTTGACGAAATTTTTTTAAAAAATAGGTAGGGGAACACATATCATGAAGTGCTTTTCACACTTTTTAAACTTTATCACTTTGTATTGTATGATTTTGGTATAGATAAACCTACTGGGATAAGCTAACTCAATGAAGTTAAATGTCTATAAAAGATACTCTTTTGAACTCAAGGGTGGAGCCACATAGTCGTCGGGTGCTGCTCGGGCTAAACCTGATTTTAGATCATGAAATGTATTTTTTTATGAAAAATGTCAATATTTGGTACATGCAACTTTTATGATATTTGTCGTTATTTGGTAAAAGCAAGAATTAAACAATTGTTTACGAAAGTACAACTAACAACACAACAGCAACAATACTTTGTAATTGTGGCGTGAGGTATTAAGAAGATAAAATATTGACAGTCACATCACTACCCGACGTTAGAAATACAGACTTACAAGTTAGAATTAAAACGAAAAGTTGGCCTTCAATATAAATGTTCATGTTCTTGTAGCACTAAACAAACATTAGGAAACACTAGCAACCATGTGTACTTCTATCTTCGTCTATCATTCTCTTCAACCTTACATGAATTAGTGATCAATCCATTGTGTCGATATATTTATAGTAACAACAAAAAGAACATGTAGTATACGTATTCGGTGCTTCACCTTTCGGTAATTTGCTTTATCTAAGATTTCTACGTATGGGTTATGGTATAAAAAAATTACTAAAATTTTTTAAAAATTTGTCCTAAGTTACTATGGTTTCATTTTGTTCACTCAAGCATCGAACTTTAAAACTCTCAAGTTACTAAACATATAAAAATATATGTTCGGTTACTAAACTTTGAAACTTTGTTCAGTAAAGTTTTGAATTTATCAAAAATATATATTCGGGTTACTCGAACTAACACTGAATTTATCGAAGTGCATGCTTCCCAAAGTTCAGTAACCTTAGTGAACAAAATAAAACTATTGTAACTTAAGACAAATTTTTGAGAAACTTTAAGAACTTTTTGTACCATAACCCTTCTATGCATACATATAAATTAGTTTAGATATATGGTCACACTCGACCGATCAATCAATGTAAGCTATGCACTAAAATTTGTTTGGTACATATCAAAACCAGTAGTGCAATGTCAACCAAATTAGGGTTCGTCTATTGAGATGATTTAATTTGCTACTAATAAAAATTTCCAAAAAAACTTGAGTTTCATTTTTGGAGAGTCTGATATTAGATATTGAATTCGGTTGCTTTACGAAAACGGCTTTCCTTTTTAACTACTTAACATTATTTTTTGAGAAAATGTATCATTCCTATACGAAGTTATACCTTATCTACGAGGTGGTAAGGTGACATAAGTTTGATAACATCATCAACACCCGCAAGGTTGTCTCTGGATTTTTGTAAATTTTGGAGGTTCTTGACGAAATTATATAATGAGGTATTTCGAGAAGAAATGTGATATATAAAGTGTAACAATTTATAAGATATAATTTAATTAGTTATCTAAACGCTCAACATATTAATTATTTAAGATATTTTTTATATTATAATTGTTAATCTTAACAAATTTTTGAGTCCCTTAAAATTTTTAAGCCAAACCAGCCCACCTTACACACACCTTTAAAACTAACACCCCCCTGAATCGAATCATGATCAAATGCGAAGCCCGTGATAAAATGCGAAAGGTGCACAATATAAATATTTAGATTGAAGAGCTCAATTAGAATTGTTGGTTATTGACATTTTACAAGAAATGTTTCTTTGAGCTATATTGTAATTTGTAGAGTTGTATTATACAAGTGTATAGGTTTTGACTATGTTTTTTAAACAGTACTCTATTAACTTGTACGTTTATAAATATTTATGTCCAATCAAACATTGAATAAAAGAAGGGTAAAGAAACTGTTTTATTACATAAGTGGGGCCCACGAGAGTAAATATCTACCTACTTACGAGTACGGCTATCGGACTATGGACTGAAAATTGAATGCAAACTTTTGGTTTGAGAGGAGCAGAAAGTGGTTCGTATCTGCCTTGACTATTGCAAACCCAGTGTAACTCTAATTTTTGGAAAATATAATGTCGACTTAAAAAGAATCGATGCTATTTATAAATAAATCATTTAGAGCGCTGGGTGTAGGAGCGTTATAGCTCGCCGGGTGACTTGCATCTCGATGCCGCCATCACAATCCTCCTTCATCGTGGCTCGCCGTTGTCAACTTTGCCCTGCCCGACGAGCTTGAAATTGTCGTTTTTTTTGTTTTTTTTTTTCGTTTATTTGTAGGATAAATATTTTTAAAGGTGTTGTTTTTATAAAGATTGAAAAGTCAGAGAAAAAAAGAATGCAACATAAACAACGATACCATGATGAAAAACACAAATTACATTGAACATTTAACCGAAAACATGAAATACATAATACGCTTAAACATTAAAAACAACAACGCATAGTGATGAAAATAAAACTACTAAAACTTAATAAAACGAATCTCCAGTCTCAACCCTCGAAATTGAAGAGGAATAAAACTCGCCATTAGCGAGCCGAGTCTCCATTATGTCAAAGTATTTTTCTTGAAGATACTGAGATTCCCTTGCTTTTGTTCAAGACGATCACTTCCTCGCGGCTCTTCCATAATCTCCCTATAATTTTCTTCGCCCTATTCAAGTGGACGGAGGAAAGCCTCACTTAACCCAATGGGTTGTTTTCAAGAACCACATGTGGACTGTTCACAGTGAGTTGGAACAATTGGATTGTCCACAGGAGTGTTTAAAATACGCTTCCGGTTGGAAAACCGGAAAGACATTTTCAGGTGGTGTTGAGTAAACTTCAAATTCTTCTGAAGTTGGAAAGCTAGTTGGAGGAAACTGTGGTGGAGTTGGAAAGCTTGTTTCCGGCAGAATGTTGTGAACTTGGGAATTGCTGAAAAAATATTTCTGGACATTTTTGTGTGTGTGAGTTGTGTGTGTAACTTGTGACTGGTAGGGTTGTATATATAGGCCATATAGGTGCTATCAGTGTCGGGTTGGTCGGGTTCGGGTCAAACGGGTCGGTCCAAGTCGGGTCGACACACTAAAATATATACCAACCCGACCCTATTTGAGGTAAGTTAGGTTCGGTCAAATCGGGTCGGTCAAGTCGGTTCGGTTCTACCATTTACAAAATCACATAATTTGATTTTTTTAAATTTAGTAGTTAAAATACATATGAGATACGCCAACTAGCCTAATTATAACCATAACTAGGAATTTGATACCATGAGTGCTAAGAATGCGTTATTTTTTCATTTGAGGAGTTTACATTTATTTATATTAATTATTACAGAGTGGTATTGTTAGTGTGGTTTAGAGGTGATAATTGTAAAAAAGCCAAAACTATTATTTTTTAAGATCAGTGAGATATATGTGTAAGCATTGTTTGTTACAATATACGTCCGAGATTTTGTTCTTGTATATGATATTGTATCTGTTTCAAATTGTGTAAACTAATTTATTTCCATTTTGATTTCTGTAAACTAATTTACTTCCATTTTGATGATTCACACTAGATTGAGAAAAGTTATAAAATGGCAAAGATTACTACATGAACGATGGACTAACTTGGGCCTTCAAATTAGATTGAAAAAAAAAAAAAAATCTAACTTCTAGATTCGTCCGATTCAACCCGAATAAGCAAGGTAAATTGAACCCGATACCGACCTAGTTCGACTTCGGGTTAAACGGGTTGACCCGACCCAAGTTAGATGTTGACCCAGTAACCCGACCCAGTATCCTTATTCAAAGTTCGGTCCGAGTCGTGATTTTGACACCCCTAGGCACATATAATCTCGCTCAAAACTATACCGCTTGAATTTAAAATTTGAATTTAAATTTTAAATAATCTCGCCCTATTTGAATCGATTTTAAATTTGAATTTTTATTTTTATTTTGAATTTAAATAACCCCGCTCAAAAGTATACCGTTAAATTTGAATTTGAATTTTAAATAATCCCGCTCCTATTTGAATTTTGAATTTGAATTTGAATTTGAAAACCACCCTTTTAAATAACAAACTATAACCACCGCTTTTTCACATCTCATCAATTCAAACTTTCTATCTCAGTAGCTCCAAAAAAAACACAATGTCTCAAAATCCGGTGAAACAAGTCTGAAGAAATGTTGTTGCAAGCAGTTTGGATAAAATCGCAAGCTCTAGATATGGAAAATAACCGTTCCAAAATTTTTTTTGGAACGACGTTATGGAGATGTTCAATGATCAGACTACCGATGATCATCGTACCAAAAATTCAATCACGGGATAATAGACGAGAATTAACGTTGATTGCAAAAAATTCAACGCTATTTACAAACATTTACAGCGTCGAAGTGGTCAAAATGACCACACTCATCTCGAGAATGCAAAACTAAACTTTCAAAGAACAATTTGGTGGAAATGAGTTCCATGGGAGATTTTGAAAAATTACCCCAAGGGATGTCAAGATCCGATCAATTAGTATGTGTTGTATTTTTTACCCGTCTTTTTCTTCGCTTCGTTTATTTTTATTATTATTGTGCTATGTATTTTATTTTTATTTTTAATGAAATGAATTTAGTTTATTTAGAAAATTGAATAAAAATAAAGTGAGAGTAAAATTTCAAATGAAGAGGTGGATGTTTTTATAGGGGGGGGTGTGTGGTTCATGTATTGTTATGCCATATGTGACGCTTGAGGTGGCGGTATAAAGATGTATGATATCTCATCCACACCCAATGCTCTTAGACGCTTTCCTCATATTTAATTTTTAAGACTTTTTAAAATAGATTTTAAGCAAATAAAAGTTAAAAAAACACAATTTACAAGTAAGTAAAACACAAATCAAACTAAAAAACACTATTCTTACATACAATTAATACATAGTTTGAAAGACCCTTTCACCAATATATACAATGGATATTGTAATAACTACTTTCCAAGTGTACAAATGTATATAGCAATGTATTTCTATAGTTCAAACGCAACTTTTTTAAAAAAACATTCCATAATGTTACTTATACGTATAAGTGTTATTGAAGATCTCATGCAAATAAAACTAAAAAAACACTATTCTATGACAAAAAGTACACATTAACACACTTATAATACATTGCTATCAATAAATTAATACACCATACATCTTAAATATCATACTCAACTATATACAATATTCAAACACAATGTACAAATAAAATATTTTTAAGCAAATACAAGTAAAAAAAACACAATTTACAAGTATTTGAAGACAAATAAACTAAAAACATTATTCAACACACAATTAATACACAAATTTAACCTTCATCTAAATATACAACTATTTAACCATAATGTACAATATAATTAATCTTCCAAAACATATATATCTACAAATTAAAACAAAATAACATTGTCACAAGATTTAATCATGATACTGTCACGATCACGCTAATAGTATAATTTATAAGAGAAATGTATAGACCTAAAAAATGAAATATCAAGACAAAATAGACTAAAATTAGATGTATAAATATTGTTTTGTTGGTTAAAAGTTTCTAATAGTTAAGAGGTTTGGTACCTGTTTACATGTTGATTACTTGTATATATACTATTGGTTTTACTATATGAAAGTGTACAAGTGCTTGATTTGCTATTGTTTTTTTTTTAGTATGTGAAAGTATGCTAAGTTCATAATGATCGGTCTTTAACTTGTAGCATAAGGTCCATCTGTAACTTTTACAATAATATTTCTAGTGGTAACTACATGTTTATAAATACTAGAGTCTAGTCTTTATAGTTACATTCATTATACAGTGACTTCCATTTAAAAACTGATACGTAGTAGTAATATATATAGCTGTTGATAATGAAAATTTGATATATTAGGAAGGGGATATCTTGCCTGCTGCAACATGCAGGCTTCTTGCCTGCTTTCCCTTTGAAAAAATTTAAAAATTTACACTTTTCCCCTGAGCTCAGTCCCGATACATGTTCTCCCCTGAAACCCTTTTACAAAGAAAAGTAGGCAATTGTCTACTTTGAAAAGGAAGCATCATTTTCCTATTAGGAAATAAGTATATTGAATATGATAGTAACACTTGTTAAAAGCAAAAGAGGAGCTCATTTTAGGCATATGCTTCTTTAGTTGTGTAACATCGAACGGTTAGGGGTTGTGATGTTATGGCTCGGTAACACCTGCACCTGCTACGTGAAAAATGAGTCACGACATTGGTGGGTCGAGGAAAATGAAAGGAATAATTATGTATTGTCAATATGTCGAGTATCATGTTGATAAAATGTTATACGTGCGAGTATTTCAATTTCAATATAAGTACGATGATATATGCATTAAGAAAACCTTTTATACTATGTGTTTTAAGTGACCAAGTTATAAATCTTGTAAACTTAGGCTATACCGGTTTATCGAGGCTTATAAAGGCTTGAGCTTTTAAAATAAGTTGGCTTATAAAATAATATTTGTTTATCACACGTGCAAGCCATATGACTCCATAAGCCCTAGCTCATGAAAAAGGCTTATAACTAGTCAAATTACTTAAATACTTTTTAAAATATAATGGATTATCTTGTAAAAGCTGGAAATATATTTGAATTTAATTTGATGTATTTTTATACGATTTTACATTAATAAGCTTATTTTACAAATCAATACCAAACAACTTTATAAAAAAATATAAGCTAGTTTTCGCTTATATATATAAGTTTTAGCCACATCTCCTTGCGCCAAACATACCCTCGTCGATTACAATTTACTTATACTAATAACATACAAAAGATACCTGCATAGAAATGTCGATATCACGTACATGACTACATATCAATAAGCTAGCAGTACTAAAACTAGTGTATCGATCTTTTAACGCTTTATACAAATGCGCCATAACTGCCATAACTACGCTTCATCGGCCGATGGCACTACTCTTTCCCGTCAGCGGAGAAGCAAACTCCGAACCAAACCCATCTCGTGAAGGCGACCCCAGCGGAGTAAAAAACATAGGCGAATCACACGGAGACAATGACAACACTGTCTTTTTATCCTCAACTTCCATTTGGACCATTTCAGCCTTTGCAGCTCTTTCAGCAGCCTTTTCTAGCTCAAGACATTCTTGCAACGACACTTTTTCTGTCATCATTATATCGACTGAGTCAACGACGGATATAGACGTTGATCCAGCGTCTTCTATCGTCTTTATTGTGCAAAGAATTCCTGATCGCCCATTTGCTTCTAAAAGCTTAAAAACGTCGATTGCTTCGTCGTTGGTGGATGTCGTCCCGTTTGGGTTTTGGGTTGGAGCTGTTTCGGATGGTTCGATACGAGTCTTGGCTTTCAAGCAAAAGAATAGTAGTAACTCTTTGGCTGTATAGTCGGATGTAGAAAGTGTTGGATCTACAAAAATATTCATGTGTCATCATAAGTTACTATATCATATCATACTCTAAAATTAAATGAAACTAGGAACATAACAAATTATCTAGAAATACAAAGGTTATTACTTATTACAAATTGTTAACTTAAGTAGCAACTAGCAACTACATACTTTATATATGTATATACACTTTATCAACGAATATCCGTGCAAAACAAAGGTGTATAATGACAAATAATTATACTTGTGAAATCGTGATTCTACTTTTTGTATGTATAAACTTACCTTCTGAGGTAAGAGGTCCGGATGGTTGAAGACGGCTAGAACGACGACGCCATAGGACGAAGACGAGTTCGGCGATGAGAATTACCACCGAGACTACAAAGATTATGGTAAGAGCAGTGACGAGCTTGCTTACGCTCATTTTGATGAGTTTTTATAAAAAATGGAACATGACAAAAATGAAAATCTTTTTGTAGGAGTTTAAGGATTGGTGGAAACTGGCTACTTGTGAGTTACCGGCTGCTTTCATTGTCACCTTTTATTATTTTTGAATTATGTTGGCGGATGATAAAAGAAAACATTCATCATAGGAAATCCAAATAATTATCAAATTTATATAATTAATGATTTGTACTATTTTTTATTCGACACTTCATTTTACGCTATATGGGAAATAGATTATATAATATGATTCCACTCACATTAGAATGAATCGAATCAAAAAATGAGTGACTAATCAACACTCTTTCTATATATATGGACACATGGACATGATATAATGTTTAAAGTTACAAGTAAAACACTAATGATCACCTTTATAGACACGATATGATTAGGGATTTTTTTTTTACGTATGTAGGTGTGTCAAGATCTTTGCCGATAAAGAAGCATATGCGAACTTTTGACCGACATGTTGGATGAAAGATCTACACTTAGACCGGCAGATGTTTTAGTTTTTGGATGAGTTGCAGGGAAACATGCCTGTGTAGATCTAACGGGTGTTTCTCTCGTGAGTTCGAAAGGTAGGGTTTTATAGTGGGACACGCTTTGAAAACCGCCAGAAAAGTGACAAAACACAAGAAAGCATGCATTAAAATCAATATGTTTTATTCCATTCGTTGATATCTTTGGTTTCCTTCACTTGAGGCAGTGTAACTCCTCAACAGAGTCCAACAGATTATGCATAATAATGTTATGACTCTTAGATCCACAAATGTTATTTTCAAAATAAATAGTTTGCAATCCAAAAAGAACTAGAGGTACAATTTGTTGCTCGTTTACTTTTCACCTTTATGAAATTCAAATTGTTTATTATTAATTAAAAAATGTTATAGGGCTATTGATATTGCCCATCAACCGCAAATGTTCGATTGAGCAGTAAAAGAATTTTGAGGAAATAAGTTAGGAGATCAATCTCAACTCCTAATAAAAAAGGAACTGCAACATTGCTTATTGTCTAGGATTAGATATCTGGGAAACTGTTAGTCGACATCTAAAAAAAGATGCACGAAGTTAGTGGTTTATCTAAACCTATCGAAAAAATATCTTATAACTTAAGTTTGACGTTATACAAGTTAAATTATCGTTGCTAATGAAGATGTTTTTTAGGAGGATGTACATGTGGCTAGGGATTATCATCGGGTCAATTCTAAATTTCAACAAGTACCGAAATTGATACTTCCATATAACAGATACGATGTAGCGAAACTCGAGTCAGACCATGTTAAACCCGTATGATTTTTAAACAATGCATGTTCTACACTAAATCCTAAATTGACTAAGAGATCGATTACGGTTTTCTACTTTATATAACGTGCCTAGAAGTTTTGGTCGATGTTATTGTCAGTTTCAATGCAAGTTACCACACCCTAAAGTGTTACCTGTGAAAGGTATAAGCTCAAACATTACGGGGGTAACGCTGTGAGGTAAAATGTGTTTATGTGGAAACATCTCTTGACGACTCCGGTGTTAACAATAACATAGCTAGCCATCTTATGTATTTGCCGTACAAAAACAAAACGAAAATAGTTTATTTTCCAAATGTTCGGTTCCATCCTGGATGTGGACGGACCGAACTACTAATTGGCTTTCGAAAAAGCAAAACCTAATATAACTGATATCTGTCTGTCTTAATATAACTGATATTTTAACAGTGAAGATTGTTCATGTAGTCGATTTTTGGGATTTGTCTGTGACACCTAAAAGGTCTTTGGACATGTTGGTGGAACCGTGGAAGAACTCAGAAAGACATAGGTGTAGGAAGACTAATGAGATAGAGTCTCTTATAATGAAAGACATTAAAAGAGGGTAGGGGCCTTTGTTGATTTAAGCTGAATTTAGAGCAACATCTTTTATTACTCAATAATTTATCTTTCAAAGTTACACTTAACTAAAGGGACACAAGTGAAACATGAAGCAATTGTAGTATATGTATAAATTTAAACATCTATAAGGGACTAAGGTGAATTTGAATCTACTCAAAGCCTGAGAATTAAACAATAAAAAGATTGAGGTGCGTTTGGTCTGGAGTTTGGAATGACCATCCGTATGGAATGATAACAAGGGTGTAATGGGAATTGGTATTGGCAGATAACTCAATTCTATTACCACTGTTTGGTAAAGTATCCATAATAGATTTGCGTGTGGAGGTAATGAACGGAAAAAGTGTGAACCCATAATAGATTTGTATAACCAACCCACTATTGGGGTTTAGAGTATGCCCAATTATCTTGGAATGAAATCTACTTTTAAATCCAATAGTCACTAAACAAACACCTTAAATTGGAATGAAAGAATTCCCTTACTCCAATTCCCGTCTACCAAACACACCCTTAATTTTCCACTAAATTGTCGGACTTATATATCAAGGTTCAAATACTTGTGCAAGTCACTAACTTACTGTTATATAAAATTTTAGCCCAAGTCGGCTTGTTATACAGAATTGATTTTAACATACAATCAGTGTTCAAAAGCATGCACAAAGATGCAAAGCATCCATTTATTATTCCAAATACCTTAACAGTAGGGTAGAATAGTTGAACAGGTTTTATTAGTCCAAAAAATAAAATACTCTCGTCATCCACTTTCACACGTTCAATAATTTGAGTGTTTATAGGTGGTACCCATTTTATATTGCCGCAAAGTATTCCTTGCTGAGTTTAGGGTCTGGCTTCATTGACTTCTCCCCAGGCTTCCATCCAGCTGGGCATACTTCATCTGGGTTCTCTTGTACAAATTGCAATGCCTGCAGAACAATCACCAATACCACGTATTAGCATTGACAAATCTCTCAAAAACTAGCAAGTTTGACCATGCGAAGCAGTACATATCAGTTAAAACTACATAGTTTGACCTAAACAAACAGTTTCTTTAAACTATGCATCAAGTTATAAACTTAAGTATTCTTGGAAATTATGTAAGGGTGCGTTTGGTTTGTCGGCACAATGGGTATGGGTGTTGGTATAGAGAGGAATGATAATGGAGGGTATGAAGAAAGCACCCACACACATAATAATGAGGAAACCTTCACATTTGTCGGCAGAAGTGTCATAGATCCATACCCATACACCCCAACCAAACGGGCCCTTAAGTTTACTTGGGCATTGTCAAACTGTGCATCTTCAATATAAGATTTCCCAGTTGCAACTTTTAAAGGAAAACGGGTGTAACATGGTAATTATCTACCTGAAGCGTTCTCATTGTTTCATCGACACTTCTGCCAATCACCAATACCACGTATTAGCATTGACAAATCTCTCAAAAACTAGCAAGTTTGACCATGGCAGTACATATCGTTAAAACTACATAGTTTGACCTAAACAAACAGTTTCTTTAAACTATGCATCAAGTTATAAACTTAAGTATTCTTGGAAATTATGTAAGGGTGCGTTTGGTTTGTCGCTATAAATCACAATGGGTATGGGTGTTGGTATAGAGAGGAATGATAATGGAGGGTATTGAAAGCACCCACACACATAATAATGAGGAAACCTTCACATTTGGGTATCCTCATTCCATTGTAGGGTCCCATAACCAACCAAACAACATTAATGACTTTCAAAGTTATAGATCCATACCCATACACCCCAACCAAACGGGACCTTAAGTTTACTTGGGCATGGTCAAACTGTGCATCTTCAATATAAGATTTCCCAGTTGCAACTTTTAAAGGAAAACGGGTGTAACATGGTAATTATCTACCTGAAGCGTTCTCATTGTTTCATCGACACTTCTGCCGATTGCAAGATTGTTGATTGTCGAGTGTTGAATAACACCTTCCTTGTCAATAATAAAAAGCCCTCTCAATGCTACTCCCTGAAATATGGAGATCAGCGAAGCATATAATGTTTCAGTAATTGTAGAAATTGCTAAGAAGACAAAATAATATTGTGGTGTATTTAAGTTAACAAACGAAAGTAAACGACTTTAACCAACAGTATAAGAGGGCGTACCTGGTCTCGATGATCAACACGTAAAAGCTTTCGATATTGACTTGGTCACATCAGAAATCAAGGGATAGTTCAGATCACCAAGACCCCCTGACTTTCTGTCTGTTTGTACCCATGCAAGATGAGAGAACTACCAAAAAGAACACAATATCTTCGTTAGCATATCCACCAGTTAACCAAAATTTCAAGAAAATATTGCAGCTGATATGGCACACAGACACCCAAAAGGCAGATTCAAGAAGAATGCGAAAATATGTTGTTATGTATCATAAGGAAACCTACCACACTGTCTACAGAAATCCCCAATACTTCGGTGTTTAACTTCTCAAATTCCGCATAGCGATCACTGAAAGCAGTAATCTCTGCATATCAAAAACAAAATGAGTGAAATGAGAACTTTTTTTCACCAGACAAAAATTATCACATCAGGAGAAAAAATGAATATCCAGCCAAAACAAATATACTTAGTTACACAAACCATACTCACCAGTTGGACAAACAAAAGTGAAGTCAAGAGGGTAGAAGAAGAGAACCACATATTTCTTTCCGATATATTCAGATAGCTTGACCTGCATTTGAATACTTATTAAGTTAAAAAGTTTCCCGATATTTCAATTTCCAAAAGTACCAAATAGGGGTACAAATCACTTCTATTACCTTGATGAACTCTTGATCGAAAACAGCTTCTGCTTCGAAGTCTGGTGCCTTATTTCCAACTAGTGGTAATCCCTGCATAAAGAAAATAAGTTGAGATAGATTTAGAAAATTATAGTCACTTGGGATATGAAAACTTATTTGACAATCATGATATTTAAATCTGCTGGCATCAATATAAAATTGTTGTCCGCCTTTAGGATACATTTTTATAACAACCATGGAGTATTGTAGTGAACATTACAGTTTCTCTATAAAACCAAAACGGGTGTTTCTTTCATGAAATAGGTTTTTTTCCTAATTATTATGTGTAAATATCGGTCTTGGCGGCCGATATATCGCTGATATATCGCCTTCATGCATGACCGATACGATATTTCGTTTATCGGTCAATTTATCGGTTTGGTCAAAATCGGTGATAAATCGGTCAAAATTGGTCAAATATCGGTCAAACTCGGTTTTTATTATTTTATTTATTTTTTTATATAAATTGATAAATACTTATGGACTTGCGGCTTTTATTTTTCAAGGATGTTAAACTTTTAGTTTTTGTGGTTATTGACTTATTTTGTTATGATATTGCAAATATATTTTTTTTTTAAATAAGTTCCTTTATAATTTATGGTCTCCGATATATCATTGATATATCACCGCCAAGACCGATATGGCGCTTGGCGGTGGTCGACCGCGGAGGTACCGCCGAGCGATATTTACAACCATGCTAATTATCTGTGGAGATATGGTAAGTAAATCATTTCCCATAAACTACTCGAGTATGGGAACGTCCAAGAAAAATATGAGTTTGAGATTCATTTTATAGACTGCATAATAACGTAACCGGGTAAGCAGTTGACCACTAAAGTATTCAGAAATACTCTGTATCATGCTTCACATTACACTCGCATTAATACAAATTTACTGTTTTACTAGGCAAGTAATGTATGCTCCACCATCAATTAAAAGTCCATTAAGTTTTTCACAAAAATTAACATCAGAAATCATGTTGACTTAATATCGATGTCTATAGTATTAGACAACAACTATTAGGGGTAAACTATACGTCAATAGCTTGTACAACCCCCTTACTGGTTGCTGTGTGGGTAAAGTCCTTAATGGTGCAATGTTGACAGTAACCCGATATAAATCACCACAAACTCGTGTATGTATGAGACTGGGGAATTGGGATACACAAACTTGTGTAAGTAAAAAGCTAGGACAAAATGTACAAATTCAGGGTAGAAAAGAGTGACGTTAATGCATTTCTCTCTCCTTCCGCGTAACAGAACAGTCACAAGTCCTTTGCTAAAATGTATCCTACAAACAGTGTTTTAAAACCGAATACTCAGATTGGTCATCACCGTCAATACCGGATCTAGTCGGTGAAAACTTGGCCAACATTAAGTCAAACCCAGGCCAAATCTCGACCAATGTACTAGGATTTTAACTGTTAGAACTTTAAAGTAACTGAACTTTGAAGTAGCATGTTTATGTCATAACTCATACAAATCTTTACTACTTATAAAAAGTGTATATCTTTTCTTGAATCTGAAACTTCAATTTTTGTAGTTTGCCTAAGATTCCCCTAAGTACCCCTTAAACTTGACAACCTTTCAAAAACTCAGCAACTTAAATTATACTATGTCTTTTCTTGATCAATTTTAAACTTGACGAGTTTTCAAAATCACACAGTATATAATTTTTGAAAAACACGTTCTTTGCATCAAGGGTCGAACCAGAATCACGATTACACAAGTATAATTATTTGCCGCTTTGCGCGGGTATTCGTCTAGTAATTTCAAAACTTGTATATAAAAGATTACAATAAACCTAAATTCAATACAGCACATAATATCAAATAAACCTGATAAAAAAACTTACAGCCTTCACAACGAATCCGTTACGACGGCCGGTGGAGGCAGGACGGACGGTAACGGCGGACCGTAACGAACTTGATCGGAAACTAACGGCGGTAGATTTCGTAAAACTTAGGGTTTGAGTGATATTAGATGATGATGATTTGGGGGAAATGTATGGGTTTGATGATGAGAAAAGAGCAGTAGTTGCTGATGATGAACATGCCATATTGTTGGGTTTTGATTATGTGATGTTTATTTTTTAGTTTTTTTAGGGTTTATATTTGTGATTGGTGAGTGATGAGATAAGTCAAGATATGTGTGTCTAGAAAAGGGTATCTTGTTGACTTTGGGATGAATATGATGAAAATATACTATGTTGACTTTAAGTCAAACATAACATTTTATGTTGTATTTTTATTTCATACTATCTCCGTTTCAAAAAATGTTCGTTTTTTTTTTTTCTTTTAATTTAACTTTGATCATATATATAATTTTATTTGTGTTATATAATATTTGATACAAAATATATGAATGGATTGAGGTTTAAAATGTGTTTTCATTGGTATAATTTTTATTAAGTATTATATGACACAAATAAAAGATTTATTCAAAACAACAAGAAAAACTAAAAAAAGTCAAACTAGACAATTATTTTGGAATGGAGGGAGTATTTTTTAAAATTATTTTCAAGATTTTTAATGGTTCCATTTTTTATTTTTTATTTTTATTTTTTAAGGCAATTATTTCGACAAACAAGATCAGATAGATACAAAGACATTTGCTTTATTAAAAATATAATTAAGTATGAGGGATCTAAGTTACACATCGATACAAAGAAAACTAAATGCAAAGTACAAAGATATTACAAACAAAAAATAAATAGTAAAGTCCAAAATACATTCATGTGGTTTGCCCTTTGTCTCGCTTTACATCCCTAAACTTTTTTTTAGCACAAAATCCCTCCGTTGGTAAAGTTGGCACAAATACATCCCTCTATTAGTAAAATCAGTTAATGAGGACTAACGGTGCAAATATTTATCCGTTATCTCTTAACGGAAAAGAAAATATTTGCACCGTTAGTCCTTAGGACTAACGATGCAATAAAATAAATTAGCAAACGTTAAGTACACATACTAGTAAAACAAATTTAGCAAAAAAAGAATACAAATACAATAATAACATAAAAACAAATTTCCAAAGCTGAATTGAGCCATTTAACAGTAACAAAATATATACACATTTCCCATGAAACACTTACCATTACCAAATCCAACCCCCACAGAAATCCTTACCATTAAAACTCTTACCACCATCAATCCAAGCCCCACCGAACCCTCACCTCGATTGACACCCACCATTTCCAGAAACCTCACCAACGAGACCACCGCCACTAAAACCCCCCGCAACAACGAAGGATTTGTTGGAGCCGCTGCCTTTGCCAGAAACTGCCATTATTGTCGCGCCGAAATTGATGTGGGAAAGCGATGGACAGCAGTAGATATGTCACTTTAATCCAAATCCGAACTATACACCATTTAAGTTGATAGGGTGGAGCCATTAAACCAACCCAATCCAATTAACCCAAAGCCGAAAATCCAAACTGATAATGGGTCGAGTGGTTTTTCGGTTGTACCCGCTTAATGAACACACTCAGCTACACATGGTTGTTGAAAATTGAAGGCCAAAGGATATGAGTTACAAATTATCACAACTCATAAAATTGAAACAATAGATAACATGTAATTTCACACAAAAACTAGATGTGGTTTTGTCATATATGGGGATTGAATAGTTTGAATTTTGGTGTGAATCGATCTGGGTTTAGACTTCAAAAGTGGGTGTGAAAAGGAATATATTAATACACATAATACCTTATGATCCTGTGAACATTGGATTGTGATGGTGGCTTGAAGAGATGAACATGTTCATGTTTGATTTCTAAAAGAAATGGAGGATAATGGTATACTACGTATTAGTGAGATAGAAATTGATAATGGTAGGTGGGGTGAATGTGGCGTTGGAGGTGGTGGTGTGGCGTTGGAGGTGGTGGGTGGAGGTGGCGGTGGGTGGAGGTGGTGTGTGGAGGTGGTGGGTGGTGGCGTTGGGTGGTGGTGGATGGAGGTGGCGGTGAAGGTGGTGTTGATGGTGAGTGGTGGCGTTGGGTGGTAGGGGGCGGTGGAGTGCACCGTTAGTCCTTAGGACTAACGATGCAATTTATTTTATTACATCGTTAGTCCTAAGGACTAACGGTGCAAATATTTTCTCTTTCGTTAGAAGATAACGGAGCAATATTTGCATCGTTAGTCCTCATTAACTGATTTTACTAACAGAGAGATGTATTTGTGCCAACTTTATTAACGGATGGATGGTTTCAAAAAAAAAAAGTTTAAGGATGTAAAGCGAGACAAAGGTCAAACCACAGGGATGTATTTTGGACTTTACTCAAAAATAAAAAGTTAAAAACCATACCACATGACCTATCAGGTACATTCCTAGCAAAGTAGCAGATATACCAACTGGACCATGACCTTTAAACCAAAACAGCCCATTATGGTAATACAGCAGAGATAAAAACCAAATGTACAGCTGTAACTAGGTTTTGAGTCGTTGAACCAAACACCCATGACCGAAATGGTGTTGACCCACTTTCCCAAACACCCATATGACTATAAACCCGTTGCCTCAAACACCCATGTACTGCAGACCGCTGACCAAAGCCATATACTATTTTCAAATTTTGTTAGGTCAACATTTTGGTGTGATTAGAAAAAAATACGATACGGTTACACAAATATTGGCTAGGTCACATGCATCAAACTCAAATTGTACTTGTGATATGAGACAGATGGAGATTTTCTTTTGTGTAAACGTTGTTATTTTGGATTCTGTTTAGTTGATTTAGATTTAAAGCAACTTTCTTAATATATTTTTGTTATATGATATTGTTAATATCTTCTAGTAAAGGCAGTTAAGTATTATAGCCTTTTGTAAGAATTTATTGGGAGTAAAAAAATATTTTCTAACATAGGTTGGTTAAGCAAATGTTATTTCACGGACACTGCATATGAAAAAGGTTCTTCGTGTATGAACCCAGATGTGAGAGGACGGGAATAGTCGATGCTCGTTATGATTATCGGCAAGTTGTGCTTGCATGACATGGGCTACACGATATGAAAGCACTCTGAAGTTCAAACATTGACTATCATGTTTATCCAAGGACGTCTCCAAGAATTTGAGGGCGTGAACGAAAATGAAAGTGAGGCCCTCTAAAGAATTAATGCTAAACAATACGTTTCAACTTTTTTATCAGAAGCAATGTAAGTATGTAACTATGGCTATGTTTGGCGAAGGCTTATGAAGGGCTTATGACTTGGGCTTTAAAAATAAATCAGCTAATAAAATAAGTTTTGTTTGTCACACAGTTTTGAAGGCTTATGGATTATAAAATAAGCCGTAGCTCCAGCCCAAGCTCATAAAATTGGGCTTATGGCTAGCTAAATTACTTAAATAACTTTTAAAATATAATGAATTATTACGTAAATGCTGTAAATATATGTGAATTTAATTTGATGTACTTTTATGTGATTTTACATTAATAAGCTCCAGCTTCAATTAATTCGACAAACAACATTATAAAAATATAAATTTCAACTTTCGGCTTATAATAAAAGCTTCAAATTTCAGCTTCAACTTTAGGCCCCAGCAAATTTTATTGCTTCAAACATACCCTATGTAAAGAATGCCACCCATCTAATCTCACTATCTTATAAAACATAAAAACCATTTTGAGTATTAAATGTCTTAAAATTCAGCATTATAAGTATTTATGCATAATATATAACTTTTTAATGCTCTAAGACATTACAAACTTGAAAATTGAAACATACAAACAAAGAAACATATTGTACAACTTTTAATGCACGAAGACATTAAATTAACACATAATTAATACTACTGTTCAAACACCTATTACTTAAAAATAAAATAATTTATTCACATTGTACAACCAATTAAAAATATATCTATCAATTTAAATACAATCAATTAAAACATCGTTTTACTAAAAAGTATAATAAAATTTTCACAATGTACAATCTAAACAAACTACAACATAATCCAAAATTAATGTAATTTTTAAAACACCTCTAAAATGAAAAGTACATGTTATTATATACGTTATACAAATTAATAAAACACACAAAGCTTCATACAAGCTAACAAGTTGATGGTACATATAGTTTTGAAAACCGGATCGGACCAACGGGTTCAACCGGGAACAGGTGTCGCCACCAGCTCGGCTAGCCAATAAAAGCAATCCGAAAATGAACCAAAGAGTACCCGTTGAAACCGATACAAATTGTGATTCAAAGCCTCATCATAATATATCCGATTAATTATCACAATATATCCGCCGCAAGAACTACTCTGCTAGTATTATTTGATGCAAAATCTACGATGGATTCTTAGTCAATTTGCTAAAAAAAATAGATAATAGATCTTATGAAAAAATAACGAACTTATTGAATAATAAACAAAAATGTTACCTGGTGACGGAGAAAGTTTATTCAAATTATCATACTTCCTGGTGGTGTTGCAAACTTGTAATATGTTTTATCTCAGAAATTTTCAAATTGGCTTAGTTTACAAAATCACATTAGGAGAAATAAAAAAGATTGATTAGTGTTGTTTTTGCTTAGTTTTATTACAAGCGTAGTATCAAGCATCGCTACGACAGACCTAGACTAACAAATTTTTAGCGATGCATGAGTTTTTGATTATAAGTTTTTTGTGACATTAATTTTAAACGGTGAGAATTAAAGATTGGAAGATTTGAGAAAAATAGCGCATTATATCATACAAAATATGATAACTCGTGTGATGCGAGAATAATATAAAGATGTATATAGTATAGAGGCAAGAAAACATTAAAATGTTGTCATCAATATCTATAACATGTATAAATATGCATACGTTACATTTTATGACATACATACTTATACTTAGCTCATATTATATTTGTAAAAAGAATGAATAAAATTTAATAGAAAGAGAAGTATTATAATTTTTATTTACATTCTGTTAAACCAATTGAAAAAACCATATAAGCCTATTTCTTTGTAAAATTTTACAAAATCCCATAGCTCAACATAGGATTTATTTGTCAGTTGCTCCTAAACTCATTTTTTTTCTCCAGATCAACATATTTATCCTACCTAGTCTCTCTCTCTCAATAATGTCATTTCCTGTCTAGGATTAATTATATAGTCAATCGCTTAACATCACTTTACTATCCGAATGCTCGACAAGCATGAACCGATTTACGGTTCATTCCTTTTGACAAGAAAATTTTTTTTAATCGAACCACGCGGTTTTCATTTGTTCTTTTGAAAGGTTGTTTATTTAGTTGTTTATGTTTTTTTGTACAAATGTTTTTTTTAAAGTAGGTTTAAGCAAGGTGACGATAATACCCTGGTCCTACATTCGCTAATAAATTTGATTACCGATGGTTCCAATCGCTTATAATGTTTGTTCTTGTGGTGATATTTGGCTAAGATCTTGTTCAAAGTTCTTGAGTAAGTATGATGTTGCTTGAATCTTTGTTTTTTTTCTTGGTTTCAAAAGATTAATGATAGGTTTGTTGAAAAGATCTTGAAAGAACTATTGATAAAATTATACAACCCGATATATATTTTTTTTCCTTTTCTTGTTCTTTTAATTTTTTATGTTTCAAAAGTTGTTTAAAGTTGGTGGAAGCAAAAGTTTTCTCGGATTTATGTTTTGGAATTCGAATGATGGCTTTATTTTTAAGTGTTTGGTTTATGTTTTAGAAGCATTATTAGATTGTACATTGTGGTTAAATAGTTATATATTTTAATGAATGCGTGAATTAAATTGTGTATTAATTGTATATGTTGAATAGTGTTTTTTAAATTTTATTTATGCTTCAAATACTTGTAAATTATGCTTTTTAACTTGTATGTGCTTAAAAATCTATTTAAAGAAGTCTTAAAAAATTAATAAGAGAGATGGTACAACATGCATTATAAGATAGAGATAGATATAGATTTGTTACTATTAGGAAACAAAGCTCACGTTGTGTGACTTTAAAATTAGAAAAATACACCGTTGGTCCCTAAACTTGCCAAAAAGCATCGCCGCGTCCTCAAACTTGGTATTTTCGTTGTTGGAGTCATTTTTTTCAAGTTTTTGAGACCAATTGAGTCCTTTGACCCGTAATGCTCACACTTCTGTTATTTTCCCCCATGTGCCTTGCACATTAGGGCAAAATTGTCATTTCATCGTTTTGGTTAATTATTATGGTGGTACAACCTTAGGGATGAACAGTGTATTTAATCAAAAAGTTATACCATCACTACTACCACCCTCTCTTTATCTCTTTTCTTGTTTCTCTCTAAATTGCTTGAAGTATCTTACACCATCTCCAACTCCAACTCATGGCACCTCGAAAAGGAACATCCCAAAAGTTCATACCTCTCAATTTACATGCGTGAATCCATTTAACCCAAAGAGATCCCTTTAGGGTTAGAATGCTCCAAATATGAGAAATTATAAGCGTCGCATTAAAGTCTTGAAGCCTACGGATTCCCAATCCACCTTCATTTTTAGGGAGGCAAATAACTTTAGCCTTCCCTCGATGCATATCACCTTCTTCAAATTGAAGAACACTCAGAATAACGAGCTTAGAATGATTCAACACATTTAAAAAAAATAAGGTACTCTTAGGAAGGCTAAGAACAAGACCCAAAACACTCTTAAATTCATCTAACACTTCCATAATAATACGGTGAATTAACACCATGATCAAAGAGAAAAAGATCATATGCAAACCATAAGTTAGTTATATTCATATTCGAACAATGATGATGGTAAGTAAATTCCTCCAATTCTAACTTTACGTTGCAAGATAAGGGTTAAAATCTCCATAACAAGCAAAAAACAAAACTTAGAGTAGCCAACAAAAGATTTCTCAAAATATGTCCTATTTGCACTTTCTTTCAATTTGTTTATATCCTTCTAAACTCTAACAAAAGCCTAAAAGTTAAATTGCAATAATCGATAAAACCGAACCAATTAGAAACAGAATCGAATAATTACAATGGATTAGCTATCATCTTTTGAGCAATAAATTATGCATTTATGGCAGTGATTTTAAAGTTGATTTAAAACTTAAATAAAAAGTACCACCAAATAATATGAACAACACAAGACTAATGAACCATAAAACCCATAAATTTGTGGCAACCAAGCAAGGCCCTTTAATGACCTACATAACCGAGATATTAGATTAGTTTTTATAAAAGATGGTGGATCACCTCTATCCCACCTCCCACGAGTGGAACACCATAAAAGGCACGCACCATTACCTCTACCTCATCCACTCTTGCATCTTTAATGTTTGTGAAGACCTTTATCTAACCAACGACTTGTGGGCCCTCATAAGTGTTTTTATTATTATTTATTTGGTTTGTGATTGTGTGTGTGTGTGTGTGAGTATATTGTGTGTTATGTTTGTACAATGTGAGGTACATTTATATTTTTGGTTTGGTGATGGGTCAGCCGATGACAATAAAAAGTACAATGTGGTGTATTGAATGGTGATATGTTGCAGATGTGGAGGTGGTAGTAACGGTGAATCGATGACCATAAAAACTAGTCTTAATCCACAATATATTTTAACCACACAACCTTTTCATGAATCCAAATTAGCTACACATATAATAATTTATAGGGTAAACATGGCAACCGAATGGCCGTCCACCTCACCCACCCTTAAGGATAACACTGAGTTTATTGTAAGATGTTGACCAAGTTGACCAATCAACAAAGGCTTCTCAATATATCACAAAGATCCGCACAAATCTTATCAAATTAAATTAAGATAAAAGTAATATGTAGTGTGTTTGGTATACTGAATGACTATGAAGAAATGATTTTGAATTCTATTACAAGTGTTTGGTTAGCAGCACTAAATTACCAAGTATCAATTATAGAAATAAAATCTAATG